>CM040097.1:17127655-17733938 GCA_022496805.1 Pohlia nutans
AACCTAGAGACATCCAGTCTACATTTTGCACAGAAACAGATGGATCATTGCAAAGTGGACAGAGACGACAAAGTTTGGATGCTTGTTCGATGAGAACATCAAATGGAGGTGAATGTATGGCCATATTCCCTTATTGCCCACAGATTGATGGTTATGATCAACCCAAGCATAACTTTCAATGTGAATCCTGAAAAATGTACGAAGTAGTTGTCCAGAACAAGTTAGTTACAAAAATTTCAGGAAAAAGGTACCGAAAGTTTGTAATCAGCAAAAAATAACGCATATGATCACAAATGAATATGGTGCAGGTCTACACGATTTGAAGGGCAAGAGTGCCTGGGCTGACATGAGCCACACGACTGCAAGGGACCCTGCGAACACCCCATGGAAGAGAGCATCACAAAGGTGGATGCAACCTTCATTTTAAAAAAACTCTCTATTTTTCTGTCAATTTGTAGTGCCGAGCCTCTATGTGACTTATGAAGCGTAATATGGGGTGGTTGAATGAAATTAAACCTTTAAGCCGATGAAGAGTAATTAATATTCATGAGATATAATACAAATGTGATGTTCAATACAATATCTACAGAATACAATGCGGTATGGATTGAATTTTCATCATGTGTTCTTGGCTCCTCTTTGTGCAAATGGGCACTGTCAAATATTTGGCATCTGAAAGTAAGGCCGCCACACCAGGACTGAAGACCAATTGTAGACATCCCGGCCATTATGGTCACCATTTGACGGAAAACATTAGTTCAACATATGAACAATCAATTGTAATATGTATTGAACAAAGAGTGTGTTTTACTGAAATTCTAAATTTCCATTGCATGCTCGTTCTGTTGATGATCAAATAGGTATACTGCACCGTATGATTTCCCATCACGAGATTTTCAGGGGCATGTTGGTGGCAGAAACAAGGTAGTAGTGAAGGGCCTGCCTGTGCCCGTTGAGGTATTATCTTCTGACCATTCTTCTGATGAATGCCTTCCTCGAATTCGGAAGCATGGAAAGGAAATGATGGGCTAGGCGAGTACAGTCAAGTTGAAATCAGAAAATTCTGGAGCTAGGGCTAGAGCTCAACTGTTCCAAAGCGAGTCGTGGAATCCTGAAAGCCCCCATCCCCCGGACTATACGGATGATGAAGAAAAGACAAGCATTGGGGTGGACCACACGACCGCTGTGGAAGCATTACAGAAGTTGAGGTGGCCAGAGAACCATGGAAATCTGTACGAAGAGGACGCACCAGGAATCGGCATTCCAAACTCACCGATTGAACAAAAGGTGGAAAAACCTGGGATTCTGGAAAGCACGAAGCAATCGGAGGATAGCTCCACAGAAGAATGCGATGGGACCGAAGAAGAAGATTGTGGAAGCCACGGCGGTGGAAGCGACGAAGAGGAGTTGCCAGTGTTACCAAAGGTTCCTGTGAAACGGAAGCTAATGAGCGAAGCATGTGGCTCCGCATCGAAAAATCAAAAAGGCTCGAGGAACGGCGCAAGTGTATCTACGAAGAAGCAGAGAATACCACTGATTGACGCAGTTGTCATAACGCAGCTCGAATTTGGCCCGCGACCTATGAACTCTGTGAGTACTACCCATACTAATCACTGTTAAATTAAGTATGGATCCAAATTGCCAAGACCATGGTGTAAACATTTGGTTCTGTAACGTTGGAATGGGGCAATTCAATGCTGTGGCATTCGAACCAGTGATTGACTTGATCATCAGTGACAAGGAATAACGGAATGGACAGAGACATCAATTAAAACAAAGAGACCCAGTCATAGCAGCGATACAAATTGTAAGGATGTCTATCTCTGTTATGCGTTTTCTTATTTCACTGATGTGACTTTGTGTAGAATCCGATAAGACCACGGGTGAAGATATGGGTTCTTCACCCCAATTACGAAGGGAAAGTTGTAGCGGAAGCATACGCAGGAGTAAACCATAAGTCACGGTGTCAAAATGATGAGAACAGATTGTGCAAAAAGGGGCAGCAGTTGATCACTGTAATAAGAGTATTTTACAAAGGCACGCCAGTCATGTTCAAGAAGGATGTGAGGTTTCCGAAGCACATTAGTTGTTTGGACCAAGCAGAAGGTCTTCCGAATTGCCCTGTCCTGTGGGGGGTTTGTTACGTCATTCAAATTCCCCGCATGGAGGAAATTACTCGCATGATGGGCAATTATACTTCATCTCTGTGTAGAAGAGCAACATCGAATCCACCGGACGTGGGGTCCAGTGGAAGGGTACCGAAATCAGTCTCTACGAGGAGTGATTCAGTGTACCGTGCGAAAGGACGTCCGACCTTACCAGCCAAAAAAAAACCGCAAGCAACGAAGGGAAATGGCAAGAAGTTGGGGTGAAAAAAACAACATCGAGAGGCGTTGTTGGAAGAGCTGGTATGGACTCCTATGACTTTATGCATGCCCTTTGTTGATATAGATGCTTGTGCAACTCATATTTGTGGGTTTGATCACCAGTACATGAGAAAAATTCTAATATGACAACAAGAATCAGTAGTTGACTGCGATTAATTATACTCGAATTTGGACTCGTTAACTTATTAATGAAACAAACAAAGTATTGCATTACTGTGACCGTAGCGTGTTGGAACCCACCCTAAACCCCTAACTAGTGACGCTCGAATTGAATTGGATATGGGCGGGGTTAACACTTTGCCAGAAGTTGTACAGGAAGGAACTATAAACCAGAATCAGCTAGCTTTGGGCATGTTTGGTGCCATGTATTGCTGGAGTCATGGGTACATTTCCGTGACCCTCACAACCAAATCGTCATGGACATGGCCAGTGCTGGCTCTGGAACGTTCCGAGTAAGCTTGGACGAAGTACAACTGGACCGGAGCTTTCAAGGCAAGCACTAGCAGCCATGAGGACAAAGTGTTGTCGCTCATGTGAGCGGTTAGGACGCACCAATTTGTTGTGTTATCGATCTCATCAAATAAGAGTCTGCATGAGTGTTCTTCACTATTTTTGGAGGTGCAGACGATCGAGCTCTGTAGTGATAAGTTTTCATCTTTGAGGTTGTACCTGAATTACCATATAAGAGGACTGATATTTTGAACTCGTCTTATGATTGTAGACCGGCTTATATGTATCCCAAACATACCCATCGTTGTAAATTTCAGTTATAAATGCACGGTATGCTTCCAAATAGTAAACTGGCATTGTCGGTGTGTGAAGTGATCGATGAGTGCTTGAGCAAATTATGTTGATTCCATCCATGCGGTTGTCTGCACAGTCCAACTCCCTGTCATTGTTAAATGTTTGATATTGACTGGAATGCTGTTGTCATGAATGAATCAGAAACGCAACAGTGAGAGACCTTCAGCTTATATCTTCTGCTCTTTTTTTTTCCATGCTGAATACTGATGCAGTGGACATTTTGGTAAAAAAAACCATTGTTCCCGCAGCCATGGCAAAATTATCAGTAATAGCAATTATAGATCTAACCGTATGGATTGAATCTAAAATTCATAATGTACACTTTTTATTCATATATCAAGTTTAAAATATCCTTCTAGGTTGCATCTTGTAATGCATCAGTCTTTGCAAAACTGCCGAATTCGGAGAGTGTAAACTTCGTCTCTTGATTATTGTTACTCATTTTTGGACGAAGAAATTAACTTCTAGATCAATTTGGTGCTTATCTGAATAACTTCTTGATTCAGGTGATGTTTATCTGCAACCATTGCCCACTCGTGGTTCACCATAAGGAAGGTATTGTGAAACTTGCAGCCAACTATATGCCAGGAAAATTCCTTGCATAATTTTTTTATCATACGCTATTATTTATTTGGTGCATCTCATCCTCTTCCCATTTTCCACTGGCCTGTCTTCTTCCCTGCTCATGATTCTTTTAATGTGAAAACATTATCTCCACGTTGTCCTTCATTCTCACAACTCATTTGATGTGTTTCTGATATGTTTTCTTTTGCAAGAAGGGCTTGCAATGGTGGCTATATCATCAAATTCTATTGCGACATATCGAGAGGTAGGTGCTTGTAGATTGTAAATGGACTAGAGGCTCCATTTTCAAAAGAGTACGTTATATTGTCAAATACTTTGTATCTTGATTGGCAAATTGTAAGCAAAATGTTTGCTGATAACGTAGTGCTAGAAATTAGAAATTAAAAATTGGTCAACTAGAATTTCAAGATTTCAAATTATTCATTTAAAAAGTAGTTTTTGTCGACAGCTGTGCGTAGCAACGCGTAGCCCTAGATTGTTTTTTCCCAAATTTTGTTATTATGTATACCATTGTCAGAACATGTCTATTAGTACCAAATTATATAGTCACTTCTTGTTTTTCTTTGTAGAATTATCAAGATCCTCAATTTGAAAGTTATAGTGGACAGAGAGGAGTTTTTGAAGCAAAAGCCTGGCATAAATTCATTCTTGTCCAAGTTACGTGCCAAACCTCCAAGGCTTGAGTTCTCGAGAACGCTATGGGCGCCGTTGGATGTCATTTCTGTTCTCGCCCGTGAAGGAGAGTATCTTCAGCTGAATTTGATGATCATTTGCAAGGCCCTGATGCGGAACAAAGCGAAGTCTCAAGCAGAGTGTGTAGACTTGGTGAGTTTATGAAAAATGTTTCAATGCGTCATACTAAGATTTTTTATATTTTTCTGGTCACTTCAAGCATTTTAAACATTTCAACTTCATTGGGAAATCAATTTAGAGAGATCACTTTAGGTATAAGAGTCAAAATTCCTTGTTGAAATCATTCTAAGTGGAAGGTTGTAGACCACTATAAACCCTAAAGGACCAAGAAGCCTGTAGACTTCCTACGTAGACTTCCTTCTGTTCAAAATTTATTTGTTTGGGATTTGAATCTTATGGTGAGCAGGGCCACCTAAGGCAAGAAAAGAACTAACTGGCAATTTTGTAAAACACTGCTTGGATCTGCTTTGATTGAATTGCTTGAATTCTGAAATTTATTAGTCAGTCATGACAATTGGAGAAATACACTAGAACCATCTCCAATTGGAGAAATACACTAGAACCTAGCAAGCAGGGGTTTTTTTCCTCCAATTAAAAAGTATATTTTCTAACCGTAGTTTGGAGCCTGGGCATGTATGAGGTGAACGGGAGAATGTCTGATGTTTTGGACTTGTGGATACTATTGAGTGATTTAGGGTTTGCGTTGATTTGCTTGTGATTTGCAAGTCAAGCTTGGAAGGAGTGGTGGAGGTATTGGAAATAAAAATTTCAATGGAGGTGGTGATGGAGGTGATGACAATGGCAACGATGACGATGGTGACAAGGGACTATTTGGAAAGCATGTGGTAGTTCCCAAGGTGTGTGTTTTGTCTTGATATTAATCAATCTGAATTCATTATTATCACTCTCCTCGATATCACATTCCAGTATTTACAAAGAACATTTGCTTTTGTGTACACATGTAGTTGGCCATTTTCCAAATGTCAAATTCTAGACTCATGTACGTTGGTTACCACAAAGGCTATATAAAGAGTTTTTGGATTTGGAAGATTTTATAATGAATTTCATTGTTAGATACATCCATTATATTTTGGTGGTGGTGGTGATGATACATACACAGATGTTTGAGCGAAAGTATGTCGAAGCTATCCCTCATGAGTGATTCAAGACCATCAGCAACTTGCTTGCAGGTATTCAATCGGCAGGCTATTGAATTGGCGAGTTGAGAGTGGCTTGCAGATTAGCTTCAGTATCAAGAGGACAATTTTTGCGTTTTATTGGAATAGGGTTTCATCAACTCGGCCCAAATGACGAGGTATTGGTCAGTTAATGCAAGACTGACTACTACAAGGATGCTCTCTCGGTGAGGGTTTGGAATTTTTTGGTGAGCACGGCCACCTTAGGCTGGTAAAAAACAGTGGATGATATTTAGCTTATGTTGTTGGTATAAGGTTTTAGTATCTTGTACCTTTTTATTTGTTGATTTTGGCCATGATAGGATCTGTGTGTGTGTGAAGCTCATTTTCATCTCATTTCTTTTATAGGGTAGGAGAAGGCAAAAGTTATGGCGGTGGGAAGTAGGCCAGCCAGGTTGTTTGTTGCTCTAGTGTTGGCTGAAACGGGAGGTAGAGTGACGCCTGTGGAGAGGGAGCAACCTGTAGAAGGTCAGGGCAATGGAAGGTCGCGGCAAAGACAGTGGCGCTCTCATGCTTCACTGCTTGTTGAATGCGGAGAGCAATCTATGCTATAGAGAGGTTGGTGGTCATCAACATGGACTCTCAAGTTTGAGTGTTGATACGGTTTTTGTAGAACAAATAGAAGTGAGTTACAACTATGTCATTTTCATCCACGGCAGGTAGTGTGCGTACATACATAGTACTAGGCATTCAAGAATGGTGTGCACAACAAAGTTTGCACAACAAAGTAGTAGGTAGACATGGCAAAGAATGACACCAGCTTATAAGCAAGTGCTGGATGTGGTCATGACATGTAAGTGTTGGACTTGAGCATAGAAAGTGTCGCCAAAGTGTAATGTTGCTAGACCATACAAATCTTGTACCCATTGTATTGCTAAGAAGTATGACTTTCTGGAAGTTGATTGAATACTTCAATTGTAACATGTTGGCATCGTCAATTTATATCACACGTACCCTAAGCTTGAATGTAAACCGCATGGTAGTGCAAAATGAGTGTCAAATGGAATTGTTAGTTGAATTTGAAAGACAGTCAAGTTTGAATGTCTCTCAAATTTGAATGACACTTGAATTTGAGTGTCACTAGAATTTGAGCGTCACTCGAATTTCAATCGATCTCACTCGAATTTGAGTGACAATCAAATTCAAGTGACACTCAAATTTGAGTGTCACTTGGATTTGATTGTCACTCAAATTCAAGTGAAATTCAAACTTGAGGGACACTCGAATTTGAGTGACACTCGAATTTGATTGTCACTCGAATTTGATTGTCACTCGAATTTGATTGTCACTCAAATTCAAGTGACACTCAAAGTTGACTCACTTGAATTTGATTGTCACTCAAATTCAATTGACACTCAAATTGACATTTAATTGCCACTCAATTGACATTCAATTTCATTTGAAACTCAAATTTGACAGTCCAATTCCAATTGACAGTCCAATTAATTGACAGTCCAATATATTGACAGTCCAATTGACAGTCCAATTGACACTCAAATTCAATTGACACTCAAATTGACACTCAAATTGACATTTAATTGACACTCAATTGACATTCAATTTCATTTGAAATTCAAATTTGATAATCCAATTCCAATTGACAGTCCAATTGACACTCAAATTCAATTGACACTCCAATTGACACTCAAATTCAATTGACATTCAATTGACACTCAAATTCAATTGAGTTTCAAACTCGAGTGACACTCAAATTCGAGTGTCACTCGAATTTGAGATTCACTCAAATTCAAGTAAGAGCCAAATTCAAGTGACTCTTGAAAGTGATTGTTACTCAAATTCAAATGACACTCAAATTGTAGTGACACTCAAATTTTGATTTTTTGAATTTGCGACTAAAATTTTAGGAGTTTCAAGGCGTATTATATACCGTTCAAAAGGTCTTTTTAAGACCTTGCCAACGGTATGTAACACGCCGTTCGATGATGAAAGTTGCAGTCGTAAATCAAATATCAAAATTTGCAGTTGCCAAGCGACTGCAGATTTTGTTTTTAGTATTGCGACTGCAATTTCAATCATTTAGGGGCGTGTGATATACCGTTGGAAAGGTCTTTTCAAGACCTTTCCAACGGTATATCACACACCCAAAAATGATGAAAATTGCAGTTGTAAATCAAAAAACAAAGTTTGTAGTTGCCAAGCCAGTGCAGATCAGGGTGCGTGCTGAAAATCTGTGTGAGTGCAGATCAGGGTGCGTGCGATTGTGGCTGTGGTTTTTTCGACAATGTTGTCAACCAGTATAGCCACAGAATTGAACAAAAACACATATGTTTACGCATATATAAATTCATACATAAGTTTAGAGCTACGCAGTTGGAAAATCGAACAACTGTCACTCAAAATCGGGTGCCAGTAGGGAAAAAACGAATCGCGTATACGCATACTAACAGCGATGCACGCTGTGCAATACTAGTCTCATTAACTACATGTAATCAAAGCAATTTGGATGCATGCAGAGAATGATAACAATTGAACAAAGATACACACGCAAAAAAATACCCTGTTGACAGTCAACGGAAAGTTCAATTGTCACTCAAATTTGAGAAAAAAACGAATTGCAAAAAAAGGTGGTCAAAAGTACCGCAATAGGAAAACGACTACGGTACTTTTCGACCATGTTTTCTACTAGTGATAACATTGTGTCCCATCTAGTTGCATATTCCGCATGGGAACACTCGCCGTTGGAAAGGTGGTCGAGGGCCTTCAAAGAAGGAATTTGAGGTCGATGCTTTAGAGATGTAGTTGAAGTTCGAGCGAAGCTCTTGGAGTTGCTCTGCAATGGATCGTACCAATTCTTCTAAGGCTGTTGTTGGCTTGTGCCCTTCTTCATCAATGGGATTGACGTTGGTGAGGGCCATCACGACCGGGGGCTTGGTTTTCAACGTGCGAGAATCGATTCGCGAGAATTAAATGCAGCGCTTCAAATGCTGTAGCATATCTTCATCACTTCAGAATGCGTGCACGCCTGCTTCCTTCATTAGATCAGGTAGTAGAGATCGTATAAAATGGGTTCAAGCTGTCTGCTTCATGAATTTACCCTCACTGGAAGTTGCAATCTTCGCATTTTTCACAAATTTTGAGAAGTGAAGGTCCAAGTTGTCACCTGATTTGAACTTGGTTGATGTGAGGTAGTCCCACGCGGTGTTGTGCTGATCCGTCGAGACGAACAATTGATATGCTAACTGTTGCATGCGTGTCCAACTCTCCAACACTTGTGCGTCCACCCAACTACCCAAGATTCAAATAAATCACGAGCATCTCCTTGGAGACATGCTCTGAATTGCAAGAAGCAGTATTGATCTGGTGCGCGATATGCACTGGCCACCGTGATGAAGTCTCTGAGGAAGGTGATGAAATCATCATGGAGAGTGTATCGGCCAAAAGCAAGGGCAGGTAGCTTGTCCATGCCGTCGTGATGGATCCTTGTACTCGGTGCTGGTCTTGGCATTCGATAGGGAGCAGCCGATACAGGCGTGGATATCCCTGATATGGGAATGGAACTGTAGTGCATGTGTGATCAATCACTAGGCTCATAGCGGGGCGGCATTGTGGGTACATTCACAGTAACACGACCCAAGGAAACTGTAACCAGTGATTAATTTAACAAATTGTTAAGCAATAATCTTATCATTTGAATTGATAATGCAATATAAATTAGTAACTACATATGATATATGTCATTATACAATATACTAAAGTTTGACGATGTTTGGGATGTTATTAGTACTCCAAAACGACTAAAATATGGTCGTAACCAGTTGTTAATAACGACTAAAATGTGCTAAAATGTTCAAAATATGTTGCAAAATGTCCTTAAATTTTTCTAATATCTACATAAATTGAAGATATTATTTTCTAAGCACTCATCAAGAGTCGTTATAACTGGGCGGGGTTGGGTCGTGTTACTGTGAATGTACCCTTGTGTTGTTGTATCGTTGATGTGGAGCGGAAAACGTGGTAGCTGGTGTTGGCATGGCGCGGAATCTGCCTGCAATAGCGTCGACTCCATTCATGACTAGTCGCACCATGTCGACAATACTGTCTTCTAGCAGGAATTTCGTTACTTTGTTAGGTAACAGAGACAGGAGCTGTCGGCGAAGCTCATTGATGTCGACGTTGTTGCGATGTGTTTCGTCATGGGGAAATGGTGTGGCGTGTGCCTAGAATGGTGTGGCAACTTCATGTGTGACTTCGAGCGGCCGAGTGAAGGAGAATCCTTCCGTTATACTAAATTCGATTGGCTCGTCGCTGGATCTACTAGCGGATGCTAGTCTTGACACCAACAGTTTGAAGGCTCTGTGCATGTCGTCCATGTTATTCTACTACACCATTGGTTGATCACGTACAATGGGGTGTCGATTCTAGGACGAGGCTGCGACTTCCACGTCAAGTTGCTCAAAGCTCTTTGTGTATATAGCTGCGCCCCTTTCCATGAATCCCTCCTTGGTGCGTTGTCGTTCAGCAACGTGGTATATGATTCTTTCCTCTCTAAACACGAGCAAGATGTCGAACATGCCGAATGCTTGGAGGGAGTGATGATTGATGTCCCAGTGAGCCGTTTGAGCCGGGTCTAGAGTGTTTGGGATGATCCTCAAGTCATGTCTCCACACCCTGAACGATACAGCTTGAACATAACCTTTGAGTCTGGGTAAGTGGACGGTCGCTTACCAGTATCCGAGGGAATGCAGCAGATTTGATGTAGAACTCAACACACGGTGTCGAGTAGAGAGGGTTTTGCTATGGAAAACCGCGGGGTTCTTAGCTGCAACTAGCCTACGTACAAAGTATGGGGGATATCATAGTGTAAACTTTTGTTTATATCTTTAAAATACTAAAAGTTATATTTTACATTACATAAGAAACAAGCCGCATGGAGGCTTGAACCTTCAAAACTACTGTCAACACTTAAATGAATGCCACAAGTGCATAACTACTTCAAATCAAGCTTGCTATGATTTTTTGGAGAACCAACACAAAGCTACATAATCTATAAAAGTTTCAAAATAAAATAATTTACCAATCAAAATATAGCGTGCTGAAGTTGAGACTTCAAAACTCGTTGGCAGCTGTATACCTCTCCACTTCAGAGCACGTATAATATTCATAAAAGCTCCAAATACTCAACGCTATAGCTTTTTGGAAAGCTAACTTCATCAGCTATGTTCATAAAAAACTTAGCTCAAATCGTGATACTGTCAGGTTTTATAGCTCCTCAAAAATAGAACTCCTAAAAGATGCAGAATTCTTAAACCCCCTCACTTATATACTCATAACTTTTACATAGCGACTCCAAAATAAGATTTTAATAGCTTTTCAGAAAGCTAGAAAACTTGATACAAACATTCACCAAATCTCACAACAAAATATTCTTTGTACAAATTTCTACAAGCTCTCAAAGGTCGGGCTCTTGAATTCCGACGACAATAAACCACCCTTCACTTCACAAGTCATAATTTTTTCATAAAAACTTCAAATGATGAGCGCCACACACCATTAGAATCACAACAAAAAATATATATATTCTCACAAATTTTCATTGAAATCTAAGGTATACACAGTAAGTTGCTCCTTCTCAAACACACGGCACAAAACTAGAAAACTAAAGAATGAACACAAAAGGGAGTGTGGTTCGGGAGAGAAAGGCCCCCTTATCATGCCACAAAGGGGGACACATCAGCCCATATCTTGCCACATGGGCACCCAAAATCTAATTGGGTGACCCAAATTTCTCCCATACCTCTATCCATTCACTATTTTAATGATAAATTCACAAAAATTAAAAGAAAGGTAAAACAATTTTCACCGTTCTTTTCAACAACTATCAAAACTCAAATTAAATATCAAAACTCATTCTAAGAAGATAAATCTAGGGTTTAACTCTTGTTAGTCAATAAATAAGGTAATTAAAGCCTTGTAGAGATCATGAATCAATTCACAATCTTTTCCCAATGTTTCTTATTCATTTATTCTTTAAATGAGAGATAACTTAAAACTCATCAAAACAACAATACTATAAGTTTTACATTATACATGCATTTGCATCGTGACAACGGGCTTATTGAGCAAGTATAAGACACTACTGCGATTGAACGCTACCCCTCGTTGTCCAAATTGTCGAGCTGTTGGTGGTGCGCTCGAAATTCGAGTACGCTCCTCTGATTCTCCTTCAGTAAATAGTTGTCTACACGTGGAAGCTAGTGCCGGAGGTGTTGATAGTAGTACGATGGGAATCACCACTCGATCCTTGTTTCGAAGTTCGCATAAGTCGATGCTCGATGTTTGCTTCCACTTGGTCGATGCGGGAGTTTCCTACAAAGATGAGCCAACACCCTGATGCACAGAATATATATATATATATATATATATATATATATATGTATGTATATATAATTCCGGGAAAAAATTATTATTATTGTTATTAAAATACTAAAATATTCTCAAATTTTATATTAAAATCATTATTAATTTTTGTTTTTTAAATTACTTAAAATAATAATGAATCCAAATCTGATATGGCCAAAATCAAATTTGATTTTTTTTAATTGTTTAAAAAAATTATTTTATTTTAATAATAAAAATAATAAAATAAATTTGCATGGCATCTTTGTAAAGTTAAGTGCAGTGTCGTCTTACGAAATGAATTTAGTATTTAAGAATGGCTGTTACAGTTATAGATTTTATTTTATTTAGTATATGATATACTATTTTGTAGCTCTATTAATATTACTATAGGATATCGTGAATTAGAGTGTGCATATTCATGAACACCATTTATTTTCCTTGGATTTTATGTTGGTTACTGAAAAGCTTCATAGTAGTGGTCCTAAGGTACAAATTTAACAAAAAGAATTCATCATATACTAAATTGACCTTACATTAAACCAAAGATGCTACTAAAAAGAATGAAGAATGTAACTTGAAATTTAAGAATTGTGTTCCAAAACTCTATAAGGAGACTACTATATTAACCCCTAAACTCCCAAAAGACCATTTTTGGTCACCCGCCATATTCTCGGGTTGCCTAGGCCCAAAGAAATAATCAATCAAACAACTTGAAAAGATTATAGGATGTTGGTTTATGTTAAAAGTTTATATTGTGAATTTTTGGGAATTTTCTTTATTCAAATTAATTACTTACAAATTTTTGAAGTAAATAAATACACTATACAACTAATTTTGTGTTTTCAGAGCTAGTTTCAATTGTGTTTCTAAATCTGGTTTTGAATCCAATTGAACTAAGAGTTTTTAAAAATAAAAGATATAATGATTATGTGACCATGCTCAAAAATTTAGAGCCAAATCAAATTTCATAAAAAAAATTATATAAGGGGTTGAAAATCACTTGTTCGCACGTTGTTACATAATATTTGAAAGTGACCTCCCCAAGAATTTAGCCAAAATCTCTTGCTTCCTTTCATATGCCCATTCATTACAAGGTCTCTCAAAACATGCTAATAAATTGAACATCTTGTCAAATTGAATCATCCATCTTGTTAATCCTTAAACGTCAAGAGGGTCCTAGATGGAGCAGCCAAAATGAATGAAAAAAATTAAGAGAGCTCCCTCCAACAGTAGCTCCTTGAGTAACGTGAACAATCAACAAGAATTCTTCAAATCCTTTATGAACAATGAATGTAGTGAACACTGCCACTCCAAAAACTAATTTAAAAAATACAATGAGATTCTGACTCTACAGTGAGCTCTGCAATTTTGGATTTAAAATTTATTGAAATAAAACAATCAAAATTAATCAAATTTAAATAACAATTTTAAAAAACATTGTTTGAACAACACTGGCTAGCGTTGGTAGCTTTGGTATCCATCAAGATCTCAAGCTGCTCGACTCCCTCCCCTCCCTCCTCACCAATTTTCTTTCCAATTTTCTTAGAATGTGCAATTTACTAAAACACGCGTATTTGCTAAATTTAGCCTTGCTTTTTCACCACCTTTTCAAAGCACCAATCCATTTCAATTTTGGTTGAGAAAATTCACTTTTTTCTTGATTATTCTCTCAAAACAATCCCGTGGGGCTTTTTTGACGTTTAAGGGTTGACTACCTCTCTTGAGGATGGTCAAAAATGGCACATCGTTTCAACTTCTTTTTGGGTTTGAGAGCCCATCAAAGCAAGGCTGCCTTAGATTTTTCAGGGCTTGAAATTTCAATATCTCAACTTCATTTGCTATTTTCTTGACATCCGTATGGTCAAATGTTTTGAAATTTTGAGGGATAGTTTATAAGGCTTAGGAGTACAAGATTCTGTAGTTAGAATGTGAAAAAGTTTTTGAAAAACATTTAGAGATCATCAACAAAAATGTTCAGAATGAGGCCATGTAGGGGTTAAAGTACTACCAGTATGCGTTTTGTTCAATTTGGTAACAAACCTACAAATACCAGAGTAGGAATTGTAAGGGCTGACACCCTCATTAGTTTATACAAGGATCACAAATCTTGCATGAGCGGAAGCTGAACTAGCAAATGAATTGGTTGAATTCCTTGAAAGGAGCAAGCATGACAAGTTTCGAGCCATTTTAAAGAAGAGTCAAAAAAGTTAAAGAAGCCTCATTTTACAATACATTTAGGTATTGCTCAAAACCTCTGGGCATTTAAGGGTTAAACTAGATTATATTCTCAGAAGTTGGGAATTTATTTAATCCTAATTATTGTAAGAAATTTAGCACTAAAGGTTATAGTTGACTAGAACCCTGCAAACTCCCAAGTACATAAAGGTTTTCTTTCCAACATATACTCTTAGTCACAAGTTTGATGAAAAATATATTTCGACCAAATTATCCCTTTTCAAATTGTAATGAAGAAGGCGGTTTCTGAAATGAATTAGATATAAAAGAAAGCTTAGAGGCTTTTTGAATTACAAAGATTATCTATATATGAGGCATAAATGAAAATTAATTTTTTTACATAAGATGTATGCAGCCATAATCGCCTAGGTCCAAAAACTATCCAATTTGGATTCTTATTTAGAAAATGTATTCAATTTTCATTGTTGTTGAAAATTTAACATTGTCATGCATTTTTATCTTTTTTATCCAATAATTTAAAAAGTATGAAAATGCCCTCCATTCAAAATCCACTAGTGTGATCTTGTGTCGTTGGCCTAGTGTTCCGAGTTCAAATGAGGTAAAACGAGCCAACTGTGCACACTTTGGGAGTCCTTAGTGGAGTCTTTAATGGCATATTCTATCCAAAATACTGGACAATTCATCCAAAATAGTCTTTAATCAAGGAATAATAAGGAGTGATGACAAAGACATAATTGTCCTTTTGATGCTTATAATATTCACAAAATCTTTTTGTTTTTGGATATATGATACATCTATAAGTATAGAACATTGGACTATAATCTTTTTTAGTAGTTTATATATTTTTTCAATTGTTATGATGAAGATTCTTCAAAAACAGCATTGATTACGTATTTAGTGAAGCGCTGTACCTTGTTTGGACCCTTCCATCTATACATTCCTTGTGTAGAACATGGAGAATGCACGAGAGCTTGGGAACGCACGGGAACACGGGGTTGGAGCACGGGGAACACGAAGAGCACTTGGATCACGAAGAACACAGGAAAAATGGGGAGCATGGGAGACATGTGGAACACAAGGAACATTTAGGCCAACGACACAAGGTACACTAATCTACTATTTATACATAAACCTATAGGTTGTTTTGTTTTGTTTTGTTTTGTTTGTTACGCTGAACTCTCTCCCACCGTGCATCCCCTCGGTCACGTTCTTGGTACCGTCGCAAAGCTCTCAACAAAGAGGGGTGTATGGAGTTAGGTTCGTCTCATTTAGATCTACAGTGTGAAAGTTATGGATTTTCAATCAAATTTCATCACGATAAATTGAATTACATTATGGATAAAGCAAAAGCAAAAGCAAAAGTACACGAGCACAAAGAACACATGGGGAATACACGGGAACAAAGAAAACACAAGAATGTACAGAAATACGGGGAATATAGGGAACATCTAGGCCAATGGCTCAGAGCCACATTAGTATGTACATTAAAGAAACTATAGTTAGTTTGATTAGTTTTTATCCATTGTTGAGATCTCCTTGATTGTATGTCCGCTAGCCACGTTCTTGGATCCATCAGAAAGCTCTCGACAAAGTGAGATGCACCAAAGTTGTTTCGTCACTTTTGGACCTAAGTTGAGAGAGATAAGGATTTTGGAGTGATTTTTGTTACCATAAATTGAATATTATAATTTTCACACTATAGACGGTCCAAAAGCTTCGGAACAATTTTGGTGCACCCCACGTTGTTGAGAGTTTTTTGACAATGTCAACAATGACATCAAAAACTCCCATATTCCATTTTTCATAAATTAATTCAATTTTTGGTGAAGAAACTTGATAAAAAAATCTATAACATTTACATTGTAGGTCCAAAAGCGACGAAACAACTTTGGTGCACCTCTTCTCATCAAATTTTTTGTGACAATACCAAATACACGATCGCCTAGCCCGCGTTTGGAGCGTTCTCAACGTTACATAAAAAACAAACAAAACAAACTACCTTGCTTAATAGTGAGACTAGTATGGCCCTATGCCATTGGCCCAGTTTTCTTTGTCATTAGAGCTATCCGTAAAGTCACCTTGAGTTTGAATAAAATACCATGAATTTTGCTTTAATATACTCTTATTTGTTCACTCCAAATAGTTAAAAGGTATGGAAGAGCCCCGGGAAGAGCTTGGTGGTCTATTATTATTAGGTGTGTAAGAGCTTGGTAGTCTTAAAACTCATGGAAAAACAATTTGCCATAGAAAAGGAGACTAAAACAATTTTCGTTGAATTTAGAGACCACCAAGCTCTTCCATACTTAACAAAGGCTCTAATTGAGAGACCACCAAGCTCGTCCATACCTTTGAACTATATGAAGTGAATGTATAAGAGTATATTAAAGCAAATTTCATGATATCTTATTCAAACTCAATATGACTTTATGGATAACTCTATTAATTATGTTTTTTGTTTTTTATTTGTTTTTAAAATAAATGATGATTTTATTTTTAGAATAAACTATTCAAAATTTAATTCAATTTATGA
Organism: Pohlia nutans; assembly: GCA_022496805.1. Classification (NCBI taxonomy): domain Eukaryota; kingdom Viridiplantae; phylum Streptophyta; class Bryopsida; order Bryales; family Mniaceae; genus Pohlia; species Pohlia nutans. The sequence continues at coordinate 17,144,407 of CM040097.1, forward strand.
TGACGGAATTTGATTAAAAAATCATATATTTCAATCTACAAGTCTAAAAGCTAAGGAAAAAACTTTGGTGTACCCTTCTTTGACGAGAGCTTGAAATCCAACAATACTATAAATGCAGCCCATGGGCACATAGGCGGAGAAATCTCAATCAAAACAAACAAAACAAAAAAAAGAACAATACAAAACAAACAAACAAACAAACAAACTGCCTTCCTTAACCCCTAAACGTTCTTACCCTTTTCAAATTTGGCAGTTTTCCAAAGATGCATTATAAAATGCAACTAAAAGGGATATTTTCAAGTTGATGAATGAATAAAAGTTTTACATTATGCATTTTAGATTCTATCCATACGGTTAGATTTGCGATTGCTATCACCAATATTTGTGTATTAAATTTCAAACTTAAAATTTAACACTCTTTTGTAATATGATTACGAATAAGATATTGACAATCTAATAATGAAATTTGTTGTGATGGGTTGAAATGTAATACTCTAAGTGTATTGATTTTTGGAGATTTTTTGGTTGCTTAATTTTAGTAGTTGACTTTTTAAGAGCACTTTTAGACTAAAATCTTCAAAATTTTGGGTGGAACACTACAACATGAAATGAGGCATAAAAATTTCACAAATCATCCCCTTTCTAATCAGATCACACATGCACGGAGCTAACTTCCCATAAAAGTTTCAATAAAAAAATCCACACTACAAAAAGTGCATGATGGATGAGAAAACGGACTTCAAATCCGTACATCATGCAAAATATGCATGGTTGGGCGGTTAGGGGTTAATCCCAAAACATCCTCACGCTTCTCTAGATTTGGAGAATTGCAAAAATACATTATAAAATGCATCTAAAAGGGATACTTTGAACTTGAAGTATGAATAAAATTGTACATTGTGAATTTTAGATTCTACCCATATAGTTAGATCTATGATTGCTATCACCAATATTTTGTATAAAATTTGAAACTTGAAATTCAAAAGTCTTTTGTAATTTGATTACGAATAGGATATTGACAATCTATGAATGAAATTTGTTGTGATGGGTTGAAATTTAATACTCTAAATGTAGTGATTTTTGGAGATTTGTTGGTTGCTTAAATTTATGAGTTGATTTTCTTAAGAGCACTTTTGAACTAAGATCTTAGAAATTTTGGGTGAACCACTACAACTTGAAATGAGGCATAAAAAAATCCACAAATCATTCCTTTTCCAATTGGTCCACACTACATGAAGATTACTTCTTATAAAATATACTCAAAGAATTTCACGATGCAAGAATGTGAACTGCCGAACCGGTCCACAAGCCATGGTAAACCATTACCGTGATGTTTGGTATTCTTTTCTCCTATTTTTACCTTTATCTACAGTATTTTAGCTAATAGGAATGATTGGCATATTTTGGCAACTTTCCATGTGGTGGTATTTAGTATACGTGTGAGTATCTAGAGCACCACAATGAGTGCGAGCAGCATCCACGCCGTGACGTCGTCCACGGCTGCCATAGTCGTGGCGAGCTGGTCAACCTCCGTAGTCAACAACGTATGCTCATTGGTGATACAATCAAGAACGGGGGCCAGAACGTGTTGAGACTGATATGTGTAGGAGAGTTTATATGTAGTGTGGGAAGGTCAGCGCATAGCCGAGGCAACGGCGGCGTGGGAGCGACGAGGAGGCCCGGTTACGGAACCGGGTGCGTACTGGAGATCTTCTCATAGCAGCCAAGGCGCGACGATCCAACATTGACGTCGCAACAGTGCATAGCGGAGACGACGACGGCGTGGAAGCGACGAGGAGGCTCGGTCATGGAACCAGGTGCGTGGTAGAGATCTTCTCACAACAGCCAAGGCGCGGCGATCTAGCATTGTGGTCGTAGCAGCGCAAGGGTGATGACTGTGGCGAGGGAGACCGGAATCGACTAGCTCACTACAAGGTGCTACGGGGAGTGCCGATCCTACGAATCCCCTTGTTCTCACACGGTGATACTACGGAGGTTGGTAGTGTGACATTACGGAGGGAGGATCTCATCACCTCCCCCCTCTCCAATTTCGTATGATTTGTTGCCATCTTGCCTCTGGGTATTTTATAGGAGTAATAGAAACTCATACGATATGCAAAGAGCAATTATAATTGTTTCTTGATGCACTTGCTTGTGGATCCACACACTTGATTGGTATTTGATTTCCTTGCTTGGATGTTGCCGTTGATTTGGATGGTTAGATAGCATGGAGAAATTTTAGGCCCGGTGCTTGACATAGCGCGGAAGCGCTGCCAAAATCACACCGGGTTCATTTCCTAGGACATAGAAAAGAATTGGTTGAATAGGCTTTTTAGACTTGCAATTTCCGGTTTTTAGGCACGACCCGGAAGTGTTGCTCAATTCCCCATAAGTTCAATTGCATGCTATGAATTAGGTGTGATAGTTGTGGCATAGTATGTCCTTGAAGTTTTGTGTACCTTGTAGACATGCTTTTTCAGGTTTTCGCACCCATTCTAGCATTATGAGTTGTGCTGCCGTTTCCAATTGAGGATGCAAATTCACTTCATATACTAATTTTTCACCCATTTAGGCTGCATTTTGAGTACTTTGAGTACATATAGTCATTTGGTGTGAATTCATAGCAATTGTGGCATTCTATAGAGTATAGACTCAATTAGGTTTAGATATTGTGCTGCCATTTCAATTGAAGGTTGCAAATTCACCTCATATGCTAATTTTCCACCCATTTAGGCTCTGTTTTGAGTACTTTGAGTACCCGTGGGCAATTGGTGTGAATTCATAGCAATTGTGGCATTTTATAGATTCAACTAGAGTTGTGTGTTGTGCTGCCATTCCCAAGTGAGGTGGCAAACTCGCTTCATATACTCATTTCTTGCCAATTTAAGCACCATTTGGAGGTATCTTGAGTACATAGTACAATGTGGTGTGATTTCATAGTATTTTGTATTTGTTAGGCTCATTTTGGTACTAAGTTGTGTGTTGCCCCTCTTTTGTGCAGGTCAATTTGACCAATTCCCGCATAGCATTTACTATTTCAATATCTTGACTAATTTGAGCATTTCATCCCTTTACCAATAGGCGTCCATTGCTTGGTTTAGTCGTCACCCCACCCCTTGGCCCAATATTATGACACGTTGACCGGTCCCACGGTCAAAGTGTTCATAAAGAAGATCACAACAGATGAGAAAATAGGAAGTGCTTTTGTACACTAGGCATTTTCGCCGGGTTAGGCAGAAAGGGGTTAATGAATAGATGATTTCCAAATCTTGCTCGTCAAATGAAAAACAAATAAAAATTCAACGTGGTAGAAAACTGATAGCCCAAAACAAGGCATGTCAAATGAACTGCCAAAATCAACTCTACTTTGATGCATTATAGTAGGTAGAAGGCAAGGTCAACACATCTACGCCAAATATTTGATTATTTCCAAAAAAACAATCAGACAAATGAAATATTATCGAAGGCTTTCCAATATTCCCTTTTTCACCATACCAAAGCTGAACTATATTTGAAAAAAATAATTCCCAAATATTTTGGCGATTACTTTTAGATATATTTTCTGCTCAACGTGAACCTACCCTCCACTCACCTACAATAAATGAGAGCTGTAAATGTGATTATAAAAGAAATTAAGTAGTTCATGTACCAACTCAAACCCTTAACCCCTAAAGGACCAAGTGTCCTAACTAGGACATTTAGAGAATCGGGTAGGTTCCGGTGAACACATTTTTAATCGAATTTTGAAGGAAATTTAATAGTAGATTCCCCAATGTGCCACGAAAATGGGGATTGTTTTTTTTTTGAATTCCGACACCGTATGTGAAAGTTATGAGGGGAAATGTGTTTTTTTTGGGGGAAAGGGCAGCGGGGCAGTAGAGAAATAGTTGAATTTTAGGGGGGGGCAACAAAATGGGCGGCGTGTGAAAAATGGGGTGGACTGTGGGGGGCAGAAGACCACCCCATTTTCGAAACTCATTATAAAAAATTAAAATAATATTTTTAAAAATTTAAAAATTATTTTTTATAAATAAAAATATATTTGTTTAACTGAAAAATATATATTTTAATTAAAAAATATTATTTTAAACTAAAAATTCAATTTTATAATTAAAAATATTATTTAAAAAATAAAAAAATAAAATCATTTTAAAAAATAAAAAACAAAAATCGTCCAATGAGGGACTGCCATGTGCCAGTACACTTTGAGAGTTAGTGGGGTCATGAACATTGGAATGGATTGGCACTTCAATTCCCTTCCTCCACCCTTTATTTCCCCCCTAACCCCCAAAATTCTTAGAAAATGTGCTACATGTCTTCTAAAACTTGGAGATTATTTTTTTTTTCAAATTTTTTTTTGCCATTCTATAGAGGGTGGAATGTACTTGTGTTTCACTGCTTGGATTCGTATTTTAAATTAAGAAAGTCAAAAATATTGCAATTCCAAAAACATATAGTCTTTTCTGAACTTCTAAACCCCCAACAAGTGCAAGGTGTTCTTCAACATCCTAAACATCTCCAAACGCAACGAAAATTGGTACACAACTAAGTAACATCATAGAGAATGTGAAAGTGAAGTGCGACAGGTTTCGGTAGTGAGGTTTTTTTGATGTAGCCATGGTCAAACGCATCTGAAATTTTCGGGCATGTGTTTTTTGGGGTGTTTTTTTCCATCAAACACAATTATCTTGCAATCCGTGCGGTCAAAATGAACAAAAATTTGTTGTGTATGTTTTTCAAATAGTTTAGCACAAGATCTTACGGTTAGAAGGTAAAAAATAATTTTTTTTTGGATTTTTTGCATGGGGGAGTAAAAATGGCAGCATCGGAGTGTTTTTGGAGGAAAAACACTCCGGTCCTTTAGGGGTTAAAGGACATGGCTTTCCTGATTCCCACACCCAAAACCCTGGGAAGTCACTGTCAAGAATTTAGATAACTACGAGAAAACAAATATAGGGTGTCCTTTATTCATTTGAGATAAAAATTATAAATTTATAAAAGTAATATAGGGTGTTTTAAAACCAATTTTGGAATATTTTAGGAATATTCCTAGAATATGTATAGAATATACCCTAAATATACTATAATTAGTATAATGTTCCAATTATTTCATAGCCCCCCATTCAATACCCTTTGTTTGCTCATATGTACCCAAAATTTACACTAAGTGACTTCCTCGAGACCCAAAATCTCTTTTAAACTCAATTTTTAAACATGATTCTCTTTTTAATTTACTTTGGTTCTATCCTAAAGAAGTATAGATGCCGGAATAGATGCCTTATATATGTTCGTTTTGGCATTTTAAAAACCCCATTTGGTTCAACGGAGTAGAACTTATAAGCAAGATTCTCTCAAAAAAAAGTAAGCATGTGGTGCTTAGTTAGTATGTCCTTTAACCCCTAAATGACCAAACAACCATTTTATGGTCGCTGCCCTTTTTTACGAGCTGCCCATGATGAATTTTTTTTATAAAAAACAAAAAATATCTCCAAATAGGAAATCAAGTCTGCTTTCCAACCCAATTTGAATCATTTCAATCCAAGTTAAACTCCACTGGGAGAAGTTTTCAAAGACAAACACCTCAACATTGTCCTAGTGTTATAATAACTTACTATTTTGGGAAAGTGATGATGTTCTCTCCTTTGAAAAAAATTCTTTTTAAAAATTGGAATAGAATTTTTATTTTTAATCAATCATACTAAATTTCAAATTCTATAAATTTAAATTTAAATTTTGGTGAATATTCAACGATAATTGCTTCTAAATTCATAAAATGAGTATCTAAAACATTTTTTGAAAGTTTGACTGCATGGATAATTACTAAACATCATGCTTCTCATTTTCTTTTTTGAACCAAACTTCATCAAAGTTGTAGACGTAACATTTTATAACACATTTAGATTTGTCCCTTACCCTTCTGTCATTTAGGAATTAAGGGTTAACCTTTGTCTGAATTATATTCACATAAACAATCGCAGTGATTTATTGGGCTTTGCCTTTTAAGAAGATTGTTCCAAAAATGACACTTTTGTTAATATAACCCTTTTCTACACTATTAACACGCAATTCGCTATTTATGCACTTGGCCATATAGTCATGCACTTGGCACCCAAGTGCATTAAAAAAAATTCTAAGAAATTCTTTGAAAAATGGCGATTTTTGTCTTTCTACAATCCCTTACATTGTAAACAAAAAATTCTTTTATGTCTTTTTTATTTTTATCTTTATGTTTTCTTTCTTGTCTTCTTTCTTCACTTCCACTTGTCTTTCTTCTTGTCTCTCTTCTTGTCTTTTTAATTGTTTTTTTATTCTTTTATTTTTTCTTCAGCTACGGCTGCTGAAGCCTAAACGATGGCTACCAAAAAAATAAATAATAATAAATAAATGTATATGTTTTTATTTTTATTTTTATTTTATTTTTTATTTTATTTTTTTAAAATTAATTAATTTTTTTGCGGCCACTGTTTAGGGTTCAGCAGCCACAATTGAAGAAAAAATAGAAGAAAAAAAAAAAGACAAGAAGAAAGACAAGAAGGAAGACAAGAAAAAAGACAAAAGGAAGACAAGAAAGAAGACAAGAAAGAAAACAACATTAATGAAAAGATAAAAGAAAAGATAAAGATAAGACTAAAAAATAAATTAAATGATTGTTTGTTTACAATGTTAAAGATTGTAGAAAGACAAAAATTGATGCTTTTTAGAGAACTTTTTAGCCATTTTTTTAAAGCCAAATATGCTCATGAAATGAGACCACTTAGCTAAGTGCATAAATAGCGAATTACATGTTTATTAAGTTCTGGTTCAAACGTGATATTTGGACTTAGGGTTTCAGTGTTCTACCTGGTTCAATTGTCTCAGGCTCAAGGTTTCCGTTGCGGCTATCTTCATTCTTCTCTCTTGTTTATAAAATCTTGATTCTTTTGGAATACATACATATATAGTTTGGAATATATACATATATATAGTTTGGAGAAAAGAAAATTGTGAGGAAAAACATAAAAATTACTACCAGGGTCCTTTGAATCAACTGTACCGATACCCTATGGCCATCTTGCTTGTATTTAGGAGACCCAGAACATTAAGTTTGCAACCTCTAAATTAAGATTTAATGGGCAGAGTATGTTTTTCAAAAATATTAGTTCTAAAAGACTGGAGCTTCTTTACGAAGCTTTTCCATACCGAAGTGGTACTGGAAAAGTAAAAGTACCGATAGTCTACTGATAGAGAAGCTCCAGTCGGTGCAAAGCTCATCCCTCCTCTCTGCTTGCACACACCGTCCGCCTCTTTCTCTTCTCTTTCACCACCGACAGGCTCAAGTTGCAGTGACGGATCAATTGCCAATGTCTCATCCATGGCTTCCTGGCCGCGTGATGTCGGAAGAGGAGGCTGCGCCGGGACCATCTCATCGTGGAGCTTCGAACAATCATCTCACGGAAGAAGTCGAAGAAGCACAAGTCTCTTCTTGGTTGAGTCGCAAGCTCTCATCGCCAGGTTCAACAGCTCTATACAATTATTCAGATCCTCTTGTTGAAATTCTAAGCACCAGTCCTAGCGCTTCACTCGAAGCTTCCACTCCTGTTGTTGAACTTAGTAGTAGTAGTCCAAGCACTTCAACAGGTTCCGTTTCCATTTTTGGACGCAACAAAGCTCCGGCTGTTGACATTCCTCACCCTCCTGCTGTTGAAATCCCTCGGCCTCCTCCTGACGTTGAAATCCTTCAGCCTCCTCCTGACGTTGAAATCCTTCAGCCTCCTCCTGACGTTGAAATCCTTCAGCCTCCTCCTGACGTCGAAATTAGTACTAGTCCTGTGAGCACTTCGCCAGTTGTCGGGCGCAACCCAAGGAAGAGAAAGAGGGCTCCTAAGCAAGTGCACTATGTGGAGGTCACGGTTGTGGACCCTCCGGTGTTGCACACTGCCAACGAGTTTGCTCAAATGCTTGCAAGAATAGAGTGGAGGAAAGGAGTCGCTGACTTGCTCCCTGAGGATCTCTTGGTTGCCGCACCACCTCGGAGGGGAAGACTGGGGAGGATGTCGGAGCAGATATAACCCCTGTAGTAGTTGGGAGGAGTTCATTGAGCGCACGCGTGAGGAAGAATTGAGAAAAGAAAGTTTGAGGACGGAAAAACGGTTCAGACGGATCGAAGCTTTGGATGGCCCCCCTGATCCCATAGGAAGTTCTCGCAATGCGATTGTAGAAATCTACAGCGAGCGGTTGGATGCTGCGCAGTTTGCAAAGTATTCTTGTATGGAGTTATACAGCTAGGGGTGTTCAAGACTTGTGCTCATGTTCTTTTCAGCAATATTGAGTAGGTTCTACGTGGACTTTTCAGCTTTTGTTGAAATTTACCAACACATGCAATGTTCTTCACTGATCCCGGTGATATAAAATTTGGTCCCATGTGAATTGTATTATATTTTTCACAATACAAGCAATTGTTTGACACTTTGAAACCATGAGATGTAACCATTAGTTGACTCGGGGGAAGAATCTTGAAGACAGAGTCTGCTCCTTCTGAATTGGACGGCAATGAAACAAGTTTGACCGCATCAGATCTTCTCTTGGTGCTAAACTCGGGTGTGATTTCTTTTCCTAGCTTATAATCGGAATTGTGGTGAAGATCAGGGCTGCCATGAATCGGAGTGGTATGAGTTTGAATTGCAGAGTAGAGCCTGAAGCTCTTAAGAGCGAGTGTCCTGAAGCATGTACCTTCACTTGAATCTCTGCAGTTTAGGTTCACTCCGTTGGCCAGCATACATGATGCTGGTTCTTGTGATGTCCAATACAACAGTTTTTGCTTTTTGAATTTGTGGTTGTTTAATATGAAATATTGAATGATGATGCGCTATCAAATATCGAGTAGAGATACGTACGTAGGCTTGCAGATCATAAGAATAGTAGAGTGATCAGGTTACACAACAAGGCAGCAGATCATAAGAATGTTCACTTGCCTAATTAAGTACCTGATCTCTTCTCAAGGATGACTTCTACAACTGATAGCTTGTGATAAGTTGTAAACATACTCATATCCAGGTACATGGCTGAGGTCCTTCCAGTAAGTAGTAATTAAGTACTAACACTGCTCATTGAATGCAGATATGAGGGTTTGCTGTAAACTATGAAAGATTGTCAAGCATATGTAAACCCTAAAGCTCTCTCTGAGCACAGAGCTCTCTCAAGCTCTTGCATCGATCGACTGGTGTAGTGGAGCAAGTGTTTCTGTTCTCTCTACCTGCGGCTGATCGCCTGAGACTCTCCCTTTTATCTTATTCTGCTCCCAGGATCCCTAGCTCTGAGGCATTGGCCATTGCGCTTGATCTTGGTTTTCGCTTCACGATGGTTGATCGCAGCTCAAGAACTGCACTCGTCAGATGATCGGAGGTGGCTCAAACCCTGGGCAACCATTGTGCATATTACTTTTTTCATCTTTGGAACCACACAAGTTTGATGATGCTCGAGAGCAATTTGTGTTCTTCTACTGCATTTTGTAAGATAGATTAGCACTGATAGCACATGACACATGACATCCATTTTGTTGATGGAATGCCTAGGTGCAGCTTTGTGTTTGAAATGTTGTTTTTGGATTTGATCGTCATTGTGCTTGTGCGTTTTGGTTGATTTCCTGTGAGGGTCAGCGTTCGGGTTTGAGCATGATGTTGAGCTCACGGTGTCGAAGAATGTTCATTTTGTGTTTGCTTAGGGTTATGTTGTAGGATAGTGATGGAGTGCAGCGGTAGGAGGTCGTGTGGTTTCTCAATTTGTCTCTATTTCCATGTTTGTTTCATTTTTTCATCACTTGAAGGTGTCTCAATAGATGAGTTAGAGTTTGCTGTTTGTTTCGTTTTTTCATCACTTGAAGGTATCTCAATAGATGAGTTAGGGTTTGGTGCTACATTTATTTGAGGGGCCTCAACCAATTAAAACATGGTCTGTCACTATTCATAAAATTTTGTTGGTTTTTCTTCCGTGAGACTTGAAAATTCAACCAATAAAGTGCGAATTTCGATCGATCAATTCCGCCCATTCATTACTGCATTTGAGTTACAAATGCATGAGTGTCAAGGCCTCTAGATTTCGTGAAATGGCCGGAAATTCCGACTGAAGCTTGCCCGTCGCTTCTGTTTCCAAGGCGGACAGGATCGGATGAAGCTGCATACCAACAGCTTCTGGTGTCCTTGTTTTTTCCAACTCAGGTGACACGTAGTTACATGACGCGTCGGATCTGGAAAACTAAAGTGCAGACAATTCTTCGCAAATAAGGTTGATTGTCCTAAAACCACCAACTTAAGCAATCTGGCCTATTTTTGGCAGTGCTAAATTCGAAAAAAAAATAGGACTCCATTCGAAATAGGTTTTGATGAGGATTGCAAAAATTTGCAACATCTAATTCGCATTTGTCAATTTTATACAAAATTCCAAAGTGGAAAGTAATTTGTGACCCAAATCAAACCTCTAGGTTTCCCCATGTCCACACCATGTGGTACTAACTTTCACTCATAATGATACCTAAAACCACCAACTATTTCTTCGCAATGCTTGGCGTGCCATTGGTCTACTTGAATAGTGAAATTGGTGGTTTTGGGTCTCAACTAAGGTGGCCCCAAGAAAAGTCTACATGTCATAATTGGGGGAGGTGGTGGTTTTAGGACATCCTACCTTAACTGGAACACAACCCTCGATCAGTTTCGTGAGCTTGAAGCAACAAGAGTAGCTTGGACGCAGCTCACTTGGAAATCAGTGCTGATTATAAAATGATCTCCACTCTTGTGCAGAAGCCTCGATCTTGTTCCGAGTCCAGCAATCTCTGATGCATGCAACAACCTCAATGTGCTTTACTGTTTCTCACTACCACATTTGTACATGAAATTCTTTCACCATCTTCCGTACCAGAAAAAATCCTGAAAATTTTACAGCAACATGTCTTGTAGTTCTTATAAAGTAGAAGCACCAGAAACTGTTAGGTACCAATTGTGGTCACCTATAAAAGCACCTATTTCAACTTTAGGAGTTCCCAATCTAGTTATCACAAGCATTAATTATGAATACCAAGTTAGCAATCTGATTGGACTAGAAATGAAAGACAGTCATTGGTACACCTACTAACATCAATAGTGGTCTATGCATATTAAGTTTGAAAATTTATAACAAAATCATACATTGTGAAAAAATTAATTAAAAATTGAGATTAGTTATTAAACCCAAAGTTTTATGTGCTGCAAATTTTTATCATTGAAAATCAGCTCTCCATGTAGGTTGAAATGCTTAAACTGACGGCAATTGTACCCCTTACTTTCAGGCTGACAAAAAACTTGGCCCTATTGGACATGTTATACTACAGAAAACGCCATCTGTATGCAAATGTTCTTCCCTATATGCGCGCCGTATGAAAAGGGCAACCTCCTTTAGGGGTTAAGATAAAGATTAATTCATACATCTGTACAGTACATCCCATAGGACTAACACTAGTTGGGCAGAGACTTCTAATATCCAAAGTACATGCCACATCCTCATGAACTACAGAAAGCAATGTGAGAACTGACGAAAACAATTCCTTCAAATTCGTAGGATGTTACACCCCCATGGCAATTATGATACTCAATTTTGGAGCACATAACATAAGGATCATCATTGGAAGATGAGATCAATGTGTTAGAATGGGGAAGCAACGTTTGCTACTAACCTGGCTGGGTAGCCTTCATATGCTTCATCTTGTCGACAAACCATGATTCACCAGAGATACCAAGATATTCATTCCATTCCGCCAAAAATAGTGTCCGAAGGTGCTATCTAGAAGGTTTCATCCATCTTTCAGTTTGTAATCCATGTGGGTTCTTATTACAGGATTTAGCCGTGTTTGTCACTAACTCGGTCTTCTTCTCTGTTTGCTGGAAAAAGCGAAACCCTAGTTCCGAAGTACAGATTTTCACGAAGTTTGAAGTTGATTTTCAGAGCCTACCATCATAATTAGCTGTTCTCATCTCTCAGTCCCTGAGTATGGATGGAGCATGGTCATTCCTTGACAACATGTTCTGATATTTGTTCCACCATGCAATTGTAGGATTCTGCATAACGGGGAGGTACTCGATGCTTGAGGTGGACATCCAAACATCACCAGAGCCATGCCAAGGGTCAACTTGTATGGAGGCTATGACCCTTAACCCCTAGGCGTCTAACACGCCCAAAATGGCCATCTACATCAATGAACTTTGCAATGGTGGCATTTTCTCATTTTTCCTTGGTTTTTTTTATTGCAATACATCATTTCAAAGCTTTTTGTTCTACACTACAAGATAAACAATGCTGATCATGTCAAAGTGAAGTCATTTTCACACAAACAGATGGTTTGCAACATGGGGTTCAATTTTTCTACACTACAGAAAATACACACTGGACACTTAGGGATTAAACTCCCTTAAAGCTTGGAGTGCCAAGTGATTATCTACACAAAAAATGATGAATCTGTGTAGTTAGATCCTTCATCTTAAACACAAGGACAAGTAATCAATCAGTTTTTCCCACATCCTCCCAACCTATGCCCAGCTGGATTATGTATATTTACAAACTTGACGCTACAAATCACAATAGGGAGAACTTGTTGATGCATGATACTCAAATTGATTCACTACTTGCCGAACGGTTTTCAAATTGGTTCACTGCTTGCCGAAGGGTTTTAAGCTGAGCCGCCAAGGTTCCCACGCTCTTCATCTCCTCACTCAACCGCAAGTAAGCGTTGATGAACCTCTGCCCTTTCGAAGCAGCGTCGATAGACGCGTCTTGAAGCACCTGCGGCTTCGCTGTGACACCGCATATGCTCGATGGAGCTTCCCGTCACCCCAGACAGTGCAGACTGCAGGGACGAAAACAATCCCGCAAGACTCCCCGCCACTGCCGAAGCATCTTCCTCCACATCCGTGACCATCTTCACGGCCATTGCAATGTCACTCGACCTCGCAGTGCCGATACTATGAATATTACTATTCTCACTAGTACCGCCAACCCTTTGGATCCGCTGCACGCCCTTGGCAGGCCGCTCATCTCGTTCTTCTTGTGCAATTTCAACATCGGAGATCGCCTCCTTTCTCCTAAAGGACTAAGTACTCATGGTTTTAAAATGACAAATTGTTAAAATTATAATTCAAATGAGACCGAATTTTATATCATCAAAGACAGTAAAAAAATTTCACAGTATGAATGAAATTACTTTTAAATCTAAGCTTACTCCATGTAGCTTGTACAATTTTCTATCTCATTGTGCATTGTTGGTTTCAATTTGTTTCTTGTCTCTACAGTCGCTCGTCATTTGACTTTGTTTGTAGAGGTTGTAGAGGACTAACTTAGCACTATCGGCGGTCAATCGGTACGTTGGTTTGGAGACATTCATGGGACTCCATCAGACTATCTATTGGCTGTCGGCCGATATCCTTTGTTGTACAGGATTGCTTATTGGTTCTCGGCCGATGCTTGATTGTCCTACTTGGAATCTAATTGTAAAAGTATAACTAATATTGTATCATCCTTTGGGGCTATATTGGCTGAGGACTTGTACAATCTTTGTCTCACATTATGATTGAAATAACGATATTTACTGAGTTTACGCCTCGCAACTTTTACTATTATTGATTCAATGGAATGACTTTGCTCTATCAGCCTCTTGCTAAGACATTGGCTTTGCTATGTTCACCTTATTTGTTGAATTTTTGGGTTCTCCCTTGGATTGCCTATCAGCTGTTGGTCCATACTTGGTTGTCCTACTTGATATCTAATCATTGGAATAGTTCTAATTTATATCATATTTTTGGCCCACATTTGCTAAGAAGTTGTATTGTCTACTTTTCTCAGTTTGATTTTAGTGACATTTGTACATGGATTCTATTTCGTTTCATATCGTTTCATTATTTGTATATGGTTTTGAGAGGTTTAGGGTTTAGGGTTTTTAGGAATTTAGTTATAAATGTGTTGTAGGCCTGCCGACACTTTTGTTTTACTTGGTTGCTTTAGTTTTGTTTAAACGACGATCTTCCATTCATTGTTATATATTATTGTATTTCTTAAGAAAATTTCTCTTTGTGGAAAATGTGTTGACGGTCTGCCAATACTATTCTATGAGTATATTAAAAAAATTGTTTGAATTTGCTCATATTAAAGTGTTTTTCAATTTTTGTTACCTATATTTCTACATTTTCTACAGTTTTTTGCATATTTTGTGGTCATTAAAAGAATCAAAACAAATGTATACATTTTTATGAAAGAAATAGCTTAACATTATAATGTTGGTAAATGCAATAATGAAAATATTTTTAAAAGAAATAAAAGGCTAATTCAATCTAGTGTTAAAATTTTCTTACCATCGTAAGGTGCTGGTTGTCCCAATGCAAAATTCTTGTCAATGACAAGTAATTTTCTAAGAATCCTTTACAGTGTGAAAAGACAAAACAAGGGAATCTTTTTAATAGGATATTTTATTTATTTATTTTTGCATTTCATCTTGTTGCTTGTGAGTTTTGTCCAAATTCCAATGATATGTAATTAGGGATTCCTTGAGAGTCCTCATTAGATACTCAAGAGCGAGGGCCTAGTTTCCTCTCGGAGTCTCGTGATCTCGAACCTTAATTTTGGGTTGTTTTGTTAACCTTTAATTGCCTAAGCGTTCATTTTTTGAACAATGCACAAATTTCATCCATGTTTTCTCATTCATCATGCACTTTTTGCAATGTGAATTTTTTACTATAGATTTTATGGGTAGATTTTATAGCTTCATGCATGTGATAACCAATTAGAAAGGGATGATTTGTGAATTTGTTATGCCTCATTTTATGTTGCATAAAAAAAAATTCACCAAACAATTCTAAGATCTTAGTTCAAAAGTGTTCAAAAGTGCTCTTGAAAAAGTCAACTCATAAAATTAATTAACCAAAAAATCTCCAAAAAACACTTCACTTAGAGTATTACATTTCAACCCATCACAACAAATTTCATCCATTTATTGTCAATATTTAATTCGAAATTATATTAAAAAAAGTATTTTGAATTTTAAGTTGCAAAATTTATACAAAAATATTGGCAATTGAAATTATAGATCTAACCGTATGGATGGAATCTAAAGTTCATAATGTACAACTTTTATTCATACATCAAGTTCAAAATATCCCTCTTAATTGCATTTTATAATGCATCTTTGTAATTCTCCAAATCTGGAGAGGGCCGTAGGCATTTAGGGGTTAAGCTTTGTGACATTGTTCAAAATTCAATATATATTTGATCCCTAAGTTACCAAATGACCATTTTATGGTCGCTACCCTTTTTTTACGGGCTGCCTAGGATGAACAAATATTTTCATAGAAAATTAAAAAAATGTTTTCAAATAGGAAATCAAGTCTACTTTCCAACCCAATTTGAATAATGTCAATCCAAGTTAACTCCATTTAGGAGAAATTTTTAAAGACAAAGACCTCAATATTGTACTACCGGTAGTGTTATAAAATTTACTATTTCGTTAAACTAATGATGTTCTCTCCTTTAAAAAAATGATTTTTTGAAATTGAAAATAGAATGTTTAATTTTAACCAATCATACCAAATTTCAAATTATAAAAATAGAATTTGTAATTTTGGTGAATATTAAATGGTAAATGCTTCTAAATTCATTATATGAGTGTTTAAAACATTTTTTGAAAGTTAGACTGTACAGATAAGTACTAAACATCATGCTTTTCATTTCCTCTTTGGATGAAACATCATCAAAGTTGCTGAAGTAACATTTTATAACACATCTAGGTTTTACCCTTACCCCTCTGTCATTTAGAAGTTAACCCCTAAACGTACCGATCCTTTGAACACAAGTAAATGCTAGCCTCAAAAATAGCTATTAGCATGGCTCAAATGTACATGAGGTGTACATGAAAGGACCATTACAAGCATAATTCTACCCAACAAATTTGACATACTTGCAGTTAGAGGCCTCTTCAATATTATTAACAACTCCCCATCATAAGAGATTTATTGTAATTGGTAGAGACTTTTATTAGGCTTACAAAGGTGACTTGAATGAAAGTCATCCGAGGTTATATGAAAAAGTTGCAAAGTTTTGAATCTGTTCATGATCTAGTTTCTGGACGCTGGGACGTTTAGGGGTTAAACTAAAGACCTATGAAAAGATAAAGTTCCTCATGACTGAATAGCAGAAGCTCAAGAACGACTAATCGTCTTGTGAAAAGGAGAGTTACTAGTCAAATTTATGTTCTGCCTCTTCATCTTCAAAATTGTCCAAATACGGTAAACACTTAGGGGTGTTCACAGTCGGTGGTCGAGAAGGCGAAGAGGAAAGCCCTGGCTATGGCGGACCTCGCTCGAGAAGCAGCAGCAGCAGGCACCGAAGAGGACAAAGCTGAGGAGAGCGAGCTTGAGCACAACGCGACATCTTCTGCCGGCGCGGATTTCTCTTCATTACCTACCTCAAAAATCGCTCCAGCGCCTGTGCCGTCCCTCTTTCCTATCTCGGGAAATGTGAGTAATCTCTGTGTTTTTTACTGTTGTTTCCAAAATTTAGGTCCCTTACCTGGTGATTAACGTATTTTAAAGCTTTATCAAATAATTCGGAAGTCCTTTCGAATGCGGATCATTTCGAAGGACAGTCAGTCGTGCATCTTCTTGAGAGAGTGATCGGAAATCGGTCCATGGAGCCACGAACGATTCGCAATTTTTATCTTGTTCTACATAATCGTTGATTGTCTTCGAATTCATTATTGCTCCAGTGCCTTTGCCGTTCCTCTCTCGAAATGTGAGAACTCTTTTGTGTTCTTGGCTTTGTTGCAAACTTTTGTTTCCAAAATTTAGGTCACGGTCCTGGTGATTAAGGTACCGATGCATTTTTTAATTAACAAAATAAAATTCAAGTAATTTGGAAGTCCTGTTGAATGATTGTCATCGATTGAATTCTGAATATTTCGAAGAGAGCCAGTCGCAGCCCTAGGATGTGCATCTGATGATCGGAAAAAGCTCAATGAGCTAAGGCTGATTGGCAGTTTTTATCTTGTTCTGTGTAATCATTAATTGTCCTCGAATTTATTCAAGTATCGTACTTATCGAGTTTTTGTGAATGCGAAACAACGAACATAATTTTTGAACAATTTTATTGACTAGCTATTTAAGTGGCATATTATTTCTGGTCTTCGATTCTTACCTTTTAGTTTGGTTCCGAACAGGTACCATATGGCACACGCTCATGGTTGTCCAATTCGAGTTTCTCTGGGAATCTACTACCTCCTCCCTCGAGTTTCTCTGAGAATCTACTACCTCCTTCCTCAAGTTTCTCGGCTAGCAAAGCCATCGAGCAGCTGTGTGGAAAGGATGTCCTGGACGAAATTGAGAAAAGGGAAGGTAAAGGAACAGAGGGGGAGAGAGTCAGGGTTGAACCTGGGCCTGAGACGGCCAGCTCCACCCCGGACTCAGAGTTCAGCGAAGGAGAAAGTTCTCGACAGAACAGACGGAAGGAAAGGCGACATAGGAAGCGCAAGAAGGAGGAGAAAGAGGAGGAGCGAAAGAGGCGGAAGAAACGGAAGCAAACAGGGGATGAGTTACAGATTGGTTCCCTAGAAGCTCAATCGGTTGACAGAAAGGCTGGCGTGAAAGCCTGGGCTGATGGAAAAGAAAATGTGGCGAAAGAGTATTATATGGATACCCGGGGAGACCGTGATAACTTGGCGTTTGGCTCGCTCTACAGGTCCGCTCAGCAATGGATTTTCGTCGTTTGGCGTCAAGATCAGGGATTTAGAAAGTCTGCTATGTTTGTACCAAAATCAAGTAGTTTTAATGAGGAAGTCAAGGTGGAGCTCTTTAGATCAAATTGCCGACGACGTTCAAAAGTACATGTGGCTCAAAAAATGACATTTATCCTTATTCTGTTTGCTGGAGGTCAGGATGGATGTTGCGAGGTATTTTCGGCAGCAGAGTGATGGAGGTGTGAGGGAGGGCCTAAAGAAAAGAAACGCAACACATTTGGATGTTGAGCCTGATGGTGATGTGCCAGAAAATAAAGCATATCGTTATTGGTCTGGCGAAGCTATGGCACTCGAGTTGAGGCGAGATTTTCGGCGTATTCGAATACGTCCTCTAAGTCCTTCCGCCACTACGATGATTAATCGTCAGAAACTCGACCCATTCATTCCACTTGAATCGAAGGAAATCAACAAGGTATTTGGCAATCTGCTTTTATCGAGTGAACTATTTGGAAAACCAGCTTCCATTGAAATGTTTCGAACAATGTTCAAATTGTCACAATATCATTTTGTTCTGGTTATGTTGCTCTTTGGATGAGAACAGATCTTCCTACTGATCAACTCTCCAATAGGTACCGTCCTGTGATACGCTTTTTGAAGATGCGTTCTTGAGAAATGATTTTTGGTCTATCGCTGCCTCTGCTAGTCAAGACCACTGCTGCACCTTATAATCTTTGGTCAATGGCACCAACATCTGATGTACTGCATCCTGACTTTTGGGTCTTTTATTTGTTCACTGATGGCAACTTGTGCCTTACATATTTCAGAAAGGAGAAGAGAAAGCGCAAGAAGAAGGTGAAAACGGTACTGATTATATTATCCGAAGAACAAGAGAGTTTAACACCTTAACTCGGGAGCGGCCTGACGATGAAAATTCGTGGCTTGAGTTTGCCAAGTTTCAGGTTGCTAAATTGTTTCCTGTTGTTATGTGACATGCCGTTTCCGATTGACTCGTATGTTGTGATGCCATGTACAACCGTTTTAAGTAAAGCAACAATTTTTGTCCTACTTGGCAGGACGAATTAATTCACATAGCGCAGAGGAAGGGTGTCAAACAACAAGCTGTGGAAAAAAAGATATCAGTCTTGGAGAAAGCACTAGAGCATCATCCAGACAGTTTGCCATTAATGTTGACGTATTTAGAGGCCTGCAGTCTTCGTGATACGGTTCCGGAGATGCTTGCTAAATGGGAGAAGGCGGCAATTGTACTGTGGGGAAGCTACCGCTTTTGGAAGGAATTTCTGCAGTACGTTTGTTCACAATTCTCGCTATTCTCTGTTGCAACTGTTCGTGCCATGTATATTCGAGCACTGGGGGCTCTTACTGCAGCACGCGATCGACTGGTGAGTGGGGTGGCGTTTTTCTCTCCTCCTTGATGAAAGACTCAAGTGAATTTGTCCTTTATGCTAGTTAATATTCGTGATCCCCTGCCAATCTTGGCAAATCATAAACATGCTGCCAGGGTGATGTTTTTCAAAGGTGTGATCACACAGGCATTGTCATGACATATCATTTGCTTTGCGTACTAAGATCTGGAGATGGAAAACGATGTTGTTGTCCAGACACACCTTCGTTCAGGACACACTGTGAAGCTTCAGGTTGTTGATTAGTCTCGTTTCGCTTGAGAAATTCAGAAGGTCGAATTAGCAATTTGCTGGTGAACCTGTCTGTTAAAGTCGCCTTAATAAGCTCTAAAGAAGACTAGGGCACACATCCTTATGTTCTCGTGTATTTTATGTGTTTGCAGAAAAATGAAGGTGGAGATGCTACAGCCCTTAGAAGTGCAGAGCTCGCCATGGTTTCCATCTTGGCAGACAGATGTCGCTTTGAGCTGCAGACTGGTCATGCTGAGCTGGGATTGGGAATTTTTCAGGCAGCCATAGAGTATTCTTTGTTTGCTCCTCTTATTCAGACTAGTGAGAATAATAAACGAAGGCTTTTTGAGGCATTTTGGGATAGTGAAGCCTTGAGAATAGGAGAAAAGGGTGCATCAGGTTGGGCTTTGTGGCTGGAGAATGAAGAAGAGAATTTTCAAAGAGCTCAAGCACATGAGGCTGCGCAAGAAGAGCAAGCACCAGGTACCATTGAGTGTCTGTAACAACATTTCTCAGTCTTACTGAGGGTAGATTTAAGGGTACGGTAAGGAGATGATCAACGACATGTAGTTGTCTGGGTAACGATCAATCCAGTCTTTCCGAAATGAGGAGCTTCAGCTGCACCTTCCTCTTGTGGGTTGATGGATATACATTAATTTCAAGCTGAACCTGTTGCTATGCAATTGGTTTCTATCGATATGTTCTGGATCGAGGAGCCAGATCGTCGATATTGTTTAATAGTGGCATTCTTGCGCAGGAGGGTGGACAGGCTGGTCCGAGCCAGTATTACCGAGAAGTGAATCGAATAAAAAGGAAGATGAGGCCAATGCTGGAAACGCTTCCAGCGAGGAAGGAGATGAGGACGAGGAAGAGGGAGCGGAAAGTGATGAAGATGAAGCTACGTTGCTATCTAAACTTGGATTGTCTTCCATGGATGCCGGAAAAGAGTTGGAAGCCACCGATCCTGGAGTCTGGCTACGATGGGCAGCCGAGGAGAGGAAGCGAGGCTCTGAGCAGTGGTTACCTATTCGGGGTAGGAATTGTCTTGTTGAGCAAGTTCAGTTCACTATTTCACCAATTGAAGAGGCCTGTTGCTTTAGTGTTGATGGTTTATATTTTTCGTGCTACATATGTTGCTTTGGAATGCTCTGAGTCTCTAAAGCTTGAGGAGGGCTAATTTATGTGCGTGATACCTGGCAGCACAAACAGGGATTGATGAGCAGCAAGATGAACAATTGGAGAGAGTGGTGATGTTTGAAGATGTCAGGAACACTCTTGTTTCTATCTATTCGGAGGGAGCATTGTGTTGGTTAATAGGGCACTTCTTTGAGTTTTGTAACATACCTCTTTCTAACTGGTAGGTTTTTCTTCTTCTGATTTTCGAATTCTGTAACATTTTTTTGGTTTTTTTACTTAAATACAACTCGAAATCAGCATCCCTAAGGTGGAATGAATTGCTTTCGTGACATTTGATAGAGGGACTTAGCAACGTATCAGTCTGAAAAGACATCGCATCAGCCCTAGACGAATGGCAGTCTGAATTGTCCACCTGGAAGAGAAGAGGTTCCTAGTAAGTTTGAGCTTATCGCTTCTATTGAGGTATCAGGAAAAGGAACAGGGGGACAGTCGAGGGACAGACACGGTAAACTATGTCTACTAAATTTGTGATCGTTTGATTCTCTACAGGTGTTCTTCTAATGATTTCAGCTCACATCAAGGCATTGAGGGACTAGAATCTCTAACTGATTCCTTAAGCAGACTTCGAGGAATCAGATCCACAGGCAGTAATATATCACAATACGTTGTCGGCAACAGAGAAATACAGCAAGTGAGACCAGGGGAAACTGTTCTAAAGAACCTTGTTGGAGACCCAGAATGGTTTCTAGACAGCGTTGATCGAGCTCAGTTTGCCTGCAACGCCTTACTGCTGCTTCAATCAAGTTCTCTCAATTCTCTAGCAGGCAGGCACTGGGACCTCACTGAAACGCTTGTAGTTGTCCAAAGTTTAGCATCGGACAATGGGGTGAAAGCTTCACGTAATTTAGCAAAGAAACTTCTGAAAACACATTCTCAGGTATTCTCTCCTTCCAAGCATCCAGATGTGACATTTAACAAGCTTAGTATTTGAACAATAGACAGTAGGCATGAGGTTGTTTAGGCTAGTACTGGAAAATCGCATGAGCTGAATCTTGGAGTCAGTGATGTCGTCTATTTGATCTCAAGTGTTAACCGTACTTGGAGCTACAGAAATGAGATATGGTGTGCTTTGATAAGGAAAGCCTGTGAAGTTACAAAGGGTCCCGGTGTTAGAGGGACTAAGGCAGATTTTAGATTTTTAAGTTTCTCCTTGTATTGAACCTGAAATCGATATGCCTTGTGTGTAGGATATTGCGTTATGGACTGCATATGCATTGGTAGAGGGAGCAGCAGGACATATGGATACTGCAAGGAAAGTCTTCGATACAGCACTTGCCTCCCTTCTGGGTCTGCCAAATGTATGGTATCATGCTACACCCTCTTATGATGTGGATGTTGTTAGTTCTCGCTGCACGTTCAGTTACTGAAATACGAGGTGGTAATTATTTCCATCGGACGATGTGAAATTGTTTCTCACAAAATTGGGAACGGGTGAACTATATGGGAAGGTTATACAATTCGGTTACTTATTAGGCATGGTCCACATTAAAATCCTGTCTATATATGACGCATGAGAAATCCTGAAAGTGTCCAAGCGACAGTGTTGGCAGTAGTAAAGCATTTTTGTTTTTGTTCTTTTCAATGGCTGAAGTGTGGTTGTGAAAGTGGAGGGAAGGATATCGTCTGACATGCAAAGTCGTACAGGAGTTGCAAGATGATGCTCCCCTTCTCTACTTGGCGTGCGCAGACATGGAAATGTCACATGGATCCAAGACTCGTGCTCTATACATCTTGTGCCACTTTGGAGGTGGAATACCATACACTCCTCTATCTAATGTGGAAGATCATATCTCTCTTACCCTCATTTTGAAGGCAAAACTTGGATTTCAACAGCATCTACAAAATGTACGCAGAGGACGAACTTATATTCGGGACACGGCTTCTTTCAGTTCAAAGCCTACTTTTGGACGAGACCTTGACGAGCGAGGGGTGGCCGTGATTGCCTGCGTTGGTCTATTCGAGGAACTAAGCTCTGGTTGGGAAGCTGCAGCCTCTGTCTTTGAGGAGAGCCTTGCTTTCACTCTTCCGGGTAAATATTTGGCCTTTTTTAATTCAATTTAATTTATTGTTTTGGGTGATTTTTCCTGCTTCCGGGGAAGAATCTGGCGACCGCATCCTCTCGGGAATCACTAATATATTAAGGCGTTCCTTTTAGTTTGACTTCATCAGGATTTAATTTTGATCATTTACATCGTTCTTATTTTGCTGAGATAATGTGGAACTGAGCGCCCTTTTGATTGACATCGTTTGAAGAAGAAATCAATCATAAGGCAGAACGATTTTGTCTATTTCTTCACCACATTTCTTCAAGTACTGTAGCCATCGGTATATTCTGCCTCCTGATTTCTAAACTGCAATCCATTAATGCAGGTAAATGGAAAGAGAGCAAAGAGTGTGAAGCACTGATGGAACGTTACGTTGGCTTACTAAGAAGGAGCACACCCACTGCAAAGCCTGGACAGGTTCGACGGAGTGTAATGAGGGGGCTGCGAAACTATCCACATAATTCTGTGCTTCTGGAGATGCTTGTTCAGTCTTCTTCATCAACAACATATAATCTGCGCCGTTATTTTGATGAGTCTGTGAAAAGGTGAACTCAGAGCATGCTTGTCAGAATCTGTTGCTTGAATTTGCAAGCTTTCCTTTTCATGTCAGGTTTTTGATCTGGTCCGAGAACCATCTGCTCGTTTCTTACATGTTCTTACTTTTCCCTTCAGGAATCCATCAACATTGCTGTGGATGTTCGCCCTTGCAACAGAGCTTGGAATCAATAAGGGAAATGCAGCCCGTATTCAGTGCTTATTTGAGCGAGCTCTAGAAATGAAGGCTACACAACATTCTGTTTTATTATGGCGTACATATCTTGCTTATGAATATAAGATCCATCGGAATATCGAGAGTGCTCGCCGCATTTATTTCCGAGCTATACATGCGTGTCCCTGGTATATATTTTCTTGCTTGTTGAGATGGATTTAGCATGCTGAAATTTATTATCTATCTCCTAGATAATTCAGTAGAAACTACAGTAAATAATGCTTATTAGTGTTCTATCCTTCAAGTTGGAATCCTATCCGTTGTCATTTATGCTGTATGCTTCTTTTTAACTATTCGTATTGAATTTTCTATGCAGGTCCAAGAAGCTATGGCTGGACGGGTTCACAATGCTTAGTTCTGTTTTGACAGCTAAACAGCTTGCTGATTTTCAAGAGATAATGCGAGAGAAAGAGTTGCGCATCCGCACTGATGTTTATGAGATCCTACTTCAGGACGCTGAAGACAATTCTTGAGATTCTTAAACTCAAACTCAGGGTATGCAGGTCAGCGATAGCCGGAGACACTTTGTAATTTGTTCGTATAGTGTTGCCATTTCCATACGTCGAATGAAAAGAATAGATTTGAGGATTACTGTGAAAACATGCATGATTTGGTGCACAATCAATATGTACCCAAATTTTAGGGGTGTTGATTTTAACCATTTAGTGCCCAGGAGGCCACAAAGTGGTTGATGTTGTGATGGAAACTCATATAACTTCATGACTTCATTCTGAATGGTTCATATGTGGCAATTTCCAACGCACATGTAATACAAAAAATCACTCCATTTCAAGTATCTAAGTTTCTAGAATACTTACATATATCTAGAATACTTACATAAAATACCTTAAATACAAAAATTATACATTGTGGTATTTCTTGCTATTAGAGCTTATTTTTTTCAATTTTTTTCTTCTTAATAACTTCTTTTTTTTCTCCCTACTTTGGTTTAAACATTGACGTAAATTTTGTGCAAATGATCTTGACACTTATTATATGTTTTTGAAAAATATGTTTTTGAAAAGTCGACAACATATCCTATAGTTAACCCCTAAATGTACCAGGGTGTCCTTAGAATTCGCAATTTGAGAAAAATCATCATAAAGTACTATTTAGAAGAATATTTTGGAATTGATAACAATGAAAGTTGTAGATTTTGAATTTTAGATTCCATATGTATAGTTAGATTCACCAATGCCATCACCAATATTTTATTATAAAATTTGAAAGTTAAAATTAAAAATTCCTTCTAAATTTGATTACAAACTAAATATTAATATTTTGGAGTAAAATTTGTTGGAATGGATTTGAAATGAGATACTCTTGACATGGTGATTTTTTGAAATTTTTGTGTTCCTTAAATCCATGACCTCATTTTTGCAAGGCTACTTTTGAACTATAGTCAACGCAATTTTGGCTTGGTCAACAATTTGACATACTTCCACATTTGTCATTTTAGAAAAATATGTACTCTAGTATCATCAAATCCAACCATTGGATAGGACAACAACTTCATGAAGTATCTCCAAAAAAATGGATGACTTTCATCCAAGTTGTGATGAGAACGTAGGCGGGAACGTAGGATGAGTTGGAATTTGATAGTTGTCTAGAAACCCGAACTGGATGTTGTGACGTTCAGGGGTTAACTCCTAAATGCCCAAGCATCCAAATAGTGGATGGTGGTTGGTCAAATTCAATTTCAACCTTAAAAATGATTATTTTTGCTTTCAAGTTCAACTAAGAAAATGAAGCTTATCAAGCCTAGTTTCTACTTCATCTTGTAAATCTGAAAAAATCATAATATTAAATATTTTATTACACTTGCAATGTCAAGAGGTCATAATCCAAACTACACTATGAAGCATATATCATTATCAAATTCCAAATTTAGAAAATACAATTTGAAATGAATTTTCCTATATGGTTCTTTATTGTAACTTGAACCTTTTATAATATTTTCTGGTTGTTTGGAACAATTTTGTAATTTATATGAATTTCTTTGTGTATTTTACTTCAAAAATCATATTAAATTTATAACGCATTAAAAAAATTTGAAAATTTGAGGACCAATAGGAAACATATGTTTAAATTTATTAAAAATACTTCAAAAAATATCTGAAAAGCTATTGATGAGCAAACTGCATATGAAAGTGTTGTTTGACTTTTCTGTTAATGCCCTGGGCATTTAGGGGTTAAACTTTATTTTCTAGATTTTAGAAAAAACATGAGAGACTATTTAACTTCAAATCAACACCTCCCCTAAAAATTGTCATTTTTAGGTAGCAATATACACTAGAAATACTATTTACTATCTCACACTTACACTATTGGATGAAGTCCTATTTGTTTGGAAAACCTCTTCACATCAAGTTAAAAAGTTCAATGAAAACTAGCCTTCTTCCATAAACATGCCCAGGCTGTAAAGGGTTAAACAAAAGTGTTGGCTTTGGATTTACATACCTTGTACATGATGTGTTGAGTTAATGGTCATATAATGATGGAAAAAGTCATTAACTAGGTCAATTCGGGAAAAACTTAACATTTTCATACACGTTTTGGTGTTAGCTACAAAGAACAATAAAGAAATCTTCAAAAAAATGAAAACAAAAATGTAAAATCAATGCTTGAAATCAAAGAAGAACCTTAGTCCCTTAGGAGTAATGGATAACTTTAGAAGAAATCACAGAAAAGAGTGATTTGAATACCTCACTCTAGATGTTGCAATACCTCATGGGAGATTGTTCAACTAATCACATGTATGCAAGAGCGATGTAACATAATTACATAACATTCTTAACCTACCATACTAATTCCTATATACAATTGAGTCATTACACTCAAAACTCTTTTATATCATGCCTTTGGCAATCAATATACATCAATTCAAAACATGACATATGAAAAACATTCTCCAAATCATTCTCCAATCACATGTGTACACAACATTCAATATTCCATGCAAAAACCAAAATGTGTCACAAGAGTGTGATAAAATGGAGTTGAAAGTGTAGTGTGTGGCAAGAAAAGAGAGTAGAAAATCTTGAACTCAAGGGTCTATAGCACTACTACAGTGACTCTCATAAGTAGTTGGCCGCCCCCCTTAGATGGATGAAATGCTCTCATTTAGAAAGTAATTTGTTTCATGAAATGAAATTTCTATACATTGTACTAGACTTGGTGCTTTACAAATATACTATAGAAAAAATTGGAAATCAAAAATAATTTATGCCATTTTTAGATTCAATTTGGAGTCCGAGTTTTTTGTATGTATCAAGTCAATGTGAAGATGGGCTAGAAAAAGAAGTTCAATTCAAATTTTAACCATAGATGATGAAGAATAGCCTTAACCCCTAAACGTTCAACTGTTCAGAAAGTGGACGATGTATAGAATCAAACACAATTTTCTCATCCATCATTGACTTTTTGCAGTGTGGATTTTATTTCTGTATTTTTTTTAAAGGAAGTTAGCTTCATGCATGTGTTATCAAATTAGAAAGGGGATGATTTGTGAAATTTTTATGCCTCATTTCATGTTGTAGTGATTCACCCAAAATTTCGAAGATTTCAGTGTAAAAGTGCTCTTAAAAAAGTCAACTTATGAAATTGAGCAACCAAAAAATCTCCAAAAATCACTACACTTAGAGTATTGCATTTCAACCAATCACAACAAATTCCATGTACAAATTGTCAATATCTTATTTGTAATAAATTTACAAAAGAATTTTCAATTTTAAGTTTCAGATTTTATACAAAAATATTTTTGATAGCAATCACAGATATAACCGTATGGATAGAATCTAAAATTCATAATGTACAACTTTTATTCATACATCAAGTGCAAATTACCCGGGGGTGCATTGTACTAAACACGTACAAGTATACGTGAGTGCACAGAAGGGGTATTAATTCGAACATTGTCGTATTACGTATACATACAATAAACATATTTAGAGCTGAAAATATTGACGTATACTTACATTAAACATATATTTAGGACATAATAGATATGTATACAAAGGTTTTAGACATATAACCCTTAGTATACATGGGGTTTTTAGAGGGGGTCATGAACGCACGTGATTCTCAAACATAATGTAGAGTGCACCCCTCGAGGCAAATTATCCCTCTAGATTGCATTTTATAATGCATCATTGCAAAACTACCGAATTTGGAGAGGGGTGAGGACGTTTAGGGGTTAAGAATCATATCCCAAAAATAAATTTGATTTTGAGATATGATTGCAATATTATAGCAATTTAAATCATGAGCAATATTTTTCAGAACTTAACCATACTAATTAATGAACTTTTTATTTTGGTTTCAGAAAATTCTATAAAATTACACTCATGTATATAAAGTTTATTTAGTCATAAAACTCTAAAAGAAAATCAGAAGTTCTTGAAAATTCATCTAATAGAAAATATGAAACCAAAATTGATCATTAAATTCTGAAAAATATTGCCCGCAATTTAAATTGCCATATTCTTGCAATCATATCTCAAAATCAAATTTCTTTCTCGGATATAATTTTTAAGGCTATTCTTCATCATTTTAAAACAAACTTCTTTTTTTAACCAATCTTCACATTAATTCCATAGATACCAAAAAATGGGACTCCAAATTGAATCTAAAAATGGCATAAATTATTTTTGATTTCCAATTTTTTCTACGGTACATTGTAAAGCACCAAGTCTTGTACGATGTATAGAAATTTCATTTCATGAAACAAATTATCTTCTAAATGAGAGCATTTCATCCATCAAGGGGGGCAGCCAACTACTTATAAGAGTCACTGTATAGAGAAATTCTGCTACCTACAATACTACACCAAAATGGTTATTTAGTGTGATTAATTGATAATCATGAAAATTAGTATGTCCAATCCAACATCGCCATCGTTGTACATTACAAATGAAATAATGCCAGCAATTCCAGTATGTCCTTGTGATAAATACTTCAGACTGTACTAAATATCCATTTTGGTGTGTTGATTCCACCAGGCATAATTTCCTTGACGTCTAATGTGTACACAGAAAATATTCTGAGCGTAATAAATATGTCAAGGGTATGGTACAAATCAATCAAATTTGTCCCAGTCTAATTTTCTCAACTTCACTCTGATCCCTGTCACCCAGATTCTTTTGACAAATGGATGTGCACCAATTTCTGTGCCACATCATATCCAGGATGCACAACTAAAATTGGGCAAGTACAAACAATATACAGCAACATCACAATGAATGCTAGTATCATTCCATGTTGCTTGTCTCAGTGAGAAACTTGCGCATGAGAGATGTATTAGCCTCCTCGAGTTTCTGCCAAACACAACATGAGCATGATCAGCAGAACTCCAAACACACTTGATATCCCTCATTTTCAAAAGAGTGTTGCCACGCATAAGGGCATCTCCACCCATGCACGCTAAAATTATTCATTTATATTTGAAGAGCCCTTGAACTTACACTTCACCTCAAACACCAAATGTGTACATCAAACAGTCAATGGACCAATCAACAAGTAGAATGTAGGATATAGTCAAGTAGATTTGAAAGCTCATTGCTTAACACGCTATAATTGAGGGATTGAGAGTCAAGAGGCTTTTTGGAAAGGCCTGCAGCATTTTTCATCCAGTTATTGACTGTGTCAGACTCTTAGCATGCATGGGTGGAGATGCTCTAATGTACGTCAAGCAATTGAAGGAAATAGAGAACTAAGCATACCTTGGCAGATAAGTCTTGCAGGTTGTCCCATTCAAAGTCTTGGTTAGCATATGCTGATCTAACCTGTAGTCACAGAACCCAACCTCTCAGTAATGGAACTACAGTACACAGAAACTTATACAAAATAGTGAGGGGACGAAATTGTGGACATCAACTACGTGATTTCAAGACAAAATGATCCAGAATTGCGAAGCTAAAATGGAAAGAGACAACTCACTTCCATGATGCGTAGAGCTGCAATCATTCCCCAGAAATATATCATTCCAAACAATCACACACCGTTAGAAGTGATCTGCCATTGACGGTCCACTTTTGACGAATTTTTAGTGCACTTTGTGGAAATGTACCTTGGAAATGCCATAATTTATCCATTTGCTTGCTCAAAACTTAGTCATCTAATTCAGAAGGTGTGATTCTTGTTATTGTGCCAACTAAAAGAAGAGGCACCAAAATGACCTCACCCAAATTCTTATGGCGAAAAGATTCTCGCATCAGTGCTGCGATAAACTTATCACCATCTTTCAATGACATCTTCTCACAAAATGCCATCAAGTCAACATATGCTTCTTTGTTGTAATCCTGCACAACATCCCAAGTGATTAAAATTTATACAGAATTCCATTACTAGGCTAGTTTGTACTATAGAAGACCCGGAGGAGGAAACTCAG
Organism: Pohlia nutans; assembly: GCA_022496805.1. Classification (NCBI taxonomy): domain Eukaryota; kingdom Viridiplantae; phylum Streptophyta; class Bryopsida; order Bryales; family Mniaceae; genus Pohlia; species Pohlia nutans. The sequence goes on from CM040097.1 coordinate 17,174,174, forward strand.
CATACTCTAGGGCTGATGTTTTAACCCTTTACTGCCTAGAAGACCACATTGTGGTCACTGATGAGTCGAAACCGCAAATAATGGAAAATCTGTGAAGAATTGGATTTTGAGTTGTGAAGTTCAGAGTTGGGGATTTATAATACACATCTTCCAACAAAAGAAAATTTCAATTTGGAGCAGTGCAACTATCAAAATACCTATGTACAAAACACCAGAATACAACACATGTACTATGCGGTATTTCTTGTGTTTGGAAGTTTGTTATCTTGTATTTTTTTTGGATTGTGTTCTCTTGTTTATGGATAAATTTTTGATTACACTTTTTTTGGATTGTGTTCTCTTGATTACACTTGTTTGATTAAGCTATGCTTACATTTATACAGTTGAATACTATTAATAGTATCCCTAATTTCAACAGGGTAGAATTTTAAAGAAATATCACCAGAAAAACTGTGGTTTCTCCAGAACCACCCTAGGCACTAGAGGTTAAAGAGCCCCCACCTCAGCATCAGGGTGCTCTTCAAAGAACTTCATAAATCACAAACCCTACAAGTAGGGTTTGTGATAAGACTGGAACAATTGCTACAGGGTTATGCAAACCTATCCAGCTTACAGTCTATTACTTCTTTTAATGAAAAAGGGTAAACCTCATAGACCTTTTATTCTTAAAAATGCACTAACACAAGGAACCGATAACTGGGTTACAGGACAAACCTCAAGTTGAGATGACACTATTTTAACTGCAACATAGGTGAAGAAGTTGTGCATCGCTGCAGCTGCTCGGGCTTCAGGTGACGCCTCCCCAAATCCTACCAATCCAAATGTACTCAAGAAAAAGGAATTATTCTCAGAATATTTGCCATGCACGTTAACCTTGTTCATACTGTGACATTCTTTACAAGGGTCAAAACATTATGAGCCCAAGCAACTGAGGTATCTTTGCAGTGTTTAAACCATGCGTAGTTTGTGTACCTTAGAAACTATGACAAAGGCAGAATATTCTATCCCTACCCATTTACTTCTTAGTCATTTATGTTATGCTTCGAAATTACACCCTCAACATCAAAAGCTACAAAATCATGAATTTTGGTTCCATTCAAAGCTTGTGAGCTTCCTTCTACATGAAGAGGGAACAGGAACTCAATATAACAATACGTGTTAAACATGATCTCACATGATTACTGAAACTCACACATATGAATGCCCAGTATGACCATCTGCATCACTCAACTTTGCAACGGTGGCATTTTCTCATTTTACCTCCGTTTTCTGATTGCAATACATCATTTTAAAGCTCTTGTTCTATACTACAAGATCAACAGTGTCGATCGTGTCAAATTGAAGTCATTTTCACACAAACAGATGATTTGCAGCACGGGGTCCAATTTTCCTACACTACAGAAAATACACAGTGCTATGTTTCTGATGAAAATGGAAAGTCGAATTAATTACCTGGTACAAACATTTTGCTGCGAATGGAACTAACACGTCCAACCCTAAAACAAGGCCCACTGGCATGCTTCGGCGCAAGAAACGCCAACTTCTTGCAGAAAAGGTCAGAATTCAAGCCCATAGCAGAGGGCGCCACCATTGAATTCGCCGTTCTTGCAATTGCGCAACAACCTACTGTAGCTGCTGCCATTATCCCGACTCTTTTCACTATCACAGAGATTGAAACAAGGGTTAGAAAAGGCCATAACAAAGAGGTTTGAAGGACCTAATAATGCGAAATTGGAGAATTGCAGAGGCTCCACTTACGAAGGAATTGAAGCGCGAATTCAACAAAGAATTGAGAGTTTGAAAAAATAGGGTTTAGGCGCTGTGGTGAGCTGATTTACGGTGTCATCGCCATGGACCGATCACATTGCATTTCGAAGCTCCGTTCAGCGGGATCTGTGACCTCTCGTGCCGCAGCTTCATCTCCTCCACGCTCTGGCTCTCTTGGCTGTGAACGAACGAAAAGGAGGAACGATCGTCGTCGTCGTCGTTCGTCCATAGTTCGTCCGTCAACGGACGCGGCCGGGCGGTAGCGGTGAGTGCCGCGGGGAGATTGACGACGTCACGCGTCAAGCGCGATGCAGGAAGCTCCGCATGCAAGTGTCAGTGGATTATTTCTTTTATTTTTTACTTAATTTTATAAAAAAATTATAACTTTTTTTAGTGAGTGGGGAATCTTCCAAGCCACTTTCCGGCCTTCCCATCAATAAGGGGGCTGCATAACATTTGTTGACCCTACAGATTCCCATCTCACTCAATGTGGCATACAGATACCTTTTTGTGCGGCTGGATACCAATTTGATTTCAAATTTTTATCCCAAGTGGTAATTGTATTACTCCAAAATCACCATATATTGTGGGTGGGTGAATGGCGTGGGTACATTCATCAGTTTGAATAAAGTATCATCCACTTTAACAAATTTTCATTCAATTCGAACATGTTTTCATCCAAATTGGATGAATTTTATCACAGTATTTTGAAAAAATAATTATTAGTAAAGCCTCTTGTAAAATACCATGGGCCACAATATATGGTGATTTCAGTGTAGAGAGAAATGTAGAATTTTTTTGGGCAGGAGATAATCAAGGAATTTTATATCACCTTCTTGGTCTCTTTTGTCTTCTATTTTTAATGTTTTGTTGTCTTCTTCTTTAAATCTTTTTTGTGTATCTAAACTTTCATGTTTCTAAACTTTCATGTTTTTTTATATTAAATTAACTTTATTAAATAAGAAAACTAATTATTGGATATTACATAAACTCTAGAAGGATGGTTTTTACACTGGGACAAGAATGTTATGATTCAAGGAGAGTCATATAAGAGATTTTTGTGATTCATGGCTTCACAGTTGGTCCTTTGTTTCTTTTGGGTAGTCTACAACTTAGAATAGGTGTCTACAACACCCTTGCTTCAAAAATTCTTATAAAATTGCTCATGCTTCCAAAAATTATGATTCCAAGACCCAACACTTCCTCTCAGATTTGCTAAGACATTCATGATTTCATTCCATGTTGCCTGCACTCCCAAGGTACCACATCTCTTATATTGTCATGATTAGGTGTCTCTACCTTAAGTGCATGCAAAGAGACTCACGGTTGCATGATGATCGTACGGCCGGTGTGGTCAATCAATTTCATAACAGAATCGATCAATTGTTTAATTTCAGCGAGGTGAGCGAGGTACCGTAAGTTAAGCATTCGGTTGATTCTTCCCGAGTTCATGGGCCCACTTGCAATTGGAAACAGTGAGAGAGTTTTACACGTTTTACCATCTCTGTTCCAAAGTGCTACACGGACTGACTCCTGCCCTAGCTTTTGGAAGATGACTAACTTACCGTATAAAAACAGCAGGTTTGTGAAAGTGGTTGCAGTGAATGCATGCTCCGGAAAATTAAATTCTTGCTAGTAATACAAGGTTAGCACTTTTCATCCGGTTTTCAGAGAATCTCCTGCTTTCACTGTAGCCAGGGTGTGGATCCTGCTCTAACGTAGAGAATAAGGAGGGCAATGCAACCGTATTGAAAAGTGATTCTTGTGTTTTTGGTTCTGCAATTGAGCTTGAAATGAGCAATTTCTGAGCTCAGGACGTGGTCGCTTGCCGGCCTGCTCTCTGATCTCAGGTTGACACAATTCTCTTTCATTGTGAGAAAAGTTTAGGTGCTCTTCAATCTTTTGTTTTCTTTTTGTGATGCGAATGGATCCTTGATGTCTTCGATCTTTTGAGTGCACAGGACAATAACTTCCATCTGAGGTCGGAGTGCTCACAGTTATGGCCATGGAAGATGCATCTGCGCGGCTTTTGCCCTCATACCAGTCTAGCTCTGGCAAGCCTAAACCGTATTCTGTCGCCCTGTTTGTGTCGCTTGTATTGAACGTGACGCTCATCCCTGCCGGGGTTGCCATCTATGGGTATAATTTCTGGGAGGCTAACAAACCGTTGGCTCCACAATGGGCTGATGCAATTCAGGCTGCGGAACTGGCAGCCCAAAACCTGTGTTCTGGCCACGGCAACGTGTTTGTGGACACCGTAGGTTACAATGGTGATGGCACGGCTGCTTGCGAATGCAACGACTGCTTCACGGGACCAGATTGTTCCCTCTCCGTGCCGGACTGTGCTGCCGATGCCGACAGGTTGGGCACCCTCTTTTATACTCTCAGAGGGAAGAAAAAAAGTCTAGAGAGACTTGCACATTGTAGAGGTTATTTGCTTGCGTAGGTCTCTCCTTTCGTACACCATCTAACTCTACAAAAGAAAGATGGTAAGGGTGGAGTGATACCAAGTGTATGTTCTATGAAGAGAATGTACTTTTCAAGGGTGGTGTCACTCGTCCCTCACAAATTTACAGGGAGAATGGAGAAAAGATAAGTCTAGAGAGAGACTTGCATAGAGAGAGACTTGCACATCGTAGAGGTTTGTTTGCTTGCATGCATCTTTCTTTTCACACACACCAACTGAGTGAGATGGCAATTTTGTAGAGCTGACATAATTGATTTATTTAATTAACTGCGTGTTTGGGGATGAGGCAGTGGCAACCCTCTCTTGTTTGAACCCTACTGGAGGGAGAATGCGGAGTTGGGAACGGTGGTGATTCCAGGGTGGTATCGGATGGGCTACCTGGCAGAGGATGGTTTGCAAGGATTTTACACGCAGGCCCTGGTGGCAGCCATCAAGGGCCTGCATGCCACGGCTGGCAATGCGGTCACGGAGGGACGCTATATTGTGGCAGGAACAGGGTCCATGCAACTCATCAATGCTGTTGTCCACTCCATTGCTCTCCTCGATGCTGGCAGAGTCACTCCTGTGGTTGCCAAGTCTCCATATTATGGGGTAAGCAATGAAACCTTGCCCTTCTCACACAACAGTCTTAAGCTAAATAAAGCTTTGAATGGGATTCCTGAGTGTGATAAAAGAGTAAATCAGAATAGGATCAGAATTGACCTGTGTTGGATGAGTGAGGTTTAGGGATTTCCTGAATCTTTTTCCGACTTAGAGCTGGACCTTCCTTTGCATTGTACACATATTTTCAGCTTTTGCTTTCAAGTCCTGTCATTTTTTTGTTGTTTTTGTTTCCCAGAGGCTTTCAGAGCACAACGTCTATTTTTTTAGCTGCGTTTGAGGCTCTTCTCACCCATTTTTTTTCTCTCCATATGTATGAGTATATTCTTGTTTTCCTTGTAAAAAGAACTGTATACAGTGATATAGTAGTAGTAAGAACTCCAGTCCTCTTTCGAGGCCGGTGTGAATAAAATGTCTGTTTGACCCACCCTTGGTTCAATCAATGTCTACTGGACAAAGGACTAGTGGTGTAGGACTACAGGGATATATATTTGAAGGAGACGCAAGCCCATTATACCTTAATCCTAACGAAGAGTGCACCTCTTAGCATTAAATGAAAAAATTGTCATGCATCTAGGTAATCTTTGCATAAGAAACTTGCACTAATTCAATATCTAAAGTATCTATGATTTTGATTCCAGAATGCAATGCCATGGATGTTAAGAATGTTTTGTTTTGAATTATGATGGTATGACACAGTGCCTTTTTTGAGGGTAGTTGAGCTCCCAGCTCTTCATACACGTGGTACATTTTAGAGAGAATTTGGCCAAGTTTCACGTGGAAAAAATGCACTATAACTATGATGTAAAGAATGTTATGTTCTTGAGCTATGTTGGCATGATGGAAACTGGTGCATGTGCCAAGTAAATGAAGGGATGCGTTGTTTTTATGTGTAGGCATACAAGGTGCAAACAGAGTATCTTGCGTCACCTCTCTACACTTTTGCGGGAGAGCCAACTCGAGTTACGAGTAACCCGGAAGGACGAGGCGGGGAGATTGAACTCATTGCATCGCCCAACAACCCAACTGGTCAAATTCAGGAAGTGCCTCAAAACATTAGTGGCCATGTGATATATGACCATGCCTACTATTGGCCTCACCTCACCCCCATCACCAAGGCTAACGACTACGATATCATGCTTTTCACCCTCTCAAAAGTGACCGGGCATGCTGGTAGCCGTGTTGGGTAATGCCACCCTTTTTCCTGACATCAAATCTATGCTTTTGTTCATTAACCACATACACAAAGCTTCTATCTTTTTACTTATTTATTTTGAAACAATTGACATCATGAACCCTCCTAGCAAAAACGTTTTTGTAACTTCTATACAAGATATGAAGTTGCATCTATTAAATTCAAAAATTTTAATAGGTACATATTCAATTTTTTTTTTTTCTTTCTTTCTTTATTTATTAAAATTGACACTTATTTCTATTCAAGAAGAAACACATATCATTGGCAAAAATGTTTAATTTTCTAACTTGTATACAAGATTGGAAGCTGCATTGTTCAATAAATTCTATTATAGTTCAGTAGTTTTGTTTTGGATTCTCGTGGGTCTTTTTGCTACACTAAATGGCGTGTTTAGTGTCTAGAGATAATTGACGTCTTTTACCAAAATTTGTTCAAAGGTGAAGAGACTGATAGTGTCCTTTGACACTACATAGGAGTTTGCCACTTGTCATTCCCATTTTCATTGAGAGTACCATGTTCTTTCCAAGTAATGAGAGTGACATGAGGTGGCATGCCATATTTATTATAAAGTTGCCATATGTCATTGGAACACTACATTCATTTTTTTCTTAAGAGGACACTATATCTCCCTAAAATTAAATAGTGTCCGGATTTGAGAAATAGTGTCCCGGACACTAAATACGCCATTCAGTGTAGTTTACAGCTCTACGCGGGCAGTGTTTCTACTAGTGATAGAACCATCGACAGCAACAGACTCTTCATTCACGTGGGTGCAAAGAAAGCCTACATTACTCTTCTTCTTCTTCTTCTTTTTCACTTTGAACATCTTGTGGACTTAGGAAGTTTGAGCATATTTATCACTGTGCTGATTTGGAGGAGGTGTGGTGGAAAGCAGGTGGGTGATCATCAAGGACTTGGAGCTTTATACAAAAGTGGTAGAGTATGTGGGGACCAACACGATAGGGGTAGCGCATGAGTCCCAACTGAGAGCTACACAGCTCATGAATACCGTCACTGCCAGTTACTCCAAAGGCAAAGGCAACCCTAAAGGGATCTTCCACTTTGGTTACGAAGTACTCCGGGCTCGCTGGGCCCGGATGGAAGCCATTTTCAAAAACTCCTCTCGCTTCTCTCTGCAGAAGATGCAGCCTGGCTTCTGCAATTTCTTCCAGCACGTTTCAGATCCTTCTCCAGGTCAGTGTGTGCATCACCCCTTCATACTTTCAGTTTCCATGAATTACCTCTAGTGTTTCCTCTTTTCATCACATCAGGAATTTAGGACCCCATGGATTTTAAACAATTTTTGTGCGACATCCGATATTTCATGGGTTCGTACATTTTTCGTATGGATTCTGCACGGATTTCGCGCTAATTCCGCACAGATTTTGCACTTTGATAGATAACGAAAAGACTGAATGTAAAATCCATGCAAAATTAACGCAAAATCCTTGCAGAATCTGTGCAAAAAACGCACGTACCCATGAAATATTGGATATTGCACGGAAATCGTTTAAAATCAGTGAGGTCCTAAATTCCTGATGTATGCCTTGTGCTACACCAGCCAATTCATTTGGTAGAGCGACACGCACCCTGGAATGTAGTCAGGTAGGCAAATTTTTTGGATAGAATCATCCATATATATATGCGTTCATCCATAAAATCACCTATGATTATTAACATGGAAACATGCTCTCTTGATTTCTGTTGACATACTAAAGACTACAATGCTATATTGTTTTCACATTTTCCTTGGTCGAGAGGGAGAGGAATAATAACAATTTGTCCAAAGTGAGCCGTTGGTTGAGCAATAAATCTACACTCTTGAAAAGTCGTGATTCAAAAGTACTTAGCATTATGTCCTACACATAACCTTCTCTAGTCTCCTGGCCCTCGTGGGTGCTATTTTCAGTGCTATTTTCAGTTCATTTTCAGTGCGTTTTTCTGTGTTTGGAGGTTGGATTGTTGAGGCTCCAGTTTGACAATTGACAATTCTGGATGATAAAAAATGAATGTACAGGCTACGCATGGATTTATTGCAACTACGAGGAGGATGTGGATTGCACAGCGGTGTTGCTGGCAGGCGGTGTTTCTGGGCGTCCAGGACATGAATCCGGTTCCAGTGACCGCTTTGTGCGCTTGTCTCTGCTAAAGCGCAATTCCGATTTCGACAACATGGTTGATCACCTCGCCAACCTCGTTGTCGAATAGATCCCTTCAAACTTGATCATTCTATGGAACTAGCTTCACCATCAGACAGTCAACTTCTCTGACTAGCCAAAGTATTGTCCGTCAGTCAGTCAGTGGCTTTTGTTTCCAAAATGCACTCACACAGACAACGAGACACACAATAATTCCGTTGTCGGTACCGACATCTGTCCATTCTTGTTGCGTTTCATATTTCTGTCAATCTCGTGTTGACAGGGAGTGCCACGTTTTGTATATAGATTGGTTAATATTGGTTAGTGGTCATAGAGTCTACTTTCTATTCACCACGATTTTTGGATCAACGTTATGGTTATCATTAGTAAGTTGTGTAGACAGACTATTACACCGTGTCTAACTATCGTTGGACTGGTTACAGTCTAGTACACCCATGTTGGATTGATTAGTGCTTTCCTGTTGTTCAGCTCCTTGCTGAATTATTACTGAGCTTGTGTCCAGGAGGATTAGCTCCTGATATATCAATTTTTATTCAGTTTCAACGATTGTTGAACTATATTTCAAAGATATTTATTCTTTTTGTAAAATTGTTACCGCTTTAATTTTGTAAGCTTGTTTTATGGTTACATACCAAAGTCTTGATGGATAAAATAGTAAGGGTCCTGGGGGTGCACTCTACAATTATTATGTTTGAGAATCACTTGCGTTCATGACTCCCTCTAAAAACCCCTTGTATGTGAGGGGTTATATGTCTAAAAACCTTTGTATACATATCTATTCCGTCTTAAATATGTTTTTAATGTAACTATACATTAATATTTTCAGCTCTAAATATGTTTATTGTATCATAACATTCAGTAGCCTCTGTGACTACAACCTTCTCCCAACAGAATGATGTGGAATATCCCACATCATTTCATCCCCCAATGAAATGATGTGGGATATTCCACATCACATCAGTAGCTATGGGGGCAGGTGGCATTAAGCAAGAGCAATCAACCATGATGAATAGTAATCAAAAGCACTCACTGAATCACAATTCAACACTGTTTTTGTAATTGTTTATTTGATTCAATACTCCATTCAATTACAAATCACTGGTCACTCCATATATAAAGGTGAATGAAACTAAAAGGTACCCTCTTGGAAGGCTACTGAATGTTATGATGTATACATCATGCGTTAATGTTCAAATTAATATCCTTTTGTGCATTCATGTATACTTGTATGCGTTTAGTACAGTGCACCCCGGGGTAAGGGTAGCATTGCTAAATTAGTAAAATGAACTATATTTTTCAGTCGTTTGTATACTTGGTTTTTTTCCATTGTTGTTTTTCTGGGTTGTTTGTGGGTATCGTTTGTGACCACTCAATAGATCTCCATGACTGTGTGGTCAATGATTGTGTTCTTAGTACTTTTAAAAGATCCGAAAGTACACAAATGGTAGTTGCAGAGGATTTGAACATATGGAATAGGAGCCATTCATTGGAAGTACGTTGTTGAAACTACAGTAACATTCTCGGTATTATAGGAAAACCCTTGAGAAAGAGATATGCAGATTTTTCATCTCACAAGGAAAATTGAACCACAAAACATTTGTGTACTCCAAAGCTACTACGAAAGTTTATATTTTTGATAGTTCAAAAAAAAAAAAACAGGGAAATCTTAGTACACTGAAATCAGCATATACTGTGGGTGGATGATTGTTGTGGGTACATTCATCCATTTGGACAAAATTTTCATGTAATTTGGATGAAATTATCATAGTATTTTGGAAAAATATTTATTGGTAAAGCCTCTTGTAAATACCGTAGGCCATAGTATATGGTGATTTTAGTGTAGCTATAACATCCTCTAAAGTGCAAACCTCGCTTTCTTTTTTCACATAACCACGCCTACTTTTACTTCTCTTCTTTTGAATTGGTTTTTATTTTTGAGTCCCATTGTTTTCCCCGTCCCTAGAACCCCGTGGTTTTTAATGAATAGGGACAAATTTGCCCCCTATGATGTTTCGGTTGGGGGCCCACCCTAAAAAAACAACCCCCTCCTCTTATGGTTTTTTATTCCCAAGTAGGTCCCCTAGGGTAATTAGGAGTGGTAGGCTCCAAATTTGCAAAATCATTCCAAAAAAAAACTCTAGGGTGCCCAAAACAAAAATTCCAGGGAAAAGAGGGGGTGGATGAATAGTGCCCGCATTCAAGACCACCGGGAATCTAGAGACGGGGCACTATTTGCCTTACAAAAGTAGGTTAATCCCTAAACATCCCAACATTCAAAAACTGAATCATGAACAAATTCAAAGCCTCATACAACCTCGGATGACTTTCATCATTGTAAGCCTATTAAATTCTTTACCAATTACAATAAATCTCTTGTGATGGAGAGTTGTTGATAATATTGGAGAAGCCTCCAATTGCAAGTATGTCAAATTTGTTGGGTAGATTTTATGCTTGCAATGGTCCTTTCATATACACCTCAAGTACATCTGATCCATGCTAACATGTATTTTTGAGGCTAGCATCTACTTGTGTTCAAAGGGTCGGTACGTTTAGGGTTAAATCTTGCTTTTAGGCTAGCCAGGTGAATGTGCTACAGGACAAACAGCCTCCTTTTCGTAAGGATCTCCAGAGCTTCATGGGCATTCATTCCGAAGAAATGGAATTCGGCAGCTACGGCTGGTATCAAAGCTCGGATGTAGGATCTTCTTGCCCTCACACGGGGTCCACACTCCTCATGATTTGATCAATTGTAGATGCTACAGTCACGGATCTTCCCTTCACGCCATCACTAAATAATTTGTCCACACCCAGTGAGTGACACAGAATCATATACGTTGTGATCAACGTCTCCTCGATCCTTACTAGCTCGCTGTAGCAACACACAACTTGTCATTGTCGAATTCAGGTTCATGCTTCTGGTACATATAACATTTATGTTTTACAAGCAGGTTTTCTCCTCTAAAATTTGAAACTGTTGCTACCTAGCTTGTTCTTGTACATAACAAACACTCTTTTCGATCGCTTTTGCAATTGAGAGTGAGCTATGGCGGACCCGTCTCCAGAGCTGGAGTCTTTGGTGCCTCAGAAACCCAACTTGAGAGATGATGACGAGCTGGAGCATGGAACGAGTGATTGTTCGGAACGTGGGCTTCGTCGGAGCTTGAGTCTCACCGATGGAATCAGGTACTCCTCTGTCCCACTAAAAAATCGTGATTTCATTGAAACTTTAAGATTAAGCCTCCACGTCGTAGGAGAGGGCAAATAGAAGCTCTTCGCACCACAAAAAAACCCTCGAAATTTCTTCCGAGAGGATGCTAAGCCACCTAAAACACTTGACGCGGAAGACTTGTGATTTCACAATCATCTCAGATCGCTACAGGTAGCCGTCTTACAACTGATACTCATTCATAATCACCTAGGATGTGATCCAACATGCCGAACAAATGATACACTCACGGTTATACACCATATCAACAGAAATCACGGCTTTAATTTGGGACAGATTACGACCTTGTAGTGGGACAGAGGGAGTACTAGACAGTGGAACATTTTGATTGCTCCGGTCGAGGGGACTGAGTTGTTGCTGCAGCAATTTGTTAATTAATGTTCAATTCTTTTGTGGTGTGATTGTTATGGTGCAGTTTGCTGGTGGGATCGATCGTAGGAAGCGGCATATTCACATCGCCGGGGGTGGTGCTGCAATCGGCCGGCAGCGTGGGGTTGGGACTCACGGCGTGGGTGGCGGCCTCGTTTCTGGCGCTCTGCTCGGCTCTCGTCTACGCGGAGCTCGGCGCTGCCATCCCCAAAGCGGGAGGCGATGTGGAGTATCTCCGGGTAATAAATGAATTAATATGCAAGTCTCTCTCTATGCAAGTCTCTCTCTAGACTTTGTTTCCTCAGTTCTCTTCCTCTCCCTCTCTCCGTGTAAAATTGTGAAGTGCCCAACCTGTTGGCATCGGCAGGCTAATAGAATATCATGTCACCTCTACAAATGTACCATCTTAGGGCTCTCTAGAATCAGTTAGGTTACTAATGGGATCGATATATTCTTCGGACAGTAAGTTCAGACTTCAAACTCGAATTGACGCAGATCACATAAACTTGAGACTCAAAGGATAATAAGCACAGACAGACACTCTTTACGCAAGCTCAAACTTCAGGATTCAATGTATTCAAATTATATCCTCAAAGCAAAAGTGACAAGGATCAGATCGATGCTCTTTCTGTAAACTTCAACTTCGAATTTACCATCTTAGGGCTCTCTAGAATCAGTTGGGTTATCACAATCTTCATGTAAATTATAGAAAGCTGAAAGCGGACAGTATTACTTTTGTGTGTATACCGTCGGTAGATTTCAGGGCGGGATTGGGGTGCAGATGGCGTTTGGGGATGCGTGGGGGTTTGCGTTTCTGTGGACCAAGTTCTGGGTGAATAAGAATGGAGGCTTGGCCGTCGTTGCCATAACATTCTCTCGTTACATCATTGCCAGCGTAAGTGAACTATCATATGAATTTCTACATCATAGTTTTAAGTCACGATGTCCTCTGTGTTATTGAATGGATTTAATTACAGCTGACAGGAGCCAAAATCTCGGAGCGTGACATGGACTCTGATCCGACAGTGAGAGCTGTGGCCATTGGATGCATAGCAGTCCTTACCATTTGGAACTGCTTCGGTACAATTTCAAGAGCCTCATGTACCTTCTTTTTTATGCGCTTTTTAGTAGGTCATATGGAAGCTTCATCCAAATTTCATTTACTTTCTGACCAACACCTGCAATGTTCTTCAGTGGTTCTGGAGGTGTAACACTTGACGGCATTCGAGTTACATTTTTCACATTATGATCAATGGAATAATTAGTCATTCTAAAACCACGGAATTCGTGGTCTCTTAGAGTCTATCAATGTTAGTGAATGTTATAACTAATGATTTAGATGTCTGTTTGCAGGGGTGCATGTCAGTGCAAAACTTCAGAATGTCATCAGTGCCGTGAAATTGTTGCTTGTTTCCATTCTAGTAGTGGTGGCAATTGGATTCGTGTGGGGGAATCCACATGTGCTGGAGGAGAATCTGCACCAGCCATTTGAAGGAAGCAATTTTCCGGGCTTTGGTGTGAGCTGTGTGGCTGCTCTGTGGGCTTTCTCTGGCTGGTACGTCGACATATTTAATTTCTCAAGCTTGTGATTGGTTTGAATGTAAGAGAGAGGAACTCTGGCCCGTAGGGCCAGCGTGAATGAAGAGTCTGTTGGGGGAAGTGCTACCAACTTGACCACCAGGACCAAGATGGCGCGTGCTACCCTGAATGTAAGGGTTAGAAATAGGGTTTTTGGAGATGATTATAGGGAGTCCTCACTATGAAGCATGTGGCGGTCTCTGCATAAATTGTATCTCGCTTATCTTGCCTTCCCACCCACGATTAGTTTTCTCATTCATCCATCTATAAGTGGGATATGGAAATGCTATATACATTAGAGAAAGTTTGAACCCTCAAGTAGGCCCCTAGAGGAGGGGGTACAAGGGGGTCTCTCAGATTTTTGATTTCTTGTTAGGCATGCTTATTCCCCTATCTCCGTCCAGGAGGTTGGATGTACTTGAGATGTAGGCTCCTTTAATTGGCCAACTCTTGTTAGACTCTTGAAATTCACACAAGTTGGCACCCAAATCAATCAAAAAGTTGCCTCTGGTATTTAGCTTTGTTGGTTTTGTTAGTTAGTAACATGGTAGGGGCCTACTTGAGAGTTCAAACTTCCTAATTATAATGTTTACATGAGGGATTATCAATAACGCTTACCCAAAAATAGTCTTGCCAGACTATTTGCAATAACCTTGGTCATAACGTTCTTAAGCCCTTGCTAGACCACACCCTTTACACTGTAGCAACACTGTAGAGAAACTACTAATAGTCCAACTCTCCAACCCTCTTTGCTTGGACCAACTATCAAAGTTAGAGAAAATTCTCTGTGATTCCTCCAGATGCTGCTAATGGCCGGGTGTGATCCCCAACTGCTTAAGAACGTTATGGTTACCTAAATTCCACAATGTTGTCTAAAAAGTCATGAAAAAATTCATAATTTAAATTAAAACTATGTTCAAACTGATAAAACTAAAATGAACATTGCCATATGGGTCATATAGTTGCACAGACTGCATTCAATGTTGTGACTGTGTCAACTGTTGCAGGGGTGAGCTGGTATTCATGGCGGAAGAGTTGAAAGATCCAGAGCAAAACATTCCACGTGGTACAGTGGGCGGCATCCTTATTGTGATGGTCGTTTACGTAGGTCTTACTGAATCACAAGTATTCATCGTCTTTTCCGCAATCCATGATGTATAATAAACTCCACATGGTCTTCATGCAAGACCATGGATTGCCATCACTGATGTAGAAATGAGAAATAATTTTGGTTACAGTCTTACGACTTTTGTGCACAGATGTAATGAAATTGCCATACTAATTAATGGTATGGACGCTCTTGTGGACATGTGGCAGCTCGTACTGAACGTGGTCTACCTCTGCATCCTCCCTGCTGCAGGCAAGTACTACCTGTTGTTCAATTCCTTCAACTTGCACTACAAGTAAACCTGTCTCTTTTCACTGACTGCAATCGAGGAAACCCTTGTCCTATGTGACCAAAAGCACTCACGAATTCTAGAATGGCTAAAAATAGCAATGAGAAGCGACCAGTTTCCTTGTTGTGTTGGTTCATTACTCTACAGATCAGACTACCGTAATACCAGAAAAACGTAATAACCGGAAATTATGAGGACAAAAAAACGAAAATAGAATAAATTATTTTAAGCTATTTCCAAGCTATTTTGGGCCATTTTAAATCATTTTTTTGCTAAAAAAAACGAAAATCAAGAAATTCATTTTTTAGGGGTGAACCTTATGTTTCAAAAAATAATAAATATTTGCTTGCAGGGTGGCTGGCGACCCTGCTATGGTATTATGTAAACTTGGGGTGAGGGTTTTCATAGATGACAGATAAATAGACGTCATGTTAGTCACATAGAACTCTCTTCAGAATATTGGGGATATTTTTAGAATATTCTACGATACCAATGAAATTATATTAAGAATATTTCCAACATGTTTTCAAGGTTTCTTCCTCACATGATTAACCGTCTCAAACGTTGTTAAGTAACAAAGTGACAAGAATTTGCCTATGTCCATCATCTTTGATCATCCTGCTGGGGGTTGTTAGTCTGAACTTGTTGGGCAATGGCCTAATATGGGTACCGGTGAGACGCGTCTCACTATGTGTGACTTATGTCTAACTCATTTTATGTGTGCTAGAAATTCCATTTTTAACACCATGTATATAGCTGCAGCCATGGCCCCTATAACACCATCTAATTTTTGTAATTTTTCAATGTTTTTTTCTTACCAAAAGGATATTTCTTAAAAATCACACTAGTTTTGGAAGGGTACCCATATCCGGCCTCCATATTGACGAGAATTTGGACAATTCTCTTGCAATGGTATGATGGTATGATTCACAAGTGGATGTTTTTGATCATCAATGGCAGTGGTGAAGACATCAGCTGTTGTGGCCATGGACGTGACGGACGTAGCGCTCGGAGCTTGGGCAGGATCGTTCATGTCCATCCTCATTGCCATCTCCGTTTTGGGCGCTGCTAATGGCATGATCATCTGTGGTGCTCGTTACTTGGTATTAATTAATGGATCATGCTCAACATGTCCATTCCTCATCATTTTCTTGTTTAAGTTGGATACAATGGAAGTTTGGTTATAAACTAGAAAATACCTAAAACCCGTCACTTTAAGTGAATGATTTAGCATAGTTGAAGGCACTTTTTTTAACCCCTAAATTTTCAGGACCGTATTCTCACAAAAAACCATGAAAAACGCAGCATTTGGAAGTTGCAAAAGAAATCATATGTTTTTTAGTTTTTTCATCATTTAACCGTAAGATCTAATACCCAACTTGAATTTTCATGTGAGCACAAAATTTGAGAGCAAAATGACCATTAGATTCTTAGATTATAAGGATCAAAGTTGCAAAAGAAGATTTTTTGGGGTTCAATCCAGTGACAAATTTGAACTTTAGAAATTAATATCTTTTTTTTAATGGGTTAGAAATTCAATGAATGGCAAGGCCATGTTAACAATTGAGTTAAGTCTTCAAATATAAAATCTTGTAAGAAAAAAGCTCATATTAATTTTTTCATAAAACAATTACTAGAAGTGGGTACAAAGTGAAAGAAAAAAGAAAATCATTAATAAGTTTGACATGGAATTGTAAAATGTCAATCTTAACAGTGAGAATGATGTACTTGGAAATCTTCACCTAGTGCCTTTTATTTCATTAAAAAATATTGAAAATTGAGTTTAGAAATGAGCTTCAAAGTTTTTAAAATATGAGGTCCCTGGAGGCTGCCCAAAAAGTGGAACGACCAGAATATGGTCGCTCAAAAATTTAGGGGTTAAAACAGAATATTTCTTGAAAAGCAATTGAAAACGATGATTTAAAAATAAAGAAAGAAAGAATTTTTGGATAAGCCACATAATTGTTATGAATTTTCAAGAAAAAGTGGAAGTTGCCTAAACCATTGAATCCGTTCCGTAGGTCTACTTGTCATGAAACTAAAACCTATAATTTAATCCAAATTGCATTCAAAGTCAGGAATGGGTGTAGGGGCGGTTTTAAGTATTTCTACATTATTAGAGGGTACTTAACCCCTAAAGGACCAAGTGTCCTAACTAGGACATTTAGAGAATCGGGTAGGTTCCGGTGAACACATTTTTAATCGAATTTTGAAGGAAATTTAATAGTAGATTCCCCAATGTGCCACAAAAATGGGGATTCTTTTTTTTTTGAATTCCGACACCGTATGTGAAAGTTATGAGGGGAAATGTGTTTTTTTCGGGAGAAAGGGCAGTGGGGCAATAGAGAAATAGTTGAATTTTAGGGGGGGGCAACTAGATGGGCGGCGTGTGGAAAATGGGGTGGACTGTGGGGGGCAGAAGACCACCTCGTTTTCCAAACTCATAAAAAAAATTTAAAATAATATTTAAAAAAATTTAAAATTAATTTTTTATAAATAAAAATTATTATTTTAAACTAAAAGGTCAATTTCATAATTAAAAATATTATTTAAAAATTTGAAAATTAAAATCATTCTTAAAAATAAAAAATAAAAATCGTCCAATGAGGGACTGCCACGTGGCAGTGTACCTTGAGAGTTAGTGGGGTCATGAACATTGGAATGGGTTGGCACTTCAATTCCCTTCCTCCACCCTTTATTTCCCCCCTAACCCCCAAAATTCTTAGAAAATGTGCTACATGTCTTCTAAAACTTGGAGATTTATTTTTTTTTTAATTTTTTTTTCGCCATTCTGTAGAGGGTGGAATGTACTTGTGTTTCACCGCTCGGATTTGTATTTTAAATAAAGAAAGTTGAAAATATTGCAATTTCAAAAACATAGTCTTTTCTGAACTTTTAAACCCCCAACAAGTGCAAGGTGTTATTCAACATCCTAAACATCTCCAAACGCAACGAAAATTGGTACACAACTAAGTAACATCATATAGAATGTGAAAGTGAAGTGCGACAAGTTTCGGTAGTGAGGTTTTTTTGACGTAGCCATGGTCAAATGCATCTGAAATTTTCGGGCATGTGTTTTTTTGGGGTGTTTTTTTCCATCAAACGCAATTATCTTGCAATTCGTGCGGTCAAAATCAACGAAATTTGTTGTGTATGTTTTTCAAATAGTTTAGGACAAGATCTTACGGTTAGAAGGTAAAAAATAACATTTTTTTGGATTTTTTGCATTGGGGAGTAAAAATGGCAGCATTGGAATGTTTTTGGAGGAAAAACACTCCAGTCCTTTAGGGGTTAAATGGTACTCCCTCCAAGTCCACTTTTTTTGGCATGTTTTTTTCCCTAGTTTTTGTCCTTTGTTTTATACTTCAAAACGTGAGCACTGTCCACCTCAAACAAGGTGGACAATGAGAGTGACACAAAAACTGCATACTACTATTAAAGATAGTCTGTTTTTTGAGTATTGAGATGACTTTTTTTGGCAAAAGAAACGTCAAGTTGAAACATGCCAAAAAGGTGGACTCGTAATATGAAACGGAGGGAGTAGTGTCGTCCATGATTATTGAGACCCTGGATGCACGTCATGAGAATGCAAAGTTGACGTGGCAGGCAGGTAATGACGTGGCATGCAGGTTTTAATGTGGATCTTATTAGAGTGGGTTGTGTTGTGCAGTATGCTGCAGCCAGGCAGGGCCAGATTTACAAGCCTATTGGGGCACTGGGTGAAAAGAGTGGTGCTCCCTATGTCGCGTACCTTCTTCAGGTACTGCCCGTCCGATGTCCGTGTTGAAATTGAATTTCTACACCAGATTATTGTAAATGGTCCATGTCATCCTAATCCAATCACATGATGACATGTCACACTTTTTGACCACGACGTAGGGTAATTCAAAAACGCATTTGCCAATTTTAAAATAGTGATTTGCTATCACTTCCTTCATGCAGCTTTCATTTTTTAGGAAAGGATTCACTAGTAGCAGACCTGTCGTTTTTCATTCTTGACTTCGTGAAAACAGTGAATAGTGGCTGAATATTATGTTTATATTTTTGTCTTCTTGTGACCAAAACCACTCGCCAGCACTGACACAACCCGTTTCATTCCTTTTTCAACCATAGTAAGTGAAAAACGACACATTTCCTACTAGTGATTATTTCTGCAGTTTGATCTTCGTCATTAATTGTGCAGGGTATATTGTGCATTCTCCTACTGCTGCAATCCAGCAATTTTACTAAGGTATTAATTTCACATCATATCCTGACTTACACGAAAGATAAGTTTTTCAGCAGATTCTCCCAAAAATATTTTAGGAGCTCAGGGGCCCATCTGCTAGTGTCTAAAAATCAGCGAAGCTTGCATTTGAATGTTGAGGAAACTACATGATCCTGAAAGGTTAAATTTTGAAAATGCCATTAGCTGGAGATGGAACTAGATTAGAGGAGGATGTTCAGATGCATAAAATATGTATATTTTGTAGTGACCTGCAACAGCGTAGACATGCCCTTTTTTTGTTCAAAGTTTCATTTTTATGTTTAGTAGATGCAGTTCTTCTGATAACTCTTTACGATAAAAATTGTTAAATATTCTGATAATAATAATAATAGGCATTGAACATCATTTTGATATTAATGACTGAGTTTATTGCGCTGTGTGGGCAGTTGGTGAGCTTCTTGGGGGTGTCATCATTCTTCTTCTATGGAATCACAGCTGCAGCTCACATGAAACTACGGCGTGATCTCCCTGATCTCCACCGACCTTACACTATGGCTTTCTATCCATATGCCCCACTCATAGTCATATGCTTCTGCTTGTAAGTCATTCCTTTTCCAATGCATAATTAGGCTGAGAATTTTGTGTCAGTTTGGCCCTTGTTGAGTAGAAAATAATATCTGCTTCATTATCACTACAAGGAGAAGGCGTCGCTTTTCACTCCATCCGTGAGTCAAACAGTGCCACTTCGCACTCACCAATTTTTTGGTCGGACTTGGTAAGTGCGATTCGTCACGTAGGACAAGCATGTACAGCAAAAAGCGACAATGAACAGGATCCTCCAGAGTGAAAAACGACAGCTCTACTTGTAGTGTATGATAATCGCTAGTGAATGAAGCAAATATTATTTTCTATTTCTGATGTGGATTATGCTAATCTTGATTGTTATTAGGGTATAGATGGAAGAACTACCCCAACATACTCTTTAATCATGATGGTTTTCAAGCCAGCCTTCACTAGTAGAAAAGGTGGCACTGCCGAGGGAGATGCCCATGCAAGTAGTGCCCAATTCCACGCATGCATAGTGATTTTGCCTGGGCCTGTCCCTAGGGAGTGCCACCATTTCTACTAGTGCTTTATGACTATGATGTTAACAAGGCTAAGATTGCATCTTTTTCTACTAAAGAATTTGGACTCAATGTTTTGTTCATGTTTCTCAAAGTGTTTGTGAGAACGTGCCTCTTGGGTGTCCCCAATGAAATTAAGGTGCTATATTTTTTTTCCTTTTTGCAATGAAATTTGAAAAGGAAAAAGAAAATGTTCTTGAGGACATACCTTTTTCTTTTGTGTATCTTTTTATATGATTTTAAAATTCACTAGTTGGAATTGCTTTCGCAGGTATTTGGTGGTTTCAGCGTTGATTGCACAACCCTTATCAACAAGTTTGTCATTGGGTGTCATCATCAGTTCATTCCCCGTGTATTATTTTTTTATCGGACAATGTTAGCTGTATGCAATATTCATTGGTGCCCAAGTACCTCTTTTCTACTAGTGTATAGCGCTGACGGGAAATGGAAAAAATCTTTCAAGAATTTCCTACAGGGCTCACTTTCTCTTCAGTGCAGCCTGAAGTCACATTTGAAACCATCCCACATACCATTGCAATTGGTTGATGCTTGGACTTTTGTTGGAATTGGGTTTGCAATAACTAAAGTCTATGAAACAGCTTCACTCAGCAACTTCAACTTACAAAAATCAAGTTCACTTCTTCTATTCAAAAAAACGGCTTCCTCTCAACCTTGAGGCTGCCTATCAACAAGTCAAAAGCTCTCCAAGATGCGATCCGATTGCGAAGGCAGTCTTTTGAAGAAATTCAGGGGCACTGCAGGCATTGGGTCTCGGAACCACGGATGCCTCATTGTGTACACACCCAGCAGCACTGCTATCACTCGAAATGGTGTCACGTACAAAACAATGGCAGACACCAGGCAGAATGTTATGAATATTGACGTGGCCCTGCACACCCAACCAATGCATACATCAGAGCCTGCGCACTGAAAATCATGTCATGAATGAATTCCTGTGGCTTTCACCTGTTTTGAATGGCTTCTGTCATCATTAGAATACAACCATTTTTGATGTGCCTATTGTTGCCACTTTCGAGAGGATTCAATTACTCTAAGACAAGACTTATGAGAATATCAGGATAGCCGTCCCTATTACAATTGTACTAGTGCCCTTATATCATGTAATGAAAAAGTTTCTTTCAAAACAAAACTCACCAAAACCGCAAAAATCAAGTTCACTTCTTTTATTCAACAAGGTGTTATTTTAAGAAGTGCATGTAATCTAAAATTGCATATGGGTCAAAAGGGTATTTAATTTCATTTCATAATTGAATTTAATGAGCAATCATAGGAACCTGAAGTTTCATTTTTGGTTCTTATTATTGCTCCTAAAATGATTTTGGTCCACATTCATGGGAACATAGTTGCACAATCACTGTGCAGGAACGGTCATAGGAACATCCACCGTATACTCAAAGTTATGCTCATAGGTAAAACCGTGGCTGGGATTTGAATCTTCACAAATGTTGTATTTTGTCATGTTCACTAAATTCGAAATCTGCAGTTCTCAAAAGCGTTTACTTCACTTGTGACCTATTCATTCCCTACTCAGTGGGCAGGGTTCCTTCTCTGAGAAAATCAAGACTCACCAAGGAAAAAACCTCGTACCTCGGGTCACGCCAACTGTCAAGGGACTGGAGCTTCTCTCCCAGACTTGCAACATCACCAACTGCATTTTGGAGTCTTCCAGCCACACCACGCAGTCGCTCATATCTATCTCTCAGGATCTGTGCATTCACAAATCCATCAATTTCAGAAAAAACTTCCATCAGATTTTGCTGTAGAATACAAAACCAAGGCGAAGAATAAGGATGAGAGTGTTCAAACCTCCTCGGCTCTATTAGCAGGTAAAATGTTAAACTCTTCCTCCAGCTCATCCCAGAGCATACTATACTCTGCTTGCGAGAGCTTGGCATCCACAAACGGAGGTTCCCGTGATCAAAACCGATAGTTCCAAGCCCCAATCAGGAACCTGTAAAAGAAGACTGTTGGAAGCAGAAGCTCTGGGTAGCAAACGACGATCAAAAATAAGATATGGACCAGAACAGTGGTGACTGGACTCTTCCAATTGCAGATGTCTGTAAACCAGTTCACAACGGCCAGTATTGCACTCAGCACACCCTGCAGGTAAGTAAACACCACTTGGTCAGTGGCAATAAATATACCGGAAAAAAGTTCCGGCAGTACCAAGAATCACCAGACGCAGAATTTTTTTATTTCAAATGTAATGAGCATATACATAAGCAAGTACCATGATTCGATCGCAATTGGCTTTGCTTCGACGCGTGCTCCAACGTATAGAGTCGGTGTCCAGAATGAACTGCATGGTCTCCGCTCTCAAACGAGACTCAGACCTTATCAGCCTGAGCGTCACAATGTTCACAGCAGCCACTCGAAGAGTCTCCTGCTGCCGAGGGTCGATGGGGTAAAAGAAATGCATCCTGGGCAATTGTGGCTCAAGATAAGCATGCATCACGTTGACACCGGCCGCAGACGAGAATCTCACTGCTAGTTCGAGTTCGCTCATCTTCTTCACTCCCTGAGGAGTGACCACCAGCAGCGGGTATGCAATTGTGTACACTCGGTCACTCTCCAGAGTCGAGAGCCTGATCCGTACTTTTCCGATGGGTATATTCTTCGCTACTTGATTCCGACCTGCACGAATAGTGTCTCTGCAAAAGTAATTAGCATCAGGTCAGATCCTGCACGTTTTCAAAACTGGCGCATAATGCTCTTCTAACAACCAAATGAATCCATTATAACCCCCGAAAGGACCAAGGATTCATGCTGAAGGATTCACAGACGAAGAATTCATGACAAATTCAATTAATCATATTGTAAAAGATATAATAAAATGGGACCAAATTTTACATCACTGGAATCAATGAACAACATTGCATGTGTTAGTTTAAAAACAAATAAATCTAAACCAAAAAAAATCCACATAGAACCAACTCAAAACTGCTAAAAAAAAACATGAGGTACAATGCAGGCTATTTCGTCCTTTACAGATAATGATCATTTCAGGTACTTAAGGAGGTTACATACAAGTCATATCCGCCGACTCGTAAAATTTGGTTCCATGACTGTTTTTCAGCACTCAAGAAACAAGCTAATATTGAGCCAACAAACATCAAGGAGAGGTACTAGAAGAGAAATTACATACCGGTCGTCAGAAACCGCTATTGTGAGGACTGTCCAAGGATCGTAAACTTCCCAAGTGTACTGCTCATTCCATCGAGGATTGAAGCTATCAAAAATGGTGCGAGTGCGAATCCACTTTGGTCCATACTTGGCCACACAATAGGCATCAGTCCTGCCCCGGTTATCCTTGCTCATCTTCATGGGCAGGAGGTCGTTAGCACCATGTATTCCCAGCTCCAAAACACCCACCAATGGCCTCCACAGCTGCCTGGCTGTTGGCCGTGTGTCACTGATGTAGTTTGGTGACTCCTCCATGACATGGTAGCCACCATCAATATGAAGGCGAAGATGGAGCCGTCCTAAATAACGTCCTCCACCAGCCTCCCTTTCCAGCACATACCATCTGATACATTGCAAAACTCATGAGTGAGGGCGTTTCCCAACAGCAATGAGAAGTATCATAAGAATACTTCTATCAGATGCCTTACGAGGGTTTCAGTCCAAAGTGCACCTGGAGGTCACTGGTCGTCCATCAATGCGCCGTTCAATGCTCATGAGCGGTATTCGTGCTTGTCCAAGAACCTCATGCTGCACAAAAATTAATATAGTATAAAAAAAACTTCCAAACACAGGAGTACTCCGGCTAGAAACAAGCGGACAAGAACTATACAGAAATACGATCATTTTACCTTTCCAGGGTCAGCGATGTCTTCAACCACGAGCACCAGCATTTCATCGAAAGGCTCTGCAGCAACGAACATCAAGTCTTCGTTCCAAAACGGGCTCTCACATTTCGTTACAGAACGTGATGATGTTCGCAGTCTTTGGTAAGGTCCCAATTGTGCAGTGACTAACTGCAGCAATAGACCAGTCTTTCAGAACGACAAAAGTACAAAAGGTTTTTCAGCTTCTGAAATCTGGAAACGAGTAATACCTTGTGAAACGATTCTGAACAGAAATTCTAACCAAGAAAAGAGTTAGGAAGCAGAAAATGAGTAGGAGAACGTACCGGTTCTGTCATCAGCCTGTCACCCGCCAGCAAATCTTGCGCTTCGATGATATTCACTGGCAGATACCAGAGTGCGGGTGACAAGTGCACCTTAGACCTGAACTGGGCTAGCCCACCAGACGAGCCACCAGAATCCGTGTGCAATGCATCAGTAAAGGCTTCGTCGGCCTGGGTTCCCCAACAGATTGCGACCATCACATCCCCTGCCATAGTCAACATAACCTAAATTCAGAATTTTGCATGCAGCGTGTTGCACACAAGTCGTAAACTCTTTCAAAATATTTGAAGAATGACGACTCTAGAAACGCAGGCATTTGCGTCAATAAAGGGGAGCGCTCTTCCAAGAATTTAGCAAAATCTAAACGAAGTGCTTCCCTCGCGAAAAACCAGCAATATCCTCGTGAATTCTGCACAGTTTTCGTTGCTACAAGTACCTCTAACTCTCCCCTTCCCAGTTTTCGACTCCAGCTTATCGAACAGCTTATACCACTCATCGGGAGGCTGTCGAGTAGGAACCTCATCAAGATCAATCAGAAAACCTCCAAGAAAGTCATCTACAGACAATTTTGTCCTGAGAAATGTCTTGAATGTCATATTTCGAATAAGAATTTAAAACTGTGTCGCACATGCCGAAACATGCACAGGAACATCATCTGACCTAAGCAAATGCTGAACAAAAGCACTTGTATCAAGACACTTCTAGAATTACTTATGAATTTTGGAAGAACAAAAGCATGACATCCCATCCTGACAATTCCCTTACCGCATCCCATACTTGAAATTCACATGTATGACCCTGAATCTTGTCCTTGCCAATGGCAAAAGCTTGGCTCCACTCCGGATAAAGAGTGAAGCTAATGATCCTTGTCTCCGGCTTGAGAGCACCCACTGTAAGTCTAACATACTGATCCCAAAAATTCAGAAACCATCGCACCAAAAGGTCAGAATTCAACACAAAATGCAACGACTACAGAGTACAAGATCCCACTGTAGAAAAACAGGTATTAACCCTTATAGGACTTACTATGCCCCAATTTTTTTGGAAAATCTTGCTCATAACTTCAACTCCATTGAACCAAATGAGTTTTTAAATGCTAAAACGAACATATTTATGACATCTAGAATAGAACCAATGTAAATTAAAAAGAGAATCATGCTCAAAATGGAGTTTAAAAGAGATTTTGGGTGTGGGAATCAGGAAAGCCTTGTCTTTTAAGGGTTAACAAGCTGTACTTTGCAATATTATGTTCCATGCAATGAACGAAATTGACACACAAATAAGTTTTTTGTATTGTCATTTTGCTATTTGGTATGAAGACTTACAGGATCCCTTAATCCATTGTTATCTTTCCCCATGAGGTTTCGAGCCCTCACTACTCGAATAAAGAGGTAAGACATCTCCTCCACGAGATCATAGTGCTGCTTGTAATCAACTGCCTTTTCCTTAATTTCCTTAACAGTAAAATCAGCTTCTGACAGAAGTATTAAATCGGGCATTGATCGTTCTGATACTTTGTCTGCGATCACTTCTTCTTTAGTCTTCCCTCCACCTCCACCACCACCCTCAACATCCATATTGGGATTCCCAACCACTGCTACTACCTCTCGAAACTCTGAATTATCGCCCTTGGCTTTTGAACCTTGATCTGCCTATCACCAACTTTTCAACCTACAACAGAAACGATCATAGCCTTAGCACATGACAAAACTGGCATGAAAAGAGCTGTTCATAAGTCCAATTTCAGACACTAAACCTCCGTCAACCATAGAATAATAATTCAAAGAGAGCCAGAACCCTCAGCACTGTAGCAACAGCTCCGGAAGTCAGAACCCTAGAGAGCAATTGCGCAACTTCTCGTTCCATGTGGGATTAAGGTCATTCGGCTTCACTCTAGTCCTATTGCGTTAGCCGTCGTAATCCAGCTGCACACAAATCCTCTTCAAAATTAGTACAAGGTTTTACACTCACGAATCAGATTAAATTAGAATTCAAATACAATATACAATTAGACAAGCTACAATTGAACAATTCAAATTCAATTTAAATCTAATTTGAAGTAAATTAAATTCAACTAAGTGCCAATTAAAGAATTTTGAGTTTTAACTGAAGTTATACAAGTTACAAAAGAATTTTGAATTTTGAGTTTTAAGTTACGGAAAGCGAGTTCAGCCAAATGGTCACGCGAGAGACCTGTCAATCCATCCGGCTGAAAGGTCAAGGCCGATCACTCTGAAAATCCTGCAACTTCTAGAAGTGAGAAATGCACGCACCACACAGTGTAATAAACGTTTGGGAACACTTGATTCGTTCATGAAAAGAATTCTGTTTCTAAAATAAATTGCTCATGATCAATCGGGTGGCTACTTACTTTGAATGCGGTACATCGTGCGTTTCGTGGTTGACTTCGGCGAGAATTGAGGTGAGTTTAATCGATTTGTTCTTACACTTGATTTGATTTGATTTAACCCTTAAACGACATATGCTTTCCTGATACCACACCCAAAATCTCTTTTAAATTCCATTTTAAACATGATTCTGTTTTTAATTTACTTTGGCTCTATTCTAAAGAAGTATAGATCTCTCTAAGGTGCTCGGTTTGGCATTTTAAAAACCCCATTTGGTGCAATGGAGTAGAAGTTATGAGCAAGATTCTCCCAAAATATAACCAAGCCCGTGGGGCTGGCATTGTCGTTTAAGGGTTAATCGATAACTGCCATTGTATGAGACTAAGGCCCACTTTATACCTGGGGCCAGATTGAGGGCCGGCCCGAACTCTTCAAATTTCAACCAATAGAATCATTTGATTCTTTCAAATCCAGCCCAAGGGCTTTATGCTAAGGCTGGGCCAGAAGGAGCAATTTTTCCTATGCGGCGTCCTATATGGCATGATTTTGGCGCCAAATCTTTGGGCCGGTTTGATGAAATCGGGACAAGGTTTGCCATGGCCCGAACTCCAAATTTGGGCCGGATTGAATCGGGCCGGCCTTCCATCCAGCCCCAGCTTGTGTATAAAGTGGGCCTAAGTGCTGCAACTCAATCGCGCGATGTTGCGTCGGGAGCTCATAGTCTTCCGACAGCTTGAATCAAAGATGTGCAAAAGAATTGAAGATGCCACGTGGGATCAAGACAAGTGTCACTTTTAGGTTCAGTTTTCTTGGCAAACACCGCTCATGCAAATCTTTGGAGTGCTACATGAAATGGAGTATTTAGTGTCCGGGACACTATTTCTCAACCTAGGGACTACATCAGTAAACTTTGGGCAAGCAATTCTCATGTGATTTCCATGTGAAAATAATGCAACATCATTCTGACATTGATCTCATACGAAGCTCATGCACTCTGTACCATGAGGTTCATGTTGTATTGGCAAGCACAATTTTATTTTATTTTTTATTGACACAAAAGAGCTAAGCACAAATTATTTTGATGATCTGTGTCATATTAACATAGAAATCATGTCATCATTCTAATGTAAACTCCGACAACCATAGATCTTGTGTGATATCAGTATCAAGGTCTATGCTAGATCTCATGTGATTTCAATGTCAAGGTCCATGCGAATTTCATACCATTTTCACATCAGAATGATGCCCCTTGTTTTTACTGATGTATTGAATGAACATCAATAAACTTGAACTTGGGGCACATAAATGTGGTGTGGTTTTCATGTGAAAATCATGCAGCATCATTCTGACATGGATCTCATGCAAACCTCATGCACTTTGTAACGTGAGGTTCATGTTGCACTGGCAAACACAAATTACTTTCTTCTTATTTTGACATAAAGGCGCTATCACTAATTTTTTGGATGATGTGTCATTTTAACACAGAAATCATGCCATCATTTCATTGTAAACTCCGGCAACCATAGATCTTGTGTAATTTCAATGTCAAGGTCCATAATGGTCCTAATGGGCATGAATTTGAGTTTCATACCATTTTCACATCAGGATGATGCCCCTTGATTTTACTGATGAAAGCATGGTATTGTGTACCAAAAAGTTGATCTCCTCTGTTGAAATTACAATGATTTTGGATAAAAGAGTATCAATTTTATTTTTCTATTGGTTCTAATTTCATGGCGTCCTTTGTTATTCTTATAAGTACTTGAAACCAAAGTTTCAAAGTAAGAATCATTAAAAAAATTATTAAAAGTAGAGCTCGAAAATAGATGTCTAAATCCAATTTCAAGAGACAATTTGATGAATTTAATCATATTTAATATGAATACAAATTTCATATTCTTTAAGTCCATTAAACATTTGAGGGCTCCAAAAAAACAAAACTTGAAAAGAAAAATATGTAATGCATTTTCAGCTTGTTTTATATCAACTTTTCAATTTGGTTTAAAACTACTAATTCAACTTTGACGACTTCAACGTCAATAAAACATACATACATAATTATTGAAGATGAATTTTTCAATTTTCTTTGAGAGACTTTAACAAAAACAAAATTTAAAAAATAATAATAATAATAATAATAATAATAATAATAATAATAATAATAATAATAACATATTTTTTGACCTTGCATTGTTGCTTCTTCATATGGATCAATGTTGGTTCACTTTACCGTGCTTTCACCCTATTTCATTTTATGGAGATATAGTGTCCTTGTACAAAAAAAAAGGATGTACTATTCTAGTGACAAATGGCAACTTTATAATAAATATGGCATGCTACCTCATATCACTGTCTCTCATTACTTGAAAAGAACATGGCACTCTCAATGAACGTGGAAATGACAAGGGGCAAACTCCAATAGAAAAATTATGAGATCTCCACAGGGTCGTGAGAAAAGCTAGCACCCTCACGCATAGAAATGAATAAAAATAAAAATTAAAAAATTGTAGGCAAATTATTTTTAATTATTAAAAATATATTAAAAATATATAATTAAACCATTATTAAATTATTTTAAAAAATACATTTAAAATTTAAAAATAATAAATCCAAATGTGATGTGACCAAATTTTGACCATGTCAAATTTGATTTTTGAAATTTTTAAAATTAAATTTTTCTTATATCTTTATAGTTTTAATATTTTTAATAATTCTTTTGCAAAGCATCATTGGCCAAATTTGCAACCCTTTAGAGACCAAAAAATGTTTGTAATGCTATATAGTGTAGGGACACTATTTCTCCTCATCTTTAAACAAATTGTGATAAAAGCCATCAATTCTCCTTGAACACTAAATATGCCATTTTGAAGAATCAACCCAATAGTTCCTAAGTGAAGAAGCATACCTAAAACCTTGTAAAGAATAACGGGGTATCATGGCTTTTACGAGTAGTTTGATTTCGTGAAGATTCAGAATATTGGGAAAGAATCGTGGAGTCAGTCATAGCCATTCTCCATGAAGAAGGCTGTGACACCTTCTTGAGGTTGTGTAAAGAATGAGAACTGTAGCAACTAATGACCGGAGTGAAAACACGGAGTATAGAAAGGCGGATGCTAATAAGCATGGGATCAAAAAGAAGACAACGGAGGTGAAAAAAAAGGACATGAAAACTTCTCCATGGCTTCTCAATATTCACGCCCAATCTTCACCTCCAAGACTATAGATAATGGGTCCTCCACAATTCAAGAACGTGCCACGTAGACATTCTCTAAAGATTGAGAATGGAGAAAACGAGCCGTGACACCCCCTAAGGTAACTATATCTAAAAGCGACCATTTCCTTAAAGCGTCTATAGCTCAATCTTCCATAATAAGTAGATTCTGACACCCTACTGTTGATGAGAATGTGCACAATCTGAACATCAAAGTTTAGGGTCGCTTTAAGGTCAACCTATAGTCAGCACTTTGAAAATTCATAACTTATTCATTCGGTATCCAAATAATGCATGCTAAAGTGCGTTGAAATCCTCTTGAACTTGCTATTAAGACCCACTGAAAATACTTTCTGTTTTTTTTGTGTAAATAGGCTTAGTTGATAAGGTGAACGCTTTATAGGAATTATATCACTACCAAATAAATAGCCTTCATGCCCACTACCTTTCCTTCATACACTCTGCTTATCAACTTAAGCCTCCACTTGTCCACTTAGCTACTGATGAAGTACTGTTGGATGTGGAATATTCCACACCATCTACTACAGAGCCAAAGCCAAAACAGTGCATGCTATTGAATGTTATGTCATCCAAAATCTTGCACAATGAGTGCATATTGATTTTAAAATTGTGCACCACCTCAATGAGACCTACAATGAGGTGCCTCCAAATAATGCTTCAAAGTCAACGATCACTCAACTATTTTAGTGATTGTTGATTTTTGGCACAGTGGAGCGCCATTCATGAAGTAATTATAGAAGTCAGTTTATGGTCAACATCGGTTGTTGGCCCACTCACCTTAGGTACAAACAAAACTTTGAACCCAACTTCTAACTTTTTGTTGCGTTGGAAGCTTCTTTGGTTTGCTAATAAGAATATTTGACAGTCATTCTTATAACAGAAACTCTGTTCAGTGTCACCAAAGCTCCCCATAGTCAGGGTCCACATCTGAATACTCTCATGAATTCTACCAAACGCAAAGAAATTCTCTTCAAGAAGAAGACCTCAACAAATGGTGAACAAAAGCACGTTGAATCCAACCTTTTGGACACTTCTAAAAATTGCTTCTGATTTTTAAAGCGGTGTATTCTAAATCTAAAGCACAAAGTGGAGCAAGAATAATGAGAATCTAGCCCTTTGATGCAGCTGCGTCCACATAATGCATGACAAATAGATCGCTACCTTTCTCAACACTACATCACGTACAATTTTTTCATCCATCCAAATTTCTCCTGATTCTAGTTGACAATCATTTGTGCGGTATGGATCTTCAAAATAAGATATTGTGATCTTTTGAAAGAACAACACAATTCGTTTATGTCAAGTTTCATTCTTAGATCAAAAATTTAGACCCTAAACATCATTTTCCAAAATAAGTAGAATAAAATACTAGAAACCATACCATCTCGTAGTGCATGTTATTCCAATTTCATTACAATATGTTTTAAATTTTTTGTGTTAATTTGGGATTTTTAATTGAATTTCAAGAGAAAACCTTGCAAACTTAATTTAAAAATATTAATAAAAAATATGATGAATCCAACCGTACAGATGTGATCTTCACATTGACATTTAAATCTTTTCTTTATACATTAACTACTCCATTTTTTATTTTCATCAAACATTCTATAACAAATCTTTGAAAACAGTGTTGAATCGGGACGTTAAAGGGTTAAAGGGCTAGACATCCAACAAAACTTGAAGAAATTAAATTTATTTAAAAAAGTGGCCTCTAAAAGCCTCGCCATTAACCCTTAGACGCGCCTGCGTCCGGACGATGGATGATTTTGGACGCGTCCCTTCACCACATAGGGGATGTTTTTCATCCATTCAATTTTTATTTAAATTCTTGTACTAGTCGGTTACCATTTGTACGGTACGGATCTTCAAGATAAGATATTGAGAGTTTTTGAAAAATAGCAAAAGTGGTTTATGTCAAGTTTCATTCTTAGTTCAAAAGGTGAGACCTTAAACATGATTTTCCATAATAAGAAGAATCAAATAGTGAAAACCATACCATCTTGTAGTACATGTTCTTTCAATTTCATTACAATATTTTTTAATTTTTTTATGTTAATTATGGATTTTTAATTGAATTTCAAGAGAAAACCTTGCAAAATTAATTAAAAAATATTAATAATAAATATGATGAATCCGACTGTATAGATGTTATCTTCACATTGACATTTATAACTTTGCTTTGTACATCAACTCCATTTTAATTTTTTATCAAACATTTTATAACGAATCTTTGAAAACAGTGTTGAATCGGGACCTTAAAGGGTTAAATTGAGCCACAAGATAAAAATAAGCCTCCTTTATGAGACAATCTCCCCAAACTATCCATGTTCTGTAATGAATTCTCAATTGAACATTGCTATTCTGACACTCGTTCACATGGATGTGTGCCTTTAGATGACACTCATTTTGTTCCAACTTCATCAAGAGTGCATTTATTGAGTTCGTTTCAAGCATCTGCAAAGGGGCAGATTGATGGGCCCTCGCATGTTTTACACGCCTTACCTTACTCAGGGTCCACGTCTGAGCAGTGCCCGCAAAACTGGCAACATTGCTACTAGATTTCTCCCACAGTTACCAAGAAATGTGGATTCTCTGGCATTGTGAAATACGATTTTCTAGCAATTTAGCATCATTTTTAGCCACATGAGCTACTATTGAAACTCTGTTAAATAATCACTGCATCTGAGTAGGTACTCCCAACCCTACATGCCAAACATCACAGCAAGGAGACTAACCCTAAGTAGGGTTTAGTGGACAAAGGTCAGGCATACCTTCCCATACGTTGCTTCATATGCATTGCTCTGCCATCGCTGCAGCGTGCCCTGCCTATCCAGAAGTCAAAAGCTCAATTCTACAAGACGCTATCCGACTGTGAGGGTAGTCTTTTGAAGAAATTCAGGGGCACTGAAGGCATTGGGTCTCGGAACCATGGATGCCTCATGGTGTACACTCCCAGCAGCACTGCTATCACTTGAAATGGTGTCACGAACAAAACAATGGCCGCCATCAGGGAAAATGAGATGAATATTGAAGTTGCCCTGCACACCCAACCAGTGCATATCAGACTGCCTGCGCACTGAAACTCATGCACTGAATTCCTGTGCCTTTCGCCTTTCCTGAATCGCTTCGGTCATTATTAGAATAGAACCTCACTTGATGTGCCTAATGTTGCCATTTTCGAGAGGATTCAATTGCACTAAAACAAGAATTACGAGGATATCAGAATATTCGTCCCTATTAAAACTATTCTAGTGCCCCTGTTTCATGTCAGGAAAAAGCTTTTTTCAAAACAAAAGTCACCACCTGAGCGTCACCCCTTGTGTAATTTGAGATATACGTGCCTGCAAAGGGTATATATACGCGGTCTCACATAATTGGAATATTCTAGATGTATTCCAAGCAGATTCTCCAAATACTCCTAAATTGAATTTAAAGTATCCTATATTGCATCTGAAATTTTATAATTAGGTAGAATTTTAACTCCCCATTAATAATATCGGGACCTCATATTTTAACTCACGTAGATTTCTACAACAGTTGAGTTAACTGAAAACAGAACACTAGATTCAAGGCCCAATATTCAAAGGAAAGGAAGTCTATGCTCCTCATTGACTGTAACCAAAATGAAAACTCAAGTTCAAAACTCCCCTTTTCCTTGGTCTTTGGGGTTACTATAATCCCAAAACGAAGAAGGATGTATAAAAACCCGAAAGTGGGGAGGTTGGGTGAAGGATGCTGGAAGCGGCTTGCAAGCTGCTTCTCAAAAACTCAGACAAAGAGGACCTTGAAAGTGCCTTCCAGTTGAGAAAACGATGCACTGACAACTAAAATACATGTTCAACTAGTTTTGCCGTCATATTGATGGCAAAACTAGTTGAACATGTAATGTATCTATGGATTTAGTAGAATCATGCCAGTTGACTCTGCTGCCTTTGACTAACTTCCAACTCACCTTACCTAACATGAGTTTTAGCATCTTTTCGGTTAACTCTAGTTGAGCCCCAGGAATCACCAGAATCTAAAAAACAACTTCAATTCTACTTTTATTCAACAAGGTGTTATTTTTAGAAGTGCATGTAATCTAAAATTGCCTCCTATTCCAAATGGGTCAAAAAAGGTGTTTCATTTCAATATTCCCATACTTGACTTTGATGAGCAATGATAGGAACATGAAGTTTCCTTGCTGATTCCTAGTATTCCTCCTACATGATTTTGGTCCACATTCCTGGGAACATAGGTGCACAATCACTGCTGCATGAACGGTCATACAAACATCCTCCTTATATCCAAAGTCATGCTCATACGTAAAACCGTGGCTAGGATTTGACTCTACAGAAATGTTGTATCTTGTCATGTTCACTCAATTCGATATCTGCAGTTCTCCAAAGCATTTACTTCACTTGTGCCCTACTCAGTGGGAAGGGTTCCTTCTCTTAGATAATCACGACTCACCAAGGAAAAAAAAAACTCGTACCTTGGGTCACGCCAACTGCGAAGGGACTGGAGCTTCTCTCCCATACTTGCAACATCACCAAGTGCATCTTGGATTCTCTCAGCCACACGACGCAGTCGCTCATATCTAGCTTTCAGGATCTGTCAACGAGTAATCACACATCCATCAATTTCAGAAACAACTTCATCAGACTTTTGAGTAGAATACAAAACAAGGCGAAGAATAAAGATGAGAGTGTTCAAACCTCCGCGACCCTATTAGAAGTCACAATGTTAAACTCTTCCTCCAGCTCATCCAAGTAGGTCCCACGCTCTCCTTGCGAGAGCTTGGCATCCATAAACTGAGGTATCCGTGATCGAAACCGATAGCTCCAAGCCCCACTCAGGAACGAGTACAAGAAGACTGTTGGAAGCAGAAGCTCTGGGTAGCAAACAATGATCAAAAACAAGATATGGACCAGAACGGTGGTGACTGGGCTCTTCCAATTGCAGATGTCTGTAAACCAGTTCATGACGACCAGTAATCCACTCAGCACACCCTGCAGGTAAATAAACACCACTTGGTCAATGAGAATTATCTGCAATCAGAAATACCCGAAGAAAGTTCCGGCAGTAACAAGAAACACCGGACGTAGAACTCTTTTAAATCAAATAGATAGAAATGAGCATAAACATGAGCGAGTACCATGATTCGATCGTAGTTGGCTTTGCTTCGACGCATGCTCCACCGCTCAGCCTCGGTGTCCAGCATGAACTGCACGATCTCCTGCCTCAAAGGAGGCTCAGACCT
Source organism: Pohlia nutans (assembly GCA_022496805.1). NCBI lineage: Eukaryota > Viridiplantae > Streptophyta > Bryopsida > Bryales > Mniaceae > Pohlia > Pohlia nutans. The sequence continues at coordinate 17,209,236 of CM040097.1, forward strand.
CATCAGCGTGAGCGCCACAATGTTCATAGCAGCCACTCGAAGAGTCTCCTGCTGCCGAGGGTCAATGGGGTAAAAGAAATGCATCCTGGGCAATTGTGGCTGAAGATAAGCATGCATCACGTTGACACCGGCAGCAGACGAGAATCTCACTGCCAATTCGAGTTCGCCCATTTTCTTCAGTCCCTGAGGAGTGACCACCAGCAGCGGGTATGCAATTGTATACACTCGGTCACTCTCCAAGGTTGACAGCCTGATCCGTATTTTTCCTAAGGGTAGATCCTTCGCTATTTGATTCCGACCTGCACGAAAACAGTCTCTGCAAAAGTAATTAGCACCAGGTCAGATCCTGCAGGCACGACTTCAAAAATGGCGCATAACATTGCTCCTCTAACAAATAAACGAATCGTTTATAAACCCTAAAGGACCAAGTATTCATAGACGAAAGATTCATAGATAAAGAATTTATGACAAATGCAATTAATCATATTGTAATTTAAATATAATTCAAATGGGAACAAATTCTACATCACTGGAATCAATGAAGAACATTGCATGTGTGTTGGTTAAAGACCAAATAAATTTAAACCAAAGGAAGTCCACATAGAACGAACTCAAAACCGCTAGAAAAAACATGAGGTCCGATTTAGGCTTTTTCGTCCTTCAGAGATGATGATCATAACAGGTACATACAGGACGTTAAATAGAACTCATATTCCTCCAGTAAAATTTGGTTCCATGACTGTTTTTAAGGAGGCACCACGCTAATATTGAGCCAACAAACATCAAGGAGAGGTACTAGAGGAGGGATTACATACCGATCGTCAAAAACCCCGACTGTGACGACTGTACAAGGATCAAAAACTTCCCAAGTGTACTGCTCATTCCATCGAGGATTAAAGTCATTAAAAATGGTCCGAGTGCGAATCCACTTTGGTCCATACTTAGCCACACAATAGGCATCAGTGCAGCCCAACTCATGCTTGGCCAACTTCATGGGCAGGAGGTTATTCGCACCATGTATTCCCAGCTCCAAAACACCCAACGATGGCCTCCACAGCTGCCTGGCTGTAGGCCGTGTGTCACTGATGTAGTTTGGTGGCTCGTCCATGACATGGTAGCCACCTTCAAAACACAGGCGAAGATGGATTCGTCCTAAAGAAGGTCCTCCACCACCCTCCCTTTCCAGCACATACCAGCTGATACATTGCAAAACTCATGAGTAAGGGCGTTTCCCAAAAGCACAGAGAAGTATCACAAGAACACGTCTATCATAAGCCTTACGAGGGTTTCAGTCCAAAGTGCACCTGGAGTCCACTTTTTGTCGTCCATCAATGCGCCGTTCAATGCTCATGAGCGGTATTCGTACTTGTCCAAGAACCTCATGCTGCACAAAAATAATATAGGTTAAAAAAATCATGCAAACATAGGAGTACTCCGGCTAGAAACAAGCGGACAAGAACTATACAGAAATACGATCAGTTTACCTTTCCAGGGTCAGCGATGTCTTCAACCAGAAGCATCAGCATTTCATCGAAAGGCTCTGCAGCAACGAGCATCAGGTCTTCGTTCCAAAACGGATTGCGACCTCTTAGAAGAGACCGTGATGATGTTTGCAGTCTTTGGAAAGGTCCCAATTGTGCAGTGACTAACTGCAGCAGCAACAGACCAATCTTTCAGAACGAAAGAAGTACGAAGGAATTTTTTCAGCTTCTGAAATCTCAAAACGAGTAAAACCTCGTCAAGCGATTCTGAACAGAAATTCTAATCAAGAAAAGAGTTGGGAAGCAGAAAATGAGAAGGAGAAAAAGTACCGATTCTGCCATCACCCTGTCACCCGCCAGCAAATCTTGCGCTTCAATGACATTCACTCGCAGATACCAGAGTGTGGGTGACATGTACTCCTTTATCCTGAACTGGGCTTGCCCACCAGCGTCGGAGTGCCATGCATCAGGAAAAGCTTCGTCGGCCTGGGTTCCCCACCACATTGCGACCATCAAATCCCCTGTCATAATCAACATAACCTAAACTTCAGACTTTGGCATGCAGTGTGTTGCACATAAGCCGTAAACTTTTTCAAAATATTTGACGAATAACGACTTCAAAAACGCGAGCATTTGCGTAAAAGGGGGAGCGCTCTTCCAAAAATTCAGCAAAATCCAAACAAAGTGCTTCCCTCACGAAAAACGAGCCATATCCTCTTGAATTCTGCACAGTTTTCGTTGCTACAAGTACCTCCAACTTTCTTGGGCTTCCCAAATTTTGACTCCAGCTTATACCAATGCGGAACCAGTGGGCTCTCGGGAGGCTTTCGAGCAGGAATCCCATGAAGATAAATTTGAAAACCTCCAAGAAGATCATCTATAGCCAGTTTGTCCTGAGAAACGGCCACCATAAATGTCAAATTACGAATAAGATTTCAAAACTGTATCGCACAGGAACATGCACAGGAACATATGACCTAAGAAAATGCTGAACAAATGCACTTGTATCAAAACACTTCTAGAATTACTTATGAATTTTGGAAGAACAGAAACATGACATCCCATACTGACAATCCCCTTACCGCATCCCATACTTGAAATTCACATCCACCACCCTGATTCTTGTCCCAGCTAATGGCAAAAACCTGGTTCCACTCCGGATCAAGAGTGGATTCGATGACCTTCGTCTTCGCCTTGACAGGACCCACAGATACCCTCACATACTGATCCCCCCAATTCAAAAACCATCGCACCAAAAGGTCAGAATTCAACACAAAAAGTAACGACTACAGACTACAAGATCCAACTCTAGAAAAACGGGTATTAACAAGCTGTGTTTTGCAGTATTATGTACCATGCAATGAAAGCCTTCAAAATTGACACATAAATAAGTTTTTTGTATTGTCATTTTGCTATTTGATATGAAGACTTACAGGATCCCTTAATCCATTGTTCTCTTTCCCAATGAGGTTTCGAGCCCTCACTACTCGAATAAAGAGGTAAGACGTCTCCTCCACGAGATCATAGTGCTGGTTGTAATCAACCGCCTTTTCCTTAATTTCCTTAACAGTAAAATCAGCTTCTGACAGAAGTATTAAATCGGGCATTGATCGTTCTGATACTTTGTCTGCGATCACTTCTTCTTTAGTCTTCCCTCCACCTCCACCACCACCCTCAACATCCATATTGGGATTCCCAACCACTACCTCTCAAAACTCTGAATCATCGCCCTTGGCTTTTGAAGCCTGGTCTGCTTGCCACCAAATTTTCAACATAAAACAGAAACGATCATAGCCTTAGCACACAACAAAACAGGTGAAAAAACCTGCTTAGAGGTCCAACTTCAGACACTAAAAACTATTTTCTGGTAAGTAACTTAAGACGATCACTCTCAAAACCCTAGAAGTGAAAAATTCACGCACCACACAGTACGCATCTGAGGAGCCTTTTCCACCCTTCGCCCCGACCACTTCCACTTGCAGGCTCCGACCTACCGCCATAGCCGCTCCCTCACTTCCCCAACTCGCACAAGTAAAGCCTCCAACCCTCCTTAACCTGACCGCACATGACTGTGTGCTAACCGGCTAGGGTTCGATAACCGAGATTTGTGCCAAATCACTTCGAGGAAATGCAAACGACGATGACAGAGTTCAATCAGAACATTCAGTAGCATGCACTGTTCCTGCCTTAGATGGTGTGGAATATTTCATACCGACAGTACTTCATCAGTAGCTAAGTGGAGGCTCAAGGTGATGAGCAGAGTGCATGAAGGAAATCCAGTGTACATGAAGGCTACATAACATTCAGTAGCTTGCATTGTTTCTGCCTTGCCTCTACACTAGATGGTGTGGAATATTTCACACCCAACAGTGCTTCATCAGTTGTTAACCCCTAAATGTTGGGCCTATGACCATGGAATCATGCTTTATCTGCCACACTCAATTTTGTGACTAAAAATAATACAAGAATTCAACTTTATTATTTTAGTAAATGAAGCCACATGTCTATTACAAATCATGAATTTTTCATAAATTTTGGTGAAAATTTGAAATTACTATGGTTTTTTGAAGTGATTGTAAAGAAAATTCATATCAATTACAAAATGTATTAGAAAATTCCGATGTTTTTACCAAAGGTGTAAATTACAATGAAGAAAAGTTTAGTTAATGAAAATCATCCGTTTATCTAAATTTAGAATTTTTTGCTACACCTTGGTAATACCTATTGAACTTGTAACTACTATAAAACACTCAATTTTCAATTTTTTCCAAAGTGGAGTAGAAACTAGATTTGGCAAGCTTCATTTTGTTAGTTAAGCTTAGATGCAATGGAACTCATTTTCATGGCCTAAATTTAGTTTAAGTGGAACAAGCAAAAAATTTCAAAATACACTACACGGTGAATTGTTTTTATGACTCTTTTTGTAGTTGGGACACCATGTAAAATCTAAAATTAGCTTGAATGATTTAAATTTAACTTGAAGGGTGGCATCACCAAACAAAGCCTTCACATAAAAAATTGGATGGAAATCATCCACACAGCAGTTGGAATTGAACAATCGACTTCAGTCATAAGCCATTTTTTGGTTGCGGTGGCGTTTAGTGGTTAAGTGGACAGATGGAGATTGAAGGTGATGAGCAGAGTGCACGAAGGAAAGACAGTGGGTATGAAGGCTACATAACATTCAGTAGCTTGTATTGTTTCTGCCTTGCCTCTGCAATAGATAGTGTGTGGAATATTCCACACCCAACACTGCTTCATCAGTTGTTAAGTGGACATATGGAGATTGAAGTAGATGAGCAGAGTGCATGAAGGAAAGGCAATGGGCATGAAGGCTACTGAATGTTATGTATGATCAAATGACCGATGGTTGCATAGAAATAAAATTCCATTAATTTCTTAGATGAAATGAGATGAAGTTTTCTGTACATGCATCTTATATCATCTACAATCTCAACTTCGTTGCGGTAATTGACTCTTTTCCATTGTAGATAACCCTTAAGCGTCCACATTACAATTATCCAGTCAAACCTCATCAATTCCTCACATTTTAAAATATATTATATTTTCTGGTATTTTTCTCACATAAGGTATTGTTAAACCGATTTACCATGATTTTTTCATAATTATTTGAATAAAAACAAATTTTATAAGATTTTTCAAAGTTTCTTTCTTGTAAAAATCATAGTAATTACAAAAAGGCTTAGAGTAGTATGAAATTTTTAGAGAAAATGTAAATAATAGTGATGAACAACAAGGTATATGTGGCATGCTTCTTGAGCTTACATAAAAAGAATTTCAATAGAAAAACATTTTTTGCAGTGTATATTGGAATTTTAGGGGTTTGAGATTTAATGTGTTAAAAAAAAACGCAGCTTTAACAATTTTGAAAAACGGTAAATTGGACTAGAAAGTAGAAGGTAGCCCCACACTTTTTAGTTGGGACCATTGTTACGAGTAGACACTCGTCTGGACTTACTAGTATTTAGCAAAGAGGTAGTTAGGATGGTTAGGATGGTTATGGTGTCTTCCTTATAACAAGTGAGAGGAAGCTTTTCCTCTCACTTGTCATCTTGTTTACTTATGGATATTAATAAAGAATATATTATAAGAAACCTTGAGTTATTATGTAAGAGCGTCAATAGGAATGGATTCCTAACATTATGACAAGTCACGAGTGTTCACGCTCTTAGGAAACATGTAGGATATGAAGGCAAGAAGATGAGATCAAATTCGAGCTTCCTTGCATGGCTCTCATTGGCATCAAATATTGTTTACAATGATCACCACTGCAGAATGTCATTCTCAACCAAGCAGTAATCACTGACCTATCTATTTCGACTTCTCGGAGTTAAATTGATACAAGAAAATCAAATGGATGAGGTATTGGAGAAACGAGTGAAGCTTTTAAGTATTCTTGGACGCCTGAATTATTTTCGACGTTGCAACCCTAAATACTTTGCATTGAAGACTGTCATTTTGCTGTCATCTTAAATTGCTACAAGTAGCATTCAAAAATGATACAAGCATAATTGAGTTCGAGTATGATGGGAGACTTGACCTTTGTACTTGCTCACAAATTTGTGAAGCTATACGAGGTGGTGTATCAAATCAAAGATGATCAATTATAAAGGCTGAAATAAATCGCTGAGTTTCTGAAAATCACAAATAGCGAATGAAAAAAATAAAAAAATAAAAAAAATCACGAACAGCAAGATGCTCAAGAAAAAGTGAAATTGGAATAAAATCCATTATCTGCAGTATTTGATTTTGACCATCTTGCCATCAAGGCTGCTCGATAGTGACATTGGATAATGGAGGTGCAATCTTGATACAACATATTACAGAAGATAAGGACCAGTAACCATGGATCAAGAAAGACTTAACACGGAAGGTGTTCCGCCTGTGCCAAATGAAGCAGGGCCCGACTGGGCTATGTTTATACAACAACAGGTTCAGAATGTTTTCCAAGCGGCGATTCCTCATATTGTTCAACAAATTTCTGAACGAGCAACTCCTCATCTCCCTACACCGTTGCATGATGGAGAAACCGCGGTGTCAAATTCCAACTTATATCAAGGAGAACACCACCGCGGCAAGGCACTCAAGGTGGCGAAACCGGATAAGTTCACTGGAAAAAAGGGAGGAGAGGTATACAAGTGGTTCGCTCAACTTCGACTGGTTTTTCGAAGCAACCCTGACACTTATAATTCTGACGAGGATAAGATAGCGTATGCTCTTTCCTACTTAACAGGGGCAGCTCAGAACTGGGCTATGCCCATCCTTCAAGCCTTGGATGAAGGCAGGTCTCATGATTTACTGCACAATTACGAAGCTTTCCGGAGGGCTCTTGTGGCTGTTTACGGTGAGATAGATCGACGCGGCAATGCTGAGGACCGCCTTGCAAACATTCGACAGACTGGCGCTGTGGCTAATTATATCTCAACATTCAACGAACATGCAGCCCAAGTAGAGTGGAATGAGCCAAGTCTCGTGGCTCGGTTTCGCGTTGGTTTAAAAGACGATCTTCTCGATTCCATCGCAACCGCTGAGACTCAGCCTCGCACTCTCCAAGAATGGATGTCTATGGCTTCAAGAATTGACGATAGACTCTGGACGCGACAACAACACCGGCGGCCTACGGGGTCCACTTCGGCACCACGAGAATATACTGCACGATCCCGGCCACCTTCGATGTCAACCGGTCCCACTCCCATGGAATTAGATGCCACGTACACCGCATCTACAGCTCTTGCTAAGACAGCGGCTGACAAATTGGAGTATCAACATCAAGGAAGGTGCTGGGGGTGTGGGAAGATGGGTCACATACGTTCACGGTGTCCTACTAATCCTTCCAAGCCCCTTACGTTGGCTGCTACTGACGATGAAGGCTCGGGAAAAGGAGCAGCCCGGGACTGAACACTTGGAGGCAGTACCCGGGCACTAATAATAAGGAGGCACGTCACACGCCTCTACGTCCGAACTCAAATGACTCTGCTACATGTAATAGCTCTTATATAAATAAAGAAAATTATATTTTGGCTTTATGTGTCCATGCTACCATAGATATGGAGAAACATCTGACTATGAATGTGCATATGAACAAAGTGTCGGCCGTGGCACTTGTGGACTCCGGTGCAACAGGAGTGTTCATGCACCCTGACTTTGCCAAGCACTGTAATGCTACTATCAGGTTGAAAGCTACACCACGGGAGGTTCGAGTCATTGATGGCCGAGTTATCAGCTCTGGACTCATCACTCACAAAGCAACCGTAGACTTGACCTTGAGAGATCATCAGGAGAAGTTACTTGCGGACATCACCAACACGGGGCGTTATAACTGTATCCTTGGCATTCCTTGGCTTGTTCGCCATGATCCAACCATCCGATGGTCTCAGCAAAAGGTGTTGTTCGACTCTCTCTATTGCCGACATACGTGTTTCAGTGGTTTATCCCGGGAGGAAGGCCACAGGGAGAAACCAGCAAATCACCAACCACGAACGACCGGGCCCAACCGGGTGTCGCAGACAGATTTTCATCAGTTAACACGGGAAGCAGCAATCTATTGCCTGGAGATTTCTGAGGTGACCTCTGTTGAGCCCACACCTATTCCGGCAGTGTATGCAGACTTAAGCGAGGCGTTCAGTGAGGAAGCGGCTAACGAACTTCCAAACCATGGTTCCGCCGACATGAAAATAGAATTTAAGGAAGGCCAGGAACCTCGTAATACAGGATTGCGTCCTATGTCCCCGATTGAATTGGAGGAGCTTCGACGTTATCTCGAGGAAAACTTGGGCAGAGGGTGGATCCGGAGGTCCAAGTCCCCCGTTTCAGCCCCTATTGTTTTCGCCAAGAAGAAAGACGGCTCTATTCGATTTCGTGTAGATTATCGCAACCTCAACAATATCACGGTGCGAAACCGTTATCCATTGCCCTTGATTCCAGAGCTCACGGACCGCCTCACTGGTGCAAAAATATTTACGAAGTTGGATGTTCGCCAAGCTTATCATAGAATTCGTATGGCTCCTGGGCATGAATTCAAGACCGCTTTTAAAACTCGTTACGGGTTATACGAGTATTTGGTCATGCCATTTGGGTTAACCAATGCCCCGGCACAATTCCAAGCTCACATGCAAAACATTTTCAGCGATCTATTAGACATCTCAGTGGTAGTGTACTTGGATGATATCCTTATTTTTTCTACCAATTTAGAGGATCATCAAGCCGTGGTTCGCGAGGTTTTGCAGAGGTTATGCAAGCATGGTCTTTATGCAAAGGCCGCCAAGTGTGAATTTCATAAAGATTCAGTCGAATTTCTGGGCATGACAGTATCTGCGAATGGCCTTCAGATGTGTCAAGACAAAGTTCAAGTTATTAAAGACTGGCCGACTCCAACAACGATAAAAGAACTCCAAGCGTTTCTTGGTTTTACAAATTTTTACAGACGCTTTATAGTCGATTACTCACACGTAGCAGTTCTTTTGACAAATTTAACACAGAAAGGCCACAGTTTTCAGTGGACTCCTACGGCCGATGCTGCATTCACAGATCTTCGGTCCCGGTTTCTCAAGGCTCCGGTATTAATCCATCCCAATTTCGAGAAGCCATTTGTGGTAGAGACAGACGCTTCTGACACAGCCACCGGGGGCATCCTGTCTCAAAGGGGTGATGATGGACATCTTCATCCCTGTGCATTTCGGAGCTCTAAGATGAACCCCGCTGAAAAGAACTATGATATTTACGACAAAGAACTTCTGAGCATTGTGCTAGCATTCCGCGATTGGCGCGTTTACCTCGAGGGTTCTCCTCACCAGGTTCGTGTCATTTCCGATCATAAAAACTTAGAACAATTTCTATCTACAAAACATCTCAACAGACGTCAAGCTCGCTGGTCTGAGATGCTTTCGGCCTTTGATTTGGTCATCCACCACCGGCCAGGCTCTTTGAATGGAAGGGCCGATGTATTATCTCGACGAGTGGATGTTATGGATGGGACAGATGAGAACCCTCAGCCTTTCTTGCGCCTCGCTTACTTGGAACAAATCGAGCCGGTGTGGACTGACGCGCGCATCTTTACTCAGATAAAGGAAAAACTGAGACAGGACCCCAAGCTCAGGCCAATATTGGCGTTCTTTGAAAACAACCCGGGGGCAGCACCTGCAGACATTCGTCGTCGGTTCCAGGCATACACCTGGGAGGACGGCCTTCTCCGTTTCGAAGGAGCACTTTTTGTTCCTGACCACGAGGAACTTCGCCGACAAATTTTACGCTCGCGTCACGACGCCCCTGCTGCAGGCCATCAAGGACGTGCCAAGACCCTCGAGCTGGTGTCTCGGGATTTTTATTGGCCATCACTGTGCCGTTATGTTCACCGCTACGTCGATGGCTGTGATACATGCCAGCGTTCCAAGCCCACCCACCATGCTCGCTACGGACTTTTGCAACCTATTCCCGCCGCCGACGCTCCTTGGAAAAAAGTAACAGTGGATTTTATTGTTAAACTTCCGACAAGCAGTGGTTATGATTCTATCTTAGTGGTGGTCGACAAAAATACCAAATTGGCTCACTTTATTCCTACGAAAGAAACCATTGGTGCTAATGGCACGGCGTCATTATATTTACAACACATATGGAAGCTTCATGGTACTCCCCAGGATATTATTTCTGACCGAGGGACTGTGTTTATATCAAAGTTCATGCGCCGCTTATGTCAACTCCTCTGTATTAATCCTTCTACAACAACGGCGTTCCATCCTCAATCCAACGGCCAAACAGAAAGAATAAACCAGATTTTGGAACAATATTTGCGTATGTTCACTACTCGTCGTCAGGATGACTGGGCCGACTTACTTCCGTTAGCTGAATTCGCATATAATAATTCCACTCATTCGTCGACTGGCTTTTCCCCGTTTTATGCAACATATGGGTATCATCCTGTATTATCTTTCACTACTCCGACCTCGACCACCGTTCCGGCAGCAGAGGACCGTATAAGGCATCTTCAGGAAGTACACAACGAGGTGAAGACTATGATCGACATCGCAAGTGTGCGAGCTCAACGCTATTACAATCAAGGAGTGAAGGTTCAACCCACATTCCAAGTAGGTGAGAAGGTATTCCTACGACATGAGAATATTTCAATGACGGCTCCTTCCAAGAAATTCGCATCACGATTCCTCGGTCCATTTCCAATTATTGCCAGGCTTTCTAACTTGGTTTACAAACTTAAGCTTCCCAAGACCCTTCGAATTCATGATGTGTTTCATGTTAACCTTCTACAGCGGTACCACGAGGACACCATCGAGGGGCGGCCTCGACAACCTCCTCCACCGATTATTACACCCGACGGGGATGTTCAGTGGGAGGTTCATGCTGTCTTGGACTCTCGGCTGCACTGCCGGTGGCGGAAGTTACAGTATTTAATCAGTTGGGAAGGATATGGGCCAGAGGAAAATTCCTGGGAACCGGTGGAGAATCTGCGGAATGCGGCTGACGCAGTTCGGGATTTTCACCGTTGGCACCCGGATGCGGTAGGATCAACTTCGCGTAGAAGGAGGGCCTGCACCTTTCAACCTTATGGGGGGAGTAATGTTACGAGTAGACACTCGTCTAGACTTACTAGTACTTAGCAAAGAGGTAGTTAGGATGGTTAGGATGGTTATGGTGTCTTCCTTATAACAAGTGAGAGGAAGCTTTTCCTCTCACTTGTCATCTTGTTTACTTATGGATATTAATAAAGAATATATTATAAGAAACCTTGAGTTATTATGTAAGAGCGTCAATAGGAATGGATTCCTAACAACCACTTTCATTTGAAATTAGGAACTGAGTGAAAATCAGGGTTTGATTGAAAAATGATTAAGCATGGCCCCACGAGGCTCCTTGCACGTTTAAGGGTTAACTCCTCAACGTCCAACTGTCCCGAAAGCGGACGATGTACAGAATTCAAAACAAATTTCTCATCTGTCATTGACTTTTTGCAATGTGGATTTCTTATCATATATTTTATAGGATGTTAGTTTCATGCATGTGTGATCCGATTAAAAAGGGGATGATTTGTATTACCTGAGATAATTTCAACAACTTATCCCCACATGACTATCCCATTTTTGCCCATTAACCCCTATTCGTTCAACCGTTTAGAAAGTGGATGATGTACCGAAAATCAAACACACTTTTCACATCCGTCATTGACTTTTTGCAATGTAGGGATTTTACTATATGTTTTATGGGAAGTTAGCTTCATGCATGTATAGATCCGTTTGAAAAGGGGATGATTTGTGAAATTTTTATGCCTCATTTCATGTTGTAGTGATTCACACAAAATTTTGAAGATTTCAGTGTGAAAGTGCTCTTTAAAAAGTCAACTCATAAAATTCAGCAACCAAAAAATCCCCAAAAATCACTACACTTAGAGTATTACATTACATCAAATTTTGTCCGCATATGGTCAATATCTTATTCATAATCAAATTACAAAAGAATTTTCAATTTTAAGTTTCAAATTCTATACAAAAATATTGGTAACAATTATAGATTCTAACACTATGGATAGAATCACAAATTCATAGTGTACAACTTGTACTCATATATCAAGTTCAAAATATCCTTCTAAATTACATTTTATAAGACATCTTTGAAATTCTCCAAATCTGCGGAGGGGTGAGGACGTTTAGGAGATAAAGGACATATTAAGCAACGGCTAACTAACAACTACACAACTGTGTTAGAATGGTTAACTTTGCTCATCAATACGGTTGACAATATGCCGACAACATGCCGACAATATGCCGTGAACAACTTAGCTGCTTGGTTATGTCCAGCTTCACACTACAACAAGATTGGAACTTTACAACATCAATCGTATACCGCGGAAAATGGGCACTTTTCAAGTCGTTTCACTAGAGTGAAAATTGAGCATTGAAAATAACTTCAACATATACAAACAAGAGAGTTGACTCGAAAAGTCCTCGCATATGAGAGTAGTTACCAGTGTAACCACTATAAGAAAACTTGGTACACAAGACCCGCGACTGAAATTAGCTGCAGTTCGTTTGACAACCGTTTGTTTATGTCGCTAAACAACTACAGAACTTTCTTTTTCAATTCGCGGCCGCAATTTTGAGAATTATGAGGCGTGTAATATCTCATCCTCTGTGGAAAAACTAAACTGGCTAAAAATAGAATTTGGGGTGGCTTTCTTAGATCGCTCAGAAATCGAGTTTTATTGGTTTACTGCATTCGATAATATAGGATCCAAAATTACTATTTTTAGCCAGTTTAATTTTTCCATCGAGTTTGAGATATACCGTTGAGAAGGTCTTGAAAATATCATTTCAATGGTATGTTACGTGCCCCAAAATCCCAGTTGCTAATCGAAAATGAAAGTTTTGCAGTTGTTTAGTGACTACAGCAAATTGTGGTCAAACAAATCGCAGCCAATTGCAACTTCGATTTTTTTTAACCAAATTTTCTTATAATGAACTCAGCGGTACAAAGTTTTTACTTGTGTCCATGCCTAGCAAGTCAATGCCCGTTGCCCAACATTTCATTGACATTGCCCAGTTTCCCTATGGGCACCTCGTTGAAAGCCACACGCTCATGGAGATCTAGGTGCCATGTGTACGTTTACAATCGACTTGTTTTTGGGGGGCCTGTGATCATTGGAGTCATGCACTGCAAATGGTCGTGGCAGTGATGATTAATTTTGCTCATTGCATTCACACTGTTGGCATTTGTTGATCAGTGAATGTCGGACTTAACCTAGTTGCAACATTGCATATATAAATTTTTAGATGTGCATGGACGGCACAGATGGATGTGTGCACACAACATCAAAGCGTTGGGCTTCATTGTGATAATTGCTAGTGAATGAAGCATATGTTATTTTCTATTTCCAATGTCGTTTATTCATGATGGTTTTCAAGCCAACCTTTATGACTATGATGTTATCAAGGCTAAGATTGCATCTTTTCTACTAAAGAATTTGGACGCAATGTTTTGTTCATGTTTCTCAAAGTGTTCTTGAGAACGTGCCTCTAGGATCTCCCCGATGAAATTAAGGTGCCTTTTGAGCATTTCCTGAAGGGCCTTCACATTTGAAACCATTCCACATACCATTGCAATTGGTATGTGGAATTACAATTAGGTGACGTTTGGACTTTTGTAGAATTGAAAAATTTGGAAACATCTTTTGTCGACCCTCTCCTCCACCCTACTTTTAGAAATAATTAAATATTCGCCACAGATTCACCAATCCTACTCCGCACATACGGTCTTCTGAATTGCTTAACCCCTAAACGTTCTCACCCATGCCCAAATTGGGCAATTTTGCAATTTAAAGTGCAACTAAGAGGGATATTTTGAACTTGATGTATGAATAAAAGTTGTACATTATGAATTTTAAATTCTATCCATATGGTTAGATTTGCAATTGCTATCACCAATAATTTTCTATAAAATTTGAAACTAACAATTCAAATATATTTTGTAATTTGATTAAAAATATGATATTGACAATTTGTGAATGAAAATTGTTATGATGGGTTGAAATGTAACTCTTAAGTGTAGTGATTTTTGGAGATTCTTTGGTTGCTTGATTTTATGAGTTGACTTTTTCAAGAGCACTTTTAGACTAAATTCTTTGAAATTTTGGTGGAAAACTGCAACAAGAAATGAGTCATAAAAGTTTCACAAATCATCAACTTTCTCATTGGATCACATGTGCATGAAGCTAACTTCCCATAGAAAATTCAGTAAAAAATTTACACTGCAAAAAGTGCATGAGGGATGGAAAAAACAAAGTTTGCTTCTGCAGATCATGCAAAATATGTACATAATGCAAAATATGTACATCATGCAAAATATGTACATCATGCAAAATATGTACATGCAAAATATGCATGGTTGGGCAGTTAAGGGTTAAAGACCGGGTTGAGGTATGTCCGCCTTTGTGGTGAAGAGATGTCATCTTTTTCAATTTCAACCAAAACGAGTAAGATTCAAGTGTGTATTGGATCGTTCAAGTGCACACAGAACTCAGCCATACAAAGAAGTAGACAGAGAGGAGATTCCAGAAACAGAGTCGTATATCCCCATTAAGAAATTTAGTATTATTTCCAGAGAAGGAACACTGGGAGATAAATAAGGGTGAGCAACAAATTACTTAGTAATAGTGCTACCCTGGAGTTCATGAATCTCCTCACCATCATCCAGTTCTGTAAAAGTAGTACTAATGGTATATCATCCCTTCCTACAGACTACTCCTATTGTAAACCGGTTTTAAAAATGGTTCATTCTCCAACGTTCTTGAACAGTCACAGAACCAAAAACAATCACCAAAACTAACTGTAAGGGAAGAAAGAAATGGCATACCAAAAAGCGGCTACCTGTCAACCCTTGAGGCTGCCTCTCTACAAGTCGAAAGCTCCACTACAAGATGCAATCTGACCGCGAGGGTAGTCTTTTGAAGAAATTCAGGGGCAGTGCAGGCGTTCGGTGTCGGAACCACGGATGCCTCATGGTGTACACTCCCAGTAGCAGTACTATCACTTGAAATGGTGTCACGTATAAGACAATGGCCGCCACCAGGCAGAATGTCATGAACATTGATGTTGCCCTGCACACCCAACCAGTGCATATCAGACTGCCTGCGCACTGAATAAATTCCGGCGAATTTCACCTGTTTTGAATGGCTTCTGTCATCTTTTGAAATTGAACCGTTTTTAATGTGCCTATTGTCGTCATTTTCCAGAGGATTCAATTACAGTATAATAAGAATTATGAGGATATTAGGATAGCCGTCCCAATTACAACTATTCCAGTGCCCCTGTTTCATGTAATAAAAAAGTTTCTTTCAAAACAAACTCACCAAAATCGCAAAAATCAGGTTCATTTTTACTTTTATTCAACAAGGTGTTATTCTTACAAGTGCATGTAATTCTCTAGATGTATCTAGAGTGTTCTCTAAATTTATCTAGAGTGTTGGGCGAAAAGCATCTAGACCATATATGTCATCATATCATGGGTGGACTAGCCAATTATTCCGTCTAGAATTAACCACTACCTCTTCATCACCCCATGTGCCACCATGAATGGTTTTAATCATTACCTTTTCACCACCACCTCATGTGCCATCCATTTCCTTATATACTAAAATACCCTTTCATAGTACCTTTTCATTAGTGAACCACTCACATCTATTATCTATTTACTAGAGTTATGACGTTTTTAAATATATTTTTGCATATATTTTTATAATATTTTTTAATTGATGTTACTTTTCCATTTTATGATACCTCTTCTTGAAACAATAAATTCTTGAGGCCGGGCTACTACGGACTTTCAACTCTCCACCATCATTCTTTAGGTAAAGAATTAGGTAGCATGTCCAATATTCTAGACTCCGCTACAACGACTCTCATGCAACAATTCTTATTCCTAGATATAACTTAGGAGGGCTACAGAACCTTTTGATAGATTGACAATTGATTGGAAATTTTTAATTTCTTACTTTTTGAAAAAGTGAAAATTTATAAAAGTCTAGATACATCTAGAGCTACCTTCCACAGCCACGGTGTTCTAGTCTAAAACTGCTTCCTATTGCATATGGGTCAAAAAAGGTGTTTAACTTCATATATCTCATAATTGAATTTGATGAGCAATCAAAAAGCATGTGTAATGTTAGAGCTACCTTCCACAGCAACGGTGTTCCTAGTTCATGTGTTCCTAGTTTCATTGTTGGTTCCTAGAACATTAAATACATCTAGAGCTACCTTCCACAGCCACGGTGTTCCTAGTTCATGTGCTCATCAAATTCAATTATGAGTACAAAACTCGTACCTCGGGTCACGCCAACTGTCAAGGGACTGAAACTTCTCTCCCATACTTGCAACATCTCCAAGTGCATTTTGGAGTCTTCCAGCCACACCACGCAGTCGCTCATATCTGTCTCTCAGGATCTGTCAACGAGTAATCACACATCCATCAATTTCAGAAAGAACTTCATCAGATTTTTGTATAGAATACAAAACAAGGCGAAGTATAAAGATGGAAGTGTTCAAACCTCCTCGGCCCTATCAGGAGGCACTACGTTAAACTCTTCCTCCAGCTCATCCAAGTAGGTCCCACTATACTCTCCTTGCGAGAGCTTGGCATCCACAAACGGAGGCATCCGTGATCGAAACCGATAGTTCCTAGCCCCAATCAGGAACCGGCACAAGAAGACTGTTGGAAGCAGAAGCTCTGGGTAGCAAACAACGATCAAAAATAAGATATGGACCAGAACGGTGCTGACTGGGCTCTTCCAATTGCAGATGTCTGTAAACCAGTTCATGACGGCCAGTATTCCACTCAGCACACCCTGCAGGTAAATGAACACCACTTGATCAGTGAAACTCATCTGCAATAAAAAATACCCGAAAAAAAGTTCCGGCAGTACCAGGAATCACTAGACGTAGAACTCTTTTATATCAAATGGATAGAAATGAGCATTAACATAAGCAAGTACCATGACTCGATAATAGTTGGCTTTGCTTCGACGCATGCTCCACCGCTCAGCCTCGGTGTCCAGCATGAACTGCACGATCTCCTGCCTCAAAGGAGGCTCAGACCTCATCAGCGTGAGCGCCACAACGTTCATAGCAGCCACTCGAAGAGTCTCCTGCTGCCGAGGGTCGATGGGGTCAAACAAATGCATCCTGGGCAATTGTGGCTGAAGATAAGCATGCATCACGTTGACACCGGCCGCAGACGAGAATCTCACTGCCAATTCGAGTTCGCCCATCTTCTTCACTCCCTGAGGAGTGACTACCAGCAGCGGGTATGCAATTGTGTACACTCGGTCACTCTCCAGAGTCGAGAGCCTGATCCGTACTTTTCCTACGGGTAGATCCCTCACTACTTGATTCAGACCCGCAGGAACAATGTTCCTGCAAAAGTGATCAGCATCATGTCAGATCCTGGAGGCACCATTTCAAAAATGGCGCATAACATTGCTCTTCTTAAAAATAAATGAATCCTTTATAAACCCTAATGGACCAAGGATTCATAGACGAAAGATTCATAGATAAAGAATTCATGACAAATGCAATTAATCATATTGTAATTTAGATATAATTCAAATGGGACCAAATTTTATATCACTAGAATCAATGAAGAACATTGCATGTGTTGGTTTTAAAAATATAAAATATAAAACATGAAGTCCACATAGAACCAACTCAAAACTGCTAAAGAAAAAAACATGAGGTCCAATGCAGGCTATTTCGACCTTTACAGATAATGATCATTTTAGGTACATAAGGAGGTTAAATACAAGTCATATCCCTCGATTCGTAAAATTTGGTCCCATGACTGCTTTTAAGGAGGAACGCGCTAATATTGAGCCAAGAAACATCAAGGAGAGGTACTAGAGGAGAGACTACATACCGGTTGTCAAAAACCGCGACTGTGAGGACTGTACAAGGATCGTAAACTTCCCAAGTGTACTGCTCATTCCATCGAGGATTGAAGCTATCAAAAATGGTGCGAGTGCGAATCCACTTTGGTCCATACTTGGCCACACAATAGGCATCAGTCCTGCCCCGGTTATCCTTGCTCATCTTCATGGGCAGGAGGTCGTTAGCACCATGTATTCCCAGCTCCAAAACACCCACCAATGGCCTCCACAGCTGCCTGGCTGTTGGCCGTGTGTCACTGATGTAGTTTGGTGACTCGTCCATGACATGGTAGCCACCTTCAAAACACAGGCGAAGATGGAGCAATCCTAAAACTCTACGACCCTCCCTTTCCAGCACATACCACCTGATACATTGCAAAACTCATGAGTGAGGGCGTTTCCCAACAGCAAAGAGAAGTATCACAAGAACACGTCTATCATAAGCCTTACGAGGGCTTCAGTCCAAAGTGCACCTGGAGTCCACTTTTTGTCGTCCATCAATGCGCCGTTCAATGCTATTGAGCGGTATTCGTACTTGTCCAAGAACCACATGCTGCACAAAAATTAATATAGGTTAAAAAAACCATACAAACAAAGGAGTTCTCCGGCTAGAAACAAGCGGACAATAACTATACAGAAATACAATCAGTTTACCTTTCCAGGGTCAGCGATGTCTTCAACCACGAGCATCAGCATTTCATCGAAAGGGTCTGCAGTATCGAAAGGGTCTGCAGCATCGAAAGGGACTGCGGCAACAAACATCAAGTCTTCGTTCCAAAACGGATTGCCACCTATACGAGACCGTGATGTTTGCATTCTTTGGTAAGGTCCCAATTGTGCAGTGACTGACTGCAGCAATAGACCAGTCTTTCAGAACGACAAAAGTACAAAAGGTTTTTCAGCTTCTGAAAAATGGAAACGAGTAAAACCTTATGAAACGATTCTGAACAGAAATTCTAACCAAGAAAAGAGTTAGGAAGCAAATAATGAGAAGGAGAAACGTACCGATTGTATCATCAACCCGCTACTCGCCGACAAATCTTGCGCTTGAATGACATTCACTCGCAGATACGAGAGTAAGGGTAACGAGTACTTCTTTGACCTGAACTGGGCTTCTCCACCAGTGTCCGAGTGCCATGCATTAGGAAAGGCTTCGTCGGCCTGGGTTCCCCACCAGATTGCGACCATCAAATCCCCTGCCATCGTCAACATAACCTAAAATTCAGAATTTTTCATGCAGTGTATTGCACACAAGCCGTAAACTCTTTCAAAATATTTGAAGAATAACGACTTCAAAAACGCGTGAACAAAGGGGAGCGCTCTTCCAAAAATTCAGCAAAATCTAAACAAAGTGCTTCCCTCTGGAAAACCAGCAATATCCTCTTGAATTCTGCACAGTTTCCGTTGGTACAAGTACCTCCAACCGTCCCCTTCCCAGTTTCCAACTCCAGCTTATACCAAAACGGAGGTACTGGGCTCTCGGAACGCTCTCGAGCAGGAACCTCATAAAGATCAAATTTAAAACCTCCAAGAAAATCATCTATAGCGAGTTTGTCCTGAGAAACGGCCAACATGAATGTCAAATTACGAATAAGATTTCAAAACTGTGTCGCACACCCCAAAACATGCACGGGAATATCTGACCGAAGCAAATGCTGAACAAAAGCACTTGTATCAAGACACTTCTAGAATTACTTACGAATTTTGGAAGAACAAAAACATGACATTCCATACTGACCATTCCCTTACCGCATCCCATACTGACAATTCACATTCAATACCCTGAATCTTGTCCCTGCCAATGGCAAAAACCTGGTTCCACTCCCTGAATCTGCTTGTCTTTGTCTCCGCCTTGACAGAACCCACAGATACCCTCACATACTGATCCCCCCAATTCAAAAACCATCGCACCAAAAGGTTAGAATTCAACACAAAGAAGCAACGACTACAGACTACAAGATCCAACTCTAGAAAAACTGTGTTTTGCAGTATTATGTTCCATGCAATGAAAGCTTTCAAAATTGACACAAAAATAAGTTTTTCCATTTTGTTATTTGGTATGAAGACTTACAGGATCACCTATTCCATTGTTATCTTCCCCCATGAGGTTTCGAGCCCTCACTACTCGGATAAAGAGGTAAGACATCTCCTCCACGAGATCATAGTGCTGCTTGGAATCAACCGGAATACCCAAATCAGGGTTAGTTTCCTTGACAGTAAAATCAGCTTCTGGCAAAGCTAATGCAAAGGTCCTTGATCCTTCTAGTACTTTGTCTGCTTTGATCACTTTTTTCTTAGTCTTCCCTGCACCACCACCACCACCCTCAACATCCATATTGGGATTCCCAACCACTGCTACGACCTCTCGAAACTCTGAATTATCGCCCTTAGCTTGGTCTGCCTGCCACCAAATTTTCAACCCACAACAGAAACGATCATAGCCTTAGCACGTAACAAAACTGGCATGAAAAAACCTGTTCATAAGTCCAATTTCTAACACTAAAAACTAATCTCTGCTAAGTAAGACGCACCCCAAGTCTCCTTTGATTTGCGAGAATTCCGCAAGGGATACCATCTCACAGCCTCCGGTTTGACAGCACGGTGCTAATTTGTATAGCAGGGAGCCCCCGCCCGAACTGTGGTACACTGGTACCCCTTACGAAGGGAAATTTTCTCCTGATTAATCGGAGGTACTTATTTTTTCGAGAAGGTATCTTACAGCTTGTAAGAAACCTATCTTAAGCATCCATTTGTTTCAAGAAAAAAAAAAAAAGAGAGACCTATCTCTTTCTGGGAAAGATTTCTTTTAGTCATTAGGGGAAATACCAAACTCTAAACATGAGATGCAGGTCAACTGCGTTCACTAACTAAAAGTCAACCATAGAAAAATAATTCCAAGAGAGCCAAAACCCTCAGCACTGTAGCAACATCTCCGGAAGCAATTGGAAGTTAGGTGACGCACCTTCTCTGTCCATGTGGGATTAAGTCATTCTAGTAGTCCTCTTGCGTTAGCCGTCATAATCCAGCTGCACACAAATCCTCTTCAAATTTAGTACGAGGTTTTGCACTCACGAATCAGTTTAAATAACCGAGTTCGGCGAAAACGGTCAAGAGAGAGACCTGTCAGATTCACCCTGCTGAAATTCTTCACAAGCAAAGTCAAGGCCGATCACTCTGGAAATCCTACAGCTCCTAGAAGTGAGAAATGCACGCACCGTACGCATTCGCGAAGCCTTGTCCATCCTTCGCTCCGACCAGATCTACTGAAAGCCTCCGATCGCCCGCCATAGCCGCTCCCTAAGTTGCCCTACTCGCACTGTAAGTAAAACCTCCAACCCTCCTAACGATCTCAAAAACCATCGCCTCAATTGCTCAATCACGGCACAAACGTTACACAATTCGGTTACTCGACATGTCCAACAACACAGACAATGAATTCACCAGAATTTGGAGAATTCTCTTCTCTTGCAATGGTATGATTCACTTGTAAGTGGAATGGTTGGAATCGTCAATGCCAATGGTGCAGATGCCGCGACTCTAAATCCCCCCCGGAAGTTAACCCTTAAGCGTTCACACTACAGTACATTTACCCGGTCAAACTTCATCAATTTCTCACATTTTTTTATTTTTTTATTTTTTTTTTCTCATATAATTTATTGTTCAACTGATTTACACTAATTTTTTCATTATTCTTTTAATTATAATAAATTTTATAATATTTTTCAAAGCCTTTATCTTGTAATAGTGATAGTTACTATTTAAGAAAAATGTAAATAATGGTGATGAACAACAAGGTGAAGGTGGTATGCTTCTCAAGCTTACATAATAAGAAATTTGATTGAAATTTTTTTCTGCAGGATACATATTGGAATTTTTAGGGTGCTGTAAAAAATGCAATTTTAACAATTTTAAAGAATATTAAATTGGACTAGAAAGACGAAGATAGCTCCCACACTTTCTTAGTTGAGACCGTTTTCATTTGAAATTAGGAACTCAGTGAAAATCAGCGTTTGACTGAAAAAGCAAGGCCCCACGGGACTCTTTGCACGCTTAAGGGTTAATGCACTTGCCACGTGGAGCCCATAACCCTAAAACCCTAAACCCTAAACCCTGACATATTGGACCGACGGGTTGGGTGGCCTTCCTCTTCTTCCTCCCCATTCGCCCGGATTCATGGTTTTAAAATGACAAATTCAAACAACCATAATGTAAAAAAAAAGGATTCAGATGAGACCAGATTTTATATCACCGAAATCAGTGAAGAACATTGCATACGTTGGTCAAAACAAATAAATTTGAAAAAGGAAGTCCACAGAGTACCTATTCAAAACTGCCAACAAAATTTATAAAAAACATGAGCCTTAATTTGGGTTAGTTTCTTGGTCCTCGAGGGGTTAACAAGGTTGACAAGCAGCAGCTGCAGCAAAGCTTAGTAGTCAGCATCCAGGAATTAAACTGCACATCACAATTTAAGGGAATTGTTATTATGTGATCCATGATTCAATGCTCCTTGAGTGGGTTCAAGTAGAGAAACGCAGACCGTGATTATGGTCAGACCGGAAATTAACGAGAAGAAAAAAATTCCAATATACCGGTATAAGCTTACTCAGGGTTCACGAGAAATTGAATACTGAAGCAGGCCTAAGAGCCTCTTAATTGGGTGGTTCAATTCATAAACTAACTAAGCCTCGATCAGTCTTGAAAGAAACTGAGCGCTTGTTCCATATACTGGGAAGGCATTCGCACAAGCAAGCTTCTGGTCATCCCTCCCATTTGGCAGCCGGAGTCTCGCATCTCCCGAAGATAGTCCATGGCAGCACCAAAGCGGCCCGCCCGAATGAGGCAATCAATGACCAAGTTGTAGGTCACATGATTGGGAGGACAGCCTTGCGCTTTCATCTCGCGGAACAAGGACAGAGCAGCATCAGTCCTGCCTGCTTTCCCAAACCCTTCGATCAGGGAGGAATACGAGACCACGTTGGGAGCCACGCCTCGGTCTTTCATCTCATTGAACAGCCTCGTTGCTGCAATCAAGTTGCTCCATTTCCCGTAGCTGCTGATCAAAGTGTTGTAAGTGATGATGTTGGGAGAGCATCCCTGTTCTTCCATCTCCAACAGGAGAGCCCCCGCGGCATCCAGCTTTCCCGCTCGGCCCAGCCCGTTGATCAGGATGTTGTACGTGACGGTGTCGGCGTTCAAGCCCTTGAATTTCATATCCTGAAAGAGTCCGAATGCGGCTTCTATCCGGCCTGCTTTGCTCAGGCAATCCAGAACATTGTTGATGGTCACAATGTCGTACTTCACATCGTTCTCGACCATCTCCATGTACAGCTGCCACACGTCCTCCACTCGGCCGGCCCATCCCAGACGCTCAATCAAAATGGCGTACGTGAGCTCATTCGAGACCAACCCCTTGGCTTTCATTTGCCCGAACAGGTCCAAGAGCCCCTGGATATCCCCCTTCCGCCCCAAGCTGCTCAGAAGGCTGTTGTACGTGACCTCGTTGGTAAAACCGTGAGACTTTCCCACGAAATCGAATGCTTTCTCCAGCTGTCCAGTTTTACCGAACGCGTCTATCAAGATGTTGTACGTCACAGCGTCCGGTTGATGTCCCCTTTGCAGCATTTGCTGGAAAATCTCGCAAGCTTCGTCCACTCTTCCAGCACTTCCCAGAGCATGCATTACGCTGTGGTACGTGAACAAGTTTGGTTGGCATCCCTGCGCAGGCATGCTCTCATACAGCTTCATCAAGGCATCTAACCTCCCTATGTTCCCCACACTGCGAATGAGGATGGTGTAAGTGTACACGTCGGGGGACACCTTCAGTTTAAACATGTCACCGAAGATCTTACAAGCCTCATCAACCTGCAGCCTCGACCAACAGATTGACCAATACTTGAATCAGTGTACTTCTAAGTAACGAGCAAACCACGGGAGTCGACCTTTACAATTCAAACGTTAAATTGCAAGAGCCCTCCGATCAAAAATTCATGCTTCGTACAATAAAAAGCTACGGTCTTAAAATCTAATAGTGCATACGATTACAGTCTAAACAGACCGTCACATGAAGCTATTACACGCACTGTACACAAGTAACTAAAGGAAAAGAAACGGTCCAACGAACCTGATCAGCCTTTGCCAGGCTATCAATAACGATGTTGAAAGTGGTATGATCCGGCACAAACTTCGCCTGCAACATCTGTCGGTACATGGCCAGTCCATTTTGAACATCGCCCAGCTTCATGAAAACTTGAATCATGGAGCTGTAAGTATATGCTGTCGGCCTGCCACCTCCCTTTCTGAACGCAGCAAGAGTAGCCAGTGCTTTGTCCATCATGTAGGCATCCCCATAGATGTGTATGAGGGTATTGAACAACTGCGTGTCCAACCCAGTGCGATCTTTCTGCATGGATTCAACAAGCCGGTGCACTTCCTCATATCGTTTCGAAGCACCGAGAAGAGTCAACATTTTCGCCAGAGTGCGCGAGTTGTGCTTGTAATAGGGCTGTTTTCTCACATGTTCGAAGAACCCCATGGCTTTGTCCACATCTTGCTGGCAACGCAGCACCTCGTTCACCAAGCTCGGGGTGAAGTAGATGCCGAGCTCTTGCAAAGCCTCCTCCGTCCCGTGACCCCATTCGGTATCTCGCAGCACTTGACAAACTTTGCCTATCAGTAACTTCGGCGTGGAGAATTGCGGCTGCTGCTGCTGCTGGCGTACTCGTAGCGCGGATTGGACTGGCGAGGCATGGACTGCAGTGAAGGTGAGGAATTTCAGCCTCTTTTGCAAAATTTCCATAGATGTGAAGATTCGATAGCCAATTGTGGCGAAATATTCTAGGTTCTTTAATACATTTGTAGCAAAGTACTATATAAATAGTATAACATTGGCTAATTTCACCATATTGGGAGAAGTCATTTGGCTAAAAGTAGTGGCTAATTCCCTCAAAAATGAGTAAAAATTAGTATCAAAATTTTCTTGGTAGCCACTTGGCTAAAATTCGCACAAAACATTTTCATTGATGGACTGGAGTTTTCTCACCTGCCAGTGCCGCAGGACCTTGCTCATCGGAATCCCTTTCCGTCTCCACAAAGACAACACTGCTTGCTAGTCTAACACCCGAGCACGAAGGAATGCCCTTGACGGAGATTCCATTGCCATTGCCAAAACTTCTAACCTTCAAACGGTCGTCGAGGACCACAATCCCTTCGTGGCATAAGGGTTTCGAAGCACTTAATTTAACCCTTTTCGAGAGTATCAAAAATGGCTGCGACTTTAGAATTTTCAACGCCGCATCCCGCCTCGCCATGGCACCCTCACACTGTAATGAAGCCTCATATGCCTCCCTGCAGATTATACTCTCCGCTTCGTAAGAGCCCTACATCCTTTCAATAATAAATGACCGATTGGCAAATCCCGCAAACCTGAAATCAAGAGCTTCCGATGGTCGGTAATCCATCTCATCAGATTCCAGAGAATCCGGCTACATGTAGAATAGCGGACCTTCAGAAAAAACCCTACGAGTTCTGCTTCAGATTCAATAGAAATTAGGGTTTAAGGTCTTGATCACATTGACCTTTGGTTTTATAAATGCACTGAGGCCCGCTATTCTACGAGAATCCTATAGTGAACATCTACCATAGTGCCCAAGAAATTTAGAAAGAGCCTGAATTCCTTTCAATGCGTGACAACAAAAGGACCTATTTGCAAATCCCGCAAAGCTCTGAAATCGATTCGCCACTGCCCGATAGTCACTACTCCATCTCAGAGAATGCCTTGCGCCTAGAAAATGACGACCTCCATTGCAAAGTAGCTAAGGAAAATTCAATTTCAAAAAAGGATGAATCCCGTCGAACCTACTCCAATGAATGCCGCAAAAGTTTGAAACGCACCATAATTAGAAGGAAATCGATCAGATTCTGGCTCAGCTGGTGAAAGGAGACCAATGCAGCAGCGACATCCTTCGCATCTGCAGCCGCAAAACAACTGAAGAAGCATTCGAATCAATCCCGCGACAGATTCTCAAACCGGTGAATCTGCCGAACTGTGAATGCGCTTCAATCCATCAGGCTGCTGGTCAGCGTTTCCACCATAAACCCTAAACCTTCACCACAGCGCCTTGCACTACAGTCTCAGGTCCGACGGATGATTGCTGATGAATGATCGTGGATGAGAAATATCCAATATCATCCGTTCGCTTGACCTTTCACAAGTAGACTACACTACGGAACTATATACACTTGGCACTTCTCCTGAGCATCCTTTTCTCATTGCCTATTTTTAGAATGACTCAAAATATATCTTTTCACACACTAGTAGAAAAGGTGCATGTTCCGAGCTAATGTTGCCCAGTTCTAGGTAAGTGTTGCCCATATGCTTGGGCATTTGCCTCAACACAGGTACCATTTCTATTTCAGTAGTGACATAATGTTAACTAATTTTCAAAAAATAAATAACTAAATTGCACCAATGTGTTGTCTTTATTCTTGAACGTCAAAGCAAGCGCCACGGGTTTGTTTGTGAGAGAATAATGGAGAAAAAAGTGAATTTTTTGAACCTGAATTGAAATGGATTGGTGCTTTGGAAAGGTGATGAAAAAGTAGGACTAAATTTAGAAAATATGCATGTTTTAGTAAATTTTACATTCTAAGGAAATTGAAAAGAGAATCGGTGGAGAGGAAGGGGAGCGAGTCGAGCAACTTGAGGTCGGGTCGTGCAACAAATGGTGAGATGGAAAGGTGTGGTGAGAGTTGACACTGTGCATGATCGAAAATAATAATAAAATAAAATAAACTTGAACGGGCTTGAATGATCCCAAATAACAGGCTAGCCATGCATTGGCAACTCGTACCAGTGTTGTTCCTCATTTGTTTTTAACTTTTTATTGTTTTTTCAACCAATTTATCCAGAGAGTACATTCTAAAGAAATTGTTTGGAGCTCATGACTTTAAACATGTTTGGGTGCTCAAATTTTCAAATTCCTTTTGGGCAGTCCAGATTACCCCATTTTGACGTTTAAGGGCTAACCTCTAAAGAAGGACCTTGGTGCCTAAAATAAGAAACTTAAAAATAAGTGAAATAAATTCTTTTTGGAAGATTTATTTTGATGAATCAACCAATGGATCTTAAAGAGGACTATTACAATATACACCTATGTAGTTTTGAGAATCATCTTAGGAGTAAATTGCAAGATTATAAGGTTTTGATTTTTTTTTCCTATTTCTTTTCTCCACCCGTGATTGAAAACTTATACTTGATGCTAATATCTTTCTTTTTTTTCAAAGAAGTTATTTATCTTTTTCGGAAACATAGTTTGAAATGTTGTTAGCTATTACTACCTAAAGTAACATAAATTTTGAAAATGATTTCATTTATGAATTGGCCCTTGTATTAGATTGAGGTGTGAAAAAATGACAAATACACTAAGAAAATTGATTTGGTTTATTTGTACAAAATATGAATAAATAAAATAAATCAATAAATCAAAGCGATGGATGTCCGTAACATAACACAATGAACATCACATGGTAAATTTCAAAAAATATTCTATGAACATTCCATAATATTTCAAAAAATATACGAAATATGATGAAAAGATCCCAAATATTCTAAAAATATTGTATTTTAAATATATTTATACATTTTTTGTAATTATTATATAGTTTTAATGGCCTAGTAATGGCAAAAATTTTACATACTATACACTTTTTTTTGACAAATTTGACGCCCTAATATGAAAATGTGCCTATCATTAGTTGAGAAGTTCTCATGTGTATAAGAAACGAAGGCAATGCTTACTGAATTTTATAGTTAGTTCATGAATGATCATTTGAAACTATAAGTTACACCATTGGAAAGATTAGACAAAGAACTATTCAAATAAAAAAACTTCCATATTAAAAAAGTTGAAATTGGACATATGGCGGCCTAAGTCCAAGTACACTAGCAACCACATTGTAGTCATGGAACATTAGGGTTAATAGAACATATACTATTTTATATTCCTATTAGTATATATTATTTACACATTTATATTTCTCTATAATAAAAAAATATTTTGAAATTTAATTAACAAGTAATCTCTAAATCAACCAAAGAGAGTTTGATGGGTGGCTTTCGACATATTGAATCCGGAATGTACTTGAACAATTCTACTGCTTGGCATAGCTAAAACTTGGCATACATAGAACTCATAGCAATTTACTAAACCCCAATCCGATAAGTTGTTCACGAGATATTTTGGGTGGAAGTTTCTTAGGTCGGGCCTATAGGACCTAGAATTTTTCACAATGGAAATACCTCAAGAACTAATGAGACAAGGAAATAGACACTTTGGTGCACACAGGTATTTAACGGTTAACATTATTTAGGGTGTTTTCACAATAGGTGGCCAAAATATGTAGTTACATGTTGGGTTTTTTTTTTTTTTTTTTTTTTTTCATTCTGTAAATTCTTTTGGTCATAACATTGCAAATAAAAATAATTCTTGAAATCTAAATTATAGGAATATGGAAAAAAAAATTAATAAATTATTTCAAAACAATTATTTATAGCATTTGGATCCAAATGTGTAAAAAATGTGCATTGTTACACCTTATATGTGTAAGAGGTTCAAAAGATTCCAAAATTTCCATATTTAATATATTTAAAGATTTTACGTAATTATTGGATATAAATAATGACGCAGTAATGACGCAATAATGGCAAGTGCTTTACATATTGTATGTTTGCCTTTCATACAAAATCGTCACCCTACCGTGAAAACACCCCTTTCACTACTTCTCCATTCGTCCGTCAACTAGATCCAACATTAAGCAAGCCATAAAATCTACATGAGATTCCTATTTGCATTGAATTGAGTCATTGACATGACATGATTCAGCCTAAACGTAGCTTTTGAGGCATGACCCACTCTATAATGTGCTCAACTTTGGAAGGCTATATCCATGAATAAAATGGAGCTTTTACTGTATTCTAAACTACTAATCTTGTATATAATCCAATTATGTAAACCACACTTTGGATTTTCAATTTCCAGATTCAACCAAGTTTGTTGGAACCATCGAAATCAGTCATTTTTTAAATATGTCAAATCGTGATCGTCAGTGCCCAAAACAACATAAAAATGTTGATTTTCTATTGGATTGGTTAGCATTTTCTAGTAGTGATTAGATGAAACTAGGATGAACAATTATTGACTTTTTCATTATCTTATCTTTTCACAAGAACCCAATGATAAAGTTTTCTATGACTTTGTCACTAATGAAAACTTGGGTTTTCTAGTATTACATATATGGTAGGGGTTGATTGTCACTTAAAAGTATGTTTGTATTTATATGTTAAAAACTACATATGAAGGGATTTCTTTTTGTATACGTATTGTTAATTTTTTTAATCATTGTAATTATATGTGTATTACTTAATTCCATTAAAAAAAGCTTGTACATATAGGTATTTTAAAGTATGCTAAACAAATATGTTGTGAATGCACATGATTTTAGGCTTTAATGAACACCCTAAAGGCGCTAAGTGTCATTTTTTAACATTTTGATTGATTGAAACTTTGAAAAGCCGTTTCTCTTTCATCTAATGTTTGATTTCAATGAATTTTTTTGGGTTAAATTCCAATTTGAGTTTGGTTTTTGCTATAAAAATATCACCTTAATTCAAGATGTGACAAAGAATTGGCAAGGGGGTCTAGTTTTGGATTTTTTTTCCTTTGTAAAATTTGGACCAATTTTTGACAAATAAAATTTATATTTTTGAGATATGAATTTTTCTGTAATTGGCTGAAATTTCATCTTACATTGATTAGCACAAAGAGATTGATTATTTGATCATGAAAACATAATTACTATCTCTTAACAATAAATTCCTAACACTTCAAAAATATTGTAGTTTTTCTAATTTTTCTTTGTGTAAAAAGTGAAGTGATAGCAATTTCAACTTGCAATATACCCAAGTATAAAAAGATAATCCACATTACTATGCATAAGATAATGAAAGACGGGATGAAAGTTTGAAAAATAAGTTTTTGCTACTCAAAAATGGTATTGATAAAAATATAGCACAAAAAATGAAGAGAGTCATTGATTACAAAATGGTTGCGCAATTGATGAGAGTTAAAAAATATTTTCAAAAGTTATTTCAAAGGTTGTCTCAAAGAAATTTTTATCCCCAAAACCCATGAACAACCAAAATATGGTTGCCCAAGAGTTAAACACAGCCTAATGTGATGCACACAAAAAATAATATTTTAATAAAATATATTAAGCATAAATTAAAAATAAAGTTTTGAACATACATGTAATAAAAATTTCAAGATTTTTGGGTTATTTTTGAATTTTATACAAGGTCCCAAATGTGAAATTTGGAGTACCTGTGTATTTTGACAATTTTGGCTCTTTAATATAGTTGAATCACAATTTTGGTCATCTAAATTACGATTATAGCTGCATGTACTAACTATTAGGGCCGCTTTACACTATGAGTTCAGCCCAAACTGATGTAGACACGGATTGAAATCTTATCTTCTCATTGGTTGAAAGTAATTTTTAGAGCCCAACTCTTTTATATTTAGGAGTGGATCTCAATGCAACCTAACATTTTTTACATCAAAATTGACAAGCTCTTACACAAGTCCAACTCCATTCTTTGGTCCATCAAATATGGAGGCCCAAACTTTGGGCTTGGGCCCGAGTGCACATTTTATTGATTTTATTTTTCATTTGGAAAAATAAAAATAAAATTCTAAGGCTCATATGGGTTGAATATCCAAGGAATGTATAAAATGGGCCCAACTTTTGAGCCCAACGCCTTTAGAACACAAATCTACGCACATCATAAAGCTCTTATTGGATGTTGACCTAAATGATAAGCTATCTATGGTCTACCTATATTTAGGTTCTAGGATGATTATTGTGCCTAGATTCTCTTGGAATTAGAACCCTGTTGGTTTTGGAGCCCTCTACCTTATGTCAGGAAAAATCATCCACAAAACTTACAAAGTACCAAGAGCCACCTAAGGAAACATGTCGGAAGGGTCCACAAACATCTGAGTGGAATAATGTTAATGGATGATCTGTCCGACTGTTGGAGACCTTCGGAATCTTTGTGCGAGTTTGTTTTCTTTGTAGGCGGCTGATGCAAGGCTGGTTCGGAACGCATATGTTTGGTAGTCCTGTGATTGCTTTTGAAGTGATCATCCGTCGTATTCCGTCACGATGAAAATGGCCTAGATGTTTATGCCAAATGTCGTATCTGGAGAAGCGTTCTGTGGAAATAGCATTGACTTCGATTGGTGAAGGTAGTGTATCTCCTTGTAGCTTGTAAAGTCCTCGTCCGTTTTCACGTGTTGCATAAGCTATCTCTTGACCAGTAGAGCGGCCACAAATAGAGCAACCCTCGGAGACAAATTCAAGGCTCAGATTTTTATTTGCTATGTGACCGACAGATAAAAGGTTTTTTTGAATGGATGGCGAGAATAGCACCTGGTTAATGGTTTTGATGCCGCCATCTAGGAATTGTATATCGACATATCCAATGCCGAGCATATCATGGCCTTGTCGTCCTACAGCCTTGACACTTGTTGTATAGCTTTGTTGAATAGTGGAGAAGATCTGTTGGTTACCGTTAATGTGATGCGTAGCGCCGGAGTCAAAATACTAGGAACTTGATTTTTCTTCTGATCGGACTATGTTCCGTTCCACGCAGTTAGACTGATGCAACGAGGTCAAAAATTGTGATGAAAGTAATGGTTCGAGAAGGCAGGATTTACCTTCGATAACACAAGTATCACCTTCAAGTGCGCAGGCTTCGATATCCAGTGTGTTGTCAAGGTCGACGTATTCCTCGTCTTGGTACAAGTCGTCTTGTTGCTGCAACTTTGGATCAGAATCTGGAAGAATTGCATTGATTTGGCTTGAGTGGATTTTCTTCTTCTCTTGTAGACAAAATTTGATGTCCTTCACTCGATCAACCATAGCTTTCAAGTCGCACTCACGATCAAGGTGTCCGCGCTGGAGACAGTGACTGCAGATCTCTTGTCGAGGTTGTTCCAGACCCTTGGCTCCGTACCTTGGTTGATAGGTTGACGACGTGTTTGCTAAAGTTGATCCTCTCAGAGTGTGAAGATCTCGAAATGGTTGGCCTGTGGCACTCTATCTTGTTTGGTTCGGATTGTTGTAGCTGGCCATGGGACCTCCACTAAAAGAGTTCGACTGGCCACTTCGATATGGTAGTCATCTATTCGTATTCTGGTTGACATACAATGCTTTGCTAGTAGTTTCATCGGAACTCCGGTTCAGGAAGATTTCTTCACCCAACAACTTGGCCTCCAATTCTTCAATAGTTGGCCGTTTTGGGTTAGCTCATGAGCGGAATCTAGGAACAACAAAGTGTGAACTTAGGAAATTGGTATGTGATGTATGGGTCAGAGGTTACTTTCCACTTTGGAATTTTGTATAAAATTGACAAATGCGAATTAGATGTTGCAAATTTTTGCAATCCTCATCAAAACCTATTTCAAATGCGGTCATTTTTTTTTTTCGAATTTAGCACTGCCAAAAATAGGCCAGATTGCTTAAGTTGGTGGGTTTAGGACAATCAACCTTACTTCAAAAGATCAGATAATGAGATAAAAGAAAAAAGAAAACAAAGAAAGCAAGAGTAGTATTTGACAATGTTTCAATAAAAAATCCTCAGTCACCTCTATCAGAACACTGATCATAAAGAAAGAGAGTGGATTCTACATCCTGGTACGTGATTGCTCTGATACCATGATAAACTAGCAACTACACAGAATAACGCATGAGGGTAAGACATTGCAAATGAAGAAAAGGCATGGCGCATGAAGGAAAGGCCCATGGCACATGAAAGAAGGGCATGGTGCATGAAGGAAAGGCTTAGGGCATGAAGGGTACACTAAATGGCATATTTAGTGTCCGGAAATAATTGATGTCTTTTACCACAATTGTAAAGGAAAATAATGCCCCTCAAAACTACATAGGAGTTTGCCACTTGTCATTCCCACTTTTATTAAGAGTGCCATGTTCTTTTCAAGTAATGAGAGTGACATGAGATGGCATGCCATATTTATAACAAAGTTGCCATATGTCATTGGAACACTACATTCATTTTTTTCTTATAAGGACACTATAGAGTTAACCGAAAAGAGTGTCTCAAAGTGGAAACTCACCTCATACTCACCTTCAACTCGTTTTCAATTCAAAAAACGACAAAACTAGTCTATGGTGAGTTGAAGAATAATTCAAAGCAAGACCCTGTGCCACCACAGGGCGTGGAACTTGTGACCTCTCCAATGCTAAAGGAGAGTTCCCACCTGTTGCCCCAAGCCTAGAGCCTTGACCATGGGGACTATTCATGAACAATGGTTGTCAGAAAATTTAATTATAGAGAGACAACTCCTCTTCAACTCCTCTTCTAGATTTGAAAAATACTTTTCCGGATACTAAGGTAGGATGTCCTAAAACCACCACCACCCCCATTTATGACATGTAGACCTTTCTTGGAGCCACCACAGTTGAGACTCAAAACCGCCAATTTCACTATTCAAGTAGACCAATGGCATGTCAAGCATTGCGAAGAAATAGTTGGTGGTTTTGGGGTATCATTATGAGTGAAAATTAGTACCACATGGTGTGGACATGAAGAAACCTAGAGGTCTGATTTGGGTCACGAAGTTCTTTTCACTTCGAAAATTTGTATCAATTTGAATATTGGGAATTAAATTGCAAAAATTTATGCATTCCGTGAGAAATCTTCTTCTAAATGACCGAAAAATATTTCTCATAAATAACCTTGTTAAAATGAGGCCATATTTCTTAAGTTGGTAGTTTTAGGACATCCTACCTTAACCCCTAAGGGTTCCTAGCTTTTTTGGGCTTAAAATCATCATCGCTTTTGATGTGTTATAGGTCTAAATGTAAGTGAGGTATAGAAATCTCAACCGTACAATCTTGTAACATACATGTTGTAGATCATGTGGATCAATTTGGGGGTCATTTGGCCATATAGATTGCAAGATCATAGTGTTTTAGTGCTAAAAAAGGATGCTGAAATTTTCCTAGCAACACAGTTAGAGGTGAAATTCGTTTTCAAAATTACTCAAATGAAAAAACTTTCAACTATAAAGTAGTTCAAATTCATCATATAAACACATTGGTACCAAAAAAGCCTCATGAAAAAATTTAATGTGCCCTAAAATGGCCTTGCAATGTCAAAAAGTAACCCGAAAAGTGACCCATTTGAACCAAAAAGCAAAAAGTGTTCAAACTAGACTTGTGCACTAAAATGACTCCCAAACATTCATAACAACATGGATTGACTTGAAAATTTTATCATGATAACTAGACTTCAAGGGGAATTCAACCCAACAAGTTTTTATTGAAAACGGACTTGGGATGAAGGAGATACAAGCCTCCGAAGTTGCTGCCATCAAAATTCACAGAACTGTCCAAAAAAAAGATACCTACTTTCAAATGATCACCAAAAATTTAATACATCTCGGATTGATCTGAAATTTTTACCACACATTCCATACATCATGCGTGGAGTTTTTTCAAAATTTCAGTAAAATCGGACACGTTTTGCAAAAGTTACAGCTCTTCGAAGGTGAATGTCCCTCAAAAACGTCCAAAATATGGACGCCGGGACGCTTAGGGGTTAAATATGCCATTCAGTGTACTGAATGCCATGCACAAGTTTACCTTATCATCATGAATAGTGTTGTGCACTCAAATAAAATAATAAGGCAGTGTACGTTTTGCACTCAAATTTTAGCGTGATATTATTACGATGAATCCAAATGGCGGCTCCATTCCCCGCCATCTTTCTACTTTTCTGTTTCGTCAGCTTGAAGAGTGCAAGTGTACTTCCCGAAGCGCTACGAGTGAACGCCGTCAATTGCAGAATTTGATTTTCCGACGAAGCTGAGCACCACGATTCTTGCGCGTGGATCATGAACAAATTCCGCATCACCAAATTCTACGACCATCTGGTGCGCAAACTTACTTTTAGCAATTAAACCTCGGAGCTCCCTTTCTTTGAATCAGTTCTCTAGTTTCGGAATTTCTTCCGTGCGCTCGTTTTGATGTTTTCAAATCGGTTGGCCGAGTTTGTTATACGCTCTCCCTCAATTTGCATCACATTTTGTTTTTGGAGAGTACCGGTAATCGGTTTTTCTTGTGGCGTAAACTCATCAGGACTTTGTCCTTTGGAACAAAATGCTTCGGTGACAAAGGAGAGGCAAATGTAGGTTTAAGGTTTGATCTCGAGATCTAGACGTTTGGGAATTATATAATTAGCATTTGCTTGCACACGACTTTACATTGTTCGTTTTGTACGCTTTCGAAATGGAACTCTGCATCTCCTCCTCAAGCCATTTTTCTAAGGTTGAGTGCTCCTTTCTTCAGTTCGAGAGTATATCCGACTGACGGACGTATTCTTATTCATATTCCGTGTTTTTCATATTCCGTGGCTCGAGAATTCTTCTAGACGGTATATCAAGATCGAATTTATACTTGCGATATTTTCTTTTACTCAATATAGGTAAGGATTTTGACAGCTTCGAAGGGCCCTCTTGGACAGCGCTGAGGGTAGCTAGAAGTACTTTGTGGTGTTCATTACGATGAGATTAGATGAATGAATTATGCTTGTTTGTGCACCTTCAAATTAGGTCACCGCATGTCGGTTTTCCTGGAAGACTCCGCACTGTTCTATACTGCTATTTCTCTATACTTGGCGGACGAAACGGTCATTATTTTAGCTTTGGAACTTTGGACAGAGTGTTGCAGAAAGAGAGGAGTGATGGACTCGGAATGCAGAGGAAGAGTGAGTTAGAGTTTCACGTTCATGTTCGAAGTAGAATTGTTCAAAATTTATAGTACAGGAAGAGATGCTGTTGCGATTTTTGGAAAATCCGTCTGCATGCGAGTAGGAGATTGAGGAGATTGTAAGCTGAGCTCTGTTTCTTTAATTCAGAAGATTTGAGGGAGAGAGATGGAAAGGTTGCGAGGGGAACGGAGAAGAGTGATGGAGTTTGATGTTCTGATTCTGACGAAATTAGAATTGTTGGAAATTAATCGTTATAGGCCGGAAGAGATGCTGTTGCGATTTTTTGAAAATTCCGTCGTCGAGTTGGGGATTGAGGAGATTGGCAAATTTTCTTCAGTGTCATATTGAATGCCAGCTCCTTCTGTGTGAATGGTAGTAGGAGAAGTTCAGGTTGTAGCATGGTCGTGGAGAAGTCTGTATGGACACGGGACTCGCTTGTAGCTAGCTGGAACATAAGATTGTGAAGGCGTCGAATGAGTTTGGTTCACTCCACTGATTAGCGAGAACAAGTTTAGTAGGTGCGCTAAGAAATGAAAATTCTGTGACAGATCTCTGTATTTTTTTTTCACTCATTTAAGATGTAATGCCACAGCGCAAGATCACAAGGCATGAAGTAGCGGCAGAGTTTCACTATTATCTAGCGCGGGCAGATTGTCTGATATCCTAATCGTCCAAGATGATGCTCAGCCGAATGTACCTATTTCCAACCTCTCTTTTCAGTAAAGCTATATACAGTTTCAAAACGTAAGTTTCCTGTATTTATTGTGAACTCTTTTCGGTTTCTCTTCTGTTTTATGGAGTTCTATTTGAATCTAGAGCCATGCTACTCGATAGTGAGAGCCGTTATTTTTTAGAAGTCTTATGTCAGTTTTGCACAACTTGATGATGGCATGACAAGTATACTAAAATTCCATGCTTCTTGGACGAAAGATAAAGGCGTTCACTTCACTTTCACTTCAGATAAAGGTGTTCCAAGCTACAGAGTTGGATGATAGCTTGCTACTTGTTGCTTCAAGTAAGTTGCTCAATGAATCAGTTATCTGCTTGTTGCTGCTTGTGACTCATTAGTGATCGGTGATGGGTTTTGTCGCAAATAAGCAGGTAGCCGCGTATAACTCATTTTGTTGTTGCAGTGATAGAGATGCATATGAGCATACGTTTCGTTAGCATATGGTGCCTAGGTTAATTAATGTAATATGTATTACAATGTATGTGAACCCGCTTGTGAAAGGTCATCAATTTGAATGCGGTTGTAGGATGTTGGTTTGTTTTAAGATCATTCTATTTAATCATTGCAGGTGACGGAATTGTAAGATTGTGGAAAGCTTACACAAAGAAGGAAAACCATCGCTTGGCATCATCGTGGCAGGCTGTGCAGGGCCACAGGCCTGGTGTTCGAGGCGTTTGTGCCATGGTAGGTTGGCTACAAATGACGGGTTGCTTGGTATTGCACTAGACCGACTCTTCTATTTTCATTCTTAGCTTTGGTTCCTGTATGCATGAGTACGAATTATTTGCCATGTTGTCATCAAATAACCAGCTGTGAATCTAGATGTGATTTACAGACGGCATCTTGTTTGGTGGATTAATTATGCTGCTGGTAGTTTGTAACAATACTGTGTACTCACATTTGTTCTGCGTGTATCAACTCAAGTGAGTTTCTCCTACGTGACGTGTATTTAGTGGTTACTGGAGGTTACATATGCTAGTGGGTTTGCACCAAAGTCATGGGATTTACGACGACAGGGACTCTCAGGCAGCTGTGGTGAAATTATCACTAGAGGTTTGAAAGAGCCATCTTTTGTGAAAGTGTTTGCAGGTGCTCTATTTCAAAATATAGATAAATCTCAGAAGATTAGTACTGATGCTGGACGTCTGAAGCTATTGGGATAGCCCTGTCTACTCGTTGCACGAGTGCCTACTCTACTCTCTGCAAAGTCAGCCTTATGTAGGCTTGCTGCCGCACAGGGTTTCCTGCTTGCATCGCTTTATCAAGGCCCAGTTCGATTACAAAGAGCAACTGTTCGTATCTTCATTTACTGCTTATCGAATGTGCGTGACTCCTTCACGTGGATGTGACCATCCTCTTTTGCTATCTTGTGTAATTTTGTATTTGGGCAAAGTTGTTTTAATTTTCCGGCACCCATACATTATGGAATCACAATTATATGTTATTCAACCGGCTCGAGAGGTCACCTCAATATATTTCTTAGATGTTTGTTTATGCAGGTGGATGGTGCGTTGAAGTGCTACATGAAAGTATATATGGTCTAGTGTTTTGGCACTCGAAACCAATCCCTTCTAGATACTCATAAGGTGTTTCTGCCCCCAAAACATGCAACGAAGTTCAAAGTTGTTTCACGGAACTTTGAAGTTGAAGTAATTAATTCCTGTGATCGGAAAAGGCTCACTCTAGGGAATGATGCTTTTCGAACTTCATCTGGTGTAACTCCAAAGGTGTGTTGTGGTGCAGCTAGGGAATGAAATGTTGTTTCAAGGGCGTGTATTGATCTACAATGCTGTTCCCAATCAAATGCGAGCTTAAGGTACAAAGGACATAAGTAAAGAAGCGAAGGGCGATTTAGAAGCGTCGGTTTTTGGAAGAATCGGTTTTGGGAAGTGCGATATGGTACATTCCTGTTCTCCGATATCTCCTGTTCTATAAAAGGAAAGTAACAAAAGCGAGTGAGACTGTACTTTGGGCTGACCTTGGGCAATGGTATCGTAACTTGATCGTATAGCAATGTTTTATAGAAATCTGTTAGGGATCGGACAACCTGATCAGCATTTTCTCTACTTGAACTCATTTTGATTAGGACTGCATGTTTTTTATATTGGCCGACATATCCGCTGAGGATGACATGGTCGTAATTTGTCGTATAAATGTGGCTGTACAAATCAAATCTCTTCATATTGACACTATCTAGAAGTCATTGTGTTATGATATGTAGGATGAGCACTCAAATGCCAAGAACAGTACATTGCTGAATAGGCGTGATGGAGCTGATGACGTCAGGGTGAAAGATTCACAAGACTGTTCAACTTTGGACCCAACCATCAGGCTTTGGAAGGTAGAGTTCTGGACTTCTTGTTTTCACTAGATGAGTAGTAATTGTATACAACAATGGATCGTCCACCTTTTGGCAACGAGTTCCGATTAGTCTTTGCATTGAACTTTTAGATGATGTGAGTGGAGGTCACTAATGAAATTCTAATCGTTGCTCACTCGATGTGAACTGCAGCGGAAAAGACCAGACCCTAGTGGGCAAGACAAGAAAGAATTCTTTAAACATCGTTTGCTTGGAGGGCTACAAGAGGTGGTGAAAGTAGTTGAGGAGTGGGACGCAGACCTTGATTTCAACAGAGCGAAGGTAGACGAATTACTTGGTGAAATTGATGCTCAGAAGAAGAGAGATGCACAAGCGCGCGGCGAACTAATCGAAAAAATTGCAGCTCAAGAGAAGAGACATGCACAAGCGCACGGTGAACTAAACGAAAAAATTGCAGCCCAAGAGAAGAGACATGCACAAGAGTGCGGCGAACTAAACGACAAAATTGCAGCTCAAGAGAAGAGACATGCACAAGAGTGCGGCGAACTAAACGACAAAATTGCAGCTCAAGAGGCATTGCATTCCCAAGAGCGCGAGGAATTTTTGCACGAAATTGAAATTCGCAAGAAGACAAAAACTCTACTTATTAAAGACCGTAAGAATTTATTGAAAAGGATTTCTGGCTTGAAGGAGGACACAACAGATATGCGAAGGAAGACACAGGCAGTTCATCTTCAAGGGCGCAAGATATTGCTCAACACTATTGATGTTCAAAAGAAAAACGAGATAGTGCTTCTCCAAGATCGTTCAGAAATTATAAATCGTTTATCAAAGAGAATTCATGCACTTAAGAAAGAGAGACAGCTTCTTCAAAGCAAGAAAAGCGAGGTAATGACATCTCCCCCATAGCTCTCAATGTGTCTGGTCTCCAAGTTGTTTCAAAAGGACATAGCTTTTCTAAATTCCTTATTTGATTCTAACTTTTAAAGGACATGGCTTTCCTTGATTCCTTAATTTGATGTTAACTTTTAAAGATATGACTTTCCTTAATTCCTTATTTGATGTTAACCTTTAATTCTTAAGTGTCACAGCATCCACTATCATATCTGGATGATGAATGCATTCAAATTCTTAGCTTGCTCACATAAACTTAAATTTTTCATCCATCCAAATTTCTCTTGATTCTTGTGCTAGTTGGCTACAGCTTGTACGGTATGGATCTTCAAATTAGACTAATGTCATTTATTTAAAACAATTCAACATTGTTTTCAAATATTTGTTATAAAACGTTTGATGAAAACAAGCGGCTAGTCGCGGAGTCTCTGCCTTAGTACTTACTCCAGATTTACTTTTACGGGTAACTCCTTGTAACTCCTCAAAAACGAAGTGTTTCCGTAGTCTCTCCCCTGGTGGGGCAGAGACAACAAAATGGAGTTGATGTACAAAGCTAAGTTGTAAATGTCAATGTGAAGATCACATTTGTACGCTTGGATTCATCATATTTTTTTATTAATATTTTTAAATCAATTTTGCAAGGTTTTCTCTCAAAATTCAATTTAAAACCCCAAATGAACACAAATTTTTTTTTAAATATTGTAATGAAATTGGAATAACATGCACTACGAGATGGTATGGTTTCCATTATTTGATTCTACTTATTTTGGAAAATCATGTTTAAGGTCTCACTTTTTGAACTAAGAATGAAACTTGACATAAACCAATTTGTGTTGTTTAAAAAAAATCACAATATCTTATTTTGAAGATCCATACCATACAATTGATAGTCAACTAGCACAAGAACCAAGAGAAATTTGGATGGATGAAAAATTGTACATGATGTAGTCAAGAGAAAGGTTGCAAAAGGTTAACCAATCACAAAAAATTCAAGTAAAAAAAAGTCATTTTTTAATTTATTATTGAATTTCAATGAAAGTTCTTTGAAATTAGTTTTAAAATACTGGTGTTAAATATAGTAAATCCAACCAAACACATGTAATCTATACATCAATATCTACAACTTTGATTTGTATTACAACTCCATATTTGTGAGTTATCAAGGCATTTATAAATACATCTTAAAATGTGTGCACCCCTCGACTTTTAAGGGTCAAAGGACATGACTTTCCTTATTTCCTTATTTGATGCTAACACTTATTGAAAATTAGAATACCACATTGCATCTAGATAACCTTGAAATAACATCGTGGCAGGTGCGCACGATATGGTACATGTTTCAAATATTTTGTATCTTATGAAGATGAGGTGGTCTGAGTTCAGGTTAACGCAAAGCTGCGTCATCACCGTGATACTGTTTCTGCTCGGGCAATCAATATACTATGGGATGTGACGCAAAAGATCCTTGCCCTTACTGCGGACGTTGAAGAATCTCAGGTAGTATACTAAATTCCTCACAATTCGAGGGATGACTTAGTCTACACTGAATCACCAAGAATAAAGAGTTTTTTCAATTTGCTTTCCCTGAACTAATATATAAATATGTTGACAACGTTTAGCTTTCTGGAAACGAGACCACAATTGCGAGGGCCGAGTCGCATCTCGAAAAGCCAAGTACTTTGCCATCCAGTTGGAAAGAAGCTAAGAAGATTATTAATCGTGCGGAAGCTGCCTTAACCAAAGCTGCCAAAAATTTGAAAAAGTCTCAGAGTGGCATTGACGTGATGAAATCCTTTTGTCGAGAAGGTGTATTGGATAGAATTTTGGGGCGCAAGGAGTATGCTTCCAAGGCAGAAGCGGCTTTTATGGACGTCCCAGATGAGGTTCATTACATTTTCATTCTTGCATTATAAATAATCGAATATTTACCTTACACACCATAATTTGCTTTGGTTATTTCAGCAGTTGCATTGTAGTTTCTAGTTTTCACAATGCTCCCCATATCGAACTTGGGTTGATCTTGGGTTGTTTTGCAGCAATGTGAGCAGCCACAGGAGACACTTCCTGTTTTGCGGCAATGTGAGCAGCCACAGCAGACACTTCCTGTTTTTCGGCAATGTGAGCAGCCACAGGAGACACTTCCTGAGCTGCAAGACTTGAAGACATTAAAAATTGCTTACCACAATGCCAAAGCTGAGGAGGTAATGAACAGTTAACGTAAGAAATACAAGAAAGGAGCGATGGAATACTTAATGTAATTACTTTGATATCATGTTCTAGCCTTCGAAGTCATATTCGATACTGAAGGAAGTAAGGTTGAGTGAACAAGAATGTGGTGATTGGGACCTGCAGAAGTACTCACTCATACTAGACTGCCTTGATTCATGTTGAAAACTGTTGGTGGCTAAAATCTTGAAATCAAAGTGGGGTTCAAAACTTTTCAAGTTGAAAGGATACGTCTATAATGATAAAACTTTGATCTCAACCGATTTGATGTATCTCCCAAAATCATCTTGTATTTCAATCCATGTCCCCTTCATCAATGAATCCCTTGGACCATTTTTGCAGGTATCAACTCACAGTATTACGTTACCGAAGCAAAGCACCGTAGGTGATGTTATCAATGAGCTGAAAACTAAGGTAAGTTGTTTTGCTTCTCATTTTGTGTGCAAGCTACTTCTTTTTAACTGATGTTTTTCCATCCTAGTATTGCTTTTCCAGCTTGTATCTGGCATTTCGGAGTGTGTTACTAAGGATTATTTAATTGATTTTTTTTTTGGTTTTGATTAGGTGGAGCTGTCAAGCCCAAACGCTGAGTTGAGGATTCTATCGGTTTTTTACCACAAAATATACAGGGTGAGTGCACTGCACATCAAGAGTTTATCAAAGAGTTTGATGCAATCACTATTTGTAGGAAATGTGTCTTGTGAGAGGTCCTAAATTTGATAGGATAATATAGCATGAAATCTTGTGATAGTTGGTCAGATGGTTGTGAATCTTCTCAGCTTTGTATCACAAGCCGAAAACGATTTTCCTGCAGATTTTCCCCCCATATGAGGAAACCGATACCATCATCAATCCGTTCTGGACACTGCGAGCTGAAGAGGTCTGTCATTACTTTCATGTTTAATGCCAGATGAAATAACTTGACCTTGTACAATGTACATGTAGATAACTTATTTTTGTTTCTTCTTAGGCATGCTTGACGGACTAGACTTCACTGGCTCGGTTATTTGCTAATCGGTTTAAGGAGGTGCAGATTCCTGACGAGGAGAAAGAAATGGGCGTGCAAGATCGTTTGATTCATGTCCAACATTTCCTCCGGGATCCTGCACGCAAGCAGATGGTACATAAATCTTAACCCCTCTAGGACCAAGAAGCCCAAATTGTGTCATGGTTTTTATAGCAGTTTTGAATAGGTCCTATGTAGACTTCCTTATATTCAAATTTATTTGTCTTTTGATCAATACATGCAATGTTCTTTATTGATTCCAGCGATACAAAATTTAGTCCTATCTGAATTATATATTTTCACAATATGATTGATTGAATTTGTCATTTTAAAACTATGAATCCTTGGTCCTTTAACCCCTAATTGCCCAAGCGTCCATTTTTTGGACGATGTACAGATTTCATCCAATTGTTCTCATCCGTTATGCACTTTTTGTAGTGTGGGTTTTTTACTATAGATTTTATGGGAAGTTAGCTTCATGCATGTGTTATCCGATAAAAAAAGGGATGATTTGTGAAATTTTAATGCCTGCATTGATTCACTAAAAATTTCTAAAATCTTAGTTCAAAATAGTTCAAAAGTGCTCTTGAAAAAGTCAACTCATAGAATTAAGCAACCAAAAAATCTCCAAAAATCACAACACTCACAGTATTACATCTTAACCCGTTACAACAAATTTCATTTACAAATTGTCAATATCTTCGTAATCGAATTACAAAATAATTTTGAATTTTAAGTTTCAAAATTTATACATAAATATTGGTGATAGCAATCATGGATCTAACCACATGGATAGAATCTAAAATTCATAATGTCCAACTTTTATTCATACATCAAGTTCAAAACATCCCTCTTAGTTGCATTTTATTATGCATCTTTCCAAAACTGCCCAATCTGAAGAGGGCTGTGGGCATTTAGGGGTTACGGGTTAAGCCTCTCGTTTTCACAGGATCATAGCTTACCATCTCTCAATCTACATTTCAGTTCACAGTTAAAAGGGTTGAGGACTTCAACTACTTCATTTTACTACTTTCGCTAGATAGTGGTTGTTAAAGTTTTTTCAACCTTTGTGTTCTTGACTTGAATGTTTCATTTGTGCCAGTTTCACGAGGATTACCATAATTTTCAATCCTATGGCTCTTTACCACTCAATGTTTATATATTTCCAGGTTCGTTCGAATAGGGACTGTTGCTAGATTTTGCAGCTGCTTGTTTTGAAGTTTTCTTCTTAACCTCAATAGAGCTGGTTGTTATGGTAGGCTGAAAATTATGGTGATCCATTCTTTTTAGTAGTGGGGTTAAACGAGACTCTGGCGGAGGTTAAAGTGCGACTTCAAAACAAACTTCAAGTTTCGGATGACGAATTTTCGAAGGTCTGATTGTT
Organism: Pohlia nutans; assembly: GCA_022496805.1. Taxonomy (NCBI): domain Eukaryota; kingdom Viridiplantae; phylum Streptophyta; class Bryopsida; order Bryales; family Mniaceae; genus Pohlia; species Pohlia nutans. Next base: position 17,253,569 of record CM040097.1, read on the forward strand.
TTCACCTTGACGTTCCATTGAAATGTAATGAACTTGGTTTTGAATTTTAGTGATGTGGTTTTGTTACCGAGAAACTACTGTGGTGCAATTCAATAATGGGCACATGGTTTCAACACGATGGATGCACATCTAATCGCTATAGTTGGAAAGAGTTCCTTACCTTGACAGCTTGATGAAAATCTCGAGATTTTTAAATTGACAACTCTTTTTCTCTTTGTGCAGTACAAATTTGCGTTTTTGTCTCTTGGTCGTCCTCAATATTTGCAAGACGATGACGTTGTTGCATGCCTTTTTCAGGTGACATGTTGGTTTAAAGTACAGAGCCTTAAGGTTCTCGAATTTCGTTGATCTTAATTTCCTAATTTTAGAATTTTGGGCACAAAATTAAATTTTGGCTTTGGTTAATCAGGGAAGGGACATCTGCGGTGCTTGGGATTACGCTCTGGGGCTGGAGCACAGTGATACTGCCCATCAACCAACGAGGTATTTTGTCAATGTTATCCTATGTCATGATTGTGCACCATGACTGTCATTGTGTTGTACATTTTTTTAATTGTTTATTCTCATCAAGAATGAAGTTGACCTGTGGGTAAGGTAGGTGATCCCAAAAGAGAGAGCACTGGGAATGCGACAACTAGAATTAGCATTGAAAGGGAAGCGCCTTAAACCATCACTTGTTTTCAAAATGGAAGTCTAAGAGTTCATTGAAGCAACTAATGAGAATTGAAGCATTTTGTGCTTCAAGAATGTCCGATTAAGAACAGTCTAATGACAACATTAGTTTCCCTATTATTTCAACTTTGAAAATATGAAACTCTTCCATTTGTGATTCTCTTCCATTTGCTAACACCCTGATCTTGTCCACCATCCAGTGAGCAGATGAAAGTGCCACGAAAACGGTTAATACCTCGAAGACTTGAGGCCAGCCCTTCAGCATCTCCTCAGGAGCTGAATGAGTCAAGTAAGCCTACACCATCTAGCGAGAACGTGCAAGGGTCCCGCAGACGAAAAAAAACTCAAAGATATGGGACTAGCCCATAGGCGATTTAGATTTTAGAGTAGCAACTTCTATCGTTGGACATAACTTGTCATCTGTTGCACTTGTATTCTTCAACATCTCTTCCAACACTGGACCTTGTCATCCACTTGAAAACTCACCTTCATGCTTTATGATGGAAGACTCCGCTTTGTGCTTTCAACAGTGGAGACTCATTTTCCTCTTCTTGGTCCTCCATGCATAAGGTTTGTCTTAAAATACATGAAGGCAACTAATTATTTTGAATTACATAGGATTTAAAAATATATAATTGCTAATTTGTACAGCGTTTTTCACAATCATTGCTCTATTGAAATGTCAACATAGACTTGTAGGTTCCTGTAGAGTTTGGAATTGGACTTCTGATGGCCATTGAAACGCGTCAATTAACCCCTAAATGTCGGGCCTATGACCATGGAATCTTGCGTTACTTGTCACACACAATTTCGGTAAGATAAGAATTCAACTTTATATTTTTATTAGATGAAGCCATGTGTCTACTACAAATCATGAACTTTTCATAAATTTTAGTGAAAATTTGAAATTATTATGGTTTTTTGAAGTGATTGTAAAGAAAATTCATATCAATTACAAAATGTACTTAAAACTTTCGCATTTTTTACCCAAGGTGTAAATTAAAATGAAGAATAGTACAGTAAATGAAAATCATATGTGTATCAAAATTTAGAATAATTCCCTACACTATGGTAATACCCACCAAACTTGTAATTCCAATAAAACACTTAGTATTTAGAGTTTTCTAAAAATTCAAAATGGAGTAGAAACTAAACTTGGTAAATTTCATTTTGTTAGTTTATCTCAAATGCAATAGAACTCATTTTCATGGCCTAAATTTAGTTTAAGCAAGAAATAATAGAAATTTTCAAAATACACTACATGGTGAATTGTTTTACTACTCTTTTTGTAGTTGGGACCCCATGTTAAATCCAAAAATAGCTTAAATGACCTTTATTAAACCCCTAAACGTGCAAGGAGCCTCGTGGGGCTATGTTTGATAGTTTTTCAATCAAACACAAATTTTCACCTAGTTCCTAATTTCAAATGAAAATAGTCCCAACTAAGAAAGTGTGGGGGCTATCTTGTACTTTCTAGTCCAATTTACCGCTCTTCAAAATTGTTAAAATTGCGTTTTTTACAGCACTTTAAAACTGAAAACCCTAAAATTCAATATACACAGCAAAAAAAGCTTTTCTATTGAATTTCTCTTTATGTAAACTCAAGAAGCATGCCACCTACACCTTGTTGTTCATCACTATTATTTACATTTTCCCTAAAATTTTCATACTATTATAGACATTTTTGTAATCATTATGATTTTTACAAGAAAAGAAAAATATTTAAAATTTCATTTTTATCTACATAATTATGAAAATATCAAGGTAAATTTGTTTAAAAATAGCTCATATGCAAAAAATACCAGAAAATATAATTCATTTTAAAATATGAGAAATTGATGAGGTTTGACCAAGTAACTTTAGTGTGGATGCTTAAGGGTTAGCTTGAAGAGGTGGCATGACCAACAAATAACCTTCTCAAAAAGAATTGGATAAAAAATCCTTCATTCACTATGTGATACTTCAGTTCACTTTGGATAAGTTACATCCATCTGACAGTATATGGCTGCAACAACATTTAAGGGTTAACCCCTAAAGGTTGGGCTATGACCATGGAATCATGCTTTATCTGTCACACTCAATTTTGCTACCAAAAATAATACAAGAATTCAAATTTATATTTTTAGTAGATGAAGTCACATGTCTACTACAAATCATGAATTTTTCATAAATTTTGGTGAAATTTTGAAATTACTATGGTTTTACGAAGTGATTGTAAAGAAAATCTATATCAATTACAAAATGTACTAGAAAATTCCAATTTTTTTACCTAAGGTGTAAATTACAATGAAGAAAAGTTTAGTTAATGAAAATCATCCGTGTATCTAAATTTAGAAATTTTGCTACACATTGGTGATACCTACCGAACTTGTAACTAGAATAAAACACTCAATTTTCAAATTTTTCCAAAAATTCAAAGTGGAAGACTTGGCAAGCTCCATTTTGTTAGTTAAGCTCAAATGCAATGGAACTCATTTTCATGGCCTAAATATAGTTTAAGTAGAACAAGCAAAAAATTCAAAATACACTACACAGTGAACCATTTTTACAACTCTTTTTGTAGTTGGGACCCCATGTAAAATCTAAAAATAGCTTGAATGATTTGAATTTAACTTGAAGGGGTGGCATCACCAAGCAAGGCCTTTCACGTAAAGAATTGGATGGAAATCATCCACACAACAGTTGGAATTGAATAGTCAACTTCATTCATAAGCCATTTTTTGGTCTCGGCAGCGTTTAGGGGTTAAGTTACTGGCCCAAAAAAACAACAGCTGAGAGACGAGGTGCTTTTCACCACCTAAAGGAAAGTCTTCATTTTCCAAACCTCCAACAGTGACTTACATGTCAATCTCCTAATCTCCGTCACTTAAGTCTTCAGCCTATGCAGACTGAAAGGATAAGGCAAGGGTTATCAGAAAACTATGCAAGTAGGTAAACTGACACCCAAGACTCATCAAGAATATTTAGAAGCCCAAAGCATTCACATAGTCAACAGGAAAAAGTAAAGTCAAAAGCCATTCCAAAAGTATATTTTTGGAAGACACAGCAAAAAGGTGAATTGAAGAATATGAGAGCCTGCTACGAGTGAGCAATGGGTTGCATTTTTACACAGTTCACTTACATAATTCACACTAAATAGCTTGAACCCATAAAATGAGCACTAGAAAGGCAACAACTTGATGGAACAATTCTTGATCTAATTAAAATGTCGATGAGAAAAAAAATGATACATGATAATTTGTCATCTATACAAGTTGAGAGTGACAGAATGACCACAATCTTGGTACACTTGTGACTCTGCAGGAGATTGGCAAATGTCACTGTGAAGACTTGCAACGAGTTTTCGCCCCCTTTCCAAATCTGATTCAACTGACCTGGTGTTATTAAGCCCCTGGATGATGGCATATCCGGTACTCCCTTTCCCTCTTCGTTTCCAAAACGCATGTGGTTGCTTGGAGCCTCCCAAAGAGTGAACCACTGAGTCTTTGTTGGCTACAATCTTCATGTGGTCCAAGACACGCTTCCCCAGCACAGAGCTTTGGTGCACTAAATAATTCAGCACAGCTTTGTCATGGAAAGGTCTTCGGCTTTGCTTCTCCAAAGCTATTCTAACAATCTCAGTCGCCATCTTGTTGGCTAGCTTACGAACGTACTCGATTCTTCCCATTGCAAAACTACTACTCACCACCGCCTTTTCTCGGTTTGCTTTCTCCAGCGACCGCCAGAACTCGTTCCCATACACACTCGATATCAAGCCTTTGCCCAACTCATCTATCTTCCTTTTCCTTGCTTTCCGTTTCGGTGGTGGAATAGGGTTAATATCCTCTTCCATGTCTTCTGATAACTCCTCCACTTCTGATAACAATACTCTTCTATGTACAGAAAAGTCTGCTCCTTCCAAGGACTCCTCGGCATCTAAGTCTAACCATGATCGGTCTTCTGCAGTTAAGTACAAGTGTTGGCGTCTTCTGATTCCAACCATAGCATCACCCACAACCAGCACCCCTTTCACTTGTGTCAAAAGAACATTCCGGTACTTCGTTCTCACCATTCCAAGCAGCATCTCATAGCACACCCATCTTCGCAGCTGCGCAGGCGGATCGTCCAAGAACCCACTCAATGCATTGTGAGGGTCCAGATCTTGCATCTCAAAACCTACAATGCTACCATAGCCTGACCATAGTCTGTTTTGAGAGGAATTGTTGCTTGATTTATTGCCCCATAGAACCTCTCCACGCACATGCTGCTCCTCCTCTGCCCGCTTGAATGCCATTGTGTTAAAAGGCAAGAGAGTTGAATTTGATGTTATGCCTGGAGAGTATCAATCATTTTAGCATTTGTCAACAAAAGGTTCATTTAAAATGGCCAATAGATTGATCATCTTGTAGAATATGTATTGTGAATGGAGAGAGATTTTGAAGAACATTGCATGTGTTGTTGAAAAAGAAAGAAAAATCGGAAGAAAGAAAGTTTCCTATGACCTCAAAACTACTTAACCCCTAAGTAAGACATCATTTGAAAGCTTTGATTGCAATACATCATTTTAAAGCTCTTGTTCTATACTACATGATCAGCAGTGTTGATCGTGTCAAACTGAAGTCATTTTCACACAAACAGATGATTTGTAGCAAGGGGTCTAATTTTCCTACACTACAGAAAATACGGGACATAGTGGACGCTTAGGGGTTAACCCGTAAGGGATTAAGAAGCCCACATTGGGCCTCATGTTTTTTTAGCAGTTTTGAGTAGGTCCTATATGGACTTTCTTTTTCTTCAAATATATATATTTTTCGACCAACACATGCAATGTTCTTCACTAATTCTAGTGATATAAAATTTGGTCCCATGTAAAGTGTATTTTCCACAATATGATCGATTGAACTTGTCATTTTAAAACCATGAATCCTTTAGGGGTTTCAAATGCACAATCAGGTTTTGAAAACACTCACCTGACGCATTTTGTTTTTTGGGATCCGACACAGCTAACATGCGCTGAAAACTGGCTTCTTCTTCATGGAAGACGGACAGAAGCTCTGGCGAAATGGAAGAGAAAAGAAACACAACGTCCGCCCGTGCTGTGGCACCGCTTCGGTGGAGCGTGCGCAGAAACAAGCGAAGGCTGCCGAGGCTCGTCTCCTCCGACAGATGCGCCACCACCAACTCACGCATCGGTCGCGTTCCTTTGCGGAACAGAGTCCCCATGCCTTGCAGGGCTTTCTCTGTCGGATTGACGACGGATTGATTGACAATTTTCATCGAGCTGCTGCTCTGCAATGCTCGCCATCTCCGTGCACTGAAACAACAACAACCCACAGCTCTCTTTGTTGCTAACAATTTACAGAGAAACGAATGCTAATACATCTACGACAAAGTGAAGAGCAAACAGAGTTGTCATAGCTAAAACTGTTCAGTACTAGTAGATCCACATTTGCCAACGTGCAGGACCAGGATTCAGGAATCTGCAAAGCAGATCTATATTCCAACTTGCAAGTGACAGACTTGGATATTAACTTTACAGAAATTCAACGCTCAGAATGTGTGTACAAACATGAATTATACATCATAAGAGCATCTCCACTCATGCACGCTAAAACTGACACGCTGAAATTACTCGTCTATATTTAAAACTTAAACTTCCCCACCTTCAAACGTCCCTCAAACATCAAAGGTGTACATCAAATATTCAATGGACCAATCACAAATAGAATGTGGGATATAGTCAACTAAACTTAGATTTGAAAGGTCATTGCTTAACACGCTATGATTGAGGGTCAAGAGGCTTTTTGGAAGGGCCTGCAACATTTTTCATCCTCTTTTTGAGCGTGTCATACTCTCAGCGCGCAGATGATCTAAGAGAAACGAATGCTAACATAATAAAATCCAATGTCTGTACATTTACGACCCTAGCTTTGCGTTTCCGTTCGAAGCATACGCATTGATCAGTAACGAACTAGAGTCGTTGTTCAGAAAAGGTGAAGTGTTTTCTTAGCTGTGAATTTGGGGTACTAATAGTGCTAATTGATCAGGTGTTTTATAAAAGACGCACCGTTTTGTATACAAACCTACGGATGAACTACTGGAGATGGGAATGCCCACTTCGGGAAGCTATGACCCTCCAACTACACTTTCAATTCTATCTATATCGACTTTTTTACTGCACTAATCATCTTGCGACCGCAGACCAATCATAAGAAATATATAGTAAATTGGAAGTATCTAAGCATGTTGCTTCGGTGGAGATCATTGTAAGATTACGTTTAGTGGATGATTCGGAGAGCCTAGACGATGGCTTCTTCCATAGGCTCTCCAAAATTTGTCCTACTAACATCTGGAATTTGGAGGGTTTTAGATAAGGAAAGTGAAGAATTGAGCAATTAGTCAATTGAATCAAAGAGAAAAAAAAACAGTGAAAAAATAACACTCTCATCTCTAAATGTAGCTAAGTTTTGTTAAGTCCTTGTTAAGTCCTGGTCAAGTATGCTCTTCTCACATTGTGCTTTGAAATTGTCACCAAAGCAAGAGCTAAAAAGACTAAATCTCTCTCTACCATACTAAAACCAAACATAGCGTTGCATCATCTAAATTACTCATCCTCCCTCCCTCGGTTTCTCCGTCAATTTAAGGCTGCTTCAAATCAATAGGAAAACTAAAGCCCGTTGCTTCGAATTGAAAGCAATTGAAGGCTCTTGCGTACTCTTCCAATAAGTGCAATGCTATTGGTGCATTATGAAATTCGAACCCTATTACGCTAAATTTGAACCTTCTAGTACCAGAAACGATTAGATGACATGGCCTAATCAGGTGAAAAACCTGAAATCGATCTCTACAAAAATCATGACGACAACTACACCTAAAAACTGGGCACATTTCCTTCCATCTCAAACCACTGTGCTAGCAATGGCAAAACAAAAGCAATAAAGAAGAAGTAGTACCTGATGGGGCTTTGCAAGGTCGGCCATGGCGGGCGCTGATTGTGCAGCTTATTCTCGTTATTAACGTCGAGCACGCCGATGGAGAAGGCAGCGAAGCAACAGTAGACAACAATGCTCAAACCAAGCAGAATGGTGCACACGTATTGCGCTCTCACAACCTTCAAGGCATAACCTTCCCCGCCCATTGAAAATTCAAACGATCCGTCCCGAGCATTCTTGTCGCACCAGGCGATGCTTGCCCAGGTAATCGCCTGCCACCTCCAAGCAAGGGCGGGCGGTACTAGCGAAGTCGTCTACGCAAAATTAAAGCATTGGGAATTATATGTGTACAAACATCGATCGGCAAGGGCGCAGAAATCGCCGGTGCACAGAAGTCACGGCAGATTACAGGCGATGATGTCCACCTTCAAGCAAATTCCTGTAACCGAAAACTGTGAGAATATGTACAAGAAAACACAGAAGTTACGGGGAGGCGGAGACGGAGCAAGCGAGCGAGTGAGGGCGTCGTCGTGATCACCGAAATGCGGCAGGCGACCAAGTGGAAAGAAAAAAAACGACCACCGACTGCGGGAGGCGCGTTAATGGACCCTTCGCTAAATTTGGGGAAGTGACGGCGAAAGCCCGCGAAACCACACTATTTGGCTTTTTGACGTGACTGACATAAGGTTCTTTAATTAGCCCTTGTAAGTTGTAGATAGATAGATAGAAACTCCGGACCTATAGAGTCCGGCGTAAATAAAGTGTCTGTTCGTAATGCAAATGACTCAATGTCCACCGGACAAAGGGCCATTATGACAAAACTACTCTCCCCTTTCGAGGATAGACACTATAGTAACCAGGTAGCCTAAGGACTTAAGACCAATAAAGTAACCGCAAATTAGTCGTGGATTGGGTGTTTTGGGTGTATTTATGTGTAAAGTGTTGTTAGTATGATCGCCAAGTCGTGAGTTCTGTGGTTGGTTGGTTCGAAGGACGTTGTATCACAATTATGTGGTCCGGGTTCGATTCCCTTTGGGTCCGTTTGAGCTATATTTGTGGTATTCATGGCTTGGTGAGTTATCATGCTAGTGAGTTATCAGGCAGGCTTATAAGTTGTACCTAGGAATAAGAATTGTTGCTCGAGAATCGCTGTAGCGGATTCTAGAATATTGCACATGCCACGTAATTCTTCACCTAATGAATGATGGTGGAGTTAGAAGTCCACAGCAGCTCCGTCTCAAGAATTACATGTAAGGTGAGTGAGTTAATAACCAACACCGGTCATAAAGAGACTTCTATAATTACTTCAACAGTGACATTCCACTATGCCAAAAATCAACAATTACTAAAATAATTTAGTGATTGTGTGACTTTGAAGCACTACTTGGACTCACCTTATTTGTAGGAACTATGTTTATTGACTTTGACCGTAGGAAAGAGGCATTGCAGACACCCAATTTCTTGGCTAAAAACAACTGTAGCAAATATATTTTGTTCATGATTCCACTGAAATGCATTCTCGTAGCGTAGCTGCTTGTTCTAAGTCTCTTTATGATCCTTCAAGACATATTCACTGTCAATTTTAGCCCAAGTCTATTGTCACAAATAGGCAACTTAGACCTTGGAGTTTGAAAATACATAACTTATTCAATATAACTCCAAAAATTATGATTCAACTTTGGGTAGATTTAGAATCATTTTGCTAATTCATTCAAACTATTACATTACACCTCAAATTACTATAGATAGGCATAGTGCGTAGAGTGTTTGTTTATGACCCACTCGCATTACTGAATTTTTCATCTTTTATGCAGTGAGAACAAAAGGGTGAAGCCTTGCAAGGGCTAAAGAACCTTATGAAGATGGGCAAATTTTTGTATAAAATCATATTCCAGAACAGTTTCTTGGGAGAGTTTTTTTTATAGAATGATTAATCTACATTAAAATATTATTATTATTAGGACATTTTATGGAGGCTTTTTTTAGGACATTTAACTTTAAAGGATTAAAAAGTTCAAATCAAAAGTATAAAAAAGCATATTTTTTTATAGAAGTTTTGAATACCGTCAGATCTTCATAGTATAATAGAGCAATGCAATAGAGCACTCTTTTGAAAACTAGATCAAAAAAGAATCTTCATTTAGTGATTCACTTTTTTAAGTAATAAAGGAATGCTATTTGTATTCTATGAATTTTGGGACTACCATGTCATTGTCACGTAAACTTAGTTTCTAATTATAACTAGACCATGGTCCCATAGCAAAGGGATGTTGGTTGTTCCATTGCTTTGTTATGCTATGTTAAATAGAGTTCTTTTTGTTTAAATTTATTTGTTTTCTTTTTACTAACACATGCAACGTTATGTGATATACTTCCTATGATATAAAATGTAATCTCCTCTGAATTATGTTTTTCACAACACTTTATGTTAATATACTAAAATTGAAAAATATGAAGTGTTATCTTAAAAAAATCTCTTCAAATTATTGTGAGCTAGAGCAAAACCCGTGTCATTGACATCGAAAAGTTAATTGTAATTTTTTTTAAACGTTCTCGTTTTAAATATGCTTGTACAAAACAACCTTATTGAATCGGGAAGTTGAAACGTTCTCATTTTAGAACACAACTATTGGCGTTCCAATAATATTAACCAATCAAAAGACTACTTATCTTTTGAATCTTCTTTATTTTGTGTAGAAGGATTTTTTAAAAGTAGAGAACAACTTTTGAATATGTAGTTCTAGAGCAATATTTTTTACTTTATTGCAACTAATAGTACATTTTTTTGTTAAAACAAAATCATAATAGTTAAAAATATTGTAATAGGAGAGATCCATTGTTATTCTTTAGGATGCAATTTTTAATTTATTTTCATGGGTCACCTTAAATAATCAATATTTAACATCTCCTACTTTGTAAATTCAAAAATCACAAAATACTATACGTGTACTAAAACTTCATCCATTGAAGACTACCCTAGTACCATAACAAGGTCACCAATAAATAATTCAAAAAATAATAATAATAATAATTAAAAATTAAAAATTGGAAACTATGAGGACAAAACACAATAAATTATTTAAAGCTACATTTTGCTATTTCTAAACCATTTTGGACCATTTTTAATCATTTTTTTTTGCTCAAAACCAAAAATCAATAGCAAATATTTATTTTCCCAAAGATTTGCTCAATAAATATTTCCTCGCAGGATGGCGACCCTGCTATGGTACTATGGTAAATGTAAACCAAAATTGACCGTCCGTTTGTTCTTGACCAAGACAATGAAAGCTCTCACTTCCTTTGGGCTATAGCCCTGGTTACCAATAAAATCTTGAGCATAAAGATTCCTATATACTACAATAAAATCCTAATATATTACTATATAATTGAAGAATAACCTAGATACATTTTGAAACCAGCATAAATGGAGAGTCCATTCATTCAAGATCCCACATGAAGATGCACATGATACTTCTACTCACATGGGTCTTTTCAACGCGTGACTGGAATTCTGAGCAGGATGTCCAAGTCAAGAGCAAAAGGAGGGATTGTCATATGGGCAGTACAAATTCCAACTTTGTTGTCTTTGTTCCACCAGGGAAGAGACTCCCCTATGGAAACGCATGGTTCTTAAGGAGTTACATGGCTGAACAATATAATCAAGCCATAAAAATAAATTTAGGGTAAATACTAAGGCAGAGACTACGCAACTAAGGTTGATTGTCCTATTACCAACCAGGTACCCAAAACCAACCACCCTAGATTCTTGCCTAATTTCTAGATTTTCAAAGGGAAGATATACCTCATTTGTACATTAGAGCATGTGATCGGTTTTAGGTAAACCTATGACTTTCACTTTGAAAATTTGTACTTATTCAAATACTTATTCTTATAAGTTGCAATTTTTTGCAATCCTCATGAAATCCTATTTCGAACGCGGTCATAAATTTTTTCCGGATTTACCACTGCCAAATATAGGTCAGATTGCTTAAGTGGTTGGTAATAGGACAATCAACCCTAGCTGCTTGTTTCTGAAGAAACTCCAGGGATTCCTCTCACAAAGTGCCCAGTCATATGCAAGAATGTCACAAAGGAAGCTCACTTAGTAAGTCCTGAGTGCCACCAATTTCAATCCCCTCCTTTTGTTCTTGACTTGGACAATTTGTATAAGTTACTACTAGTGAGATCTTCTAAATTTGGTGAGATCTTGCTGGTCCACTCTTACCACTCTAGTCAACTCTGATCAGTACATTTTGTTTGAGGGTGGTTGAGGTTGAGCTTCCTGCTCTTCATATGTGATACTTTTGGGAGGATCATAGAGAGGAGAGAAGTTGGGTGAGGTTCATAAAAAAAATGCACAAATTTTGATAAATTGGCTCAAATAAATGCGTAGTCACTCTTATTAGTAGAGTCATCCGTAAAGTCGAGAAATAAATTCCACAAGAGGAAAGACAAGGCAGTACTAGTTTTTAAGCTTGAACGGCGGTCTCGAGGAAGTCATTTAGTATAAATGTTCGGATACATGAGTGTACACATGGTATTTTATAGGGGGCTATGAAATAATTGGAATATTTTACAATTTATAGTATATTTAGGGTATATTCTTAGTACAATCTAAGAATATTCATAAATTAATCTCAAATTGGTTTTAAAACACCCTATATTTATTCTAAAAATTTATAAATTTCATCTCGAATGAATAAAAGACACCCTATATTTGTTCTCTCATAGTTATCTAAATCTTTGACAGTGACTTCCCCAAGAAGGCGGCTGAAATGAGTTTTGGTCCCTTCTTTTCGACCAATCATAACGCATTGCGTTGTCAGAGAGATTCAAACTTTGAACCTCCCCAATGCAAGAGAAGCTCCCCCAAACCTAGCTTGAGTTCCCACGGAGGAATCTCCGTATACCCCATACTAACTCCATGCTTCCCCAAGGGAAGAAGCTTGGTGGCTTGTGTGAGTGGGTGTGAGAAATTTCTATTTCAAGATTGAAAACATCTTGTGACAGACAAGCTACCTAGTTCTCACTTTACGGATAACTTTACTGATGAGGAAACTTTGAATCATATAAATAAAAACTCCGGTCCTCTTTTGAGCCCACCATGAATAAAGTGCCTATTTGTAATGACAATGAGCCAATGCCCACCGGACAAAGGGCATTGGTACAAAACTACTCTCCTCTTACGAGAATACACTTTAGTGACCCATCTTTGTGTCACTTGAAAATTAGTGTAGGTGATTGTAATTCATTGTTTTTATTAAAAAAAATAGTGACACAAAATATTGAGATATATTGAACATAAATTAAAGTAACCCATCCTATTTGTGCCACAATTTAACTAGAGTTACAATGGTCCTGAGTACTATGCTTTGACACTATTTTTTGATGCCCAAAGACCACCTTTCTATTAATGATCACTATATATTTGTTCATATAATCCATCTCATGTACAATGTTGTGTTGGAATATGTTGTATACTCAAATTCAATTGTTTAGTAAAACATGTTGGTACAATGAAACATGGCAACAATCAAATGTTTGTACGTAAAAGTACATGGTCAGAAAAGATCCATGAGACGTTTAGGGTTTAAGAAAATTCCAAGAAAAATTTAGTGTAAAGTAGTGCATCCTATTTGTGACATTTATCAAGGCATTCATTTGTACAACTTACTTGTCCTTGCACGGACATTGTTCATTGATGTCAAAAATCATGTGGAACTACGGCGGTTTTGACTTGAAAACTTGCATTATTGCCAAGTGTAAGTGACAACACTTAAATACAAGTGAGAGCTAGTGTATTTTCTGAGATATTTTCTCCACAAAGTGTTTGTTCATTTTGGGTTAAACACATTGCCATTTAAATTAAAGTTTAGGGTAGTTATCAATAAAGACAAGGATCAATATAGGTTGCCTTTTTGTTCAATATGGGGGGCCTAGTAGCACTTTTGAATTTTTTGAAAGCACCTTTTATAAACACTAGGAGAGATACGGGGCCTCAAGAAGACTGCTTTCCTTTGTCAAATTGTCGATCAGTAGTAAACCAACAACAACCAATCAAAAAAAATTAATTTAAATTTTAAAAAAATTAAAAATTAAAACAATAAAAAGTGACGTGGCAAACGGTCTACCACGTCAGACTGTGATGTTTTATTTATTTATTTATTTTTCATTTTTTGTTTTAAAAAAAAAAATCCCAGCCAACTGAATTCAGCTGATCCAAAGTGGGGGCCTTCTTGAGGCCCCATATCTCTCCTAATGGTTCTGTCAAGGTTGACATCCCATGCCAAATAATTATTTCTTTTCAACAAATGCCAAATTCTATGAATATTCTTCAAGATTCTATTTTTTACCATACAAAATAGAATTCTTTTTGAAAAAAATCATTTTTTAAAGATTTGGGCTTCTCTTCTTATAATTAATTTTTGCCTACCTTGACAGATGGGTGCAATATTAATATAAAACCTTGACAATTAGATACGATATTAATATTAATTACATATGTTTTTGGAAAAATATGATTCCACTTGCTATGAGTTTATGATATGATTTTCTGAAATTCAACATATTTTTTAATTCAACATATTTTTTTGAACCTTCAAGAGGAAGCAGCTAAAATTGTAGTACAAATAAGGGTGCACTGCTTAATAAGAGAAAGCAGTGAATCATTTCATAGGGTCCAGTACAATGCCCAAACAAAAAGATTGTCGCCTCTTCTACTCACCAATTAGAAAATTGATCTAAATTGACACAAAATTGTTATTTTGTAAAAAATTTAAAGTACACTTTCATTTAGCATAGTTACTATAATCAATCATACCAAGTTTCAATTTCTAAAACTATAAAGTTCATATTTGATGAATTTTAAAGTGTTTTTGGTGTTCTATCTTATAAATTCACATTAAAATGATTTATGATAGATTTTAAAGTTATGATTGGACATGCTAGTCAAAAATAAAAATAAAATAAAAAAAATTCTAGTTAGAATTTTTTTTGAAACATTATTTTTACATATAAATGCAATTACATATTGATTGTTGTCTATTACATTTGATTGCTTCAAGCTCTACAACTAGTTGATTGTCTGTGCTTTTCCTACACGTAAAAGTGATTTAATGATTACCAAACTTGACCAATCTACCAACATGTGTGTCTAGCCTTTACTCTGATTTCTTCTTCCAATTTACAAGGCATAGATCGGCACAACTCAAGGAGATTGTTTCCACAAATCATATTCCATTGGCATTCAAGAATTTGCCTCAACTCCTCCAAAGTTTAGGCAATACTTGGATCTTGTTAAATGGAATCTTTGAGGATCTTCCGGACATTCTCAATTGGGTTGAGATAGGGTGAATTTCTAGGCCAAGTTAACTTCTCAAAATATTGTTGATGTTTCTAAGTTCACATTATATTTGCTATGGTCAATTAGTGAGTCATTAATAGTTTATGAATCATTGATTAGGAGTCATCCGTACTTGTTAAAGTTGACCATGTTAATCTTTGAAATTTCCACTACATATCATTTCTTGTGATTTTTGAGGTTTAAATGAGATAAAAAATCATCATAACCATAAAATGATTTAAAATTATCTAATTTTTGGTGAATGATGAATTTCACAATGAAAGCCATATTGTGCAAAAGAATCCTCCAAAAAAATTAATATTGAAGATTTGATAGGTTTTCGTATTCTAGGATGAAAGTCTAATTTTGACCCACAAGGTTTTAAAATGCAATAAAGTGCTCAGTACCTAGAATTTTTGAAAATAAATTTTTTTTACCAAAAAATAGACTTGATATTCTTGAAGTTTGGAAATTTTCGTGAAGAATCACGAAAACCAGTGGCATGGCTTGTTTTGAATTAGTTCAAATTTTATAGTTGTGAGTGACAAGTGACAATGTTATTGTTAGGACACTATACAGTGCCCCTAAGAAAATGTTGTCCCCCCTTTGTACCACCCTTACAAAATTGCATGTACAGTGATACAAAATCAACTTTAAAAAAAATACTCAATCAATACCTCAAAAAGACAACATTTGGATCAATTATACAAATTTTACTTTCCAAAATAGAATGTTGATTTTTGCTGAACTTTTTAAGAGTTTTTTGGTGTTCAATCTTAGAAAATCATTTTAACCTCTAAACGTCCTCACCCCTCTTCAAATTTGAAGAATTTCAAAGATGTCTTATAAAATGTAACTAAGAAGGATATTTCGAACTTGATATATGAATAAAAGTTGTACATTATAAATTTTTGATTCTATCCATACCATTAGATCTATGATTGTTGTCACCAATTATTTTGTATAAAATTTGAAACTTAAAATTGAAAATTCTTTTGTATTTTGATTACGAAGAAGATATTGACAATTTGTGGATGAAAGTTGTTGTGGTTGGTTGAAATGTAATACTACAAGTGTAGTGATTTTTGGAGATTTTTTGGTTGCTTAATTTTGTGAGTTGACTTTTATAAGAGCACTTTTATGTTGAAATCTTCAAAATTTTGGATGAAACACTACAACATGAAATGAGGCATAATTTTTTCACAAATCATCCCCTTTCTAATTGGATCACTCATGCATGAAGCTAACTTCCCATAAAATATATAGTAAAAAAATCCACATTGCAAAAATCAATGACGGATGAGAAATTTGTGTTTGACTCTGTACATCGTTCACATTTTGGATGGTTGGACGTTTAGGGGTTAAAATCATCATTGACAGGTTTTGAACATTTAATTGGACATATGTATAAATAACTTAAAAATAAACATCATTATTGTAAGAATGTTTAAAAAAAAGTGTACAATTACATATAAATCTAGTAAACTAAAAAGTGTTTTTTACTACACATGACTACTCAAGATCCTACAACTATTTGGTTGTTAAGTCTTCTCACTTACATTGAAATGATACAGAATTCTATCAATCTATCAATGCTTATGTTCACCCTTTGCCTTGATCACTGCTTTCAATCTAAAAGGCACAACTCTAAATTGGCACAACTTTAGAAGAATTTTGAGGTTTGTCTGCAAAAACAACCATATTTAAAATTCAAAACATTCCAAATAAATTCAATATTTTAAAATAAAATAAAATTCACAGTAAGAATTCACATGGTAAAAAAAACTCATTAGAATATTATTTTTTGGGGAAAATATAGCGAGTGAAAGTGCTATAGAATATAGCATAGATCTTGATCCACAAGGCTTGTAAATGCAATAAAATGCATAATATTTTGAATTTTCTAGATTTAGAAATTAGACTATAAACTAGACTTGATAAGTTTCACTTATAAAAATTCCTATTGAGAGATCTTGAATGATCATGGAGATATGTTGTTTGTTGTAGTACAGAATTTATGGGTTTAGTAAAGAGGCGACAATGTTTTGTTGGAGGCACTGTACAATGAATTTTTGTTTCTAATATTAGCCAAATTGCTATATAAACGTTGGGTTGGCTAATTGATGGAAAAGATTTTTGGAAAGAAAAAAAGGAATGATAGCCAAGTTTCCTACATGGAGTCAAAATGTCTAGCCTTTTTAAATCTATTTATCACCCAAATATTGCCTAAGTAGCACATGAGTATTACCCTGATATTACCTATATATTAATATGAAAAGAGCATCCAAGGAGCTTGAATTGCTCTTTAACCCCTCAACATCCACTGTGTATTTTCTGTAGTGCGAGAAAATTGGACCCCATGATGCAAATCATCTGTTTTTGTGAATATGACTCCACTTTGACACAATCGACAGTATTGATCTTGTAGTATAAAACAAGAGCTTGAAAATGATGTACTGCAATCACAAAACCGAGATAAAATGAGAAAATGCATTTTATAATGAGAAAATGCATTTTAAAGGGATATTTTCATGTTGATGAATGAATAAAAGTTGTACATTATGCATTTTAGATTCTATCCATACGGTTAGATTTGTGATTGCTATCACCAATATTTGTATATTAAATTTCAAACTTAAATTTAACACTCTTTTGTAATACAATTACGAATAAGATATTGACAATCTAATAATGAAATTTGTTGTGATGGGTTGAAATGTAATACTCTAAGTGTAGTGATTTTTGGAGATTTTTTGGTTGCTTAATTTTGGTAGTTGACTTTCCAATAGCACTTTTACACTAAAATCTTCGAAATTTTGGGTGGAACACTACAACATGAAATGAGGCATAAAAATTTCACAAATCATCTCCTTTCTAATCAGATCACACATGCACAGAGCTAACTTCCCATAAAAGTTTCAATAAAAAATCCACACTGCAAAAAGTGCATGATGGATGAGAAAATGGACTTCAAATCCGTACATCATGCAAAATATGCATGGTTGGGCGGTTAGGGGTTAATGGGTAAACCATGGAGAAGTAGCAAAAATGCTAAACTGTCTCCTGAAAAAAATCACTGGTCCTATTAGTCCAGTACTTCCCCAGACGTTGATATAATATTATATATATATATATATATATATATATATATATATATATATATATATATATATATATAAAACTCTGGTACTACAACCGGCGTGAATAAAGAGTCCGTTCATCCGTAAGAGTGTTGTTGGTAGGCCTCCGTGGCCTAGACAAACTCTTCTTTGGAGCACTACGCTAAATAGTATATTTAGTGTGAGGTGATGAATAATGTGCTTACCCCTACTCCTTGTCTAACACTAATTGTCAATTTGTGGGTAATTAGTGTTGGATGATAATCATACTTATCATTCAATTCGATTCATTCCATTTCTAAAATTTCAGTTTTTCCATCTAAACTTTCATCTCAAGTTTCATTCCTTACTCACACTAAATATCCATATCTCAAAAGATCACAATGTCAAAATGTTACTATTCTTCATAAATAGTGTGAGAATTCACAATTAATGTTTTTACAAAAGTAGGTTTTTTGATATTTAGAGTGATGCTCGCAATTAATGTGCCTCACACTAAATATACTATTTAGTGTACCACCTTTCGATGGTGAGACTCTATAAATTACAATCTATCTACTGTAAGTTATATAAATACAATATACTACTAATCCGACGTTGACATGCCTTGAGTGGGAGGGACAAAATCATTGCAGAGAGTAGACTAGTGCAGACCTGGGTCTTGTAGAGTTACATGATGACCATTATAACCTGCAGTCTAATTTACATACAAGTGTATGTACGTACTTGGGGTGTACGTACCCAGTCCAGTACTGTCCACTTCAATACAAGTGTGAATGGCATTATCACCACAGTCATCACCAGAGTGCACACTACTGTGGCACTTGATCACCCAGCAGCTGTCTGTGAAGAAGACAATCTCATTGATGAAAGCTCACATGCCTCACTGGTGTCATGAGAGGTGCAAATGGAGCTCCATCCTTCTGCAGCACTGGGGGTATAATTCTAAAGAGCCTGTACAACTCGAATATCTCATCCATCTATGGACAGGCTCAGACGTGATGATACTAACCTACATTGAAAACCCATGATGATAAATTCTTTGGAGTTAAATGAAAATACCTAAGAATCTCAAAAGATAAGTGGCCAGTAGGTGTCTTCATATGCAATTCATAAGAGAATATATATCAGATTCTGTATATATCACTTGGCAATATTCAGATTCTGCATATTTCACTTGACTGGTTGGCAATCTATTATATTAATGCACATTGTCACGCAATCTGTCACGATCCATTGTCACGAAAACAGTCACGTTTTCATCCCGAATGGTTTTTATCCGGTTTATCCAGTTCATATTCTCCTGCATTCAATGTTTTATATTAAATGCACATTGTCACGTGATCTGTCACGACCCATTGTCACGAAAACGGTCACGTTTTCATCCCGAATGGTTTTTATCCGGTTCAGTAAAACTTCGACTGGCTATCCAGTTCATATTCTCCTGCATTCAATGTTGCAGTGCAACAGGTATGTGCTAGTATTCTTATAAATATTCAAGAGCACCTATGAAAACATTCACAGGCTAGATATGATGTGTGAACAATGGTGATTCGCCACTATGGATAGTGAATCTGCTATTTGAGAGATTGTACAAGTATTAGATAACCAACGAACCGCGGTAGCAGCAAGTAGGTTATCATACATAACTGGTTGTTGACTTCTCAACATTAACGTGGCTCCATCCCATTGGCAACCCGTCACAAGTTATAACTTATAACCTTCTCTCTTTTCATCTTGCATTCTTTGCCCTTGGATCATGAAGATCAAGGGTTGTGATTGAAAAGTGCACAACCGGTTATGTATTAGAATCATCCTCACCACGTTTTCATCAGGGTGAAGTTGATATCACCAAGTCTTCCAGCTCCTTCTTTCATAGTCATCCTCAAAATGATCCCTTCAAGAGTTATCAGCCATAACCACTCACATTTCCCAGTTTCTATTCTAACACTCAGTTTCCCGTTTCCCCACAATATTGAGATTCTGCTAAAAACATGCCCAACAGCTGCGAGAATTTGGGAGTTAATCTGAGGGCCATTTGGGAGTTAATTCAATGTAGAGGAGCTGCAACCAAGAACAAACCCAACGACACCCTTGTTTGATCACCAAGCCAGCCTCTCCCAATCCAACACCACGTCTCCCAAGTCATTAATTCAACCATTAATCAACCAACCAATAATCAAACTTAGTGTGAGTAATCTGGACGCGCCAATGCTCATGTACATGGCGAGGAACACACAAACGACAGCCACCTAAACACTATCCTGATGTGACTTGATCTGCTGCTGGGGACATACTATTGCTATCCTGCAGTTGGCTGCATGCTGCTGGGCATGCTCTAAGTAACTCAATTCGGAAATCCGGTTTAGTGGGAAAAATACATCCCTTCACCGCTTGTACTATTTTCCACAACCGAGGTCCAGATTTGAGTTACTTAGTCCATTCAAATGAACCAATTGTGTGTGGTCGAAGGATGATGACAAACAGAATCAACACACTTTGGAAATTGGCAAGGATCTACTACGAAACTAAATTTCCATTCCAACCAACACTGAAACTGGTAAGAATCTTTCGAGTATGAATATACCTCCATAATTCGCTCTGCATCGGAGGTCCCGCATTAAAAAGTTACCTCGATTAGGGTTTGACCTTGACATACAGATTTCGCAAGCTTCGACTCACCAATCAACGGCCCAGTGAAATTCGGAACCTCCAACTACCGTGACGCCATCACCGAACACCGTCCATTTGATCCTAAACCCTAAACCGCAAATCCACAAACAGGTCCTAAACCCTAAATTATGCAATGGCGGAGTCTGAGCTCGTAAGATCACACAACGTGGAATCAACCTGTCTACAATCTGGTCCAAAACATGTCATTGCAAGATTTGTAGCAGGATTGGCAGGTGGATCCGATGTGTTCTCCAAGACAACGATTCATGTGACACTGGATTTGCACGCTTCCTTCCATGCCCCTGCAAAACTTGAACTTGCAATAATGTCAGCATTGCAGAGACCCAGAGTCGTGAAAAGACGGGTACGTGCAATTAGTGTGGGTCACTGTAGTTACCGTTTTATGCACTGAACAATCGCTGGGGCCACAGAATCTTTAGAGAATGATAGCCTTCAGTAAAATCTGATTTTAGTGAATGCAGAAGTAGAAAAGTTAGAGATATTACTTGCAAGTTCGTTTTTTACATGAATATCTAGTTACAAAGTGTTGGGCTAACTGCAGATGTGGCAGAAATTATTAAAAAAATAAATGCCAAATAAAATTTGGAAATTTATTTTTCAAAAATTATATATATATATATATATATATATATATATATATATATATATATATATATATATATATAATATATATATATATTATTATATATTATTATATACGAGGTTGTTAACGGGATTTTTAGCCCGACAAGAAAAAAGTAAAAACAAGATAATAGCTTGGGACAGTAACTAACTGTGACTGTGCAGAATTAATAGGGTTAGGACATAATGAACAATTTTGTTGAGACAAGCAGTGTAAGGGAATGGATGGGATATAAGAAAGAAACAAGGTCATACAAAAAGAAACTCTCAACAAGTGCTACAAGAGGCAAAGGGTTGCGACACAAGAATGCAAAAAGTTCACGAATACTCGAAGAGCAAAATCCTATTAACAAAGGAATACAAGAGGACTTCAATACAATACATGAACCCTTCGTCTCGTCATCTATTTATACTATCTCTAACTTCTATGAATCTATGAACAAACACGTGGAAGGACTTCTATAAATTTATGAATATAGATAAGCATTTACAAGGCTACGAAAGGGTATATCCGTGCCAAACAGTTAGAGTGGCGACTAAGGCAGTTAGAACGATGACTGCCCGGTTTTAAGGGGTAGTGATAGCCTTCAACCCTCATTGCTCTCATTCTCACATGTGTTGGTAGTGTTGGTAGTGTGTTGGTGGAGTAAGGAGAGTTAGTATAGAGGGTTGAAAGGAACCCATTGTACATGATTTTATGATATATGACCAAGATTTAGTCCCCTAGAAGAAAGGGGCGAAACCATACCATTTGTGTTAATCTTGTATAGTTTGGGTAGTTTTGGGTCAATCCGGTTTGTGGGTCTTGTAGATCGGGTGTTATTATATATAAATGTGGGTGTTTTTGCACTAGAGCGTGATAGTTCTCAACAAAATAAAATTTTAATGTTGTAAAGCAATTGCATTAATGACATAATATAATAAATAAGGAAAAAATCAAAAATATTTGAATATAGTAAAAATGGAATCATTTCAAGATATTTTATATTGTTTTAGAATCTTTTGAAATATTTTTATAATATTTTGGAATATTTCTGTTGATGTCATTTAATCAACTTGCAAACCACATCGAATGCATATTCCAACCACTCTGCAGGCTCTGTTTTAATTAGCCAACCAAACTCGCAAGATTTTTTTGGAAACTCGCCATTTCAAGGGAGAATTAATTTAAAGGACCAAAAATTGTCGCCATAAACCTCTAATATCCACCTTGCTCACAAAATCTTTTGGAATCTTTTTTGAATACGATACCTTTGTATTGTAGGGATTGAAGAAAATTATTGTCATCACTATATCTTCAATGAAACGTATCAATTAAAACAATAACATATTCATTCTACAACATCACCGAATGAAATGTATTACATTTCGGTCCAAACAATATTTTATATTATTCTTAAAATTATTAATATATATACAATTTTAGAATACCATTTCATTGTAGTTAACTTTTTGCCAAAAAACTAATTTCAATGACCAATAGAAAATGTTTACCGCCACATTTTGCTTGTTATGCAATGTCATACCACATATTTTGGACACCCTACCGTGTAAACACCCATGTGCTTTGGATCTTAAGAAAAGAAATGAACCTTGCCATAGATTTGAATTCGACAGTTTCAGACCAAAGACAATTGTAGAGACAGAAAAGGACAATAACTGACAGTAGGAGATTTTGACGGTGAGATGGTTTTTACTACTCATAAATGGAGGGAAAACATCTCTTTTACATTGGCGACCATTCATAAGTTCGGATCATGTGGCTTTTGCTTCAACAGCTAGGACAGTGTTGCGACAGTAGTGATTTGGTGGGTGGCAGGCTCAATGTCTGAAGAGGGAAGCGGCTGTAAGCGAATCTAGCAGTCATGTGATCAAACTGCTACAATAAACGTGGGTGGGGACGTCACCATAGGAAAAAGAGGATAGTTGTTTATCACTAACGTAAGCAGGTAGACACTTTAACGTGCTGGAGTAGGAAATGAACAGTCACAACATAGAATAAAGCAAGTAGAATAGGAGTAGTAGAAAATTTTAAATTAAAAAAAAAATAGGAGATCAGGATCCAGATCTCAGATTCAAATCCAGACCTAGATCATAGATCACATATCTCGATCTAGCCATTGGAGTTTGGGCAACAGTGAAAGTAAGTTAGTTATTGCTAGGCAATGGCCAGTTACTAAGATAAAGAGCTGGACATGATAGAATTAGCAATTGGAGTAGCTGAGGACATCTCCTACAACAAATGGGGGATGGAGGGCAGTGATCTTGGCTTACTGGGGACTGGAAGTACCAAAAGGGCAATACGTACAAAGACAGAGCTATCTAAGGCAGAAACAAGCAGAAGGATCAAACAAAAAGATCAGATAATGCCTACCTAAGCTTAGACCAAAGGAACAGACCATAGTTGACTAGTGGACAAAGGACGATTGAAGATGTTGACTAGATGGGAAAATCATGAACATGAGCAGAATTGGAAAGAAGACCAGGAGGTATCGGAAGATTTCCAAATTTATGCCAAGACTGCTTGGAGAAGAGTGGTGAAGCTAGATGCCTAAGAACTATGGAAAGAGTATCAGGTTTATAGAGCAGTATGGAAGTAGGAAATGTCAAGGCTGAAAAGGAGAGAAGCAGAAGCATTTGTGACTGAGTCAAATTGCGGAATCAACGGACTAATCGTGGAGGACAGAGCGGTAGACAATCTAAAAGAAGGTTTTGGAGATTGCCAATGAGAGATTATCAATCCCTCATGGATTGGTTGATCCATCGTATGAAGTCAAAGCATTACGATTGGAAGAAGAGAGACGATCATCTATATAGCAAAGACCACTAGTATTAGAGGAAAGACGAGTGACATTTAAGCCATTGACCAAAGGACTAGTTCAAGAGCAAAAGGGGGATATTGGCAAGAAAGACTAGCAGAAGAAGGCAAAGGACTAGCAGAGGAGGTGAAGGACCAATGGAGGAAGGCGAAGGACCAATAGGGGAAGACAAAAGACCAACAAAGGAGGCGAAGGATCAGTGGAGGTCCATTCAAGAAAGTTCAATTGCAAGAATACCGAATGGCAATTGGATAGAGCCTACGGATAGAAAATTAAGCCAAAGTAGGAAAAAAAGTATAGAGTTAATTAGGCCAAAAATAATTAGGCCAATATTCAGACCGGTGGTAGCGACACAAAATGCACCATGATATCTAAGGGAAAATGTAAAGTAAAAGGAGGATATTGTTTACTGGGATAAAAGGAGGATAAATGTAGAGAGTCAACTGGGTTGACTAATAGTTTTGTTAGAGCACACATTTAGGATGGCGGCTTGGGCATTTAGGGCGACGATTAGGGATTTGGAGGTAGTAAGGGCTTTTGAGCCCTCATTGTGTTCATTCTCTCATAGCATGTTTTGGTAGGAGTTGGAGTTAGAGAAGAGGTACAAATATTGGTAGAGGTTGCATTGAGGATTGAGGAGGCTTTAGAAGGCATTGTACACACGGATTTAGCATATTTAATAAATATACAATCTATTGAAAACAAAGGGCAAAATCCATACTTTTGTGTGTTGTAACTTGTATTGTGTGGACAATTGTTTCTAGATATAGTGAACAAATGTTATAGATTTGGAGTTTTAACAGTTAGAGCTTGTAGACCAGGTCTTGTTATGTATAAATTTGCTTTGAATCTAAAAAAAAAGGTGAATCTGGCTATAGATCTAAGTTGGACAGTTTAGGGACAGTGTAAAAGCATGAACCGACAATAGGGGGTTTTGTGGAGTAAGTGGTTTTTACCACTTTCAAAGGGGTCCAAAAGTCATAACCATGTCTCTTCCCATCCCTTTAGGATATGAGTCCAAAAGTCATAATCATGTTTTTGTTTGAGTGAGGGTTGTATGAGCACTTTGACCGGTTGCCCGATCAATGTGTCATATAGCCGGCCGAGGGATGGGTGTTTTTTACTCCAAGCAATGGACTCCCTTTGACCTAGGTAAATATATGGTGAAAGTACTAGACACAAGGTGGCAAAAAACAATGCATATGGACCAAATTGGTGTGTGCAAGAAAATTACAGCACACACAAGAAGCTCAAATGAACAATAACAAACACTAAATAGGTTCACAAGCCCTCACCAATCACCCTAGGCACCAAGTGCGATTTAAATGGGCAAAATTGGTGAATTAACCCTTCTAATTAGGGTTTTTGGACTTGTGCACAATAATTACAGCACAATCCCAAATGTTCGAAGGAGTCAATAACAAGCACTAATTTAAACTCATGAGCACTTCACCAGTCACTTTAGGCACTAAATGCGATAAAATTGGATCAAATTGGTGAATTGAACCCTCTAATTAGGGTTTTTGCACTTGTGCACAAAAATTACAGCACATTCTAAATGCTCAAATGAAGCACTAACAAGTACTAATTTAAACTCACAAACACTTCACCAATCACCTTAGGCACCAAGTGCCATAATAATTGAGTCAAAGTGGTGAATAAACCCTTCCAATTAGGGTTTCTGGACTTGTGCACCAAAATTATAGCACACAAACAATGCTAAAAGAATCAATAGCAAACACCATTTAGACTCACAAGCATTCCCCAATCACCCTAGGTACCAAGTACCATTAGCTTGGGTGAAATTGGTGAATAAACCCTTTCAATTAGGGTTTTTAGACTTGTGCAAGAAAATTACAGCACACCCACAACACTCACACTTGACCCAAAATTTGCCTAAAAGTGCTTAAATTCCAACCCAATTTGCCTATAAGTACTAAGTACTTGGAAATGGGTTTAAATTGGAGTAAAAAATGGTTAGGTGAGGCGAATTTGCAACCTCGCCTAAAATGACAGCACTATTTCTAACCCTAGAAATGGCCAAAAAATTGAATTAAACAGCCTAATGCCCAACATAACCACTCCAAATGCTACAACACCTCAATGGGGAGTTGAAAGCAACACATATTCATCAATCACAAAGAATTCCAATTCTTTATGCCACAATTTGACCTAATTGCCAAGAGATGGAGAACATCCTGGTGCAATTTCGGCATCGCTTCTGCGCTATGCCAAGCACCGGACCCCAAATCTCAAAACACAATCCACTACTCAAATGTGGACAACCACCAACAAACATCAACACCAAATCAAGTGATATTGTTCATAATACAATAATAACCTGGAATACTAAGATAACAACAATTAAAATTGCTAGTACAACAATGGGGCTTAATTGGTTATCCCAACCATATAGGGACCAAGAATTAACCCAAGGTACACAAAAATTGGAAGGAAAAGAGAATGGGAGGTCTCCCTCCGTATTGTCACTATGGAGGTCCCTTAATATCACCTTGTGAGGTCACAGCCTTGGTTCCGATGGCGTTCCTTGGTTCCGGCGCGTTGGGGCTGTTGTCCCGATGCCTCCGTCGGCGTCGCCTCCACTAGATCGCTCGCGCCTGAGATCGCCCTGGTTCGTGATTCTGGCGATAATGCTTCCGCTGCGTGAGCGCCCTGCAGCAGCGCCGGATCCCAGAACTCGGTCCCGGTCCCCGTCTTCGTGTTCCTCGTTGTGCCTTCGCCGTCGTCTTCACGCTGACTCCGCTGGTTCCCCTCGTCGCAGGCTTGAATCCTCACCGCGGGTACCGGTCGCCTTGCTCAGACTCGTGATGTCTTGGCAGCGCTGATCTTCGTCGGTGAAGGTCGCCGCCGCGAGTTGTTCTCGCCTTTGTCTCGTCGCAGCCGGATCCACGCTGCAGCCCTTCGCCACTCCGCCTTCTCACATTGCCCCTGAATTTCCGGGTCCTCCCTCGCGTATTCAACTGCCACTACCAAACCTCTATCCTGATCTCATACACCACCCTGTTTTCCCCTCTCAAATCCACACCAATCGACTTCGCTTATCCTCTAAAAAATCCAGGGCTCCGCCCTCTTTACCTGATCTCGACTGAAAACTAGTTTTTCTGCTCCCAATACTTCTCCTACACAATCTGGAACCTCACACCAATCCAAGAAAAGTCTCTCCACAATTCCTCTCTGATCCCGATTCAGATCTAGCGTCTTCCTACCAAACACTAACGGCCCACACACAAAACTAACTAACTGCCTTATCTTTGCGACAGGGGTGGGATTCAAAATCCCACCCCAAGCTACATACAATACTCCCACCATTTATCCAAACGGATTTCATCCCTTTAGACTAATTTTCTTCCTACCGTCCCCCTTCACTCATAGGAAACCGAGAGTTCTATTTACCCACAACTAATCTACCATGGTAGTCTAAAGAATCAACCAAATGATAAGCCAAAATAGACTAATAGATTAAACTAATAGACTAAACTAATAAACTAAAATAATAGACAAAAAGAATAGACTAAAGAATAGGCTAAAAGAATAGACTAAAATAATAGACTAAAATAATAGATCAAATTGGACTAATAGACTAAGAGGATAGACTAAAATAATAGACTAGAATAATAGACTAAAATAATAGCCCAAATTGTATAAACACTAAAAATCCCACAATTAATCGGTTAAAAAACGATAAGTAGCTAAAATTACTCAGACAAAAAGGCATAATAGAAAAGGCCAGCCAAAACCGAAACCAAATAGCACACCACACGGAAAATTGTCTAATCGGCTAAAACGCTGCACTTAGACAAATAAATAACGCAAAAGAAATAAAAAACCTTGCGGTAAAGGTTTACTGCTAAAGTGGACCGTCTCGACAGTTCACATGTTAGTAGGAGAGTTAGGGTTAGTGGCGATTAAATATTAGGGTTGTTAGGAGGGTATTTAAAAAGGACTCTTGGTCTCTTTGGTCCTTTTGCTCTGGCTCAAGTCTTGCTCCAAAATACTAAATGGATATAAGAGAGTTTGGCAACGAAAACGAGCATTTTTTGGGGTAAATTTGTAGTTAAGACGAAGAGCTCTTAGCTCAAACCGTTGAATTTTCTCAAGGTTTCTCAAGGGCTCATACCTTGTGTCTATATCTTGTTGTATGTATCTATTCGACTTTGTTTGTCTTTATAATATACAAATTTGGTTGTGAATATAGGAGGTTCATGAAAATTTCGGCCATACTTGTCTTCTTCGTATTGATGTTTTTTCTAATGCAATTTATTGGCTTGTTGAAAAGCAAAATGGATACAAACGAGCGAGGAAATGGCGTTGGAGTGCATTTAGGCACCACATGTCTAGAAATGGGCAAAGAAGACAAGTATTTTCCTTTATACCCTCGCCTTTTTTCCATAAACCTTTAGATTCATTGATATATTTTGTGGCGGACTATTTTTCTGGACAAATTTTATATAGGCATAGAAGTTGAAGTTATTAGTGACCGAGTTATTGACATATCTTGTTGCATTTGTTAATTGCAGTGCAAAGACATTTGAACCAAACGTAATGACCAAAAATGAGATTGAGATTATCGTTACCTTTCAAAGAAGTGAATTAGACAAAGAAATGATTGTCACATTTTTAGGAATTGAAGTGGAGGAAGAGATTAAGAATGCCTTTTGAGCGGCTCAAAGAAAGGAAGAAATAGAAGCATCGGAAGAAGAGATTGTTGTTGCCTATCAAACGTTTGAAGTAGAAGAAAAGATATTGGGATTAGGAGCGAGAACTAGGGTTGATTTAGAAAAAGCAAAGCAAAATGTAGATACATTTGATGCCTTTACCATGGATATGAAAGATTTGATAATACCCTTATCTATAAAGCACCCTAGTGATGCACTCTATTGAGACATGAGTTTATAGTTACATCATAGTGCTTCCATTTATGTATGGATTACTAATAAAATATTATTTTGGAACATCTACTAGTATTTCATGCATAGATGTAATTCATGAATTTAATTAAATGGATAGTCCTCAAGTGTTGCTAATATTTATTTTTAATTTAATTGATTCTCTTAATCATATTTAGCTATTGCAAATGTGCAATGATGAGAGAAAGTTAGCAAATCCACATCTTTTCAAAGGAAGCTAGTGACTTAAGTACATTAACTTTGTTGAAAAACCTTTTATCATGTAAGTTCTTTTCTAAAATTGTTGAAATTTTTTCAAGAACATTTCCTAAACTTTTCAACAAACATAAGAAGAGTTGAATTAACAATTCAAAAAATGGTGAAGCGCTTGACTAATGATGAAAATTTCTATGATAACTTTTCAACATTAATAAGAGTTGAAGGAAAAAAAACCCTTTTGAAACAACCTTTTAAATAACGTTTAAACCAATAATTTAAACAAACTTTTAAACAACCTTTTCGACAATCTTTAAACAACCTTCCAAGTTTCTGTTCATCCATTCAAGATACAAACACAACCTTGACTCCAAATACTTTTCACACTCTTAATATTCCTTCAACTAGCCAAAATCCAAAATGTTCTCCTTCAAATTCGCCTTCAAGTAGCATACACATCAATAATTGAAATGGAATTTGTAAAATCCATTTTGTTGAAGTGAATTGCATCACCCTTGTACTTTACAATCCACTTATAAACATTCACAGTAGATTGGCATTTTTTCAAATTGAAACACTAATAAAATAAAATAAACTCATTTAGAGACATCATGAAAATGTCATGTTGAATGTGTTATGGATAAACGAGATAATATGAAGATTGTGTTATTTTCTCAGTCATTTCTATGTTACCTTTAATGGAGTTTTTTTTTTGAATTAAGTAAATACAACGTATACCATGATCAAGAAATATACTAATCAGTGTATTTTTCTTTCGAAATAGTCTTTCTGCACTATATGTTGCTACAGGGTGAAAGCATGGTAAATTGAACCACTTGTGATCCCTAAGAAGAAGCAACAATGCAAGGTCCAAAAATCTATTAACTTTTCTTTTTTTGTGAATTTTTTTTTTGTGTATAAAATAAAGGATACAATGTTTAACAAAGTTTAAC
This sequence comes from Pohlia nutans, assembly GCA_022496805.1. Lineage (NCBI taxonomy): Eukaryota > Viridiplantae > Streptophyta > Bryopsida > Bryales > Mniaceae > Pohlia > Pohlia nutans. The sequence continues at coordinate 17,283,823 of CM040097.1, forward strand.
CAAAAAAATTGAAAAAAACATGCTCAATAAGTATTTATGTGTTATAGTAAGGTTAAAGCGGTTAAAATTTGAAAAGTAGTTCTGACCAAATTGAAAAGTATATATAAAACATGTTGAAATTGCATTAAATATTTATTTTTTCAAGAATTTTTTTCTTCTTCAATTATTTATTTTAATTTGAAACTTTGGATTGAAGTACCTAATAGAATTGTGGAGGGCTCTACCAAATCAGAACTTAAATTTTTGAATTATTAGTCGTAATTTATGGCCTTTGACCAAGAAAATTGTAATTTCAGCACTGAGGATGACTTTAATGGTTCAGTTTACCGTGCTTTCACCCTACATGAATGTTATTTTTGTTCAAATCCTATAAACTTAAGACTTGTGATATATTCAAGCATTTCATGTTGTGTGAGCCATGTAAACTAACGCATGTGATATAGACAGATAGTCTTGGAGTTCAAATTTATAACATGTTGTACATTCACCTATAGAAAGTAAGGTAACCTCAAATTCCTCCATTCTCTAAAACACTTACCAAACTCACTACAATGATTTGACAATCACCAAAATTTTCCTATAATACAGCTTGTGTATGATGCAATTTTGTGCCAAATTTGGTGCAAGGAAGATGACCGGAAGTTGCAATAATGTCAATTTATCAACTTTTTTGTCTAATGTGAAAAAAATGCATATCAATTACGCAAAAGCATCCACGGATCCAAATTTTTTATAGAAGGTAGAAGTCGCAGTAAGGAACAATATGGTGTTATAAAAAAGAATGGTATTCCTAGGTATTTTTAAATTAAATGGTGTCTACATGCAATTCAAAGTTAAAAAATTAAGACCAGATTTTAGTTTAATCATACAATAAATTAATTAGCATACTTTTGTCAAATTTTTTGTGAGACTGTATTGTCACAATCAAGAACAATATAATGTCATTAAAAAAGTGACAAAAATAGATCAATTACTTTATTATATAATTAAACTAAAATTTGACCTTACATTTTTAATTTTTAATTGCATGCGGACACCATTTAATTTTAAAATACCTAGGAATACCATTCTTTTCTATAACACCATATTGTTCCTTATTGTGACTTCTACCTTTTACAAAAAAATTGGATCCTTAAAAGCTTTTGTGTAATTGATATGCATTTTTTTTCACATCAGACATAAAAGTTGGAAAATTGACATTAATGCAACTTTTGTTCCTCTTCCTTGTACCAAATTTGGCACAAAAATGTGCCATACACAAGCTGTATTGTGGGAAAATTTTGGTGATCGGCAAACCATTGCAGTGAGTTTGGGAAGCGTTTTAGTGAATGGTGGATTGTGGGGTTACCTTACTTTTTATAGGTGATTGTACATAGAAATTAAATCCTTCAACATCTCATCTTTGGAGTAGTGACGAATGGGCATTGATCAAAGGATTTTTTAGAATGTAGCTGATGGATTTGACATGCTCACAAATAAGGATAGGAGTGACCTTTGATATTTACAACTAATACTTGCCCATCATTGCTTTCAACATCAATAATAAATAAATAAATAACAAAAACAAAACCATTGAGTAATTTGATTTTTTTATTTAATTGCACAAGTTCCACCTTGTTTTTGAGTAGCTATTGATCATAAACTTCCATCTTGCTCTGTAATGATAAAATAACAATCCTCGTAACAATTACTTAACTCTTAAAGGATCAAGTGTCTATATTTTGAATGATGAATGATATATATCAATAAGATTTCATTAATCAAGCCACTTTTTGCAGGTCAAAAAATACTACAAAACTCTATGGCAAGATAGCTTCATGCCTGTGTGAACTTTGTAGAAGGAAATGATTCATGCTTCATTTCATGTTGAAGTGATTCATCCAAAAAATTTAAGATCTTGACACTTCAAAAGCGCTCTTGAAAAAATCATCTCCTAATTAGATAATCAATGTCAATTTCGAAAAAAAATGTCAGACATGACAATCCAGGTTACAGACATAGTCACAAGGTACGCTAATACTCTAACATACCATGAACTAAAGTTTATTCCTAAGGTAGATTTCAACACGGGGTACATTTAATTACCCTATGACTATAAGGTAAGAGGTACAGTTGCCGTCAGTTTAAGCATTTCAACCTACATGGAGCGCTGATTTTTAATGATAAAAAATTGCAGCACATAAAACTTTGGGTTTAATAACCAAGCTCAATTTTTAATTAATTTTTTCACAATGTATGATTTTGTTATAAATTTTCAAACTTAATATACATAGACTACTATTGATGTTAGTAGGTGTACCAAGAACTGTCTTTCATTTGCAGTCCAATCAGATTGCTAACTTGGTATTCAAAATTAATGCTTGCGATAACTAGATTGGGAACTCCTAAAGTTGAAACAGGTGCTTTTATAGGTGACCACAATTGGAACCTAACAGTTTCTGGTGCTTCTACCTTTAGTTAGTTATGGGTATGTCTAACTTACAAAGCTCAAGAGCCACCACGTCCCATAGAGAGTACCGTACCCAACCATCAGGGTCGGCATCTCATGCCATTTTTTTGCCGACACAAATGTCAAATTCTGTGAATGTTTTTCAAGAATCTCTTTTTCACCATACAAAACAGATTTATTTTATTTTTTAAAAAGGAATTTTCAAAAGATTTAGGCTTCATTTCTTTAAAATCATTTTTTACTGATCCTGGCAGCCAGGTGCGGTAGTACAGCAGGAATTCTTCTGATTGTCAAGCAATGAGGAGCTACGTTACGTGATCCGGGGGCTTTGGAAATGATTGCATCCTCTTGCCTGCACCATGTTCACCTGGCAAACATACAGAAGCATGGACAGCCCTCAGACGGCTCAGAGGCATGGATTGAATGGGAAAAGCCTTGCAAGCACTAAATGCACACCCTTTAAGGAAGAGAATTGACAGACAAATATTGACCCCCTTCCAATCAGCACACCCCAAATCCAATCTCATCGTTTTTCAACGGTCTTTTGTGTGTAAGTTGTTCTTGAAAAGTAACATAAATTTAGCAGGTCCATCAACAAAACAAAATATTCTGCATGTTGTCATATAACTTTTACATAATTACATCAATAAGTTTTCTAGGTGTATAACCCTTCTACTCATATCATGTACCATAACATGTCTCAGCACTTCTACATGACAACCCTGTGTACCATGTCTCTATGTAATGTAACATGTCTATGTAATGTAATGTAACATGTCTATGTAATGTAATGTAACATGTCTTACATGCATTACACCAAAGCATGTCTAGGAGCACATAGCTACCAAAAAGTAAAAATCTGGACATTCAAGATCCAATCAACGACTTGAAAAATTCTCAATCTATTTACTGCATTCATCAGTGAGACTTTTTAATTTGAGCATGGAATGGAGAACTTATCGATCTTGCATACTGTAAAACCTAAAGGTCATGAGCACAGAGTCTTGGTTGTGACTCGGTTGTCATGTTGAAGCAGACACGATGTGCAAGCTAGCATACACAGTTGTATCACATGATGCGTATGTACTTCCTTCACCAAGCGTGTTCTGTAATTAAAAATAATTCTTGGTACTGCATGCGCTGGGGTTTAAAAACGCCAACTCGCAGCCTACAGTGGTACAGTTCTCCTCTTTCAAGGGCCAGCAACAGAAGAGAACTGGTAGTAGAACTGTAGGCGTGGAAAGAATAATAAATGGTCACAGTGCCTACTTCAATAAGAGATAGAGAGAGACCAGATTCCAACATTCTAAATTTAGAAACTGTGGTCTCTCAATAATGTACCAATAGTTTACAGTCTTTACACTGCCTGGATAGGAAGATGATCCATGCAATTAACTCCGTTGTTATTGTGAATACATGCCTCTTGCGCTGGCTGAATATTGATCCTCTACCAATTAATTGTTGAATATGTTAATCTCTGCACTCAAAACTGTTGCTGCAAATTCCGTTTCTTCTCAGAAATCCTCTCCAGTACTCCCTGAAACACAAGAAACAGCTTTGTCAACGTCGGTGTCCCAATTCCTCAAACCACACAATCATCTAAAATTTCACTCAATGTCCATTTAAGTAGCCACCAATGAAACTGCTAAGATTTTCATTCGTGAAAAGTTCCTTGGTTTTGACAAGACTTTAAAAGAGTTAGAATAGGCGTAGTCTAATGCACTGTCCTGGTTTTGGGAAAGACACCATAGTGAAAATTGAAAATTCACGACTGATTTAACACAATTTCTAAAATCACAAAACGAGTTGTGTTTGGTTTTGTATTCTCTTTGCAACATCCAATAAAATTCAAAATAAATTCTCATCATGTGCACAAAGGTCAGACACCACAGACAAAACCAACACAATCAGCCGGCCCACGGACACAAAATCACTAGCAATGAAATGAATTAGCGGCATGGCACAGTGAGCTGGCTTTGAAATAGATGTACTAAGAGTAAGTATATGAGAGAAGAAATCTTGCTTACAGTACCTTCATGGCAATGCCAAAGCATAGTCTAATGCAATGTCATGATTTGGGAAAGACACCGTATTGAATATGAAAATTCACAACTAATTCAATACAATTCCTAAAATTACAAAAAGAGTTCTGTTTGGTTCCGTATTCTCTTTGCAACATCCAATGAATTTCAAAATAAATTCTCATCATGTGCACAAAGGCCAGACACCAAAGACGAAACCAACACAATCAGCCAGCCCACGGACACAAAATCACTAGCAATGAAATGAATTAGCTGCATAGCTTTGAAATAGAGACAGTACCTTCATGGCAATGCCAAAAGCGTCGGTATATTCCTCAAGCGAGGAAAGGCCACGAGGATCTGCATACACCAAGTTGGGAATGAGCTCCACGATGGTCTCCCGCATTTGCTGAATCGTCTTGGCAGGGATCCTCCGCAACACCGACTCCACACTCAAAACGCCAGACCGAATGTGATCCTCGGAGATGAAAACAGAGTACTCACTCTGGTTCTGGGGCAAGTGCCAAGCGTAGCCAGAATACGAGTGCTGATGGAAAAACACGGGAATGCAACCCGCCAGCATGGAATCAAAGATAGACTTCCGAGTGGGCGAATCCCCTTGCGGTTGCAAACAAAACTGGGACTCCTCAAACAGCTTCATCACAGGCTGGGGTGACTGACAAGCGCCACCATCACAGCTCAACAATTTGCAGTAAGGAGACCTGGGTGCATGCATTCACGATCGAAGGTCAATAGGGCACCCGAATTAAAGACTCCCGACAAATGAAATCTTAGATTTTAGAAGGGCATTCTAGTGCTTATTACTTAACCGTTATTAAGGACTGGTTACCAGCACTTAATCCATACCTAAAATTGACATTTACCAAAAAAAACAAGTGGACAATGTAAAGTAACCAGTATACAATATTGTTACTAATAAGGTACCTTTTGAGTGAGTCTAAGCAATGGTTACACATTGTATGGGACTTTTGATCGTGAATGTACCCACCTCCGGCACTGATCAATCAGCTGGCCGCGTATCAAGCGCGACATGTCGCTGCGAGTGCCGCCCGCGAAAGAAAACAACACCGGCCGCTCCACCGCGCGCACGTAATCCTGCCAAGCACGAATCTCGCCGTCGGAAGAAGGGTGGAAATTCGTCGGGTACGGGATGCCCATGTCAATGCTGTCCCAGGGGCTTGATTCAATCACAAGGGTTGTCATGTTTTGCATCGCGGGGAGAGTGAGAAGAATGTTGCCCCACGCAGACCGCGCCGTCCGGCGAAAGTCCCACGTAATCCTGCCGCCTACCATGAAATGGTCATGGCCGAAATGCATCCCCCACTCGGGCTGAGAAATCAGCCATTGCTCGAATTTCGAAGGAATTTCGTCACGAAACGCGAGTGATTCTTCCCAGAGCGTGCGCTGAGCTTCAAGACCCGCGTAGAACGGGACGTAAATCGCTGATGCTTCCCTGGGATCCGTCGTCAAGCACTCGTATTGTTTCATTCTGTTGTGGAAAATCACCTCCAATGCGAACTGGTGAGTTTCGTACCACGGGGAGAATTCCATCGCTGGACCCAGCCCCGCGTTTGAAAGCGCCACGCACATGTCTGTCCATTCTTTCAGACGGGAACATTCGGTAACAATCTGCTCGTTCCATTCCCGAGGCACGCGGGAAATGTACACGTATCTATCTTTGCAACTCTTCGTGGTTTGTGTGCGTCGTAGCCTGCCCAGGCTCCCGAAGTCCTGTTTCTCCGTGAGATGTACAGGGGAGTTGTAAGTCTCTAGTTCTTCTAGAGAATTAGGGGAATAATTTGTGTAGCGACAGTAGTGGACTAGGAAAATGATCGCTAAGCAAGTCGTCGCTAGTATCAATCGGTTTCGCATCTCCACGGACATTATTGCGCTGTTGTTGTTGTTGTCCGACCTCCGTAAGCGCAACCGCTTCTTCATTCCGGGAAACATTCTCACTTGATCCAAGATCATGCCTAGACCTCGCAACAAAGGCAGCACTCCCTGTTGCATTGCTCTAATTGATTTCTATGTACATGACACCTCATCTGCCACCCTGCACGAAACAAAACAGAAAAAACCCCCCAACAAGACTGAGAACTTTAACTTCAGCCATAGCCAGGAAAAGAGTCGACAAGCAAAGCATTCCACGCAGCCACTCCCGAAAAACAGAAAACTAGGAACGACACGCACTCTTTCCTCTAGTCAAATAAAAAAAACACGTACCGTTTCTCCCAAATCAACGAAGCTCCCGTTCTAAAACAACGGTCCTCGAGAACTCCGCCTGGCAACGTGCAGCAAAACAGAGAACGCGAGCTGCTGCTTGTTTGCTGCTGCTGCTGCTGCCATTACAGAGTTCACTCTACAAGCTACCCATCACGACGTACTGACGTAGATGACGAGAAACGCGACGAGTACCGGAGTAGGTGAGGGTCACAGTGTGCGGACGCTGACTTCTCGCCGGCACTGCAAGTACGTGAGGAGACCTAGCTCATAAAAAGACAGGCAACAAACCCAAAATCAACAAAGCAAACACCAAAATCATTCTCTCTTCACGAGACTATTCCTTCAATCCTTGCTTGCTGCATGTACTACTTCAGACGAGAGGCCTGTGATCATGTACTAGTTGAGACGAGTGATCATGAGGCCCTGTGATCATTCATAACTACGGTAACTTAACACCGTGAGCAGGAGTTGGTCGGACATGCAGTGAGGATTCAAACCCACGAGAGGAGTAGTTGGGCCTTCATTCTTTTCTGACACCGAGTACTGCTGCTCCCGACCGCCGCTACAGTTGAGTTGCGAAAGACGATGCAAAATACTTACGAACTAAACATGGAAAAAGCCCTGCGACAGTATGCGACAGTAAGTGCGCGATCAGAGCTCCACAAGCGAGCTCCTGGGCTCTCACTTTTCGTTGTGGCGAGGACCAGCGCGCGACGGTGACGGACTAGTGACGGTGACGGTGACGGACGGAGTGACGCTCGCGACGGACGGACTAGTGACGATAAAATTGCTGAAGGCAAGCCACTTTTAATTTTTTTAATTAAAAATGGTCTGCCCTTTTTTCAAGGACTCACGGTAAACATTCTGTTTATGCATAAAATTAGAATGATCAATGACGGTTTAGACTACGGTGGAGAAGTTGACCGTTCAAGAATTTTAGAGAAATGGAGCAATATGACAGGCATATGATTGGAACAAACCGGTGAAGAACGAAATTTGCTCCAATCATATTGCTTCATTTTCCTAAAATTCTTGACTAGTGGATTTCTTCACCTTAGTTTAAACCGGCCTTAAGACATAAGGTAATCTATTAACCCTTGAAGGATATATGCTTTCCTCATTCTACATCCAAAATCGCTTTTAAACTCCATTTTAAGCATGATTCTCTTTTTAATTTATTTTTGTTCTATTTTAAAGAAAATATATTCCTCAAAAGGTGCTCAGTTTGAAATTTAAAAACCCCATTTTATGCAACGGAGTAGACTAAAGTTATGAGCAAGATTCTCCCAAAAAAATTATCAAGCCCGTGGCCCTTACTAAGTTGTTTTAAGGATTAAGACATAAGGTAATCTATTACCATCATATTTCCGCCCTCATGTCTTTGAGGTGTACATCCTAAACCAAAAATGTCTACCGTTGGTACATGTGGATGGAATTGAAAACATGATTGTAATAGGTTGTTGTACCTTAAATTAACCCCTAAAGGACATATTTAATAATCTGTGGTTTTAAAATAAGGGGTGTGAGTGCGAGATTCTCTTACACGGTTCTTACATTAGTTGCCTCTTGCAATCCACACTCATAATCACGAGACTCTCACTAAAATAATTGCCTTTTTTCTCGCAAATTGAAATCGCAGAGGTCTATGACTGTCCATCAAAGAAATTATTTTACTCGATATTGTATGGAGAACCTTGCTAATAACAAAGCTCTAACTTTTTGTGTTAGAATATTGAAATTTTGTCTTAAATTTCGTATTGTTCTTTTTCCTAAATCAAAAATTATTTCGGCACGGTGTTGAATCAGACTTTCAATTATGGTAGGTTAGAAGTGTACCAAATTGTAAAGAGCTTTGCTTTTTTGTAAAGTTGGCATAAATTGACAATTTGTGTGTTCGGGATTCTAAACCAAAGTTCACACGGTATATAAAGAACTATGTGTCTTATCTTGAAGGTAGACTTTACGACAGAAATAAATAATAATAAATGGCATGTACAAAACACCAAGTATTTCAAAAATAAGAATTGAAGTCAATTTTCTTTATTTTAAGAATAAATTGAATGTAAAAATTGAACTATACTTTACAAAAAGGTAAATGATCAAAATTAGAAAAAAAGAGAAAATGATTTATTAACACAATTATAGAGTTGGTGGAGGTGCTTTTAATATTTTACAATGTTTTTAAAGAAGGAATGTATATATTTATAAATCAATGGGATTTTAAATTAACCAAGATGTTGAAATATCACAATTATAGCAACAACACAAGTCATACTAGCATACATAAACATATACATGTATATTTATGTTCAATTTTATTTTATATATACCTACTTTTTATATGCTTATAAAAATATAGACATATAAATATATACATAAAATATTTATATAAACTGCATGTCTTCAACCGGTATATGATTTATAACTCTCAATGTATTTGTTAGTCAAATTTAAATTTAGTAATTGAAAATTGCAGGGCACCTCTAAATAGGCTATAATAAAAAAATCCATTAGTTTTATAAAAACTTGAATCTAAAATTTTGGAATTTTGGAATTGAATCTAAAATGTTGGAATTGATAATATGTAAGATCTTGTTCAAACATTGAACTTTTGTAGTATTTATTGGAATTACTTTTGTAGTGTTTATTGGAATTACTTTTGTAGTATTTATTAGAATTACTTTTTTAGTATTTATTGGAATTAGATGAAACAAACCTCAACATGAAGAATATGACAATTCAAAGCTACACTAAAAATATCAATAAATTAATTAAAATTTTGAAATTATTAGCATGTCTAAACTACAAAACCCATGTTGGGCTTCAAAATGGCGCATGGGTTAATTGCATTAAATTTGAATTGACAAAAATTTGTTAAATCTTTTTTCTTCAAGTTGACTACCGTAATACATGATTGGATGCAACAGTAGGGTGTCGAATATTTCATTAATTTTCTTAAAATAGATTCAACACTTGTACTTTTTGATAACTTCCTTCTTTAACCCCTAAGCGTCCCGGCGTCCATATTTTGGACGTTTTTGGGGGTACAGTCACCTTCGAAGAGCTGTAACTTTTGCAAAACGTGTTCGATTTTGCTGAAATTTTGAAAAAACTCCCCGCATGATGTATGGAATGGGTGGTAAAAATTTCAGATCAATCCGAGATGAATTGAATTTTTAGTGATCATTTGAAAGTAGGTATGTTTTTTTTGAACAGTTCTGTGAATTTTGATGGCAGCAACTTCAGGGGCTTGTATCTCCTTCATCCCAAGTCCGTTTTCAATAAAACTTGTTGGGTTGAATTCCCCTTGAAGTCTAGTTATCATGGTAAAATTTTCAGGTCAATCCATGTTTTTATGAATGTTTGGGAGTCATTTTAGTGCACGGGTCTAGTTTGGACACTTTTTGCTTTTTGGTTCAAATGGGTCACTTTTCGGGCTACTTTTTGACATTGCAAGGCCATTTTAGGGCACATTAAATTTTTTCATGAGGCTTTTTTGGTACTAATGTGTTTATATGATGATTTTGAACAACTTTATAATTCAACATTTTTTCATTTGAGTAATTTTGAAAACGAATTTCACCTCTAACTGTGTTGCTAGGAAAATTTCAGCATCCTTTTTTAGCACTAAAACACTATGATCTTGCAATCTATATGGCCAAATGACCCCAAAATTGATCCACATGATCTACAACATGTATGTTACAAGATTGTACGGTTGAGATTTCTATACCTCACTTACATTTAGACCTATGACACATCAAAAGCGATGATGATTTTAAGCCCAAAAAAGCTAGGGACCTTTAGGGGTTAAATTTGAAAAAAAGTGAAAAAGAAATTTAGAGGCCCACTGTTGCACTCAAGCATCTGACAGGGGATTGGAGGAATTGCAGAGCATTTTCTCTAACTTTAGCTAAGCCAAGTAACGAGGGTTGGAGAGTTGAATTATTTTATTTGCGATTCCTCTACAATGTAAAGGGTGTGGTCCAATAAGGGTTGAACCCTTCAACGTCCCGATTCAACACTGATCTCGAAAATGCATTATAAAATATTTGATGAATAACAAAAATGGAGTTGATGTACAAAGCTCAGTTGTAAATGTCAATGTGAAGATCACATCTGTATAGTTGGATTTATCATATGTTTTATTAATAAATTTTAATTAAATTTTTAAGATTTCTTTTGAACTTCAATTAAAATCCCAAATTAACCAAAAAAATTTAAAAATTGTTGTAATGAATTTGGAATAACATGCACTACGAGATGGTAAGATTTATATTATTTGATTCTACTTATTTTGGAAAATCATGTTTAAGGTCTCATTTTTGAACTAAGAATGAAATTTGACATAAACCGATTCTGTTATTTGAAAAAAAAATCACAATATCTTATTTTGAAGTTCCATACCATACAAATGATAGTCAACTACTACAAGAACCAAGATAAATTTGGATGGATGAAAACTGTCCATGTATGTTCATCGTCCACTATGTGGACACAGGCGCGTCAAAGGGTTAAGAACGTCATGCTTACAATTGAATAATGCATCCTTCTAAATTAAAAGAAAACTAAAGAGAATGTTCTTTTTTTTTACATTAGTGTGTTGCTTTGTTTTACAATACTATAGTATGTACCGAAGTAGTAAACCAAACAAATAAGTGCATAACGTTCAAGGACAAGAGCCTACAAGGGCTCTTGCCCTTGAGAAGAATGTGCAGAATATCCGATATCATCATCTATGAAAAATCAGTCGCTAATTTGTTTTACATGAAGGCGGAGGTAATGGCAATTGGGAGGGGAAGGTCAACAAGATCTCAAAGCTTTAAACACATAATAAAAAAGAAAAAGATATTGAAGTGACTTAATGCCGGCACTAGAGCAACACGCTGGCCAACGTTGGTTGAAAACTTTTTTTCTTTTAAATTGTTAAAAATATATATAAATTATAAAAATAAAAAATAAAAAATAGAAGAGTTGGTTGACGCTACAAGTGCCAAGCTACGTGCCGGCAGGCGCTTGCAATATTTTTTATTTTATTTTTTGATGGTTTTTTTTCTTCCTTTTCTTTTTTCATTTTATTTTTTTCACTCCACTCGAACGACCTCCAGCAACCGGCTCTGTCCATCCCTTTTCTGAATGAACTTCTATATCGTTAGATGGATGTGAAGGCAGTGCCCGTGAAGGCTACTGAATGTTATGTGATTAATTAATCACTGTTTAAGTTTTAAAATGATTAATTAATTGCAGTTTAACTAACTAGTCAGACAATTTCCCCATACTATACTGTAGAAGAAATCAGTAAACAGTGATTAATCAATCATTGATTTCACAAGTGCTTACAAGTGTACTTAATTGGACTCAGGTAATCAAATTACGGCCATTGTTTAGGTTTTATAATGACTTTGGTGACCCATTGGTAATCAAATTATGGCCACGATTTAGGATTTATAATCACTTTGGTGACTTATTCTTAAGTAACAAGTTATTCCCTGTGAATCCTTAAACGCCTAAACAATCAAAATTTGGTTGGTTTCATTTATTTGATCTTTCTGTCATTAGATATTTTTGGTTGAACATTAATAGACAATCAATCATTTTTGAATAAAAGCTTCTCAAAATAATGAGATCATGAATTTTGGTGGCTCTTTAAATTAGAAATCATCAACTCCATGTAGTGTATTATAAAAATGATTATTGTGTACAATTTTGGCTATCAAAAGTATGTCTTTTACATTCAAGTTTAATTAAAAATATATATAGATTATCAAGTCTAGTTTTCACTCCAATATTGTATCTGGCTGTCAGGGCCATGCCAAATAATTGATTTTTTTGGAACTTCTTTTTTTCAACAAATATCAAATTTTGTGGATGTTTCTTAAGTTGATATTTTTCACCATAAAAAATAGGATACTAAATAGATTTTGCTTATATATAAATGACAAGCTTACATTCATTCCATTTGAATACCAATAAGTGATGTGGAAGTCCTTCAATTCTATGTAGTGCTAAGATTATTAATGGTTTAGTTTATCCTTTCGTCTTACCTACTTCTACTTAACAATTTTGTAAAGAATGAAAATCAAGTTGATTTATTTTAAGTATTTATTTTTTCCTAAATGCTCAACTCAATTCTTCAACATAAAGAATTCAATCATCATTTTTCATAATGCAAAAAAACTAAGTGAAGAAAATCCAAAGTTTTGTTGACATAATTTAACAAGGTCCTTGCATTAAAAATCTTTTTTCACTTCACCTCTAATATACTGCAATCTATATGGTTAAAGTTGCTAAAACATTTATCACATGTTTTTGTACTAGTTTTGTACAAGATCCTACAATTAGGTTTGAGAAAAATCATTTTCTTGATTTATTTTAGATCATAGAACTAGAAATAGTGATTTTGGTTTGCTTTTAAAACAAAAACACCACTTGGTCCATTAGGGGTTGATTAATACATGAAGAAATGATTATAGAACATTTACCAAAAAAAAAACTTCAACTCTTCATGACTTTTATATACACTATCTAAATGTCTCATTCTTTAACCTTTTATCGTCACTGATGATCAAATTGGTCATTTGGGACCAAAAATCCCAATTTAGTACTTCAATATTCTATTTTCAACCAATATGTTGAACTAGACCCCTATTCATATTGCATTACTTATTTAATGGAGTTGTTCATTTGTGAAAATAGTCAATATTGAGTAAGAAAATGACATAAAAAATTTGGAACTTTATCTAAAATCAACATAACTTTGGCTATCCATAAGTCCATAAATTTATGTCTAATCAAGTTGTTTTTCTTTTCCAATGTCTCTCAAATAAAACTTTCTATTCATTTTATTTACAATTTTTTAAATTTTAGACTCATCTCGTCATCCAAAATATGATAGAAACAAAAATACTAGTAGAAAGAACATATTGTGATGACTAACTTTAGAAAGAACATATTGTGATGACTAACTTTACTTATGGTTATCAATTTTTACTCGAGACAAATATTTTTACCAAGATTGAAGATTTTGGTAATGTACTACTCCATAGCATAATAGAGCAATGGGAGCCAACACCCTTTTGCAATGGGACCACAGTTAATTACAATTAGAAACTAAATATACATGGCAATGACACAATAATCCCAAAATTCATGGAATACAAATGACATTCCTTCATTACTCAAAAAAGTGGATCTCAATAAAGATTCTCTTTCAATCCAATTTTCAAAAGGATGTTCCACTGCACTGCTCTATTATGCTATGTCATTGACACAACATTCACAAACATACTTTGTAAAAAGAATTACCTTTGTGTAAAAAGTCATCAATTTAAAACAATTAGTGCAGCTCAGGTTAAAGACGATAATAGGTGTAGCGGTTTTGGGTGTCCCCAGAGCCATCAGGCATGGTCCAGGAAAGTATCCCAGTCATTATTTTGGTCCAGCCCAGGCATGAAAATATCTGGCATTCATGAACGGAATACTGTTACTGTTGCAGCGTTGCAATGCAGGTGTCCCTGGGGTACTTATGGGGGCTTTTTGATACATGTGCAAAAAGGCAACACTCAGGACAACAGTGACGTGCTTCAGAGGCTAAAAGCTACAAGAGTCCAAAGCTTAGGTTCAAGCGTCACATCGAGATCAGTCAATACCGTATACGGCTGGCACATAATGCAAGAGCCCTATGGTTTAAAACAACTTCACTTTCAACAATGCTACTGACGTTGAATAATGCTAACCGACGTACTCAAGAGGTCCTGCCTTACTTATTCCAGCTGTAGAATTAAATTAGAAGTTAAGAGGGATATTACGCTAGGACAAATACTTCTGACAGTCTGAACTTGTAAGTATGATTGAATGCAGACTCAGCAAAGATCCTATGCTTCAACTACTCCTTTCAGCTTTGGGCAATTACCATGTTCTTTACCTGTGAAGTGCGTACAGAAAGACTCCTCGTCAAATTTGAAGATAGCCTTTGAAACTAGATCACCAGCTGTGAATGGTATATGTCAACTCTTCAAGCTGTAGACAATACGTGAGTTCGGCAAAGATTGCTGCTGATCTCAGTCCTGCTCCACAGCTGTAAATTACAATTGCTTCGCAAAAAACAATCCATTATATGAGTGCAGATTCACAACAACAAGCTACTCTATCAAAATCGGTCCAGAAGCAAAAAGTCATCATCCTCCAACGTCTGCACATCTTTGTCACCTACAAAATGCTGTCGACCAATATCATTGACCATTTGAACAAACTCTCGGCGCTTCTCGATGCCAAGAGGAACATACGGAAGTCGAAAAACGGGACGAATTAAGCCCAGCTGTGCGAGAGCTGTATTGAGGCCTATTGGGTTGGGTTCCACGAACAACCAATTGATCAATGGCATCAGCTTCTTGTTGAGATCTGCATCTCTGCCGTCGAAGAGTAATTTGTGTGTCAGCTGTGGTATCAAGTTGCTTACCACTGATATAACTCCCCTTGCTCCATGATCCCACCTGTGAAGTACACGAGAAGCATCAGGTACAGTACAGTAGCCCCTCAAATGATACGTAATTTTTACACATGAAGTCAAGCCATGATTTTCAAAATGGGATTTCAAGCACAAAATTTATAGCGTAAAGTGCATTGGGTAGATATTCGAGTCTACTATCAAGAAATGACAAATTTGGGTACATTTTAGGATGAAATGCTAAAAAATTAAATAGTTTTGGATTGATATCTTCATACGTTGATATCTTAGTCAATAAGACCTCAAAACTCATGATTCTTTTTCTCACATGACTCTAGAAGGGATTTAAATTCTTTCCATTAAAACCATTCTTTCCATCGTTACTCAAAATTTGTATCCATAATTGTTTGAAATTAAGGGTAAAAAATGGAGTTCTGATTTTTCATATTAAAATAGTTCCCAAAAAATTAATTTTTTATCAAAACTCAATTGTATGTGTTATGCATCTTGTGTACTACAACACGTCAAAAAATTAGGATCAAATATTCTAATTTATCAAGTTTTCATGACAATTCTTGAAGAAACCAAAACTATATAACAGTAGTGGAGGGTACTGTACAGTAGCTTCCCGTGTAGATGAGTGTACCATCAATAATATGGATGTACACGAGAAAAATGAAGACAGACTTACCGAGCATCATGGAACTGGTCATCGTTTCCGCTCCAAATGGTGAGTCCCTGATCAACGTAGGCACCGATGCGCTCATTACCCATGCACTCCTTGACTCCTACAAAGTTGGGGCTTCCTGAAATCTTCTCGATTACAGCAGGAGAAATATCCTGACCTGTTCGCCCAGGAACGTTGTAGATAATAGTTGGACCCATCCCAAGCACACTTTCGAAATGTTTGATAAGCCCTTCATTGGAAGTTTTGCCATAATACGGATTGATATGAAGAGCTCCATGCATACCTACCGCAAACCCCTGCTCTGTAGCATGAATAGCTTCCCTTGTCGAGTTGCTACCAGTGTTACCTGGAACACAACACACAAATGCCACAGAAAATCGATCAAAACAAAACTACAAGTGAGCAAAACACAGAAAAGCACTACTCAGAAAAAGCACACCTTAACCCAAATTGGGCCTCGTGTTTTCTTTGGCAGTTTTGAGTAGGTCCTATGGGGACTTATTTTTGTTCAAATTTATTTGTTGTTTGACCAACACATGCAATGTTCTTCACTGATTCCAGTGATATAAAATTTAGTCTCATCTGAATTATATTTTTCAAAATATGATCAATTGAATTTGTCATTTGAAAACCACGAGTCCTTGGTCCTTTAGGGGTTAAAGCAAGAAACATCCTCACCACAACGTCATCAAAGTAACGTGGTCTAAACGACCAAAATGGCACACAAATTTCACGAGGAAACTCATGGCAAGTCTCACAACAGGACTTCCAGAGATAAGAAAGTCTAAATCATCACTTACCGATTACTTTTATTCTGTCGCCAAAAATATTCACTGTATGAGCTATCAGCATGATGTGTTCATCCCATGTCATCAGTTGCCCTTCTCCGGTGGTTCCTCCCACTATGAGACCCTCCGCACCATTCGCAATTTGTAAGTCAACGAGAGTGTCAAAAGCTTCTAAATCAAAACGTCCATCCGGCAAGTAAGGAGTCTTGATAGCAGTTATCAACCTCAAATTCTTCACTGCTTCCACCGTATTGCTGCACGTTGCGGAAAAAATTAACTCGATGCATTGCTAATCCAATAACAGCAAGAACGTAAGGTAGTGATACCCAATTCCCATACCCTCTCCGTATAAAAAGCCATTTGAAGTGTTACCATTATGACCTAGCCTAAAACTATCATGGTGGATATCTTAACTTTACATGTGGAGCAACATGTTGACAGGTAAGAGAGCTTCTTGTAGACAATGTTTGTCTCTTTTTGAAGTCTATTTAAGGATGTGCACGATGAGTGAAATTTACATACACCTATATGACACAAGTTCTGACTTTGAAAATTCAGAGAAATTTCTAAACAATATAATTTGTATTTTGAAATTTTCATTTCCCTACGTAACATTCTATAACAGTTGTAAGAGCTCACCATTCTCTACAATTCTCCACAATAGATTGCAAAATAATAATAATAATAATAATAACCAAATGATTACATTCACATGCAAATGGCTCTCCCCTCACACTCCTGTAGAAAGAAGCTAATTGCATTGGAATCTGGGAGGGACAAAAACAACGTATGTTGCTTGGAATCAAAGGGCTCTTGCCACTGTTGAGAAGATTGGAACTAAGTAGTGCTATAGAACAAGGAAAAACAACCTCTGATTGCCATGTAATTTTGACTGTGTATATGCAAATCCAAAAAGAACGGAAACAGGTATCTCTAACTTAATCCCTAAGAGTCTAAAACGCCTAATATGGCCATCTGCATCACTGAACTTTGCAACGGTGGCATTTTCTCATTTTACCTCAGTTTTTTTTTATTACAATACATCATTTTAAAGCTCTTGTTCTATACTACAAGATCAACAGTGTCGGTCTCGTGAAACTGAAGTCATTTTCACACAAACAGATGCTTTCCAGCAGGGGGTCCAATTTTCCTACACTACAGAAAGTACACAGTGGACGCGTAGGGGTTAAGAATCAACATAAGCAAGTTAAAAATCCCTCCTGCTCAAAAATTACTACCGTACATAGATCTGATAGAATTCTTGAAGAAGAAAGTAAGAAGCCACTCGAGAATAATCATTCCACAACGGTGCAGTGCTTTTTCTTGTTGCTAATTTTAGCCAAATTGCTACATAAAATTTGGGCTGGCTAATTGATACAAAGGATTTAACCCTTTCAGGCGCCTGCCACATAGTGGACGCTGAACAGATTCAAACTGTTCGAATTCAATCCAAATTGGACAGTTTTCATCCACCAAAATTTCTCATGGTTCTTGTGCAAGTTGACTATCCTTTGTACGGTTTGGATCTTCAAAATAGGTTGTTACAATTTTTGGAAAAACAACACAAGTGGTTTATGTCAAGTTTCATTCTTAGTTCAAAAAGTGAGACCTCAAAGATGATTTTCCAAAATAAGTAGAATCAAATAATAGAAACCATACCATCTCGTTGTGCATGTTATTCCAATTTCATTACAATTTTTTTATTTTAAATTCCACTAATTCATGATTTTTAATTGATTTTCAAGAGAAAACCTTGCAAAATTAATAAAAAATATTAAAGAAATATATGATAAATGCAACCGTACAGATATGATCTTCACATTGACATTTACAACTTTGTTTTGTACATCAATTCCATTTTTGGTTTTCATCAAACATTTTATAACGAATCTTTGAAAACAGTGTTGAACTGGGACGTTAAAGGGTTAAGGAATAATAGCCAGATTTCCTCCATGGAGTCAAGATATGGAGTCAAGATGTGTAGCCTCTATAAACCTACGTATCACCCAAGTATTGTCTGAGTAGCACATTGTCTATGTATTACCTTGATATTAAGTATATATATTAATATGAAAAGAGCATCCAAGGCATAAGGTTCTTTAGGCCTTGTGAACTGTATGTAGGAATAAGAATCATTGCAGGAACATCGCTGTAGCGGATTCTAGAATATTGGACATGCCAAGTAATTCATTACCTAAAGAATGATGGTGGAGAGTTGGAAGTCCACAGTAGCCTGCCTCAAGAATCACATGTTTTGAATTTTTTATATTTTATGCAGTGAGAGCAAAAGGGTGAACCCTTGCAAGGGTTAAAGAACCTTATGGGAGTCTGGATTGCTCTTCAAGCCATGGAAAAGTAGCAAAAATGCTAAACTGTCTCCTGACACACACAAAAACCACTACAACGGTGTATGATCTATAATTGAAGAGCTGAATGACAGATTAAAATACCTCCTCTTGGTTTCATGGCTACGCATTGGAAGCGGCGCAGCTTGCATGAGCGCGGCCCTTGCACCGACCTTGTGCTGCTTCCCCGTCGTCACGCCATGCCTAAACCCTGAACCAATCTCCCGGCCACGAAACGACACGGAGCTTTGAAGCTCCGAGTTAACGCTGCAATATCTGCGGTTGTCCAGGCCCCCCAAAACCGCATGGCACCGCATTTGCAACGTTGAAGACGCCATTCTAAAACCTTCCCTACGCAAAATTCACCGGGGCTGCGAGAATCACAAACCCCGGCCTGCAACGCGAGAAGTGGAAGAATGAGAAGAATGTGAGGAGCGATCAACTGAAACCCTAACAAACCCCTGATGAGCCAGGGCGGGAGAGGAGATGATGTGGCCAATGAGAATGTGCTGAGGTGGACCCGGATTGGGTTGTCGTGGCAAGCACGGGCTGCGAGGCGGGTGCCAGCTCATCACCGCATTGTCCATGTTAGGTTGACTGCCCTTACCCCTAACTGCCCAACCGTCCATTTTTTTTTGACGATGTACAGATTTCATCCACGGTTTCTCATCTATCTTGCACTTTTTGGCATGATACTACAAAATTTTATGGCAAGATAGCTTCATGCATGTGTGATTTGATTAGAAAGGGGATGATTTGTCAAAATTTCATTAAAGTTTAATGGAAAAATTTCTTTTTTCCATTAAACTTGATCTTTTGAACCGGGGCCTTTGAAAGGGTGCTAACGAGGGTTGCAAAATATTTTGGAGGATATTCTGCAATATGGTATAATATGAAGGCCTTATTAGTACATAAAAAGCAAACAAGTGAACTCCAAAGTTTAGAAAGTGAGTTCTTTTGTCAAACCAATGTATATAAACTCCTAAATGCATGTAATAAGTGCACTCCCCAAATGTCTGGCTTAATTCTTTGTTAACCCTTTACAATCCAGGGTAGTTTTGGAGAAACTACAAAATTTTGGTGATTTAGAAAAAGAAATCTTTGTTGAAATTAGGGAAACCATCAATAGCATTCAATTGTATAAATGTAAGCATAGCTTAATTAAGCAAGTGCCGGTTAAACCTTAATAAGATCCGACCGTTAAATTGGAAGAGTATAATACGTAGACAAAAATGAGATTTTAGAGGGTGTGTGACTTCAAAGTTAAATAGAATTTGGGTTAAATTTTCAAAAATGTAAGTGAAGATGTTCAACAATGATCTATTTCAACACCTCTCTATTGCAATCTTTCATATCAAGAACGGACTAACACATAACTATTTTGAACTTTATAAGTAAGAGTGACTTATTCATATATAGTTTCTGATTAACATTTATACGCACAAATATGAGATGAATTGATACATTGATCAAGATCGGAATATATACACTAATATAATATGAACAAGAAGAACACAATCCAAAAATGAAACAAGATAACAAACTTCTAAACACATAAAATACTGCATACTACTAACATGTGTTGTATTTGTATGTATTTGATGTACTTTGAGATATTTTCAATATTTTGGTGTTTTATACATAGGTATTTGGATAGCTTCACAACCCCAAATCAAAAATTTCTTTTTGAAGTGTGTGCGTGAGATGAATCCCCACATCTAAACTTTAGGCATTGATGCTTGGTTCGGGATAGATCTTACAATAGTTTGCAAAAGCATTCCTCTATGACCACATTGTAAAGGATTTAGAGCATAAGTACTTGGCACCAAAATTGCTAAAAACCGCTCCCATGTATACTGAGCAAAATAACCATGTGCAGTTGACCTCTAATGTGAAAGCGAGAGGTCAAATTTCTTCTCTCCAATCAAATTGTTGGAACCTTTGTTCTATGAGCAATTGGGTATAGTGCAAAGTGGCCTTTACTTTACAATATGGCCACTTGCTATCAGGCTTTAGGGTTTTAGGGTTTTTCTACTTCTGCATCCTAGAAGGCCTCGTGACCTCTAGCATGTGTTAGAGTTCGTTGAGCATTTGAAACTTTCACATCCAACATACTTGATGATTGTTGAGAACTTTGTTTTGCACACGATTGCATTATTTCCCCAAAAACCGGACAATTGGCAATAGAATGAATATATGGAAGAGTGGCGATGGAGTCGCTTTGTTGATGTATTTAATGGCTCAGCAAGTGTGCAACAAACTTACTTTTCGCTTTAAAGGCTCTTGAAAGCATTAGATGGCTCTTGATAATCAAACCTCCAAAGAATAAATTCATCACAGAGTTGAAAAGTTTAACCCCTAAAGGACCACAACTATGTTTCTCTCCAAACACTCCAAAGCTGCCTAAAAGTACCTTTCTCATACAAAGGCAAATAGTTTTCAATCTAAAACCAATTTTGACCAATCCAAATGTAGGATATTTCAACCAACTTGAATTTATTAGCAAATTTTCAACCATTCAGGGTTTCTCAATAGCAAAATTATAAATTATAATGTTAGCTGGACTCTTTTTTTGGGCCCGCTGCCCAATTTGAAAGTTTCTAACAATGCCCAAAATGCAAAGTTTAGTTTCAGATTTGGTAAAATGAATTTGACAATTATGTATATGGGGGTGTTAGCTCATTGTGTACAAAAAATCAAATGCATAGTTCATTGTACAAAAAAATTCAGGAGCTGCCCGCAATTAGGTTTTTCACCTTTGCATGATTATATCTTTTGATCTATACATCACCTACATACACAAATTACCATCCCATCTTCATTACAAAGAGTAGAATCACTACAAAAGATCTCAAAAATTGAGGATCAATACTCATTTGACACTGAGTTGACCGAACTTGAAAAAATCAGCCTTGGTCCTTTTAGGGGTTAACAAGTTTCAAAGTTAGGGTTTAACCCCTAACTGCCTAAGCGTCCATTTTTTGGACGATGTACAAATTTCATCCAAAATTTCTCATCCGTCATGCACTTTTTGCAGTGTGGAATTTTTGCTGTAGATTCTATGGGAAGTTAGCTTCATGCATATGTGATCCGATTAGAAAGGGGACGATTTGTGAAATTTTTATGCCTCATTTCATGTTGTAGTGATTCACCCAAAATTTTAAAGATTTCAGTGTAAAAGTACTCTGAAAAAAGTCAACTCATAAAATTATGCAACCAAAAAATCTCCAAAAATCACTACACTTAGAGTATTACATTTCAACCAATCACAATGAATTTCATCCGTAGATTGTCAATATCTTATTCGTAATTGAATTACAAACTAATTTTGAATTTCACATTTCAAATTTTATACAAAATTATTGGTAATAGCAATCATAGATCTAACCGTATGGATAGAATCTAAAATTCATAATGTACAACTTTTATTCATACATCAAGTTCAAAATATCCCTCTAGTTTGCATGTTATAATGCATCTTTGCAAAACTGCCGAATTTGGAGAGGGCTCTAGGCATTTAGGGGTTATCATCAACTTACGCTGCTAAAAACTTCCGATTGAAGTTTCCTCTGTCATCTTAACTTGCATTCGTAACGGAACAGGTCTGCTTGTGTGTTAGGGTTTCTTCGAGTGCCAAAGCGTAAGACCAAAAGCCGTAGTACTGTAGCCGTGGTTGAACTTTCGAATGAGGCTACTTTAGAAATATCATTCACGCAAGAGCCTGGATTAGATGGAACTCAGTTCGCATCAAGCAAGTCAATGCATCCATAGCGCGTTTCATTCACTTTTTCTATGGCAAATCTTTTACTGTTTCTCTGCCTTGTCGTCATGTCATTGTATGATTCAAACAGGCAGTGTCGGCTTCAGTCGGGATTTGAGGAAGCAACAAGGCGACTTCAGCGGTGCTCAAAAAAGTCGGCCAAATGCAAGGCCCACCTGAAAGATTATTAGGCGATGACCACATCAAGCTATTTCCACGAGCCTTCTTCTCAAGCGTGTATAAAAGGTACTGTACATAACCTCTTGTGCTCAATCTCACACACCCACTGCTATAACGTACATGCAGCTTTGAATGCGATTTGAAGGAGATTAGCTTTTCTAACCCCCAGGTTCGGATTCATGACATGTTTCTGTTTGTACTATTTTTTTTGTCAGGAGACAGTTTAGCATTTTTGCTACTTTTCTATGGCTTGAAGAGCAATCCAGGCTCCTTGGATGCTCTTTTCATATAAATAGATATAGGTAATACACGTGCTACCTAGGCAATACCTGGGTAATACATAGGTTAAAGAGGCTACACATCTTGACTCCATGCAGGAAATCTGGCTATTTTTCCTTCTTGTTTTTTTTCCAAAAAACCTCTGTATACTATCAATTAGCCAGCCCAGATTATATGTTGCGCTTTGGTTAAAATTAGCAACAAAAACACTGGTTTGTACTTCAATATTTAACAGGAAATGAAACTTGATTAGGACTCGATATATATTCCATTCAGGATGTCAGTTGGATTCATTTACTAATCGACAGCCTATTGTGTAACTCACAGGATCTAAAGGAAGGTGGTGTCACAAGAGCTTCCTCAGCTCTTGATTGTCTGTCTCTGAGCCTGCAAAGCCTCGAAAGAGGACCAGAGTTCCTGTCTATCTATCTCTGAGCCTGCACCATGTTGTTCGTCATAGCATTGGCGATTGGAGTGGTAGTATTTGAAGCTGGTGCAGTGCTCATGTCCACAGCATTGTGTGCTGATCGCAAGCTCACGGTAGGTGGTAATCGTCGTCGTCGTCGTCGTCGTCGTTTCGGTGCAGGTGCTGCTGCAGGAATTGCTGCTAATGCTGGAAACACTGGAGGAGGAGGAGGCTGTGGAGGTGGAGGAGGTGGAGGAGGCTGTGGAGGTGGAGGTGGAGGTGGAGGTGGTGGAGGATGTTAAGTGGCCTTAACAATGTCCACTTCTTTGACATCAACTCCTAAAGGCAGTCAAATTTCTCTTCTAGCAGTTCCTCTCTTCTATGGCAAACCTGCTTGTACATCCTCTATTGATTTCCTTCCGCATTAGATCCATATCCTGAGAGCTCTCTCTAGTTTTTCCTCGTCTGGTTGCGCGCAGCTGCCAGTTTTAAATATATAATCTGTACATTAATGCTCAGCATTTCCTAATTAAAGAATGTAAATGAGTGAACTAGCCACAGAACGATCAGCTTGTTACACTTTTCACACAAGAGATACATGTAAATTGATTGCACAATAGAATTGTTCACTAGGTCCAGTGCTGTACAGGTCCCTTGATTTGGCACTTGTAGAACTTAGAATTTAAGTTCTATCCGTAGTATGTGAGTGGCAATGTCAACTGCTCTCACTAGAAGTCTCCATACGTACAAGTTCAGTAGTCTGGCATTCGTGCAATGTTCATTGTGAGTTACAGAATGGATTGAAGGTTGTTTTTTGAAGTTCAACGCAATTGAGTGCAGGCAATGGTTGTAAATTATACTCTGAACATGCTGTGCTTGATGGTCTTTGTGGAATTTGTGGAATTACGACTTGTGCTTGCTTACAGTTTCTACGCTGAAGTTCAGACGGCATTAATTAGCTGCATGGGCATGACGCTGTGGGGGCGACACTGGAGGTGGATCAACTACTTTTACAAAAAATTGCACTTTTGTAGAATCTCATGCTAGAAATAGTTCATTAATTGTAAAAAAAACAACTTTTAATAAACCGAGCTAATACAATACCGGCACTCCATCTGTCCAGAAAAAACTGTCCGAATCAAAAATGCCCTGAAAGCGCCCTAGTTTTTGGCATTTTTCAACTTAAACTTTTTCTTAGGGGCGGTTTACACTATGGACCAAGAGCCATGACCAAGAAAATTAAATCATTTTCATGGTCATGGCTCTTGGTCAAGAGCTGTGACCATGAAAAATCAAAATTGCAATTTTAAATGACTTGGTCACTCTTTGTAGTGTAAAGTGGATTTAGACCGGGACAAGTTTAAGCTCATCATTCTCTCTTTTATCCTCCCCTTTTTCCTCCTTTCTCTTTAAATAATTGAACACTAGCCAATCAATGATTTTTGAGCCCCATGGTCTCCTAGATTATAGTTGAGTCGAGGCATTTGCTTCGACTCAACTATAATCAAGGAGACCATGAAAACATTATCCATTTGGGAAATTTTAGCATTTTTGGGGACCTCAAAGTTAGTGGTCATTCTCCTTTTTTCAAGGTAGTGTAAAGCCAAATGGGACCAAGAGCTCTTTTTGGGCCAATCACAGATTTTAGAGTTGCATGGGACGAGTTCTTGGTCCGTAGTGTAAACCGCCCCTTACCAAAAAAGTGTTGTCTTAGTAGTATGTCGTTTATCTTTAACCCTTAGATGCACCATCGTCCATTTTATGGATGCTGAACAGACTCTCAAGCTTCTGTAGACTACATCCAGTGATATTTTCATCCATCCAAATTTATCTTGGTTCTGGTGCTAGTTGATTATCATTTGTACGGTATGGATCTTCAAAATAAGATATTGTGAAAAAAAATTTTAAATAAAAAAATTGGTTTATGTCAAGTTTCATTTTTAGTTCAAAAAGTGAGATCATAAGAACGATTTTCCAAAATAAATAGAATCAAATAATGAAATTATACCATCTCATAGTGCATATTATTCCAAATTCATTACAACATATTTTGATTTGGGATTTTAAATTGAATTTCAAAAGAAAACTATGAAAGTTTAATTAAAAAATATTAATAGAAAATATGATAGATCCAACTGTACATATGTGATCTACATTTAAAACTTTGCTTTGTATATCAACTCCATTTTTGTTATTCATCAAACATTTCATCACACATCTTTGAAATCAATGCATCATCTGGACCTCTTAGGATTAATATTAGTATGTTGTTTGTGTTATTCTCATTGTCCACTTCGTTTGAAGTAAACGAGATTCACATTTGAAGTGAATGAGATTCACATTTGATGTATAAAACATAGGACAAAACTAGGAAAAAGAAAGGTGCCAAGAACAAGACAATTATTTTTGGACTCTGAGAGAGAGTATATACCTCTATGAGCCAATATGATTACAAGAACTTATGGAGTAAACCACTACGAAAGTGTAAAATTTTTGGACACATGGAAATTGAGTGAAATTCAGGGACTAAATTTGCAAAATTCTCTTCTACATAACATTCAGTAGCATTCAACCACTCTGCCTTTTCATCCATCATGTGATTTGTTGTGCATCATGTAATTTCTATTCATGTAGTGCATTAAGTGCAACCCTTTATTTTTCATTTTTCAAAAAGTGGGGAGAGTGGGGAAGGAGGCAGGAAGGTCGTAAACCATTGCTAATGGAGGGACAAAAGAAGTGGCGCAATGTTCAAGGAATTCTTTTATTCAGATTGCCCATTTCTACTGGTTAGCCATGCACCATAACATTATTGAGTTTAAAGTATTATTACTTATAATGTTGCTCTTTTTAAAAGTGAGGGACATGTAGGAATGTGTCAGCAAAGACCATGCATGGTTACCTTCCCTTTTAGTTTTCCAAAACCTCCATCTGTGAAAAAAACATGAGTAGCTACTGATTATTCTCGGATGATAATGCAGAATATGCTACACATAATGGCACTCCACTGTGCCAAAAACCAACAATCACTAAAATATTTTAGTGATTGTTGACTTTGAAGCATTCCTTGAAGGCACCTCATTGGTGGGAACTATGTTTATTCAAAGTTATTTTATGATCTTTCAAGGCATATCCAGTGTCAATTTCAACTCAAGTCTACTGTCATAAATAGACAACCTAGGCCTTGGACTTTGAAAATTTGTAACTTATCCAATATTATAGTTATCCGTAAAGTCCCTCAAAAGTGGGTGAGTGGACTGTAGTTTGAGTGAATAGTGACATTAATCCTTCAAAAAGAACATGTGTCGGGCACTAAAAAAAAACTGTGGATGCAAACTTTGAAAGCACCAAAATCGGTGCTAAAAAACTTCTCACCCAAGTTTCTATTATACACCTTCACACATGAAGAAGGTCATTGCTAGCCCCTTTTTTGACAATAGATTCTCGCTATATATACCTAGACCGTCCCCACTCACCCATTCTTTTGATTTCCTAGAACTTCTCTCAATAGTTTTCGTTTCTCCAAATTTTAGTCAAACTAAAGCCCACTCAACCCTTTAGTTTACGGATAACTCTATTACTTCAAAAATTATGATTTAACTTGAGATAGATTTAGAATCAATTTGCTAATCCATTCTAACTATCACATTGCACCTCAGATTACTGTAAATAGGCGCAGTGCTTAAAGTGTTGGTTTATGGCCCACTCACCTTAATGTGATTTTGAGTTTTTTTCCAAACGTTACAAGTACCGACTACCGACAACATCTCTTCACCTTCAACGGACACCCAACTGCCATCAACCGCTTCAGCCAGCCTTTGAATTCATCTCCCTCCCATCGCAGCTCACTCGATCACGCAATGCCGCAGCTTGCCGCTCCTCCTTTCCACATTGATATCCATTGTCTGCCAAGGTGGAGAGCGGCAAATCCAACTCCATTTGCGCCGCTGGGGGATCCGCAAGCACCAGCAGCGACGGCAAAATGCCGTGTCCCGATCCCAGACCTAAGCACAGGCCTTTGAATTGTGCTGAGGACGATAAAAAATTCCCTGTCTGTCCATTCAACCTCTCCACATTATCCCTTGCACATTCCATCTTGGAGTGGTTTCTGTGGATCATATCCTATTTTTGAGACGATTCCAATGCCCTAATGTATGTGTAATTTGGATACTGTATGTATAAGTTAGGAATTTTCAAAGTTGTGGTTAGGGTTTGACTCTTAGATTGCTGGATCGAATGAACATTGACTCCATCCCATGGAAAAAGACAAGGGTTCACTTATAATACCGAAGTGGAGGATGAATTAGGGAATTTGAGGGCGAAGAAGAATGCGAAGATTGTGCCCTTCCTGTCTTGGAATCACTTTTTTAGGGCATGAGAAAGAGTGCCGTGTTGATTTAGGATACTGTATGTATAAGTTATGAATTTTGAAAGTTGTGGTTAGGGTTTGACTCTGGATCATATGAACATTGATTCCATCGCATGGCAAAAGACAAGGGTTCACTTATAATACCGCAGCGGAGGATGAATTAGGGTATTGAAGAATGCGAAGATTGTGCCTGGAATCACTTTTTAGGGTATGAGAAAAGAGTGCCGTGTTGATTTAGGGTTCTGTATAAGTGCAGTGTGTGGAGGTTTGGGGTCCAGATGGGAAGTCCAAGCGATTTGCGCTGGGGACACGAGCAAGCTTTGTTGTGGACCGCTTCAACAAGTTGCTTGTGGATGCTGTAAAACCCGTTGTCTGCGTCCAGGCTTTCAAGAATGGAGAAGAGCCTGTTGAGTTCGGCCCTGATGCCCCACTCATGTCCGTGTGCGAATGGGATCTCCGCGTTGTACAAGAAGGTACGCCTCCTCTTTCTTTTGTCCAATTTTCTTAAGTTTTTTATCAACACGCACAATGATGTCACTGATGGTCCACATGTCAACGATGAGAGTGACATGATCCTTTCAGGTGATGAGAGTGACATGATCCTTTCAGGTGATGAGAGTGACATGAGGTGGCATGTCATGTTTATTATAAAGTTGCCATATGTCATTGGAACGCTACATCCATTTTTTTTCTTACAAGGACATTATCTCCTAAAAATCAAACAGTGTCCGTGTTGAGAAATAGTGTCCGGACACTAAATAGCCCATTTAGTGTAGTGGTCTCCTCCATGAGTTCATATTAGTTCAGAGGTCCATTGCTATACATTGTAGTAGCTCATTCATTAAAAGTTGTTTTTTTTACAATTAATGAACTATTTCTAGCATGAGATTCTACAAAAGTGCAAATCACTGATTCTGGTTATTTCAAATCCCTGAATCCTTCGCACCAAACCCTAACGCAGTGTGTCTGATTCAAATGCACACAGTCTGTTTCTTGCATACGTTTTTAGTGCTCTTTCTGAAGCAATATTGTTCCGTTTCTTCCAGCTCCTTTTCAGCCAATTCGAGTTGGTGACAAAATTCCTAAAGGAGAGCTCTCATATCTGGATGATGATGGTAAACTCCAATCCTACTGCATCTACGACCTGGTGAGGGAGAAGCGGGTGGTGTTTTTTGGTGTACCTGGAGCATTCACACCGACCTGCAGGTATGAGAATCCTCTGTAATCTGCCATTGCTCATCAGGGATGTTTGACTTCAAGAGGATCAAGAGGTCTCATGTGTATTTTTGAGAAGGCCATACTGGTATAGAGATTGTTTTTTGGTTCTATTATTATTATTTTTATTATTATTTTTATTTTTATTTTTATTTTTAGTTTTTTATTTTTTTCCTTACCAATGCATGGAAGGAGTCTGATGATCAATAATATCAGGCCTCATCTGAATTATATTGTTCACAATCTGATCAATTCATAACGTTCTTCTGACACACCATGCTCAACAGTGAAAGAGCCCAATTTATTCTGATGTTTTACTGCAGTAATTTAAAAGAGGATCAAGAGGTCTCATGTGTTTTTTTAGGAGGCCATAGGAGGATTGTATTTTTTTCAATTTTCATTATTTTTAACCCCTAAGCGTACCAGGGTGTCCCTCGAATTGACAAATTGAGAATAATCATATTAAACTACTATTTAGAAGAAAATTTTGGAATTGATATACAAATGAAAGTTCTAGATTTTGAATTTTAGATTCCATCCGTACAGTTCGATTCACTAATACTATCACCAATATTTAATTATAAAATTTGAAAGTTAAAATTAAAAATTCCTTCTAAATTCGATTACAAACAAAATTTTAATATTTTTTGAGTAAAATTAGATGGAATGAATTTGAAATGAGATATTCTTAAACGTGATGATTCTTTGAAATTTTTGTGTTTCTTAAATCTATGACCTCATTTTTGCAATGCTACTTTTGAACTATAGTCAATGCAATTTTGGTTTGGTCAACGACTTGACATACTTCTAAATTTGTAATTTTAGAAAAATATGTAATCAAGTATGACTAAATCCAACCATTAAATAGGACAACAACTTGGTGAAGTATCTCCAAACAATTGGATGACTTTCATCCAAGCATTGATGAGAATGTGAGAAAGGTTTGAATCTATTAGTCGTCCAGAAACTGGACGCTGTGGCGTTTAGCGGTTAACCAATGCATGCAAGGATTCTGGCAATCAATAAATCAGGCCTCATCTGAATTATATTGTTCACAAACTGATCAATTCATAATGTTCTTCTGACACAGTGAAAGATTATTATGTCAGAAGCCTTTGCTTTTTGTCCATCACTCTTGATCTTTAATAGACATTTTTCATGCATGGGATCATGAGGTGATATTTCCATTGACATGCATTGTAGCAAAGGGTGAAGTCCTACAATTTTATGTTGAATCGATCATTTTCAAACCATTTTTCCTTGGTCCTTTAGGGGTTAAGCACATGTGGTATTCTATGGCACAAAATAGGTCAGCTGCACATGGATATTTATATGGCACTGGAATGAGGAGGTTTTGCTATTTAGTGACATGCTGATGTCAAGATGACTATTTGATTTCTGTAGTTTGAAGCATGTTCCCGGATTCCTTCAATGGGCAGAGGAGATTATGGATAGAGGAGTCAAAGAGATTGTTTGTATTACAGGTTTTCCAACTCTCTCCATTCTTTTATATTCCTTGTCATATATGTGTACATTGCTTCTGGACGACTATTTTGGAAAAAGTTTTATTAATCTCCAGCATGTGTTGTTGATGTCATAACATTTCTATACTTCTATTTTGCAAACAAGTGGCTGATTGCAAGTGTCTCTACTCCAAATCAAAATGTATAATTTTCATATGTCTCTTACCATATAATCCTTGATACAATCTTTAGTATAATCCTTATTTAGTATAATCTTCACTGCTTGAAAATTTTGAAAAACTTTATTCGCTGACTTTGGATCCTATAACCACATGTCAAGATTCTACTAAACATTAGAAATTCATTGTTTGGAATGATGAACCCCGACATGCCTCTAGTACTTTTAGTAGAGGAGCCGAACATAGGGTTGGATTTAGTGTTTTCAACCAAACTCAACCCAATTGAGGGCCACACAAGAAGTTGGGTTGGGTTGAACAATCGGGTAGGCACCGTAGTGTAAGTTTCAACCGATGGAGGGACCACGGTTGGGAATTTTTCTCAACGGTTGAAATTACTCTCTCCATGCAACCCGTGGTTGAAACTATTTTCAATCCCACTAGTAGAAAGGGTGGTCTTTGGGCACCAAGGAATAGTGTCAGAGCATGATGCCCAAAGCCCATACTAGTACTAGCTTGGTGCCAATGTGGGCCTTGGGCACCATGCTCTGACACTTCCTAAGTGTTTTAAGTACAAATTTTCTACTAGCGTCGAAAAGTACCTAAAATTTTCAACCCAACTTCATAACATTCAGTAAGTAGCTTGCAATGGCTTTGTCTAGCCCCATGCAAGAATGTACAACATATTCCACACCCAACATGGCCTTCATCAGTAGCTAATTGAATAGGTGGAGTCCCAAGATGATGCGTAGAGTGCATGAATGAAAGGCAGAGTGCATGAAGGCTACTGAATGTTATGCTCCTTGCGATACATGTCTCATTTTCATTGAGCACCAGAACTTTCTACATTTTTGAATCATTGCTTAGGGTAGAGACAACGATAAAGTTGTGGTATGCTTGATGGTGTGTGCAGTGAATGATCCATGGGTAGTGAAGGAGTGGGAAAAGACGTACCCTGATAACAAACACATTAAATTTTTGTGCGATGGGTCAGCAACGTGGACAAAGAACATAGGGCTGGAGCTGGACTTGATAGACAGAGGCATGGGAGTTCATTCTCGCAGGTACTGTTTACTAATCGATGACACCGTTGTGAAGATTGCAAATATTGAGGAAGGTGGAGGCTTGGAGGCTTCCACAGCTGACAGGATGATGGCAGACTTGGAGGCAGTGATCTCAGAACCACTTTATGACATTTAGAACATTATGCGACCTCCCACATAAATGGTATCTACTTTTGCTACCCAGTGCATACAATACTCATGATACCTCTATAATATCCGGCAATACCCTTGATATATTAAGGTAATACCATGATGATATCCGTGGATATCACCTCATGAAGTTGCTACATATTTATATCATGATGAGCATTCTCGCTACATTTCAATTTTTTTTCATTTTCTTTCTTTGTATATTTAGCAGCCCCATTTTTTGGGTAGAAATCCAGCTAATTTTAGCCAGTTTTGAGATCACTGCTTGGAGGCCATCAAAGGTGCTGGAGGGGGCTGTGGAGGATGTTGAGGAGCAGTGCCGGTTTTTTTTTTTTGTTTTTGTTTTTTTAAATGGTAGTTGAGCTCCCAGCTTTTCATACATAATATGTGGCTGAGGTTTCAGTTGCTTGGAAAAAAAACACTGTTGAGGACAAGTCAAAAATACGTAAGGTGAATTTTTTTTAACAATTTAGGATTGTGAACTTTTAGACAAAAAATTCTATCACGTTCTCAGAGCTCTAACTTATGAGTTTCTGCCGCTGACTGAAAATGAATGCAGCTGCCAGTTTTACATATATAATCTGTACTACAATGTTCAATTGATTTTACTACCATCAAAATATCAATGAGCTGCAGAACAACTAGTTTGTACCAAGTTTCTTAACCCTTTAGTGCCCAGGTAACCACTAAGTGGTCACTAGATCACTGGAAAATGAAATTCTGGAAAATCTGTGAACCATCTCAGTACAGTGTCTAAAGTTTAGATGTGTAACTTTTGATTCTGGAGATGATGCAAAAAGAAAATTTGGAATCCAACTTTCCTAGATATCCAAATACCTATGTACAAAACACCAAAATACTGCAAATACCTCAAAATATAGCAAATACTTACAAATACAGCATATGTACTATGTTGTATTTCTAGAGATTGGAAGTTTGTTATCTCATTTTTCTTTTTGGATTGTGTTCTCTTGTTCATGTTCCATTAGTGTATGTAGTTTGATCTTGATCACTACACTAACTCCTTTCTTATTTGAACGTATAAATTTTGTTCTAAACCGTACATGGATAAGTCACTTTCACTTATAAAATTCACAATAATTATGTATGAGTCTATTCTTGACATGAAAGATTGCAATGAAGAGGTGTTGACACAAGTCATTGCTGAACATCTTCACTTTTATTTTGGAAAATTTAACCCAAATTCTATTTAACCTTGAAGTCACACACCCCCCGAAATCTCATTTTTGAGTGTGCATTATACGGTTCAAAGATATACTATAATCTTCCAATCCAACGGTCCGATCTTACCAAGATTTAACTGAGACTTGTTTCATTAAGCTATGCTTACATTCGTACGGTTGGATACTATTAATAGTACCCCTAATTTCAACAGAGATAGATTTAAAGAAACATCACCCAGAAAAAGGTGGTTTCTCCAGAACCACCCTGGGCGGTAAAGGGTTAAATGCAGTTTCATAAAGAGAAATTCGTAGAGGTCAATCTCAATCGAGGCCACAATGCCACATAGGCAGTTGAGTTGAAAAATGGGCTCACCTTTATTATTTATGTCAACATAGGCAGTTGAGTTGAAAAATGGGCTCACCTTTATTATTTATGTCAACATCCTCTAAAACAAACCCAATTTTTCCTCAGTTGCATACCGGTAGCATGATAGCAACATCGTTGGACAGAATCACAGGAACAAACCCAATGCTCTTTCAATTATTGTCATGCATTCATGAGTGAGTGATTTATTGAAGGCCTGTCCTTACCGGTGATGGGAAGTATTGATAAAAGGATCCTTAAATGTATGTTTATGATGGCTTCTAGACATAACATTGTTAACCCGTAAAGGACCACAACTATGTTCCTCTCCAAACACTCCAAAGTACCCCTTCTCATAAAATGACAAATAATTTTTGATCTATGACCTTTTTGACCAATCCAACTATAGGATATTCCAAGCAACTTGAATTTATTATCACCTACAAATTTTCAACCGTTCAAGGTTCTTCAATAGTAAGATTATAAGCTTCAAAGTTGGTTGCACCTTTTTTTTTGGCTTGCTGCCCATATTTGAAACTTTCTGAAAATGTTGAAAATGCAAAGTTTAGTCTCAAATTTGGTAAAATGAATTTGGCAATTGTGTGCATGACAGTGTTAGCGCATTGTGTGCAAAAATTTAGATGCATAGCTCATTGTATGAAAATTTTCAGGAGCTGCCCGCTGTTAGGTTTTTCACCTTTGCATGATTGTATCTTTTGATTTATACATCACCTATGTACGCAAATTACCATTCCATCTTCGTTACAAAGAGTAGAATCACTACAAAAAATCTCAAGAATTGAGGATCAATACTCATTCCACAGTGAGCTGACCGAAATTGGAAAATCAGCCTTGGTCCTTGAGGGGTTAAGCCGTAGATTTTATAGCCCTACTAAAGTTTTCAAGATTCTCTCTGATGCTTTTCGATGCTCTTTGTTTTCATATCTTAAGTTTGTCGTCTTACTTGCTTGATTCCTACTAAGTTCCCTCATACAATGGCAAGTGTCATCTTTCACTCTAGTTCTAAGGAAAGTTATTGTATCAGTGAAAAACAAACGAAATAGTAAGGGGTGTAGAACCCTACTATTATAGAATGTTATGGATACACACAGGTAAGGTTGGGTAAAGATAAGGACTCAAATTTAATACTAGTTTACATTCTAGAAATCTATTGTCAATTGAGTAATCTGTAAAGTCTTGAGGGGTTGTATTGTTTGCTACCTTCTGTTTCTATACTTTAATTAAACTTTCCTGACACAATCAATCACAACCAGCAAAGCCACCTGGTTTGGGAGAACGTGTGGGTGGCATGGAAGCCTAAAGGGTGCACTCTACATTATGTTTGAGAATCACGTGCATTCATGACCCCCTCTAAAAACCCCATGTATACGAGGAGTTACATATCTAAAAGCCTTTGTATACATATCTATTCCATCCTATAAATAAATAAATAGATATATAGATATATATATATAGATATATATATAGATATATATATATATATATATATATATATATATATATATATATATATATATATATATATATATATATATATCTATATATATATATATATATACACACACACGTCAATATTTTCAACTCTAAATTAATATCCCTTTTGTGTACTCAATCATGTATACTTGTATGTGTTCAGTACAGTGTACTTCCGAGCATAGGGGCACATAGAAATTCTCCTATGGGAACTCGAGTGTCCCTTGGGGAGCTTCACTAGCTTTTGTAAGGTGCTAGATTTGAATCTCCCTGACAACGCAAAGCGTTGTGATTGGTCAAGTACGTATGTACCATTTTATTTTTAGAAATGTTCAAATTTCGACTTTATAATAATTGAATCAAAATCTTGAAGGTTCCAAATGAGAATTGTCTTCCATCTTTGAGTATATTTAAATCTCATGATTTTAATCAAGCACTCTAAAATTCATGTTGAAATAACTAGTTTTGTATTTATAATGAACTTTTGAAATTAACCCCTAACCGTCCCGGCGTCCATATTTTGGACGTTTATTTAGTTACTTTTACTTTGAAGAGCTGTAACTTTGTCATACACTGTTTGATTTCAATAAAAATTTAGAAAAATCCTTCGCATGATTTCTAGTTTGAGTAGTAAAAATTTCAAATCAATCCAAGATGTATTGAATTTTTGAGGATCATTTGAAAGTAGGGGTCTTTTTGTAGACAGTTCTTGTGCATTTTGATGGCTGCAACTTTGGAGCTTGTATCTTCTTCATCCAATGTCCGTTTTCAATAAACATAGTTGGGTTAGATTCCCCTTGAAGTCTAGTTATCATGGTAAAATTTTCATGTCAATCCATGTTGTGAATGTTTGGGAGTCATGTTAGTGCACGGGTCTATTTTGGACACTTTTTGCTTTTATGGGTTACTTTTCGGGCTACTCTTTGACATTGCAAGGCCATTTTGGGGCACATCAAAAAAATTCATGAGCTTTTTTTTAAACCAATGTGTTTATATGATGATTTTGAACCACTTTATAGTTTTTTTTTTTTTTTTTTTTTTTTTTTTCATTTGAGTAGTTTTGAAAACGAATTTCACCTCTAATGTGGTACTAGGAAAATTTCAGCATTCTTTTTTAACACTAAAACATTATGATCTTGCAATCTATGTGGCTAAATGACTCCGTATTTGTTCCACATCATTTACAACATGTATAATACAAGATTGTACGGTTGAGATTTCTATACCTCACTTACATTTAAACCTATAATACATCAAAAACAATGTTGTTTTTAAGCCCAAAAAATCTAGGGACGTTTAGGGGGTTAACCCCTAACTGCCCAGACGTCCATTGTTTGGAAGATGTACAGATTTCATCTAATTTTCTCATATGTCATGCACTTTTTGTACTATGGATTTTTTACTACATATTTTATGGGAAGTTAGCTTTATGCATATGTTATCCGATTAGAAAGGGGATGATTTGTGAAAATTTTATGCCTCATTTCATGTTGCATTGATTCACCAAAAATTTCTAAAATCTTAGTTCAAAATAGTTCAAAAGTGCTCTTGAAAAAGTCAACTCGTAAAGTTAAGCAACCAAAAAAATCTCCAAAAATCACTATACTTAGAGTATTACATTTCAGCCAATCACAACAAATTTCATCCACAAATTGTCGATATCTTGTTCACAATCGAATAACAAAACAAATTTGAATTCTAAGTTTCAAAATTTATACAAAATATTGGTGATAGCAATCATAGATCTAGCCACATAGATAAAATCTAAAATTCATAATGTACAACTTTTATTCATACATCAAGTTCAAAATATCCCTCTTAGCTGCATTTTATAATACATCTTTACAAAATTGCCCAATTTGGAGAGGGTTGTGGGCATTTAGTAGTTAAAGGCTAGTAAATAAAAAAAATTGTAGTTTAGAATGAAAATCATAAACTCAACTACATAAATATAATCTAGGACTTAAATTTGTATGCTTGAATGTCAACTATAAAATAAGAAATAAAAATAAAATTTTAGAAATCAATTTTCTAAATTAAAAATATAAGTCTAGAAACTAAGCCTAAAACCAATTTATAAGTTTAGAAACTAAATATAAATTTTAAAAACTTATTTTATTATTACTCTATTACGATTTTTGAACATTTAAATGGCTAAGCAATATAGATGAATAATTTCTACAACATTGCACTAATAATATCTCACAAATTCAAACACTCTAATTTCTACTTAACCCTTTAACGTCGCGATTCAACATTGTTTTCATAGATTTGTTATAAAATGTTTGATGAAAAACAAAAATGTAAGTTATTTAGTATTTCTAATAACTTCTATGTGCACATGCTTATTATTATAACCAAAAATTGTCAAAATTACTATGTAAAATTAATTTCGACAAATTAGCCACCACTTTCTAAGCCTATTGATTATTCCTAAAACAATGAAAATAGCCAAAGCATACGGTACTATAACTGAAACGTGCTACACAATTGATACCAAATTATATACGGTATAAAACCTGCTACATACGGAATTTAGAATGCTTCGCCAAAGATGGCTTTTAAAAGAAATGAAAGGTCCCCACCTCCGTTCTTTGACGAAGCCACCCTCGAAGTTCCGGGCCATCATTGCTGGCAACGTCATCGACACGTGTCGTCATCCGCACTTCTTTCTAGCACCATCTTTTTCCTTTTCTTAGCTTTTCTTTTCCTTCACGTCACCAAGTGAACCGCCGTCCTCATTCATCTACACCATTGTCATCCAATTTTCCTTTTCATTCGTTGGGTCGTCTCTCTCGGCAGTCAGCAAAGACCGCCCTCCCTGCCGTATAAGAACCCTAGAGCCCTGCCCCTCTTCTCTATTAGTTTCTTTTCAAGTTCGAGAGAGCCAGAGCGATATTGCAGCTTGAGACGATTCAGAAGTGGGATTGTTTGAGAATTTTCGGCAGAATTTTCTTTTGTGTGGTGGTAGTGAATTTTTTAGAGCAAGATGCAGATCTTTGTGAAGACTTTGACGGGGAAGACCATCACGCTTGAGGTCGAGAGCTCCGACACGATCGATAATGTGAAGACGAAGATCCAGGACAAGGAAGGGATTCCTCCTGATCAGCAGAGGTTGATCTTTGCAGGGAAGCAGTTGGAGGATGGGCGGACTCTTGCGGATTACA
Organism: Pohlia nutans; assembly: GCA_022496805.1. Classification (NCBI taxonomy): domain Eukaryota; kingdom Viridiplantae; phylum Streptophyta; class Bryopsida; order Bryales; family Mniaceae; genus Pohlia; species Pohlia nutans. The sequence goes on from CM040097.1 coordinate 17,322,072, forward strand.
ACATCCAGAAGGAGTCGACCTTGCACTTGGTTTTGCGTCTCCGGGGAGGGATGCAAATCTTCGTGAAGACGCTTACCGGCAAGACGATCACGCTTGAGGTCGAAAGCTCTGACACGATTGATAACGTTAAGACGAAGATCCAGGATAAGGAGGGGATTCCTCCTGACCAGCAGAGGTTGATCTTTGCCGGCAAGCAGTTGGAGGATGGCCGCACTCTGGCCGACTACAACATCCAGAAGGAGTCTACTTTGCATCTTGTGTTGCGTTTGAGGGGAGGCATGCAGATTTTTGTTAAGACGCTTACCGGCAAGACGATCACGCTTGAGGTCGAAAGCTCTGACACGATTGATAACGTTAAGACGAAGATTCAGGACAAGGAAGGGATTCCTCCTGACCAGCAGAGGTTGATCTTTGCCGGCAAGCAGTTGGAGGATGGCCGTACTCTGGCCGACTACAACATCCAGAAGGAGTCTACTTTGCATCTTGTGTTGCGTTTGAGGGGTGGCATGCAGATTTTTGTCAAGACTCTCACGGGCAAAACCATTACCCTGGAAGTGGAAAGCTCCGACACAATTGACAACGTTAAGACGAAGGTCCAGGACAAGGAGGGTATTCCTCCTGACCAACAGCGGTTGATCTTTGCAGGCAAGCAGTTGGAGGACGGTCGTACGTTGGCCGATTACAACATCCAGAAGGAGTCTACGTTGCACTTAGTCCTTCGTTTGAGGGGAGGTATGCAGATTTTTGTGAAGACTCTCACCGGCAAGACTATCACCCTTGAGGTTGAGAGTTCCGATACAATTGATAACGTGAAGACAAAGATCCAGGACAAGGAGGGCATTCCGCCCGACCAGCAGAGGTTGATCTTTGCGGGCAAGCAGTTGGAGGATGGGCGAACCCTAGCTGACTACAACATCCAGAAGGAGTCTACCCTGCACTTGGTTCTCCGTTTGAGGGGAGGTATGCAGATCTTTGTCAAGACGTTGACAGGCAAGACCATTACCCTGGAAGCGGAAAGCTCCGACACAATTGACAACGGGAAGACGAAGATCCAGGACAAGGAGGGAATTCCTCCTGATCAGCAGCGGTTGATCTTTGCAGGCAAGCAGTTGGAGGACGGGCGGACACTGGCTGACTACAACATCCAGAAGGAGTCTACCCTGCACTTGGTGCTCCGCCTCAGGGGTGGTATGCAGATTTTCGTCAAGACCCTGACGGGCAAGACCATCACGCTGGAGGTGGAGAGTTCTGACACCATTGACAACGTGAAGACTAAGATTCAGGACAAGGAGGGCATTCCTCCGGATCAGCAGAGGTTGATTTTTGCAGGGAAGCAGTTGGAAGACGGCCGCACCCTGGCAGACTACAACATCCAGAAGGAGTCTACTCTTCACCTGGTTCTGCGTCTGCGTGGAGGCATGTAGATAGTCTTCGAAAAAGTGTTATCTAGTGATTGGACTTGGAAAATCACTCCTGTATAGAATAATCTGCATGTGAAACATTTGTTTTCTGATAAGGATTCAATACATGCTAATTAATACTGCCATCGTGGCATTTATCTTAATTGTTTCTGGCTTCTATACATGTGTGCTATAACTTTCTACTAGGTTGTGCGGTTTTGGATTGTTGTCCTGTACTACTCCCTCTGTTTCCTTATGTGTCATTTCTATCCTCAGTTGAGTGTACATTGAGTCTACATTTCACTGTTCAATCTTTTCTGTTTGACTCGACATTCTAAGCGCTGTGAGATCATCGAAAAAACATTTTTAACAATCTTGAATTGCTTTTAGTAAAAAGCTTTGATATGCCGATCATAGCTTTGATAAAGCTGGCAATCGGATCCTATTTACATACGTATTGCTATCATTGAATCGAGCATGGTCAGGATTGAGTGTACGCAGATTCAGCTTTTGTGGGTTTTCACTTAGTACGTCAACTGAAATGTAACAAGAAGTCCACGTTCAGTTTTAACCACTGAAATTTAATTATCGGCAAACCACGAACGTATGCTTTGAAGTCGATAATATCACACCCCGTAATAATGTGATGATCATGTAGATTCTCTGAAGATGTTGTGATTGAAAATCCTACATGCCATGTTCTAAACTCATACGTTGAATACCATTGGGGTGATGAAAGAAAAAATTGAGCATCTTTATTTGAAGAGTGATCAATTAAAGTGAATCTTTATTTGAAGAGTGAACACGTTTAATAACTAATTTTATCCCTACATTACACATTTGAATGATTCTCCGTGTGAATTGGTAGAGAACTGCAAACTTTGATGCTACCATTTTGCAACTGAGTCGGAGACTTGGTGGTATTGAGGGTATGCTGTAAGCTTAATAAGTGAATCCATATTTACATAGGCAGCAGGCTCGGGATCTTGCATTATTAAGATGCTTGATTCTCCACGTTTGGCCGACGCCCAATTTAATCTTCGATTTGTACAGTGTATGCAGACACTGACTAAGTCTCCGGAATTCCTTCAGCAGTACTCGTCACTCTGATAAGCTGGCTATCACTCTGTTCTCTGTTTTCCTTGTAAACAAATATAACTGACGCTATCAATTTTTCTTGTTAGCCACATTGCCAGAGCTCTTCTTCGTCATCCTCCTGGTCAGACAGTCATATTTTATGTGCACTTCTTAGTCCTTGAACTTGCAGGGAGTGTGCAAACTCTGTGCAAAATGTTGCCGCTGATAGGAGCGGTGATGGGGGTGGCGGTGTTCCAAGCAGCGGCAGTGCTCATGTCGACAGCCTTGTGTGGTCACAACCTCAGGTAATTAGCCACACATATATTCATTTTTTTTGTGGCAAAATGTAATGTTCAGATTAGGACATAAATGTGTTTTTTGTTGGCTTACTGAAACCTCAAGCTCTTAATTCTAGGAAGTATAGAGATCTGGGAGATTTTAGATGAGTCTTAACCCGTAAAGGACGAAGAAGCCTCAATTTTAGTTCAAATTTATTCCATCAACACATGCAACGTTCTTCATTGATTTTGGTAATGTAAAATTTGATCCTATCTGAATTAAAAATTTCACAATATGATCAATTGAATTTGTCATTTTAAATCCATGAATCCTTGGTCCTTGAAGTGCGGTTCCAGATGAGTGTCTCAAACTGCTCTGGTTCGTAGTCGAGTTTTTTCCCAATTGCACCAATTTTGTGAACTGACATGTGATCATAGGCGAGGGCGTGGGAAGCATGGAGATGGTGGTGGGGGAGATGGTGGCGGGGGAGATGGTGGCGGATGTGGCAATGGTGGGGGAGGTGGTGGCGATTAACAACAAATTAGCGAGCTTTTGATGCCTTAACCCAGGAACACTAGTAGCAGACCTGTCGTTTTCCATTCCCCACTTCGTGGAAACAATGAATAGTGGCAGATTATTATGTTTATAATTTTGTCTTCTTGTGACTAAAACCACTCACTAGCACTGACACAACCCATGTGCTTGACGCGGTTTCATTCCTTTTTCATTTATAGTAAGTGAAAAATGACACATTTCCTACTAGTGGAAGGACTTTGAAGCCAAAACAACCACCTTTTAGATGACATTTTCCTTATTGTTGAATGACTTCTGTTTACCGGTACTATCTTGGTCATAAGTCTCATTGGTGCTTGATTGAGCATGGTGATAGGCTAGTCCTCTTAGGGTTAAGAGGTGATTGATTTCAACTACGGGAGTCTTTTCTTTCTTTATATTTGGGGGTTGGCACAATTCTAACACTACAAAGAGAAGGCATCGTTTTTCACTCGGTAGGTGAGTCAAACAGCGCCACTTCGCACTCACTGCCTAGGTGCTCAAGACTTGGTGAGTGCGATTCGTCACATAGGACAAGTTTGTACAATGAACTCTGACACTGTTTTTGAGTGAGAAGCAATGCCTTTGCTAGGTGTGTAAGTTCCAAATTTTTGTTTGAATTAAAATACTAGGCTCCTTGTACAAACTTGAAATTTCGTTGTCCAAATTGCCTCTTTCTATGTGGTTACTTCAAACTGCTGAACATAGAGTTGCAGTTATCTTTTTTATATCATTTGGAGAATTAAATGAGAAGGCCCAATTCATCGTCCGCCGGTGCAGAATCTCATTGTTTTTCAGAGTCTTTGCAGCAGGAGGTACTCCCTCTGTCCCATAATGACTTGCACGTAGGTTCGCTGAAATCTACCTCTTGAGGTAGATTTCAGAGAACCTACGTGTAAGTCATTATGGGACAGAGGGAGTACTATTTAACAATGTCATGGGCTTCATGTTTTAAACCCTTGTCTTTGAATTTTTATAAACTCCAGCAGCTTCTATCATTTCCAACACAAGAAAATTGAGGTGCCGTGACTTTCAATTCAGTGTAAGGTAGTTTCCCCGGTCCCGTGGCTTCCTCATTCTTTGGCTTCCCGACCTTAACCCCTAAACGTCCAACAATCCAGAAAGTGGATGATGTACATAATCACACAATTTTCTCATGCGTCATTGACTTTTTGTAGTGTGGGCTTTTTACTATATATTTTATGGGAAGTTAGCTTCATGAATGAATGTGTGATCCGATTAGAAATGGGAAGATTTGTGAAAATTTTATGCTTCATATCATGTTGCAGTGTTTCACCCAAAATTTCGTAGATTTCAGTGTAAAAGTGCTCTTAAAAAATTCAACTCATAAAATTAAGCAACCAGAAAATCTCCAAAAATCACTACACTTAGAGTATTACATTTCAACCAATCACAAGAAATTTCATGAACAAATTGTCAATATCTTATTCATATTCAAATTACAAAAGAATTTTTGATTTTAAGTTTCAAATTTTATACAAAAATATTGGTGACAACAATCATAGGTCTAACGATATGGATAGAATCAAAAATTCATAATGTACAACTTTTGTTCATATATCAAGTTCAAAGTATCCCTCTTAGTTACATTTTATAAGACATCTTTGAAATTCTCCAAATCTGAAGAGGGGTGAGGACATTTAGGGGTTAAACTAGATCTTGAAGTTGGAAAAAACGTACAAAGTCTATTGGAAAATTTATAAGTAAAACTTCAAAAAATTCATAACTTAAGGTATGTTCTGACTTGGCATTAAGAGTGGTGTAATCAAGGGTGTTAAAATGAATTTAGGTACACTTTTGGACTAGATTCACTTTGCTAAAAGCTTTCTTAGATAACATTTAGTAGCCCTTGTGATTGCTGCCTTCTCCCAACAAAATGATGTGGAATATCCCACATCTTTTCATTCTTCTAATGAAATGAAGTGGGATATTCCACATCACATTAGTAGCTTTGGGGGCAGGTGGCATTAAGCAAGAGCAACTAACCATGATGAACAATAATCAAAAGCACTCACTCAGTCACAATTCAACAGTGTTTTGTAATTATTTATTTGATTCAATAGCCCATTCGATTGCAGATCGTTGTTCACTCCATATATAAAGGTGGATGAAACTAACATGCAACCTTCTTGAAGGCTACTGAATGTTATGTAATATCAAGTGCAAACACACCTTTATTCATATTGTAAATAATATATATCATGGTGTTGAAATCCATTCTTAAAGGCCATGATTTTTTTGGTTCTTTTAATAATAGTAATTACACTTAGGAACTAAAAACCACAAGAATGGAGAAACTACACTTTAGATGACTTTAATTGTTCTCTACATCAAGACTGATGTACACTACTAGCAAGGGCGTCGATTCTCACTCAGAACAATATCAAAGTTCACTGTACACACTTGTCCTACATGATGAATCGTACTCGCCAAGTCTTGAGCGCTTAGGCAGTGAGTGCGAAGTGACGCCGTTTGACTCACCTACCGAGTGAAAAGTGACGCCTTCTTGTAGTTGTAGTAAACACTTTGCTACTACCTGTATGCTATTGTAGCCCCTACTTGTATAATTTGTAAACATGTTATTGTCCGAATGTTTTGGAACGATCCTCAAATGCTTCGAAATGATCTGAAGCTTTCGGAAATGCTCTCAAATAATCTTACACGAAGAACCTTCAGTTTATAATAGAACAAAAGTTTATTTGTAAATTTCAACAATCCAACAAACAATCCAACTACATAGTGCTTAACCCTTAAAAGGCCCTTGGGGTCCTTCTCTACAACCTGTTTTTAGCCTTATAATTGCTCAATTGTGGTTTACTATACGAATTGTTATATATTGATAAATACATATTGTTACGATTATTAATTTTGCTTTGTACTGAAAAGTGTTTGGTCATTGTTATTTTGATCAAATACCATCAAATATAGAATATACTATACGACCGCATAAGGCTTTCGGGCCGTTCAAGGGTTAAACAAAACAAGTTAAATTAATTCCATCAAACTTTGGTTTTCTACAAGCCTCTGTTGCTGAACACTACAAGCAGAGGTGTCATTTCTCACTTTGGAGGATCCTATTCATTGTCGCCTTTTACTGTACATGCTTGTCCTACTTGACGAATAGCACTCACCAAGTCCAACTAAAAAATTGGTGAGTGCGAAGTGGCGCCATTTGACTCAGAGAACGAGTGAAAAGCGACACCTTCTCCTTGTAGTGGAACATCATTTCTTCCAGTCCTTCAACATCCTCCAAAACCACCACCACCACCTCCACCACCGCCACACGCAGAGCCCCCTCCTCCACCGCCTCCAGAGATTCCACCGCCACTAACACCTGCAGCAGAGTTTGCAGCAGCGGTTGAGGCAGCAAGTGTGGCAATTCCCAAGGCAGCAGTGCTTGCACCAGCAGTTTGTGCCGCTGTAGAACTTGCACCGCCTCCACCACGAGGACGATTCCGCTTGACGTGATGATCGGTGCACAATGCTGCGGACATGAGCACTGCACCCGCTTCATATACTACCACCCCAATCGCCACTGCTACGAGAATCAACATGGTGATCGTACTAAACCAACATGCGCTCCGAAACACAGTCAACTACTTAATCAAGCTCTTGTGATCGATCGACACCACCCTCCTTTGGATCCTCTGTATCGCACAACAGTCTCACAATTAGTAAATGAATCGAACTGATCGACCACAGCCTCGCTCCCAAATGAAATCTAGAGTGCCAATCGAAGCTCATAATTTGTACAGAAAATGTTTCAGGAATCCGAACCTGGGAAACGGATTGAACTGATCCGAACCTGGAAATGAATCGAACTGATAACGCTTAATCCTTTTCAAGCTTGGCTTTCAGTCGGGATTCAGTCGGGATTCAAAGTCGGACCTGACGGAGAGTTCGGAGCAGTAAGTTGACCAAAGGAAAGTAATTAAGGATGTCTAATCACAACGGCCCACCTGGCCGGACTCCACAATAGCAGATCAATCAATCTCCACCAGCCTTTACTTTGTCTGCAAAGGCCGGTCCAGTAATTTCTACCAAGATTCACGTTCTTAAATATTAGCCACCTGTCAATTATATGAAGCTGTTTCACACTTGTTTCATGACCATTTGTTCTTCATGGTTGAACGTCGCACCATTCTATATAAATGTGTATTTGTTAGTAAATTTGCTATATTTCCATTTTGATGAATCTCTAGGCCATGAAACTTGACACACATGTAACTAATTCATAGAAGAACAAAATTTGCGACTGTTAATTAGTTACACGTGTGCCAAGTTACGTGACTGGCAAAATACTGCCGCCAGGCTCATTTTGCAGGTTGCTAGAGCTGCTTCTCTCACCACTACAAGGAGAGGCATCGTTTCTCACTTAGGAGGATCCTGTTCATTGTCTTTTTTTTTTTATTGTACACGCTTGTCCTACGTGACGAATCGCACTCACCAAGTCCAACCAAAAAATCGGTGAGTGTGAAGTGGCGTCGTTTGACTCACATAGGGAGTGAAAAGCGAAGCCTTCTCCTTGTAGTGCACTTGTACCTCTTGCCTCCTCGTTTGGTGATGGTCTCTCTCCTTCTTCTTCTTTCTTGTGCCTTGCAGCTGTCAAAAATCTAGCTCTCTGAGCCGACTATTCTATTCTGTCACTACAAGGAGAAGGCATCGCTTTTCACTTGTTAAGTGAGTCAAATGGCGCCACTTCGCACTCACTGGCCATGAGTTCAAGACTTGGTGAGTGCGATTCATCACGTAAGACAAGCATGTACAGTGAACTCTGACACTATTTGGAGTGAGAAGCGTCGCCTTTGCTAGTAGTGTGTGGAAGCAACAGGCTTATCTACGTTTTGTTGAATCACAGATCGATATGAACTTGGTTTGCACAAAGCCCGGTACAAAGTCAAACTTGCAAATTGTTTGTGTGCTGCACAGTGGTGAAGTTGCCCAATCTTGTGAAAATAGAGGATGCAACATAGCATAACCCACATATATAAGTGTATGGGGGGGTTAGTGAGGTTTTTTATAGAAATTTTATAGAAATTTTATGTATATATATATATATATATATATATATATATATATATATATATATATATATATATATAGAAATCTAGAAACGGACCAAGTCCACAAATTTTTCTTCTATATTCAGTGGATTGAGTTTGGCATGTGCAAGATCCTGTTGTTTTTAGTTAAAAATTAGTTTCAAAATTTTGTGCTTATCCCTTTCAGGCACCTGCGTCCACATAGTGGACGCTGAACATATTCAAATTGTTAGAATTCCATTCAAATTGGACAGTTTTCATCCACCAAAATTTCTCATGGTTCTTGTGCAAGTTCTCTATCCTTTGTACGGTTTGGATCTTCAAAATAGGTTATTATGATTTTTGGAAAAACAACAGAAGTGGTTTATGTCAAGTTTCATTCTTAGTTCAAAAAGTGAGACCTTGAAGATGATTTTCCAAAATAAGTAGAATCAAATACTGGAAACTATACCATCTCGTAGTGCATGTTATTCCAATTTCATTACAATATTTTTTTAAGAAAATCCGTCAATTCATGATTTTTAATTGAATTTCAAGAGAAAAGCTTGCAAAATTAATAAAAAAATATTTTAAAATAATATGATAAATCCAACCGTACAGATGTGATCTTGACATTGACATTTACGACTTTTCTTTGTACATCAACTCCATTTTTGGTTTTCATCAAACATTTTATAACAAATCTTTGAAAACAACGATGAACTAGGACGTTAAAGGGTTAAGTCTTGGTATAAAGGGGTTGGGCTAATTTTTGGATTTGAACCAATGAGAGGTGAGGATTCCAGCTCTCCTATACATCAAACGGGCTCGAATTCATATGTGAAAAAGACCTAATTAGTCTCTTGCTGTGCTGTATCACCAAAAAATGAAATTGTGGTCAGACCCTAATGTAACTTAGTGGGCCTAATGTTTTCATTATGTAGCGTTTATATAACACTGATATCTGGCACATAATTAATACTCTGCACCTGCAGGATTTTGAGGATATTCTAGAGTTTGAGTGCGGCAAGGGTTTACCTAGCAAGCATCTCTACCATAATACTTCATTTTGCTTTGATCTCTTGGATGCGATGCTTGGCGATAGCCATTAGGCCCACGCACAGTTGCACATAGAACAAATGCGCCGACGTATGCCGGTTGTTGCCGATGAGAAACATCGGCCCCATCAGAGCTTAATCAACGATTTGCTTTGCAACCTCACTAACCCCCATACACTTAAAAAAAACCTCCTTCATATGCCTCAACCTCGTCTGCGGGCAATGGTCTAATATGGGTACCCCGAAAAGCCCATTTGAACTTTAAAATCAGCCTCTAAAGCAATTTTGAATAAGTCCCTCTTCAAAACAAAATAAAAAATAAATTGACCAGATGTGGTTTTGATTTCCTACACTAATGCAGTACAAAAAAAAATCACGTGAAAATTGAAGAGGTTTAAAGATTTTAAAAGAGACTTTTTGTACAAAAATCAGAATCTGTCCCAACTGCTTAAAGAAATCCAAAACATTTGTTTAAAATATCCAATTACGTCATTTAGGTATCAATTTTTGATATGAAGTACATTTAGATATGTGTTATTTAAAATGATTAATTTGAACAATTAAAAATATTATTTATTTTGTACTACAATGCTTGCAAATGCTGACTTTTGGCAATTTCGCACAAAGCATAAATTAATGAAAATTAATTTATTCAATTAAGAATTTGAACTTGAATTAAAGTATTTTATGTCATCTAGGTGTGGATATATATTTTAATTAAAAATAATTAATTTTATTTAATTGAAATGGACAAATTTGTCCAAATTTCAAAATTTCAAGATTTCAAACATACAGTTGGTTTTCCAAATTTTGACGAATTTGTCCATTTCAATTGACTAAAATTAAAAATAAAAACATCCACACCTAGATGACATGAAACACTTTAATTCAAGTTCAAAATTTTAATTGAATATATTAATTTTCATGTATTTATGCTTTGCTCAAAAAATTGCCAAAAATTAGCATTTGCAGGCATTGTAGTACAAAATAAATAATATTTTTAATTTCTCAAATTAATCATTTCCAATAACACATATCTAAATATACTTCATATCAAAAATTGGTACCAAAATGACGTCATTGGATATTTTAAACAAATGTTTTGGATTTCTTTAAACAACTAGGACACATTCTGATTTTTGTACAAAAATTCTCTTTTAAAATCTTTAAACCTCTTTAATTTTTACGTGATTTTTTTTTGTGTAACATGAATGTAGGAAATCAAAACCACATCCGGTCGATTCATATTTTATTTTGTTTTAAAGAGGGACTCATTCAAAGTTGCCATAGGAGCTGATTTTAGAGTTCAAAGGGCTTTTTGAGGTACCCATATCAGACCATTGCCCCTGCCCAGTAAATTTCAGCCCAATTCTACCTCAACTTCCAGTAAAAACAAATACCTCCGCTTCCACACAATAATCGGGTCCGATATGCGTGAACATTTGTATTGTGTAAGTCCCAAAATCTGGTTTCTAGTGGGCAATGAAATGCGGGGTTTCATGCTTCAAGATTTGTTTTAACCCCTAACTGCCTAAGCTTCCATTTTTTGGACGATGTACAGATTTCATCCGTAGATTCTCATCCGTCAAGCACTTTTTGCAGTGTGGAATTTTTACTGTAGATTCTATGGGAAGTTAGCTTTATGCACATGTGATCCGATTAGAAAGGGGATGATTTGTGAAATTTTTATGCCTCATTTCATGTTGTAGTGATTCACCCAAAATTTTGAAGATTTTAGTGTTAAAATGCTCCAAAAGAAGTCAACTCAGAAAATTAAACAACCAAAAAATCTCCAAAAATCATTACACTTAGAGTATTACATTTCAAACACCCAATTCCCTATTTTTGCACTTGTCCAAGTGCAATCATTCATGAGCAAATTTGGCTCAAAAAATTTTTGTCTAAAAAGCTCTCTAAAAAACAACGAGTTTTGTTTTTCTACAATCACTTACATTGTAAACAAACAATTTATTTTTTTATTTTTTATCCTTATCTTTATCTTTTCTTTTAGCTTTTCTTTTATCTTTTCTTTCTTGTCTTTTGGCGGCGGAGGGGGAAATTTTTTTATTTTTTAAAATTTTCTTTTTTGCTGGTTTTCATCTTCTGTTCAGGGTTCAGGGTGGCTGAAACCCTAACGGCAGCGGAAGAAAAAAAAAAAAAAAAAGTCTTTTTTTTTTTTTTTTTTTTTTTTTGGATTTTTTTTTTTGGATTTTTTGGATTTTTTGGATTTTCCGGATTTTCCGGCTTTTGCGGCTGAAGGGTCCGCGCGCGCGGACCTTATGTGACTCTCCCCTCCCTCTCTTTCTCCTCTCACTCTCACTCTCACTCTCACTCTCCTTCTCACTCTTCCTCTCCCACTCATATATATAGGGGGAGGGAGAGGGAGGGGGAGAGGGAGAGTGAGAGGGATAGTGAGAGTGAGAGGAGAAAGAGAGGGAGGAGAGAGTTACATAGGGTCTGCGCGCGCGGACCTTTCAGCCGCAAAATCTGCAAAATCCGGAAAAAAAAAAAAAAAAAAAAAACTTTTTTTTTTCCCGCCGCCGTTTGGGTTTCAGCCACCCTGAACCTTGAACAGAAGAAGAAAACCAGCAAATTTTTATTTTTTATTTTTTATTTTTTCTCCCTCCGCCGCCAAAAGACAAGAAAGAAAAGAAAGAAAAGATAAAAGAAAAGATAAAAGAAAAGATAAAGATAAGATAAAAAATAAATAAAAGAATTGTTTGTTTACAATGTAATTGATTGTAGAGAGACAAAAATTGCTATTTTTTAAAGAATTTTTAGACAAATTTTTTTATTGCGCCCGGGCGCCAAATGCATGATTATATGGCCAAGTGCACAAATTGGGAATTGCGTGTTTTCAACCAATCACAAAGAATTTTATCCGTAGATTGTCAATATCTTATTCGTAATTGAATTACAAAATAATTTTGAATTTCACGTTTCAAATTTTATGCAAAATTATTGGTAATAGCAATCATAGATCTAACCATATGGATAGAATCTAAAACTGCCGAATTTGGAGAGGGCTCTAGGCATTTAGGGGTTAATATCAACTACATCGATTATGACTATTAGTGTGTATGGGCAATTAATGCCACAAGAAATTAGTGTGAGTGACACTATTTGTAAATTTGTCAAAAAATTAGTGTAAATGACACTATTTGTAAACTTTGAAACCAACTAATTTGGTTTGATTATTTTTCTTATAATTAAAAAATAGAGTTTTAAAGATGAAATCTAGCACTCAATGAATTTGTTGGATTTTTAGAAGAATTCTCACAATACACCATTCGTGGACTTCATGTTGTGTGGTGATAATTGACTTTTGGATGAAATATTCCTTTTATAAATGAAATCTGAAAGTCTGACCGTACAAATAATAACTAAACAACATGCTTCTCATTTTCTCTTCCGGACCAAACTTCATCAAAGTTGCAGAAGTAACATTTTACAACACATTTAGGTATTTCCCTTACCCCCTCTCTCATTTAGGGGTTAAAAAACCAAAAAGTCTCCAAAAATCACAACAATTAGGGTATTACATTTCAACCCATCATAACAAATTTTATCTACATATTGTCAATATCTTGTTTGTATTTGAATTACAAAATAATTTTGAATTCTAAGTTTCAAAATTTATACAAAAATATTGGTGATAACAATCATAGATCTAACCACATGGATAGAATCTAAAATTCATAATGTACAACTTTTATTCATACATCAAGTTCAAAAGATCCCTCTTAGTTGTATTTTATAATGCATTTTTGCAAAACTGCCAAATCTATAGAGAGGGTTGTGGGCATTTAAGGGTTAAGGTTAACAAAAACACTAGCTTAATAAAAATTAATGACAATTAGTGTCACATAGTAAAAATTTCAAACCCGTAAATCCCAAATAATTGAAGCCAATGTGTCCTTGCAATTAGTGTCGCACATAGTAAGAGCCATAATCAATAGACCATATTCACTTCATTCAAATTCTTGCGCTTCTATTCAATTCTAAATCTTAGGAAAAACTAATCATTTAAGGGCAAAATTAACGAATATTCCCGGTTTTTTAAGGCCTAGCCGAGAAAATGCTCCAGAAAACTGATTGGTCCAAGAAAATGTAGGATCTTAGCTCATTAAACTAAAATTTCTCTAGGATTGTGGTCTCTATAAGAGTTTTTGGGCACCGGTTTTTCATTTTCCTACCCAAAATTTTGTTTTTTGCTTGTGGTAGGCCGGCGCGAGTAGTGGCGTACGCATCCATCTACCGGCATGACCACAAGGAGATCCTTTAGGAATCCCCTATAGGAAAAGGGAAATTCAGGCAAATTTCCATGTAGGAATGGAGCTTGAAATGGATCTCAAATTTTCCCACCAAATTGTTTGTAAGGGATTGAATTTCCCTGATTCTAAGTACCTAGAGCATTCCCATATCATTCATTTGTTCTCAATTCCCTTAGCAAATCCCCTATGCATCAAAAGTCCTTCAAACACTACGAGGGAACTGTCTATTTTTTCCCAGATGGCCACGTTACCTTATAAGTGTAATTGGAAGAAGGAAATCGCAGGGAAAACCAAGCTATGGTTGATTGCCCTAAAACCACCAACTTAAGCAATCTGTGTATTTTTAGCAATGATTTGTTTGGTGAAATATTTTTCTTTCATTCTACAGAAGGTTTAACAAGGAATGCATATTTTTCCACAATTTTATTCTCAATATTGAAATTGATACAAATTTTAAAAGAGGAAAGAACATCGGCACTCAATATCAAGTTATAGGTTCCTCCATGACCACACCATGTGGTACTAATTTTCACTCATAATGATACCCAAAACCACCAACTATTTCTTCGCAATGCTTGGCATGCCATTGGTTTACTTGAATAGTGAAATTAGTGGTTTTCAATCTTAACTATGGTGGCCCCAGGAAAACTCTACATGTCATAATTGGAGGAGGTGGTGGTTTTAACCCTAAACGAGTAATGTGCCAAAACAAAATAAAAAGATATTAATTTTATGAAACATACTTCTATCATTTATAATGCTAATTCAAATGATAATTTTAATACTACAGTAGAAACTGAAACCAATAATCTTTCTAACCAACGCGCGGCTATGGGGCTTATAAAAGATAACAGAAGGGCGGTAAGCAAAAAAGAAAGCCACGTTTCCATGTTTGGTAATTGCATTTTAGCAGTAGGATTGACTTCTAAGGCATCTACCCACTGCACAATTCTTTTCTCGAACACGTGCATCACATCCTTTCGACTTTTGTTCAGTGATCAAATTAATTAATTAATTTTTTATTCTTGGTTAAGCTATTTCATAAGACATGCACTTGGTTTGCCACCCGAACCCAGTTGCAGAAAAAAAAGTAAAAAAAAATATATCTATTTTTTTTGGTAACCATTCGATGGTGATATAATGTACTTAATTAGATGTAAGACTGCAAAAGCTTTAGTGCTCAAGCGACCACATTATGGTCTCTAATGTGTCGAAAACTCAAATAACGGAAAATCCGTGAAGAATTGGATTTTGAATTGTGAAGTTTAGATTATGAGCGTTATAATATACATCTTCTAGAAAAAGAAATTTTCAATTTGGAGTTCTGCAACTATCAAAATACCTATGAACAAGACGTGAAATACTGTAAATACTTACAAATACAACACATGTACTATGCGGTATTTCTTGTGTTTGGAAGTTTATTATCTTATTTTATTTTATTGGATTGTGTTCTCTTGTTCATGTTCCATTAGTGTATGTATTCCGATCTTGATCCATGTACCAACTCCTTTGATAGTTTAACGTATAAATTTTTGTCCTAAACCGTACATGGATAAGTCACTCTCACTTGTAAAATTCACAACAATTATGTGTAAGTCTGTTCTTAACATGAAAGATTGCAACGGAGAGGTGTTGACATAGGTCATTGCTGAACATCCTTACTTTCATTTTAGAAAATTTAACCCAAATTCTATTTAACTTTGAAGTCACATACCCTCCATAATCTCATTTTTGACTGTGCATTGTACGGTTCAAAGACATACTATGATCTTCCGATCCCACCATCGGATGATTCTCTAATTTTGGCAAAATGTCTGCACTCCAGTTGAGAATATAATTGTATGGTTACTTTCTAATTTAATCCATTCTATTTCTGGCAGTATCAATCATAGTGGAAAATCCAATGAAAACCAGTGAACCCAACTACAGTACTAAAAGCGTTCACCCCTAAATTGCCTAGAGCCCTCTCCAAATTTGGCAGTTTTGCAAAGATGCATCATAAAATGCAACTAAGAGGGATATTTTGAACTTAATATATGAATAAAAGTTGTACATTATGAATTTTTGATTCTATCCATATGGTTAGATCTATGATTGCTATCACCAATATTTTTGTATGAAATTTGAAACTCAAAATTCAAAATTCTTTTGTAATTCGATTACGAATAGGATATTGACAATTTGTAGATGAAATTGATTGTGATTGGTTGAAATGTAATACTCTAAGTGTAGTGATTTTTGGAGATTTTTAGATGCTTAATTTTATGAGTAAACTTTTTAAAAGCACTTTTACATTAAAATCTTTGAAATTTTGAGTGAATCCTCCCGCCAACCAACACTGACAGCGTGGACATTTTCTAGGACAGCGTGATACAACGCTCTTTGATGCAGACCTCAATCTTACAGCTTTGCATTGTTTTCGCGCTGATGTGGAAGCAGCTCATGAACTCGAGGATGTGAGCCAGAATTCAACGCGTTTAAAACCCCTAAATGCCTACACCCTTTTCCAAATTGGGATTATAAAATGCAATTGAAAGGGATATTTTGAACTTGATGTATGAATAAAAGTCGTATATTATGAATTTTTGATTCTATCCATATGTACGGTAGAATCTATGATTGCAATCACCAAATTTTTTGTATAAAATTTCAAACTTAAAATTCAAAATTCTTTTGTAATTCAATTACAAATAAGATATTGACAATCTATGGATGAAATTTGTTGTGGTGGGTTGAAATGTAATACTCTAAGTGTAGTGATTTTTGGAGATTTTTTGGTTGCTTAATTTTACGAGTTGAATTTTTCAAGAGCACTTTTGAACACTTTTGAACACTTTTGAACTAAGATCTTAGAAGTTTTTGGTGAATCACTGCAACTCAAAATGAGTCATAAAAAATTCACAAATTTTTTCCCTTTCTAATCGGTTCTCACATGCATGAAGCTAACTTCCCATAAAATCTTTAGTAAAAAATTCACAATGCAAAAAGTGCATGACAGATGAGAAAACGTGCATGAAATCTGTACATCGTCCAAAAAATGGACGCTAAGGCAGTTAAATGTTAATGTATCCCAATGAGAGTGCCAAAGTCATCCAGGATAATTTCAAGGGAAAATCTGTCCGTTGAGATGTTTGCTATTCTCTCCTCACTAGGCTTCCCATAAGAACCTTTAGCCTCTTGCACAGATCCAGGCTGCAAACCCAAGGCGCTTGAGTTTTATTACATAACATAACAGACAACCTGTAAACTTACACATTCATTTACCCTAAACACCTCATCGTCAAACATACTTGAAGATGAATCACTGTAGACACCTCTATTGCATCAGACCACCTTTGCTTATGATCTATACCAAACAAAAAAACACCTCCGTACAATTTAACTACACACAATGATAGCAATCAGTAAAGCTAAATGTACTCAGAGTTAACACTTTTTCTCAGGCTATAATGTAAAACGTTACCATAACAAATACACTGCAATAGAGTCATTATTTAACAGTGCTTGAACAGGGAGATATTTATGTTTAAAACATCTGAGAGACGAGTGGTTCCACGGCTACAGTTTTATATCTTGAAGAGCTCAGAAGAACGGTCCGACCTCACTTCTTCGGAGTGGAGGGCCGGACAGACCAGCTTCAATGTCAAAGTATGGTTGGGCCAGAGCAGGAGCAACTATCGCAGCAGCACCTCCAAGATTTAGTCGAGCAGGAGCTTGACCGGCGGGAACCAAACCTGCATTGTGAGTTCCAGCGGGAACAACACCTGCATTGTGAGGTCCAATTAAGGGACCATCTGCATTGGCGACGACTCCCACACGAGCCTGTCTTTGTGCAACTGGATTACCGCGTGGAGTTGCGGCAATCACCACACCTCCAACATTGGCTACATCAGTTGCAGGAGCAGGAGCAACCACTGCATTATGAGGTCCAACTAAAGGACCGCCGGCATTGTCGATGACTCCCACACCAGCCTGTATATGTGCAACTAGATTACCGAGTGGGGTCGCTGCAATTACCACACCTCTAACAGTGGTCACATCCGTCATAACTTGCGCATCCGCACTGGTATTTGGTGTTGGATTGATCAGGTTTCGTGTATCGGCGGGATGCACTCGACCAGTGGCGAGAACCGAACTACCTGTTGGACGTCCCCCGCCTGTGATAAACAAGGCATGTCATCAGCAAAGATTGGAAATAAACGCATCATCCCGGCGACGTCGTCAAAGTTGCACTACAAATCAGAGATGGGAGAGCAGGTACTTGCAATACCTCTGAACTGAAACGATTGAAAAGGCTGCTACAAACAAGATTAAGATACATTGCTCTCCAAACTATGAAAAATTACAGGAATAATGGATATTCTCGTCCATTAAGGGTTAAAAAATCATGTGACCATAATCACCGACAGTTCGTGGACAGGTGCATTTCAAATTTAGTTGACTTGGATTCACTTCAGAAACTCCCAAAGGTGCCATTCCATGATGCTAGCATGGTGCTCATATATGCAGTTCAAATTTGGAAACGTTGTGTGTAAGACCGAATTATACAAAAAAATGTCAATTACGACCAAGTCCGGATACGAACTTACGAGGCACTTGACCTCGGACAACTCCTTCACGGGTGTTGTAGTCCTGTTCATGGTTGGATGGAACACGGCCATGACCATCTGTTACACAATACAATAAACTAGAACATGAGTGCGTCGTATGTCTACCAACGTAGAGAATGAGCTCAGGGAGCCCTGCAGCCTTTCCCTATGTGGGATACATGGAAAAGAGGCTCTTTTGCCATAGAAATTCCCATTGTGAACTCTCTCAAAAAGAGAAATCACACTTGTAGAAGGGAAACTATCCTTCACTACTAGAATGTGGAGGGCTTTGTAACGTTTGTAAGCAACGTTTATGTAAGTTAGCAATGTTTGAGGGAATACGCAAGGTTTGAGAGCAACGATTGTCTTTGGGCAACATTTTGGAGGTGAGAGCAACGCTTTGTGTTCCCAATGACGTTCTTACTATGTTCGCAAACCAAGCTATTTATCCCATAAGGTTTGTCAAGGGGTGACTGAGGTCGAGGATACTTACTATGAAGCCGGCCTCCGCTGTACAGCACACGGTACAGTCTATTACTATACCATATACTATTTGATGTATGAAATACCATATTGTATATTATACAATACAATATATTGTATGGTATACTATACAACCATTACTATACGGTGTATTGTACCATATATTGTACAATTGAAAATACTAAACGGATATTTTGAAAACTAAAGAAAAACAAATATATCATGTACATTCCAAAATAGAGATGCCACTGGGAACAGTCGTTCCCAAAGATGACAAAAACGTTGCATAAGCATGTGCATAAACATTGTATAATCATGAACCTAAACATTGTTTAATCACAATAACGTTTTTAGCAATGTTTAGGAAGGCTTCTCATTACTACGCTTTTGTATTAATAGCAACGTTTGTGGTGACCGTTGCAAAACCCCCCCCAAATCCTAATAGTGCTTATTTCCTCTTGCATAAGGAAAATCTCTTTTCTCATAGGGGAACTTGCATTTTCTCCTCCATTTTAGTTGTCCCATATCATTTGTCAGCACATTATAAGCATTTGACAGTTACATATACAACTCCTCCACAGTGACTGTTTTCAACATTTACCTCACTCTCTTTGTTATTGTCACTTCAAGGTACTTGATTGTTAAGAAATCGATCCGTTTATGGAGTTTGTAATATTAATTTGATTATTTTTAAGAATATTGTCCAAAAGTTAAAGATATTAAAAACACACCTAAAAATTCAAATAAAATCTTATCATATAGTTTTATTGTTCATTTTTCCAAGATGGAACCTCCAAATTTTCCCAGTCTGATGCACTGTATAATGAGCTCTTTGTAGTAGGGAATACAAACCTACCCGGTCTCAGTCACTACCGGGGAGGCCCCGGGGCGCTCTCTGCAGAACGTCGAATTGATCGTTTGACGGAATCGCAGCCAATGCAGTAGGGACACCGACAACAACACGTGCGTTTAAATCTACAGATTGAGGCTGTAGTCCACGCTGGGACCAAATACGAATCAAACACGTGGCAAAGCGGTCTCAACTCACAACGGGAACTGTTACTGTTCAGTACGTACCGACACTATCTGTAAGTTGTTCTAATATTAACGAAAGTGGTGATGAACCTTCGCTCACAGGTCACTACTCACTACAAGGAAACTGGTCTTTTCTCATTAGATGGAAATCGAGGAAACTTGTGTTGTGTGACCAATTTCACCGACTCACTAACTTTGTCTTATGTGCTCAAACTAGTAGTGAGAAAAGACCAGTTTCTTTGCAGTGGATGCACCGAGCCGATAGCAGAATAATAAACTCAAGCGCCGGGCTCCGGGTACCGTAAACGTAAGATCAAGCACAGGCCGGTCTCATATGGTTTCCCTGTGTGATTCCCCTGTAAGTGCCACTTTCCCCTCTGCGCTTCAGAACTTGACACATGTTAAAACTTTCCTTCTACAAGTAGGTGACTAAGCTCAAGCAGGTGATTTTGTACACATGTCAAAACTCGAAATCACAGGGAAAAGTGGCACTCACGGGGGAATAAACACAGGGGAACGATATGAGCTCCCTGTGAAGAAACTAGCCCCCATAACCTTCCTTTAGTATCGTAACAAACACCGAAATAAAAGTGCAACGTCGACTCAAGCCACAAGATCGAACTCTCACCGCTGTGCTCCGCACCGGCAGCCATCTCCGATTTGCTGCAGCCTTCACAGTGACTTAGATCCTGGCCTCCAGTGACCACAACCGAAATTCTGAACCACACATGCATCAACCAGCCCCGCACGAAAGCGAGAAAATTGTCATCGGCCCCAATGTTTAAAAGTTCATTGCAATCACGTAGCAAGCTCAAATGAATGCAGCACCACGTACCACCACGTACCTCCTGACGTACGCACGCACTCTGCAAGGGAATTCGTCTCAGTCGGCACGTCGCCACCTCCTTGGCTCACTCTAGCTGCTTGCTGAGTCGATTTCTCTCCGTCACTGACACAACGAGCTCAATCACCTCCTCCCCCGCGACTGACCCCACACCGTGTGATGACACAGCACCACACGCGGCGCTCTTGCGAGGTCTCGTTAACGTTCTTCGACCCGGGCGCCGAAAGATAGCTCGATTGCAGCTCCACACTTTCACCCGCAGACCAGTCACCCGACGAGCTCGATTGATCACCTTCGCGTGCACCTCCTCTACCAAATTGAACACCCAGCCCAGACGTACTGATCCTCTGCTTGGAACGAACGACACGCACCGTGTGATGACACAGCACCACACGCGGCGCTCTTGCGAGGTCTTGTTAACGTTCTTCGCCCCGGGCGCCGAAAGATAGCTCGATTGCAGCTCCACACTTTCACCCGCAGACCAGTCACCCGACGAGCTCCATTGATCACCTTCCCGTGCACCTCCTCTACCCAATTAAACACCCAGCCCAGACGTACTGATCCTCTGCTTGGAACGAACGACACGCACCGTGTGATGACACAGCACCACACGCGGCGCTCTTGCGAGGTCTCGTTAACGTTCTTCGCCCCGGGCGCCGAAAGATAGCTCGAGTGCAGCTCCACACTTTCACCCGCAGACCAGTCACCCGACGAGCTCGATTGATCACCTTCGCGTGCACCTCCT
The DNA here is from genome assembly GCA_022496805.1 of Pohlia nutans. Taxonomy (NCBI): domain Eukaryota; kingdom Viridiplantae; phylum Streptophyta; class Bryopsida; order Bryales; family Mniaceae; genus Pohlia; species Pohlia nutans. The sequence goes on from CM040097.1 coordinate 17,343,453, forward strand.
CTACCCAATTGAACACCCAGCCCAGACGTACTGATCCTCTGCTTGGAACGAACGACACGCACCGTGTGATGACACAGCACCACACGCGGCGCTCTTGCGAGGTCTCGTTAACGTTCTTCGCCCCGGGCGCCGAAAGATAGCTCGAGTGCAGCTCCACACTTTCACCCGCAGACCAGTCACCCGACGAGCTCGATTGATCACCTTCGCGTGCACCTCCTCTACCCAATTGAACACCCAGCCCAGACGTACTGATCCTCTGCTTGGAACGAACGACACGCACCGTGTGATGACACAGCACCACACGCGGCGCTCTTGCGAGGTCTCGTTAACGTTCTTCGCCCCGGGCGCCGAAAGATAGCTCGAGTGCAGCTCCACACTTTCACCCGCAGACCAGTCACCCGACGAGCTCGATTGATCACCTTCGCGTGCACCTCCTCTACCCAATTGAACACCCAGCCCAGACGTACTGATCCTCTGCTTGGAACGAACGACACGCACCGTGTGATGACACAGCACCACACGCGGCGCTCTTGCGAGGTCTCGTTAACGTTCTTCGCCCCGGGCGCCGAAAGATAGCTCGATTGCAGCTCCACACTTTCACCCGCAGACCAGTCACCCGACGAGCTCGATTGATCACCTTCGCGTGCACCTCCTCTACCCAATTGAACACCCAGCCCAGATGTACTGATCCTCTGCTTGGAACGAACGACACGCACCGTGTGATGACACAGCACCACACGCGGCGCTCTTGCGAGGTCTCGTTAACGTTCTTCGCCCCGGGCGCCGAAAGATAGCTCGATTGCAGCTCCACACTTTCACCCGCAGACCAGTCACCCAACGAGCTCGATCGATCACCTTCGCGCTGCACCTCCTCTCCCCAATTAAACGCTGATCCTCTGCTTGGAACGATCGACACGGTTATGAAAATTTGAGAACATCGGCCGGGCGCCTCGTACAGAACTACATCCCGAAGCAATTGGCAGGGTAGGCAATCAAAACCCACTTCCCCCCACGGCCCACCATTGCGGATTACCGGATTGTATCCAGAATGATTCCAAAGTCACAAACCTCAGTAAGATTCCAGTAAGCTACAGTAGCTTCTATAGTGTAACTTAGGGCGGACTTCCATATGGGGAACGGTTGGGTGGGAGGCACAAGAAGACAAAAATTGAGGTCTCAAGAACCACCCATGCTCCACCCTTTTCGGTACAAAAGAAATTTCCACCCATTTCGGTGGAGCTTCCTCTTTGGAGGACCGGCCACCCACTGCCCCCCTTACATGGAAGGAGGCCCTTAGACCAGAAGCGAAGCTGCAGGGCTCTATAAATTAATGCACTTTACAACATAAATTGTCGAGTATTCGAGTATCGATGGATTATCTTCCCGATATTTTTGTAGTTTTTATGAAATAACAGAATTCAAGGGTATTGGCCATTAGGTACTTCAGTTGTGTGGAGACTGGAGGCATACATCTGATCGATTCTATTCGCATCATTGTTCTATCGACAGGCTGCCATGATGTGCAAGCGTTTGACCGTTTTGATAATGTCAGCATGCCACGTGTCATGATTTCTTCATTTTTCATGGTGGACTCGACGTCATTGTTGTCTCTCTCTTTGACAGCACATTCGGGGGTGTAAGCTTGTGAGGTGAGACTATGCATCCCTTAAACACAATTGCGAGGATGCTTACATTGGGTAAGAGCATCCACACCCATGCACGCTAAAGTTGACTCATTAAAATTATTCATCTACATTTGAAGAGCCCTTGCACTTACACTTCCCGACCTTTGCACGCCCCTCACACATCAAAAGTGCACATCAAATAATCAATGGACCAATCACAAGTGGAACGTGGGGATATAGTCAACTAAATATTGATTTGAAGGACCATTTCTTAACCCTTTAATGCCAAGGGTGGTTCTGGAGAAACCACAGTTTTTTTCAGTGATAATTTTAAAAACTTTCTATGTTGAAATTATGTATATTATTAATAGAATTCAACGGTATAAATGTAAGCATTGCTCAATGAAACAAGTGCTAGTTAAATCTTGGTAAGATCGAACTGTTGGGTTGAAAAATAACTAGTAAGGACTTAGGTAATTTGGTACTACAGTTAGTTAATTCTCAAATGAGCGTTGCAGGATCTGTACAGTTGACTGGATTCACACTCTTTGTTGATATTAAAGAACCAGGTGATCGAGCCCATGAATCACTGCAAAACGTTTTTGACAATAATTAAATATTGGGCACAAATGTAGCCGGTACCGATTTTCTGCACTCAGTCCACTGTTGTAGGAGGATGCTGCTTCAAGGGAACTGTTCAAATTAAACTGTTCTCCCATCAATTCTAAGCAGGGTTTTTTTTCACTGTAGCAGTGCTTCATGCATACAATGGAGGGTGGTCCCTATAGATTTAGACCATTATGACTGCCACGACATTGGAGTCTGGTTCCAAGGTGCCAGAAAAAAATCCCTAATTCTAAGTACTCAAGAACTATTTAAACCTCCACAGATTGAGTTCCGCATTCCTCATCGTTTTGGGTGAACGATGTTTGTAATGTAGAAGGGTGGGGCCGCTTGGCGATTCTGACAGCAGGCCCTGTGACCTGTTTCTGCCTTTTTCACCCCCTATTGGGGTTTATGGTAAAAAAAGATACAGCTGTCAAATACCACTATAATTCAATGTTTTACAATGTTTTGCAATGTTTCACAAAAATTCAGATGTAGATCTAAGTGAAGGCCAGTTGGATGCGAGGCCCACCCCAGTTTCATCGTCCGTTCAAATCTTCTTCACAGAGTAATAAAACCACAATCCCTCCACATAAAACACTAATTCACAGTGTTTCATTTTAAAACATTGTCATGCATGCCAATGTCACATGACAAGAATAAGATTGAGTGAAGTTATTCCATAAGGTTTGTGCCATTCAGAGTCATAGTAAGGATATATACCGTTGTGGGTTTGAAAGGAAAAGCATACATTCCCCGACCTTTTGGCTAAGATTAAGTGTAGTATATGTTCTTATCAATATAATATCTAATATGGTTCCAAATTTGTTAAAAAAATTATTTTTATTTTTCCAATTGATTTGTATTTTCACCCAAAAAAAACCATTGGACCAAAAATAATTTCAAATTCTTCATAGAGAAGTTTCTTCAATTTTTTATTTTTATTTTATTTAATTAAAAGAAAAGTAACTCTAATGGTTCAAACTTTTGTCATACCAAAAGCATAATTAAATTTGTACAAACATGCTATATGGTCACAGTATTCAATAAACGCTATTTTGGTACACTGATTTAATCCTCTGTGCAAGTACAATGTTTCGATGGACTGAAGACTTTGTCAATTGGCTACCTCACTTAGCAACTCTAATTTGAAAAGTCAGGTACACCGATTATTGCCATTACTGTGAGTCATAGAATTAGTGAGACTTTACACCAATCCTCACACTAATTCCAGTACATACATCTCAAATATACATTACTGCAAGAATTTTCAAATACTCTCAATTATTGTGACTAACACTTTTATTTTAATGCCACAATTACTGTGAGAATATTGAATTACTGTGACTCATAGTAATGGCAATAACCGATGTAGTGTTTTGGTGTGAGCCACTATCATCCTTATCCTCAATACGATCTCCACAATGAATTAAAACATTTTCATTTAAAATTTTCAGGGACAGAGCCTCTTGTAGAGTAGCCATTTGCTTGTTTGTGTGTTGATCATTTTATTTTTTTAAATGTTTGGAACTGCCTGCTCTTGTTTTTGATCCCACTGTTGCTGTATTGCACGAAGATGTTCATTTGTAGCCCCTCCATTAGCTTGAGTCGATCTGCTGGATGACTGATCAAATGATAGTTATAGCACTAGTAGAAAAGGTGGCATTGTCGAAGGAGATGTCCAGGCGAGTAGTGCCCAATTTCACGCATGCTCAGTGATTTTTCCTGGGCATCTCCCTGGGGAGCGTCACCTTTTCTACTAGTGTATAGATTTGATTGAAAGCTCACTTGGTTCTGTTCTTTAAGGCCAAGAAAGGCTTGCCATGAAATTGGTTCTGTAGGGAATGTGCTGGAGGTGTACATTTCAGGGGTGGTGTCACTTAATCACACACTTAATTGTACAAAATGTTTTGCTGTGATGATCTGCTGATCTGTTCCACAAACACCCCATCTTCAAAGACTGAATTAATAAACAAATGGGTATTTTGAAAAATTTGGTCATATTTGTTGTCTAAACTTTTTAGGATTGCATTTCGCTTGTGGCTATATAGGCTTTGTGATATGTTAGATGTTATATCCCAACAATCATTTAAGGTAAACATGCCAATGATCGCACATGCAATATTCAAATCCTTTCCCACAACAATGTAGAAACTTACACTGTCTCAAATTTTAAAAGATTGTGACAAGTCAAGTTGGGATTCACCTTAAAAAAATCACTTATAAATATTTTGTACAATAACTTTTATTGTATGTCAAACACATTGGGTATGATTTTTAATGGAAATTTATTTGGAGCCCTTCAGCACACGGCGTGTGGTTATTGGGTGGTATCTTACATTTCTATTGGAACTGTGCAGTAAAACTGTGCAGTCATTGGCATGTTTAGGGTAGACGACCTGTTTCCGATCACCTTAAGCAATTTAGCATACTTCCGGTGGAGTAACAAATAGGCAAATAATTTTGCAGTGTAGGGAAATAGATTTAAAGAAGGTCACATATTTTTGAACAAATTTTGGGGCAATATTGAATTTACTACGAATTTTCAAAGTGAAGATTCTCTCCAACCCGTTCTCGCAATATAGGCTGACCTATTTCCAAGAACTGTAAAACTAGATTTCGAGAACACATGATATCATACTAACTCGGTAACAAGTTTCCATTCTCGGCGCCAACCATTCCATATTAAGAAGAAACACGTTTCCGTCACCGTTTACGAATGAATCCGAAAATAATGCACGTTGATTCACGGAAATAGGTCGCCCTATACTGCGTGATTGGGGGCCTGATCGGAAACAGGTCGTCTACCCTACTATAGTTGGAAACTTGGAACCGTGTGGGCATTGGAACTGTGTGATCATAGGCATGTCTACTGTAGACGTTATTGACCGTTTTAATGAAAACCAATAATCATGGCTATTATTTTTTTGGAATGTCCGTTTACACGGTTGCAGAGGTGTATGCAAAATTGGAATACAAAAGGCATCATGGATGGTTGAGAGGACTTGCCACAGCATGTTGGACATGACCTTCAGGTCAAATTCAAGCTTCCGTGCACGACTCTCGTTGGCATCAATGGCAAGCTCCACATTCTGTAACTTGTGGTGAGCATCTTTCACCTGAGATGAATCCCCACATTTGAATTTTATTTTTGAAGTGTGTGCGTGAGATGAATCCCCATATCTTAATTTCAAACATTGATGTTTGGTTTAGAGTAGATCTTACGGTAGTTTTGCAAAAATATATACCTCAGTGACCACAATGTGGTTGCGTAGGCTGTGAAGGGTTAAGATGGAGGAATTGAGGAAGGAAAAAGTGATGTGACTGCCTTTATTGTATCCCCTTACATGTGAGTTAGCGTATTCAGAATTGTCATGATTTGGTTGTAAACTACCTTTGGGAATTTCCCGCGGGATTTCCGTTCAATTCTAAGAATAGTTATTTACTGTAATTAGGGTTTTAAAGGTGATTATACGGGAATTCCCACATAATCGGGCATTGTGTTTTTTTTACAAGTGATGGATGAAATAAAACTTCATCTAATTTTCCGGCTGCGATTTACGCCAGGTAATGCCTTCCTTATCGAGCATTTCACGAAAAAAAATAGGCTTCTTTGTCGGGCTTTGCCCTCATCATCAGCAAATGAAATACCCCTCTTCTACATTCTTTAGGAACTTGGATAAAAGAGATCATTGATACCTCACCTATTTTTGTAGGAGACAAAACCTAGCTACAATTGGATAATAAAGTTATGACCTAGACATAGAAATGGGGTTTAGAAGTAGAGTTAGTACCTCTTTTTCCTTGGCATGGAGCATTTTCTCCAACTCTTGAATACGGGCATCCCGTGATCCCACTGTGATGCTCAAGGTGTTGTTAGTGGCTTCCAACTTTCGTTGCACATCTGCTAATTCTATTTCTCGGCTCTGTGTTACATTTTGTGCAAGCAAGGTTAGCTTAATTCATAAACTCAATGGAGCCTATTTTTGTAGAGGTGGTAACCAAACATTGGATATGGAGAGCATGGTAATATCTCAAAACCTTGTGCTTTTTTAGTATTATTGTAACCTTATTAGAGCCTTGATTGAACAAGATTCAACCATTCAAGAGTTAATGTCTAGTATTTAATGCAAAAGTAGACTAAGTCTTGTTATGAAAACAACATCATTGCCACGTCAACAATATCCTATGTTATTTCTCACAAAGAAGCTTTACTTTCATGATATTCAATCACAAATATGTCAAACAAAGGTTATTGTTTGTAACTTTAAATAAATGGTGGTTTCATACCCTTGGGCTCATTGAATCATATACCAATTTGCGTAAACGATTCCCTGGCTACAAAGAGTAGCAACTTAGAAAAGAACATCCAATGAAAAAGAAACGAAAAGAAAACCACGTTCTTCAAGAATGTGCTCTAAGAGCATCTGCATCCATGCCGTAGGAGGGTCTGACACACTAAAAACTAGATGAAAAATGTTCGAGCCTTCCAAATAGCCTTTGGGCCCTCAATCATAGCGTTTTAAGCAATGACTCTTCAAATCTAAGTTTAATTGAATATATCCCACATTCTACTTGTTATTGGTCCATTGAATATTTGATTTACACACTTGGTGTGTGTGAGGGTGGATAACTGTAAGTTCAAGGGCTCTTCAAATATAGATGAATAATTTTAGCGTGTGAGTTTTAGCGTGCAAGGATGTAGATGTTCTAGCATTGGTACTTAATGTTATGTCACGCTACACAAAAGTTGTTCGACATCTTGGAGTTAATTCCTCTATCATCAAAGACTTTTTTGTAGTCTTGCACTTCGTACCTGACAAGTGTTTTCAAGGCTAGCAAATTGTTTGTCACGCTCTTGCAGCAATTTGCGTAAAGATCCCGCAATCTCAAACGCACTCGTAAGTTTCTCGTTGGATTCATCAGCCACTGATCCCTCCAACTTCTCTGCTGTATTTCTCAGCGCCTGTGGATGATTTTACGTTTAAAGAATAATTAATTGAGGTAGTAGATACTAACTATTTGCATCACTTTAAGCATACATAAGAGTATGATTATTGTAGTAGCGAGATCTTAACCCCTAAACGCTCCATGGGCTCTATATATATAGTCACTACATTTCTGTTTGTAATCCACAATGTATACTAAAATTTGATACTATATTCATATACATCATATACTTATATACTATGGTGTATTTAAATATAGAAATAATATATTTGAAAAAAAATTAAAAAAATCACCCCAAAAAAATATTGTACTCCAAAATACATGATTGCAAAGGACATTTAGAACATTTAAAGGTTAACTGGTACAAATCAAGCAAGATCTAGTGAGATCAAATTTAATTTTAAACATAGTATCGAGTATAGTATATAACTTTCTTATGCAACTTCAAAGTGGAAGGTTGTAGAGTGCTATCAACAATAATAGGCAATCACATTTCCATTCAAAAGCTAGTAGCTAAAGACATTTAGCCAAGTCATTCATTATATTTATCACACCACTTACTAATATATATCCAAGAGCATGATTAAATGAGCTATTGTTGGTTATAGCGGTCATTGTAGGACATATCAATAACACTTTCAATATCTACTAACTGAGGTTAATATGAACTAAGTAAATCACTCTAACTGTGTCATGATTCAAAAGTCATCCTATTTGTGCCACTATGTATTAATAGTGCACATGTCAAAATTTTACATGTAAGAAATTGATACATAGTGATCACAAAGTCACAATGACACAAACAGGGTGGTCTATCTTACCGTAAGTAACTCCAGTTATTTAGTCACTGAGGATTTGTGACCCTGGGAACCCTATTTCTTGATGCAAGGTGAAAGGAAAGAGATAAGTAAGTGGGTGATAAGTTAACCCCTAAAGGATCAAGGATTCATGGTTTTAAAATGAAAAATTCAATAGATCATATTGTTAAAAAAAAAAAAAGAATTCAAGCAGAAGTTCTAAATTTATATCACCAGAATCAGTGTAGAACATTGCATGTGTTGGTCAAAGAGCAAATAATTATGAACAAAAAGAAGTCTCCATAAGACTTACTCAAAATTGTTAAAAAAAAAACACATGGAGCCCAATTTGGGCTTCTTGGTCCCTTAGGGATTAATTCTTAAAAGGTCCTTGGATCCGTCTCTACAACCTGTATTTTGCCTTATAATTGCTCAATTGTGGTTTACTATATGAATTGTGATATATTGTTAAATACATATTATCACCACTAGAAGAAAAGAGGGACTTGTACACTGAGCATGTTCACTCAGATGTGACCAAATTCACTCAAATGTGGCCAAATTCACTCAGAATCCCACTCCACGCTGAATGAACAAGTCCCTCTTTTCTTCTAGTGCACGATTATCAATTTTGCTTTATACTGAAAAGTGTTTGGTCATTGTTATTGTGATCAAATACCACCAATATACTATGCAGCCACAAAGGGCTTCGGAGCCGCCGTTCAAGGGTTAAGATAACCCACCTGCTTGTAGTTGTCAATTTGGTTGGTTTTCTCGGCCAGTTGGGTGCGGTGGTCGTGGAGAGCTTGCCTCAGGTTTTGCATTTCCACACTGCTGCTCACATCTCCTGCAGACTCTTCAGCATTTTTCGTCTGAAGTTTTTTCTGCACAAAGTTATTGCATTCTTCTATTTGACATCCAGCCAACCTCTCATAGCCTGATGAGGTCAACGCATTATAATAGATTGTTTCACTTGCCCAGCTACAGATTTTAACAGAAATTCAATCTGATGTAAGGGGTCACCTACAAGGGCGCTATGCTCTATTACCAGTTCGAGGGTGGTAGTCCGAGAGCGGGTAATAGAGCATAGCGCCTGAGTTTTGGTGAGTGTAACCCGACGTAAAGCCTTAGCTGCCTCCCAATCGAAAGTGTGCACAAGAGCATTAACCTGTTAACCCTGCACTGCACACTTGAACTCGAGTAAGCTTGATAACACGTTGTTACTTGCACACTTGAACTTGAGTAAGCCTGATAACACGTTGTTACTTGCACACTTATAACGGACTTAAAAGCAGCCAGTGCTTTACGTCCATATATACACTCACACCTCTTCAAGATCACAACTAGGATCATACATTGTGTGCTATAGCCGGCTATAGCAACAATGAAGGGGAGTAGCTTAAGCAACGTTACAGCTTGTTAAGGAACATTTAGGAACCATAATGTTGTAAATTATAGTTATTCCCCTACATGCTCATCCTTCTCCAAAGTTTACTCTTGAATGCAAGAAATTTTCATCATGCTAGTTTATCCCTCTCCCACCCATAAAATTGTATCTCATCTTGTTTCACAATCTTAAACAAATGACTGATCGTTGTGTTTCAACACAAGTCTCCACTAGTAGAAAAGGTGGCACTACCAAGGGAGATGCCCAAGCAAGTGGTGCCCAATTCCACGCATGCACAGTGATTTGACCTCGGGAGCGCCACCTTTTCTACTAGTGTTCCAAGCTATTAATCATTATCAAACTTGCTAATCATAATGGCAACTTCGTTCAGAGGGGTTTATTGTGACATCAATAAATCTTGCAAATCAATAAATCCGTCCCAGAGAGCATGTACAAGTGTTGTCAAAACTTTTCATCCAAAATATTCCGTAAAAGGGTGGATACAAGCGTAGGATGAGCATGCTCTTAACAAATGTAACAGACAATGTAAAATAATCCTAAGTAGTGCTTGTGTTTTAAAAAAAATCCTGCACACTTGTCACAATATCATTGATTGTAGTAAATGTCAGAGTGATTGTTTTATGACCCTAAAAAAAACGAGAGATCCATCAAGGTGTACTCCTCTGTCCCACTAAAAAACCATGTTTTCCTTTGTAATGTACAAAAGAAAACATGGATTTTTAGTGGAACAGAGAGAGATTCAGTACTAAATAATTTTCATCGTCTTGAAAATGTGTGAGGAATGAATTCATGAAATGAAATGAAAGTACCGACCTGCAGTCTTTCCACTTCGGCTTCCAGCTCCTGAGCGCGGTGGTGCTGGTGCTGGAGTTCATGGTGCATGGACTTCTCAAGAGCAGCACCATCTTCCAGAGCACGCTGCAGATTCTCTTTCTGCTTGTCTTTACTGACGATGGTGTTGCGCAGGTTGCTGATCTCCGACGACATTTTGTCCAAGCACTCGCTCAGCTGCAGCTTTTGCACGCCCAGCGTCGCCATCTCCTCCACGTCTTCCTTGTGAACTACCTGCACAACACACGAATTCATGCCCTATTAATTAATCAATTCATCCCACCGCTACAAGGAGTAGGCGTCGCTTTAGGTGAGTTAAACGGCGCCACTTCGCACTCACTCAAGACTTGGTGAGTACGTGTGATTCGTCGCGTAAAACAAGTGTGTACAGCGAACTCTGACTGAGAAGCGACGCTTTTGCTAGTAGTGCACAAAAACCCAAAATTAAGAAGCAAAATCCAATATCTTATCTACAGTTGTCCCTCTCTATTATGACATGTTTGGGAAGCCCTAGCCTCAAGGTGGCAGGCATGAATTAGTCACGAAAATGACTTGTGTAATACGTGAAACAATAATATCGCCATATTATGGAGTGTCATATTATGAAGGGTATAAAATGTATTCACTCCAGTCTGTGTAGTAGAACATTTCACCGCCCTTACCCTAAGCTTGCCTGGGAGTTCGGTGGATTTCCTCATGTTTGCAATTAAAGCCTCAGTTTTCAGTGCAAATAATCAACTGTTTTCATGATCAGTGAGTGTGTGTGTGTGTGTATGCAAGAGAGCATTAAATAAATTGGAAGGAAAGGTTGACGAGCTCAACTGATTCCCACTGATCGGATGAGATTTGATTTGACAAGGGTCGGTGTCCCAAGACATCATTGCAGTTATAACTGACTCTCATCTTGGCCTTTGGAGGCTTCACATGATCAGTCTCTTGGCTCTCTCTTCACTTGGCAAGTGGGTATTCCAGACTCCGAAGGACAAAAAGACCTAAAAATAATCAACACTAGCAGTGAGAGGCAACAGAGAAATGACTACGAATTAATGCTTTTTCTGGAGGATAGTGCTTCGGAATGCTCACTTTTTGTCACAATTCCATGACTCTTGTTTTCACTGGTCAACATACTCTGTGAAGATCTCAGTACCGTCGCTTCTAACTCGCTTTTCACTTACTGAAAAGCGTGGAAAAGGTATCTTTTTCGTTGTCCTATGCGACCAAACGCACTCACCAACTCTGGAATGGTTCAAAAGAGCAAGTGAGGAGCGACCAATTTGCCTGTACTAGTGTTATTGATCACGCTTGCAAGAGAAAATTATAAAGGTTTGTTTGTTTCTAGAAAAACCGGATTCACTCATTCACTAGGGGGTGTTAGAGTGCAAGTATTTTCCCCAGCTTTTGCGCGCGCTTCTGCAAAAAAAAATTGCAACAAGTTTTTGCAACGAGCTTTTTAGCAAGGACGTGGCCCTTGTCCTCTTGTAGCGTGGTGGCAGAATCACACAATTTCACTTTGTGAGAGGACAACTGTTTTAGTAAGTCTTGCAATTGTGAGCAGGAATTGCATATGCCACCACATAAGAAGAGTCTCGCCTCAAAATCTTGCACTTTGACACCTATAAATGACCCACAATTGAAGATTTGATTGTTGATCATGGTCCTTAGTTTATCCTTTTGAACAGAGACTCGCCAGGGTCTCATATGTGATTCCCTGTGTGATTTCCTTGCGAGTCTCACTTTTCCCACTGAGTCTTAAAGCTGCTTATTCACCAGTTTAATGTTGACTCACTTGATTGTAAAAGGAAAGTTTAACAAGTGTCAACTCTTGAGGCTTGGTGGGAAAAGTGAGACTAAAAGGGAAACGCACACAGGGAAACCATTATGAGCTCCCCGTGACTTGGGTTTAGAGTGAGTTGTCCAAGGATAAAAAATTTATGGTTCTAAAATGAGAATTTCAATCGATCATATTGTGAAAAATATAATTCATATAGAACAAAATTTCATATCGACAGAATCAGCAAAGAACATAGCATGTGCTGGTATAAACAAAAAAGATTTGAACAAAAGAAGTCCATATTGAACCTACTCAAAACTGCTAAAAAATACATGAGGCCCAATTCAAGCTTCTTGGTCCTTTAGGGGTTAACTGTGGTACAGTTTGAACGAGCTCCCAGGATTAATTGGTGGCCACATGTTTTTATGACCTCGGATTATTATTCGACATTCTAATTTGTTTCATGCCTGGTCTTCATTCAAATTTTGAGGCAGGTGCCACTGATTTTCATTCTCCAACTTCCAATGGTGATTTCTACTGGGTCCTGAATGAGCTCAAAATGTTATACAATTTTAAGTGGGTTACTGTAACACTTAGGAGTCAGGACTCATCATGTCCTTAACCCCTAAGCGCTCAAACGACCATTTTCTGGTCGCTGCCCGAATTTAACGGGCTGCCCGGAACAAAAAAATAATTTTTTGAAAAAATAAAAAATATTTTAAAATACTAGATCAAGTCTACTTTCCAACCCAATTTGAATTATGGCAATCCGAGTTAAACTCCACCCGGGAGAATTTTTCAAAGTAGATCATCTCAACATTGTCTTAGTGTTATAAAATTTGCTATTTGGGGAAAGTAATGATGATTCCTCCATCATTTCTTTTGCTTTTTTGAAGTTTACAATAGATAGCCCAACTTTAACCAATCATACTAAACTTTGAACTCTAAAATTGAAAATTATAATTTATACAAATTTTCAAAGGTTAATGCTTTTAAATTCATTAAAAAATGATCTAAAGTTATTTTTGGAAGTTTGACCGTACGGATAATTTGTAGAGATGATACTCTACAATTTGTCTATTGAACCAAACTTCATCAAACATATGGAAGGCACATATTATAACACATCTATGTTTTGTCCAATACCCCTCGGGCTTTTAGGGGTTAATCTAATTCTTTTGGAATCCATGATGCCCATTTTCTGTATATACAGATACAAGAAAAAGGTTGTGAGGTATAAAAAAAGAAAATCTGATGTAAGCATGAATGCACATGTTTGCATAAGTTAGAATGATTTGAAGACCAAGCGTAAACATGCAGAGGCATGAACAGTGCATTGTCAGAAAAATTTGTAAACAGAAAGGGTGCATTACTCTCAGCTCCAGGATGTTATCGAGTAGTAAAACAAGGTTATGATAAAACCTATACCGGTATACATGAGTTTGAAGACCACCGAGCTCTTATACACCTAATAATGAGAGGCCACTAAGTTCTTTCACATCTTATAACTATTTAGAGTGAACAAATAAGAGTATATTAAAGCAAAACACATGATTGGTATCTCATTCAATTATAACTTTGCTTTTAGGATAACTCTAATTGGGCAATGGTCGGCTTGGGGTACCCAAAAGCGTCATCTAACTACAATGTTAGTTTGTTGCACTGTGTCAAACGACTTCAACTTTTAAATATAATAAAGTATGATTTCACAAAATAAAGTTTTACCTTTCAACACTTGTAATATATCAAGAAAAAAAAATTCATCACAATCAAAGAATTTTAAGAATTTTTAATGAATTTTTTAGTTGAAAAAGTAAGTTTTGTCCTTTGTACCTAAAATTCTTGAAAGCAAGCATTTGGAATATCAAATAATTTTAATTTAATATCATTTTTGGATGTGACTTACATTAAGTGGTCCAATGCACAAAATAATTAATTTTAGTAATAAAAATTTGATAAATGGTGCACTATGATGTCTGCAAATTCCAAAATTTAGCACTTTTTCTCACATCTATGAAAAGATCCCAAAATTTAAAATTATTAAAAAAAAACTTAGTAGGAATGGAGATCTTAACCATGTTGAGGCGCACGACTTTTTTTTCTTCATTTTAGGGTCTTCTTACTTGATCAAAATGAATAAATTAGGCAAACTTTAGAGGCTTAGGAACAAAATAACCTAATTAGTGTGTCCAAAGAAGGATACCCCAAGCCGACCATTGCCCTAATGTGTCTTAACAAACTAAGAATCAACAATTGTAAGAAATCATCTAAGCTATTTGATGCCGTGTTTTATAAGGTGTATTGCTAGGCATCTAGTGGAGGAGATATGAACCACTCAAAATTGTTGTACAGTGCCCTTAACCCCTAAACATCCCTAGTTTTTTTGGGCTTAAAATCATCATTGCTTTTGATGTAATATAGGTCTAAATGTAAGTGAGGTATAGAAATCTCAACCGTACAATCTTGTAATATACATGTTGTAAATCATGTGGATCAATTTTGGGGTCATTTGGCCATATAGATTGCAAGATCATAGTGTTTTTAGTTTAAAAAAAGGATGCTAAAATTTTCCTAGCAACACAGTTAGAGGTGAAATTCCTTTTCAAATTACTCAAATGAAAAAACTTTCAACTATAAAGTAGTTCAAAATCATCATTTAAACACATTGGTACCAAAAAAACTCTTGAAAAAATTTAATGTACCCTAAAATAGCCTTGCAATGTCAAAAAGTAGCCCAAAAAGTGACCCATTTGACCCAAAAAGCAAAAAGTGTCCAAACTAGACCCGTGCACTAAAATGACTCCTAAACATTTGTAACAACATGGATTGACATGAAAATTTTACCATAATGACTAGACTTCTAGGGAAATCCAACCCAACAAGTTTTATTAAAAAAGAACATGGGATGAAGGAGATACAAGCCCCCAAAGTTGCAGCAATCAAAATGCACAAAAGCTGTCCAAAAAAAAGATACCTACTTTCAAGTGATCACTAAAAATTCAATACATCTTGGATTGATCTGAAATTTGTACCACACATTCCATACATCATAAGGTTCGTTTTTCCAAAATCTTATTAAAATTAGACATGATTTGCAAAAGTTACATCTCTTTGAAGGTGAATGTACCCCCAAAAACGTTCAAAATATGGACGTCGGGACGGTTGGGGATTAAGAAAACATTGTTGCCTCTCTACTAAACCCATAAAATTTGTAAGGTAGAGGCACCAATACCTGTCAGTTTAAGGATTTGGACCTATTTAGAGCAATGGTTTTCAATGATAAAGAATTGCAGCACATAAAACTTTGGGTTTAATATCCAAGCCCAATTTTTAATCAATTTTGTCACAATGTATGATATTGTTCTAAATTTTTTAACTTAATCTCCATAGACCACTATTGATGGTAGTAGGGGAACCGATACTTGTCTTTTATTTCTAATCCAATCAGTTTGTTAACTTGGCATTCATAATTGATCACCAAATTGCTACAACTAATGGTTGTGATAATTTGATTGGGAACTCACAAAGTTGAAACAAGTACTTGCTTAGGTGACTGGAATTGGTTCTTAACAGGTTTTGATGCTTCTACCTTGCTAAAACAAAACAACATATTTTCACGATCATTCAAGATCTTACAATAGGAATTTTCATATATGAAGCTTATCAACTCTAGTTTATATTCTACTTTTTAAATTTAATCTTTTAAATATTGTGCATTCTATTGCATTTACAAACCTTGTGGGTCAAGATCTATGCTATATTCTATAGCATGTTTACTTGCTATATTTTCCAAAATAAAACTATTCTAATGATTTTTTTTATCATGTGAATTCTTACTGTGACTTTTATTTTCTATTAAAATATTGGATTTATTTAGAATTTTTAGAATTTTAAATATGGTTTTTTCTGCAAAAAAGGTCCAATATTTGTTGTAGAACAGTTCTAAGTTGTGCTAATCTATGCCTTCTAGATTGGAACCAATGATCAAGGCAAAGTTTGGACATACATATTGGTAGATTGATAGAATATTGTAGTCATTGGATCATTTCAATGTAAGTGAGAAGCCTAATCAATCAAATAATTGTAGAATTTTGAGTAGTCATATATGTAGTAGGAAACACTCCTTGCCGGTTTATTAGACATATATGTAATTCTACAACTTCTTTTAAACATTCTTACCGGAAAGCTGTCTATTTGTAACTTATTGATACATGTGTCCAA
This sequence comes from Pohlia nutans, assembly GCA_022496805.1. NCBI lineage: Eukaryota > Viridiplantae > Streptophyta > Bryopsida > Bryales > Mniaceae > Pohlia > Pohlia nutans. Next base: position 17,359,662 of record CM040097.1, read on the forward strand.
TTAGATGTTCAAAATCTATCAATGATGATTTGAAATGATTTTCTAAGAGACCAAAAAACTCTTTAAAATTTTGCCAAACATCAACATTCTATTTTTGGAAAGTAAAAATTTGTATGAGTGATCAAAACGTTTTCTTTCTAAAGTCTTGATTGAATATTTAGAAAAAAAATAGTATCACTTTACATGCAAAAGTTGTAGAGCTTTGATTACTCCTATGTAGTAGGCGATAATATTTATTTCATTGGATTTATATGAAAATGTATAATTTTTTGGAACTTTCTTTTCATTAGAAATATGCTTATTTTAATATTATCTATCATATGTCCAATTATAGGTTTAAAATCTATCATTGAAGATTTTAATATGAATTTCTAAGTTTGAACTCTGCAAACTCTTCAAAAATTCTCTAAAATTCAACATTCTTATTTTGGAAAGTAAAACATGGCATGATTGATCAAAAATTTGTCTACTTCAGGTATTGATTGAGTAATTTTAAACAAGTCGATTCCGTATCACTTGTACATGCAATTTTGTGAGTGGTGGTACAAAAGGGCGACAATCTTTTCTTAGAGGCATTGTACACAAGTTGAATTAGACTGGATTTACAAACAAAACATATAAAACCTAATGCTTACTAGTTGGCTGGTCAATGCACTTGTGTCAAATTTTCGTTGGATGAAAAACAAAGAAGGTTATAAAACAATTCAATATGAGCCCATCTGATGAGCCAAAAAAATTACATTCTTGGACATTCTTGATTTAACTCCTAAACGTCACAGCGTCCAATTTCTGGACGATTAACAAATTCAAACTCACCTTATGTTTTCATCAATGTTTGAATGAAAATCATCTAATATTTTGGAGATACTTCATCAAATTATTGTTCTATCCAATAGTTGGATTTGGTGATACTAGAGTACATTTATAAATTAGAGCTCCGTTGCTCTCGCAATCATATTATTGCAAATTGCAGAGATTCAAGCCAATTTTGTACATTAATCGTGTCATTGAACATTGTTGGAAATCCTTCTTGTCTTTATGATATATTTGATTGTCATGTTTTCAAGACATGGTGATAGAGACATGATCTTTCCACCTTCGAGGCCATTAAAAATCTAAAGAAAGATTAATTTATTTTAACCTTTAAATGTCACACATTACCAAAATACACTGAAGTTGTCGGATGGGTAGAGGGACATGTTGTGACATTTAAAGGCGTGTTTAGAAAATTAAATCAATACTAAAAATTTGTCAAGGGACAATGTTGAAAAGGCAATGATAGAGGGAACAATGTCAAAGAAGCAATGTAGAGAGACAATGACGAAGAAAGGCAATGTTAGAGGGGTAGTGTCAAGGTCACGAGAACTAGAACAAGAAGATGTTCAAGGATCGATCTTGCAAAGAGAATAATGAATTGATTGATATATTGAATGGTACAAGAACTAGGAACAAGGCAACACTATGGATTGCTCCACTTGTAACTTGTGTTGACAAGACTGAGGAGTCCCTCGTCTCGCCTCTTATTTATACTTGTACCTAAAGACTTGGTGAAGTTGCTATATAAGCTTTTAGAATTTAAAGGTCTTATGAAACATCGAAAGCTACTAGTACCTAAAAAATTTGAAGAAGCTTCTTCAAAAGTTTTCTGAAGATTACGAAAGGTTTTAAAAAGACTAAAAAAAAGTTTTAAATACTAAGAAAGTTCTATAGAAGAGTCTAGGAGTCTATAGGAGACTTTAGAAGTTTATGAAAACTTGTATCTCCGTGACAAGTAAAGAGACATGTTGTGAAGTTTAAAAGTTAAGTCAACACTAAAAAGTTGAAAAGTTGTTAGAGAGCAGTGTTAAAGGAAGGGGCGGAGGGGCAGTGTCAAAGGTAGAGACAAAAAGGTAGAGAAACATGATATGACGTTTAAACTTTAAAAAGTTGTTAGAAGAACAAAAGTAGGGACATGTTGTGAAGTTTAAAGGTTAAATCAGTTTGTAAAATTGTAAACACTTGCATATTGTTAACCATTAAAGGACACTATAAGCCCGAGGAGCTTAGTTTTGAAAAAATTAAGCAAAAACTTTAGAAATAGTCCACTATAAAATGTAAAAAAAATTGCATACAAAAGATAGTAGAATTGCAGAGCATAATTCTCTCAAAGTGTTGATGAAGGCGAACTGTAGTTGTTGTTGGAGTAATTAGAAAAGTAGGAATCTAGGAGAGAGTATTTCAAGATGGTTCTGTTTTCTTCATTGAACACTCAAAATTTCAAAATCCCAATATGCAAAAAGCTCTCTACATATGGAGACTAACCTTCTCTTTGTTGCAGGTGGTTAAACGACTTCAAGCCGCCATGTGGTGGTCCATGAAGCGTTTGCATGAATGAAGGTCATGTGTACACATGTTTGAAACTTTGTACAACTCTAGATTATGGCCAAATTAAGCTATAACTACTTTCAAAACCCATGCCCGCTATCAAAGGAGGCAGCCCATAAAGGGATGTCCCTCCCGAAATTCTGGCCAAATTAAGCTATAACTACTTTCAAAACCCATGCCCGCTATCAAAGGAGGCAGCCCATAAAGGGATGTCCCTCCCGAAATTCTGGCCTATATTCCTTTGAACTGCATGCTCTCCTTATATCCCTACATCCTTTAACCCCTAAAGAACGAGGAGTACACATTGTGTCCAAGAATAGTTTTATTATTTTACTAATTTATTTGAATTCCATAATTTTGACTCAATGTTAATTAGAGAATTGTAAATGTCCGTTACAAGAACACAAAAATCCTTCAAGATATGCAATCAAGTTGATCAATCTGTTAGGAATTAACTAAAACGTCAACGTAGGTGAATTTGGGACATGATAGTTAGGAAGGTTGATGACCTAAAAGGCATTTTCATACTTGGGTGTCAAATTTGTCAAAAACAAAGTGTACAATATGTAAAACATTTGTCATTACTACATCATTAATACTATATACTAATTATAGGAAATGTTAAAATATATTTTAAATAGAACATTTTAGAATCTTTAAAATCTTTTCTACATTTTTTGTATTATTTTGGAGTATTATGGAATATTCTTTAAATATTTTTGAAATCTTTACACATTTATTGCAATGTAACATTTAATAATGATCACAAACACCAGCTTAGCAAGTGACCAACAAGTCACTTCACCCGAACACAATTCTTTTGGAATCAATCATTATTGTTGTATTTTGTTTTAGAATGTTCACCATTTTTGTGAGTGCCTAGATACAATACATCTTTGTATGCTCCTAAATTTTCAATTGCTAAGCATGGTTCTAGAATTTTTTAGAATATTTGCAGTGATTGACTTGTTGATTCTGCTAAAAAAATTCAGAAAAAAATTCATGATCAAACTTTATAATCATGTAATATATACAGTAGATTGTTTGAAAAATCGATATACAATCTCACGACTAAGTTCTCTTTGAACTTCAACAGTGAAGTTTTCTACATGAACACCAATTGAGAGATACAACTGCCTTCTTGAAAACATCACGAGAAGCGATAAAATCTTAAAGATGGACATGGTCCTTTAGGAGTTGAGAGTTAATGAACGAACCAAATGTTAAAAAATGAAAGTAAAATTTATTAACACTTGCTAATCCATAACATTGTTAAGCCCTAGACTTTGTACCTCTACTAAAGTTTCCAAGATTCTCTCCAATGCTCTCTAATGCTCTATGATTTCATACTTTAAGTTTGTCTTATTTGCTTGATTCTTACTAAATTCCCTCATAGGATGGCAAGTATCATCTTTCACTTTAGTTCTAAGGAAAGTCATCGTATCAATAAAAATCAAACCAGGTAGTAGGGGATGCAGAACCCTATTGTTATAGAATGTAATGCATCAATACGTAAAAGTAAAAAAAGATAAAAATATATGAAAAATTAACATTTATTCCTTACACAAAACTCTCACGTGAAAAAATGACCTATACTTGTACGCAAATGTGATGTGGCAAGTTACATTCATTCATCCATTCAACCAACCAACACTATACTGTACCTTTATAGTAGATTTGTCCTTCCTTGGACAAATAATTAATTATTTTTTAAAATAAATTTTGTTTTTCCCAAATATTCTTTGAAATCCATTTTCCTTTTACAATTATTTTTGAAAAACATGACCATTAGATTCTTTCAACACTTCTTGCTCCATACATATACATATATACATATATACATATATATATATATGTATATACATATATGTACACATAAAAAATCTAATGCACAAAGTACATCTATGAAATCATGTGCATTAGATTCTTTACTTGAAAGTACACCAATTTCTAATTTGGACCGTTGTGTGATATAATATAGGAAAATTTTCAAATTAAGAAAATGAATAGCTACGACTTGAATATTAGCATCAATATTACAAAGTTAAGAGTATTCCCGAAGTCCGCCGGTTCTCAACCTCACCAAGCTCCTTTTCGAAGGCTATGGCATCTTCCCATGCAATTTCACGCTTCCATTTTCAGCATTGCATTTCAGCATTGCATTTCAGCATTGCACATGGAATTTCCATTTTCGTGTCCTCACAATTTCAATTGAGTTGGCTTGTTAAGCGTTTTGGCAATTCTACACTTTGAATTGGCTCGATTCAACTTACAGCAAGGTTCGAAAACTTTCTGAAACTTGGTAAAACCGCATCTTGATCGACGACCCTTCCAAAGTTTCTTGTGAGATTGCCATTTGTATTCCTGGGGTTTCATTTTGTGTCGAGAGAGCCGTATTTTAGTCATGGCAACCAGGGCTCTGCGCTTGTTGCGTCGGCCTCTGTACTCCTCGCTTTGCCGATCCCGGCCAATTCTGCCTTTGTCATCGATTGTTTTGAGCTCGCCTTCTAGGGTTTTGAACCAGAGGGAGACTTCGCATCAAATGAGGGCGCATTCTGCTTCCCTAACCTCTTCTTCTCGACACTTTACTTCGAGTCCAGGTCTGATACAATTCCATTTCGATTCTCGTTTCCAATTCATTATTCATGTTAATTCTGAGAGTAGTTGAACACTACCATCTATGAGACAATCATGTCAACCTAGTTTTCAGAACTAGCAGAAACCCTAAACCCTGTACCCTTAAACCAAATTCAATTTGCCCAACGTTTTTTAGATCCTGAACTGAACGTTGAACATTTTGATTCGCGTCTCCAGTTCATCATGCAAGAAAATCATGTTAATTCTGAGAGTAGCTGAACACTACCATCTATGAGACAATCATGCCAACCCTGTCTTTAGAACCAGCAGAAACCCTAAACCCTAAAACCCTTAACCAAATTCAATTCGCCCAACGTTTTTTAGATCCTGAATTGAACGTTGAACATTTTGATTCGCGTCTCCAATTCTTTGTGCAAGAAAATCATGTGAAATCTGAGAGTAGGCTTTATGAGACAACCTAATCTTTGGAACTAGAAGAACCCTAAGCCCTAATCCAAATCCAAAGTGCTCGAAGTTTTTAAGATTCTGTACTGGATGTTCTCCGGCTGAATTTAGGGCTATGTACAATACTATCTCAGAAGTAGGTTTGGTGTTTTCAGACCACTTCTGCTGCTCGTTGCATTACAATTTCTATTCTCATGCTGACGTGGGAACCCATCCCTGTTGTTTTGAGTGGTTTCCGTTCAGAATGTTTTTTGGTGGGGGTTTCTGAGAGGGTTCAAATGGACTAAAATATGTATTATTTGAATAAGTTATGAATAAGTTATGCACTAGCATATGAATAAGTTATGAATTGTTGAAGTTTGAAGTAGTAAGGTCCCAATCACGACCCTTGAATAATATATTGACATGGAACTATCAATCCTTGCATGTGCAGCGTTCTTGTATGCGCTTGTTCAATCTGAAGAATACATAGAAACTTGGCTAGGCACTCACAATGGTGTGGTGTTGACATTTTATGAAATGATTAGGCGAAACTTCTGCCGTTGTTCAAGTGTTGAATTCTGATGAGTACAAGAGCTTGCTGAATGAAGCGAAAGGTAATTCGAACTAGAATTAGCAAAATTTTCCTTTGATGCTTTCAAGCTTAGTCCCTTATTACCTTGTGGTAGATATTTCGAAGCTGCTGATCTATCGGTCTCACTGTGATTTAGATGGACAGTCTTGGTTCTCCCACGTTGTGGTAGTTGCTGCTCAAAAGTTCTTTAGAAGGAAAAGATTTATTTTTTCTTGCTTTTGTAATGTTAGGTGCAGAGGACAGGATTTGAGAAGTTATGTCAATCGGTGGTTCATGGTTTTTGCTGACCATTTACATGCAATCCCTGCCCATGGTTTTTTGTTTGAGCTAAATGATATCCTACACAATGTTTTTGCAGGAGACAAAAAGCTAGCAGTAGTCTACTTTACAGCGCAGTGGTGTGGCCCTTGTAAGTCAATATGACATTTGTGTTAAGAATGATGTTAATGTTTCTTGATTTGAATTTTAGGCATGTTTCAATAAAAGCAAGACACGGGAAATAAGACTTTGATTTGGTTTGTGACAGGTCGGCACATATCGCCAGTGGTAAATGCCTTGAGCAAGGAGTTCAAGGATGTCAAGTTTCTGAAAGTTGATCTGGATGAGGTACATCTATACATTGAATTTTTGCGCTTTGTAACATTGTCAAGGTACGGTTTTATTTCATTATGGATCTGTAAGTGACACAAACCTGTTTGATTTTGCAGGCAGAGTTACAGAAAACGATTGAAATGGCGGGCATTGCTGCTGTGGTATGTAGTTCGTGGTCATTCTGATAACATAGTATTGAACCAGTTTAGAAGATTCATCTATTAATTATATTCCTTTCTTGCATCACTGCAAACTGTTGAGGATACCCTCAGCCCGTTTGCTGGTTGGTAACTAACTTTTGAGACTTGGAATTGGCAGCCCACTTTTCAGTTCCACTTGGAAGGCAAGATGGTCTCAAGTTTCAGTGGAGCGGACTCGAAGAAGTTGAAGGACACAGTTGAGGAGCTTTTGTAAGTTCATAACATGTTTGCAGTATGAATAGTTTGTTAAGATGTCTTTCACTTTCCACTTTCTATTTGGCGGTTTCATAAACGTCTCATTGAGGCTTCACAAGAACAAGTTATTTCAGTTTATTCTATTTGAGGTCAATGCAAGTCAGTACAGTCTCACCTTAGAAGTTGTATATGCAATTTCTTGCCAAGTATGTTGTATGTTAGAACCAATTTCATTGTTAATGATGTTTTTTTTGTGGAGTTTTTCAGGGAGGAAGCCAAAGCTTGAGCAATATCCTGGTGTATCGAACATACAGTAGGAAGTGGCGTTTTTGATCTGGCCATGTTTTAGATTAGTCTCTGTCTGTTTTTGGGTGCAGGAGACGTAGACCAACACTGGGAGTCTGAAATCAGGCCTGAAGGGCATCTGTGCGTTCATTTGGACAAGACCTCTACAGAGCTGCATTTTTTTTTACTCCCAATTTATTCATTAGTGCGTTTCAGACTTTGTTAAATGCAATGCATTCCATGGTGAATGTTTTCAATAGTGAATGCATATGTCCAATTGGCAATGTGGATTTTAGACACTTCTGATGAGGTTACCTAATGTAAGAATTTGAACTTTAAATTTTGGCACTTGCAGGCTCTTTCAGGATTTAAGGTTTCATTCAGCAAATTGCCGTTGCATGGCACAAGATGACACTGCATTTTCAAAAGTTAGGATATGAGTATGCACTAAAAAAAAACACTACACTAAATAGTGCAATTAGGTTGCCTAAAGTCAATAGATATTTCCATTTGTACACATGGAGGTTCATAAGTCCCAATTACAACAGTATCTAATTCAAAAGTAGTGCATTCTTGTATAGTAACAATAAATATTTATAGTGTCACTAAATGTCAAGAAATTAGTGATGGGCAATCTAATTGCCCTATTTAGTGTAGTAAAAAGAGTGATCTTTGGGCACCAAACAATACGGTATTAGAGCATGTCTCCAAAGACCCTCCCTTCCTACTAATGAAGGGTGTTTCTTTCAATACTTTTTTTGACGTTCGAGTTAAAAGACAAGGTAGAATTGTTATTTATGTTTCAAAGGCGAAAAAAACCAATTTTGCCTCCGTTTTTTTAGATCAATCACCGTGCTTTGCATTGTCAAAGAGATCTGACTGATCCCACACCTTTCTGATGCTAAAGAAGCTCCCCCAAGTCGCACTTGAATTTTTGTTTCAAAAACAATGTCGAAAAGAGTATAAAGAACAACACACTTTTTATTTTATTTTACTAATGGTATCGTTTTTTGTTGATGATTCAGTGACACAAGACATTTCGTCTGGTTGTTCCTTTGGTGCATTAAGGTAAGAGCACCCAATTCCAATAGTGTACCCAATGCCGATAATTTCTTGACATGGTAGTCATTCTAGAATGTAAATCTAGGTAGACCATAGATAGCTTATCGTTTTGGTCAACAAACAATAAGGACTATGTTGTGCTTAAATTTGCGTTCTAAAATGACTATCTTGTGTAGAAATTATCGGCAATGGGTACACTGTCGGAATTGGGTGCTCCTACATTAGTGGCTTACGGAACTAAGTAGACAAGTATAGGAAGTAACACATTTTTTAGAATTCTACTCTATGAAAAGCCATTGTTGTAAATGTATCAAAAGCAATTGCTGTAACTGAATGAGTGAGTGAACATAAAATGCTTGTAAATAAAACAATTGCTTCAACATCCAAGTTGCATCCTAAATTTGAAGCATAAGGTATGTCCACCTATAATTATCTTTGATCCAAAAACACCTTTACAATGGATCAAAAAGAGACTAAAAATTACATATTGATCATACAAGATGTACACAATCAATACATGAGAACCTATAAAAACCTAGGATTGATTTTGGGTAAACCTATGGACAATATTTTGAAAATTCATACCTTATCATACAATGTTCAAATAATATGTACTGAAGTGCATTAAAATACTCTTTCACTTGCCAATAAGATCCAATAAATAGTAACTTAACCCCTAAAGGACCAACCGTTCATATTTTGGATGGTTTTTGGTCAAAGGCCGAATTAATCAAGTGTTTTGGTCTTGTTGCAATTGGTGTTTCATTAAATGTTTAAGTTAAGTTATGTTGGGATTGGAGAATAGACTTCATTTGAAGATTTTACACTGTCAAGAAATTTAAAATTTGAGTGTCCAAAATACGAAGGGCTTTTCTAAGAATGCTTCAATTATATGTCTCTTTTGATTTCTTCACTTTCATTTTTTAACTACTTGTAAACATAAAATTCATCTACCTTAAAGTTAATTTTAGATATTATATTTGACAAAAATATATTTATTAGAATTTTTATCTTGTTCACATGATAAAATTTGTAAATATTTAAAATATCTTCCAATCATGTTGAAATTTTTTTCATACCTCCATAATGTTGATGACTATATATGAAAAATTATAAATCATACAATGTGATATTTCAAACATGCAAGTTGTAGTGCTTTTATTTTTACAAAATCGGTGAGGACCTTTACGGGTTAAACAAAGCAATCCTTACAAAATAATTGTGCACCTCGGATATTTCTGAGGGTCCCAAATAGCCAACTTGCTTGAAATGCATCAGAATTGAATCAGTAGTGTCTTCAAAATGGAATCTTCAATACTAAAGAAAATTATATACTTAGGTACTTCTATTTTAAAATGGTATCTATACTTCAAAAAAAAATTGTTTCAAAAGATCATAAGAAAGGAGTCAATTATGCCAGGCAATCCCATATTGAACAAGTGGCTAGTCGCGTAGTCTCTGCCTTGTATTTATCCTAAATTTACTTTTACACCTTCTTTGTAGTGTTCAGCTATGTAACTCCTTGAAAACGAAGTGTTCCCGTAGTCTCTCCCCTGGTGAATTCAATATGACTTCCTTGAGAATTGACTTAGAGAAATGCCTAACCATGGACTGAGACCAAGTCTTTAGAATGATACATCAATTGTTGCAATGTTAGACCCTAAACCCTAAACCCTAGCTACCCTAACTTTCCAGTATCATAGCTCCCCTAACTTTCACAAGTGGATTCCAGTATCATATTAAACATTTTTGTAATAAGATTTTAATGGAAAAACAAAATAAAACTGAAATTGAATCAACTCAAGCAATTGATTGTGTGGGGGCCATGTGAATTTGGAGAGCTATGATGAAACACACCAATGGTGAAGCTTGTGAAGGAGAGATGATAAATCTACTACCCAAAGTTCACATGCCACGGCTCCTCCTTCATGACCTGCAAGTACCGGCACTTCACATGATCCTCTCCCATTCATCACCACTGTTGAATCTTCATCCAAACCTCTAGAGCTTCACAAAGGTACCCTCAGATTCTCATCCAATTCCGCAGACCATTCATCCATTCATCCCCTCCATATATACCTCCCCTGCCCAGTCCCTTCAGTGTGCACTGCTTCACGGTTTGGGTCCCAATTCAACTGATCTCTTCCACTTCGTAAGGATTCCTCTGCAGTTGAAAGCATAAATAGAACCATATTTCTTGAGCTCTTGTGTTCGGCTCTTTCATGTACCGTATTCGATTATTCTAAGTGTCGGTGACTGTAAAATTATTGTGTTAGTATTATTAAATTGTGTGTGTTTTTTTATTACAGTGTAGATCCTCGGTCTCCGAAATGGCTTCCAGCTCCACTTTCGCAGTGATCCTCGTCTTCGTGGTAAGCATCAGAATCTATATGCAAGTCTCTCTCTATACTTAACTTCGTTGACTTGTCGTTGTCACTCGCTTCTTCAGATGAGTATCATTCAGTTCCTTGAAATCAACTGATGGTGCAGTTCCTGACCTTTTCTTCCTATATACATGCTAGTCTCTCTTCATGGCTTGTTGTGAGTCGCTTCTTCTGATACATATCATCATTGTTGAGTTCCATGAAATCAATAGAATTGCAGCTGGCCTTTTCTCTCTCTATGCAAGTCTCTCTCTATACTTATCTTCGTTGACATGTTGTCGCTTCTTCCGATGAGTATCATTCAGTTCCTTGAAATCAACCAGTGAAGGTGAGGAATTTCAGCCTCTTTAGCAAACTTGCCATAGATGTGAAGATTTGATAGCCAATTTTGCCTCAACATATTTGCAGCAAATTACTGTATATACCGGTAGTAAAAAATTGGTTAATTTCACCAGATTGGGAGAAGCCATTTGGCTAAAACTTAGTGGCTAATTCCCTCAAAAATGAGTAAAAATTAGCATCAATTTTTCTTGGTAGGTACTTGGCTAAAATTCGTACTGTAAAACATTTTCATTCAAATCAACTGATATTGCAGTTCAGTACTGACCTTTTCTTTCTGTATACATGCTAGTCTCTCTTCATGGCTTGTTGTGAGTCGCTTCTTCAGATATATATCATCATTTTTCAGTTCCATGAAATCAGTAGAATTGCAGCTGGTCTTTTCTCTCTCTATGCAAGTCTCTCTCTAGACTTATCTTCGTTAGCTAGTTCAGTTGTAGCTTCTCCTGAATAAATATCATGATTCAGTTCGATGACCGTGATGTGATGAGGTTGGTTTGCAGGCGTTGGGAGGAGTCCTGGCGGCCGAGGCAGCAGGGCGACCGATCCAGGGCTGGAACGGATCGGGCCACAGCGACAGAGACGAAGGGAGTCTGGAGCGCTTGAGCATTCCCGCTAGCCTGATGACCTCCTCCTTGGATGCGGACCAAACCGCCAAGTACTTGGCCCTGCTCACCGAGAACGCGTTGGGCGCCCACAGCACGGAGTTTTGCCAGGAGGCCAAGCTGCAGTGCAGCCCCGACGTGGCCATCGTGGACCCGACGCTCCGCATCTCCCGCAGCAGCCTGGTGGACCAGGAGCTCTTCCAGCAGACGCGCGACCTCGTCGAGGCCACCCGCGCCATGCAGTTCTACAGGAAGGACATCGAGAAGGACAACGAGATCGCTTTGCCTGAGAATCTTCATGACTCCGTCCCGACTGCGTCTTTCTTGCCTCATGAGATTGCTGAGAAGATGCCCTTCACCAGGTATGTACCTGGAGGCCGGGATCGATATATCCAGAAAGTTCTGAATTCGTTTGCTATGATTTTAAAATAGTTAATCTAAAGAAAAGGTCAACTAAATTGTCTTGTTATTCACTTCAAAAACTGGTATGAAAAATATCTATATTTTGATACAATGATACATATGTTGAAAAACAGAAAAACTACATATTCTTTTGGTATATTTGTATCAGTTACGTAATCGGGATCGATATATCCAGATCCATGACCAGAAATTTCTGAATTTGTATGATCAGATTCAGTGCAATGATTTTAAATACTCTGATGCAATAACTTAATGATATGTTGAAAAACTTTTGGAATATTTGTATCATTTATGTAATGGGGTCAAAAGTATGCACTCTCGTGATGTTAGATTCCATAATTGGGTGCATTGACCCCCGGGATCCAGGTTTGGAGAATTTTGCTGTTTGTGAATCGGTGTGATTGAGTTAACCCCTAAGAGTCCATGGTGACCATTATTTTTAACAGTTTTGAGTAGGTCCTATTTGACTTCCTCTAGTTCGAAGTTATGTTATTTTTTACCAACACATGCAATAATTTTCACTAGTTCTATTGATATAAAATTTGGTCCCAATTGGTAATTGCATTATATTTTTCACAATATGATCAATTGCATTTGTCATTTTAAAACTGTGAATCCTTGGTCCTTTTAAGGATTAAATTGCATTTTTACCTTGAAATGATTTTGGTAAATTGTGTGCAGTGCCAAGATGCCGGAGCTATTTGAGAAGCTGAGCATCCCGAAAGACTCCCACTTGGCGATCATGATGTCGCGCACCGTGGGTCAGTGCGAAGCGGAGGCGCAGGGCAACGGGATCCGCAAGTGCGTGACCTCGTTGGAGGGCATGAAAACATTCGTGAGCTCCAACTTGCCTCAGGACAAACACATTGTCGCCCTTGATCGCTCCAGCACCATCCCCGGTAATTAAGTCAAATTCCCAAAACCATGCTGCAAGAAGTAAATAATTATTCATCCCATGTGCTAGTCTCTCTCTATGCAAGTCTCTTTCCAGACTCGCCGTCGGCCATGGCTTCCTGTAGCTTTGATTCCAAGCATTCAACCCATGTGCAAGTCTCTCTCCACGCTTTTCGTAATCCGGCATTGGCTTGTTATAGCTTCAATCTTCTTCTGCATGATTTCAAGAATTTAACCCATGTGCAAGTGCTCTCTCTTTAGACTTATCATTGACATTGGCTTGTTATAGCATCTTCAGTTCTTCTTCTGCATGAATCCAAGAATTCAACCCATGTGCAAGTCTCTCTCTATGCAAGTCTCTCTCTAGACTTATCTTCAGCATTGGCCTGTTATAACTCAATTCTTCTGCATGAATCCAAGGATTAAACCCATGTGCAAGTCTCTCTCTAGACTTACCTTCGGCATTGGCTTGTGAAAGCTCAATTCTTTTTCTGCATGATACCAAGGATATGCAAGTCTCTCTTTATATCTTCGGCACTGGCTTGTTGTTGTTGTTGCTTCTTCGATCTTCTGAGAGCGTCTGTGTGAAGACACGGAATCATCACGAGCTTAATTAATGCAGGGAACCTCTGCCCTCGGCCATGTGCAGGTGCCGGCAGCAAGGATATGTGGAAGGTAGTGAACGCCAAGTTGTACGACCACGCCGTGGTGTGCCGCAACAGCGTCTTCCCGTACGCCGTGTTCGAGTGCCACGACACCAGCAAGACCAGCATGCACATCTACCAAGTGGAGATGCAGTCCCGCAACGACGGCGCGCGCACCCACCAGGTCAGTAAATTTGTTTGCTAATTTTAGCCAAATTGCTACATAAAATTGGAGCCAGCTGGCTAATCAATACAAAAAGGATTTTTTAATAATGATAATAATGATAGTAGTAATAGTAATAGTAGTAGCAGCCAGATTTTCACACGGAGTCAAGATGTGTAGGTAAACCTAGGTATCACCCAGGTATTGCCTAAGTAGCACCTAGGTACCACATGTGTATTACCCTGATATCACCTATATGTTAATATGAAAAGAGCCTGGATTGTTTTCAAGCCATGGAAAAGTAGCGTAAATGCTGAACCGGCTCCTGACAAAAAAATAAATTCACTGCACCAGGTCGCCGCCTGCCATGAAAGCACCACCATGACCGAGTCGTCGGCAGGATCCGCTCAAGCCTGCCACTGGATCACCGACTCCTTGATTTGGGCCCCGGCCAACTAAACAACTAAGCCCTCCATCAAACCACCGACACCGAAAAAAACCTTAAAACACAATAACGGAGATCACGGTTCTAGGGTGGGATCGATCAGTGACCGTGGACATGAAGGATGTGAGACCGTGATACTTCAATTAAATCGGTGGTGGTTCAGTTGCGTTGTGATTTGTGTTTAGTTTTGTAAAGATGACAAGGGTTGTCTTGTCCAGTTGGGAATCAATAAGACTGTTGCCAGCGGCCGCAACAGCAAGAGCTCGTTGACTGAACTCTCAAGTATTTGCTAATCTCTTCGTAGCTAGCTAGCTAGCCATTTGTCGGTGGTTAGTAGTCCGTAGATTCTTTCTGTGGATTCAGGTGTCAATAAGTCAATGTCGGCGCATGGGGCGTTGACCAGCAGCAGGATAATAATAAGAGTGGAGATTATGGCGGTGCTTTGTTGGTTAGGGAAGCTCTAGCTGAGACATGATGTTTTGATATGGGCCGCTCTTCGGTGGAGTACGTGTACAATCATGTGTATGTCGTATTCTGGATTTATAAAAAAGCACTCAATCTTGTCTACTTTGGTTTGTTATTGATTGCATGGATTGGCACACAGAAACTGAATTGGTTGGAACTTACAATTTGATTCCTTGCATTGGAATTTCATGTGATGATTTCTGAATAAATCAAATATGGCTCAGGTGAGTTATCATAATATTCTATTGTAGTTCTAGAATTTCACAGTGATGAGGAGACTTCCTATCACCCGTGACATGAAAACTATCTCTGTCTTTTCAATCTATATTTTTGGAGTGTTTTTAAGATGGACCGAATCGAAAATAAATGGGCTCTTGACATAATAACGAGCAGCTAAGCTATGAGGAGCTCTGACCAGAATAGAACAAGT
This sequence comes from Pohlia nutans, assembly GCA_022496805.1. Lineage (NCBI taxonomy): Eukaryota > Viridiplantae > Streptophyta > Bryopsida > Bryales > Mniaceae > Pohlia > Pohlia nutans. Next base: position 17,374,767 of record CM040097.1, read on the forward strand.
GAAGGACAAGAATGCATTTCAATGGAATCATGGACAAAATATATTTGCTACAGTAGTATTTAGCCAAAAAAATGATCGAACCCACAATGCCTCTTCCCTATGGTCAGAGCCAATAAAAGGGATCTTATGAGAATTGACATTATAGATGTTATAGAATGTTGTGATGTCACTGTGCTGATAGTAAGACATTATTTTCTGAGCTAGGGGAATTTGTAAGCAGTGGCCAAGTGGTCGGTGATTTTGGCTGCTCCATGGCAGCATTTCTTGATTGCTTTGAATTTTGCACTTTCCACTGCAAACTTTTAGCAATCTATTTGGTCTATACTATTGAGTCTTCTTTAGGTTGTTTGTTGTTTATGTCCCACAAGGAAAGAGGCTAAGAAAACGCTTTGTTTCCAGGAGTTATACGGCTAGAAGTAAAAACAAGTCGTAAAAATAAATCTCGAGTAAATGCCAAGGGAGAGACTACTCGACTAGCCGCTTGTTGAAACTGATGTAAAGATTTTTGATAAATTTCTTTTAGATACCCCGCTGGTAACTATCAAGTTTGCTCACACAAGTTCACGATTCACACTAAAATCAATTGTCTGGAAAGTAAAATAGATAGATTTTTATACTTGGTTCAATATCTAAAGCTATACCATTCTAATGATAATAAATTTTTAAAATTAAAATTAAAATAAAACATAATCTTGTTCCTTCAACAAGAACATTTGAAGAGTTTGTTTCTCCAGAACTCGTACCTTTCCGTAAAGACAAAGGAAGAGATCTAGGAATATTGTCCCATTAGAGAATGCTCACGTACATAAGGGCAGAAAATCTTTGCCAAACTTGGTTTTGCCAGCAAAAAAAAGAATTTGCCTTTAGGAACAATAGGGTAGAATAAGGCCTTATTTTGCTTTGCCACTTAGAGAAGAGGTTGCATGCTTGCTTGTGTGACTCCTCTCAATCTGCCCAGAGCTTCCCCTCTTTCCCTTTAGTCCAAAAAAAATTGAGGATCTTAACTCCAAAGAAGAGGGTCTCCACCCACGTTGGGTAGGCTCGAGTCTTTCCAAGTAGATTGGCAAGCAGAGTCCGCCTGCCGCATGGGTGGACTAGGCCTATCTGCCTAGTTTGTTTGCTTGCCATGTCATCACCCTCACATATAGATTCTTGGCAAAGCAGTGCCATATGCGTCTCCCAAGAATGAACCATTCTAAGAGCAGCTCCACCGCAGCCCTCCTAGAGTCTCTCGCACTCCAGAACTAGATGAAAAGTGCCAGGGGCCCTTCCAAAATGCCTCTTGACTCTGGATCCTAGCTTGTTAAGAAATGGCCCTTCAAATCACTATTTAGTTGACTATATCCCCACATTCTGCTTGTGATTGGTCCATTGACTATTTGATGTGCACTTTTGATGTGTGAGGGGCCTCAAGGATGGGGGAGTATAAGTGCAAGGGCTCTTCAAATGTAAATGAATAATTTCAGCGAGTCATCTCTAGCGTGTAGGAGTGGGGATGCTCTAATGCCATATAAATATTGACACTGTCTACAAATCAAGTTACGTGCACTAGTGCATTACCCAAGAGGGATCAAAATTTAAAAGAAATCTAATACTAAGATAGACTCAACTAATTACCAATTTTTTTTATAGAAATGGTGCCACTGATTCTTTCCCAATTAGTTACTCTGATGCAAGTCCAACAACGTATTTAAAGATTAAAAAATTATCCATGAATGATCACATTTCTGCTGGTATATGAAACTGTGACCATGAATTTTGTTACAAAGCTAAGGTCCAAAATTTGGGCATCTCAGCGCTCTACTGACACAATCTTCTCTTCCCATAAGTAGCGCAAGAATACATGGTTGCCCATTCCAATACCAGCCATTTGAAATTTGCAGATGGGTTTTCAGAACTAACGGTATATCCCATTGAGGATCACAAGCTAGCATGGAAAAATTGAATCAATGCCTAATGTTTTGTAAGACCCTTGTTACTAACCTTACCACACTTTCAACAACTTGTAGACCAACAAGGGTTTGTTTGAGGTGATACAAATACATGACTACTGATATCCATTATGTTGGAGAGAGTGCCACATAGTGGTTCTCATGTAGGCTATAAGATGGAAGTACCTATTACCATCCATTTAACCCCTAAACGTCCCCTAGGGATAGTATATACACTGCCATGTAATTGGCATTTACTACCAACAAGAAGTTCTAAATTGGGATCTCAATAACTCACTAGAATCGCATTGATCTAAATTCCAACTTCTCCTTTGAACTCAAACCTATTAATGAGGTGTGGATCCATTCCAAATACAACCAAAATACACCATACTCTATTTGCCATAAGGGCATGCTCAAACGTTTAGGAGTTAAGCAATCTAAACATCTTGGAAGACATACTAAGTGTGTTACAGTTTTTTATAGGAAAGATAATCTTAGTGGAGTTGAATCCAAGTGAAATCATGGTTTTTCAAAAAATATTGTAATTTCTATGAATTTCAAAAAGATATGCCCTGAAAATACGAAACCGTCTCTAGGTGGGAGGACCACGAGCATCCCAAAAATGCTCTGTAATCATTCAAAATCAGCCTATAGTTGATAGAGAAGTTATTTTAACCCCTGAACGTCCTCACCCCTCTCCAAATTCGGCAATTTCGCAAAGATGCATTACAAAATGCAACTAAGAGGAATATTTTGAACTTGATGTATGAATAAAGTTCTATATAATAAATTTTAGATTCTACCCTTATGGTTAGATCTGCGATTGCTATCACCAATATTTTTGTATAAAATTTGCAATTTGAAATTCAAAATTATTTTGTAATTCAATTACAAATAAGATATTGACAATTTGTGGATGAAATTTGTTGTGATGGGTTGAAATGTAATACTCTAAGTGTAGTGATTTTTGGAGATTTTTTGGTTGCTTACTTTTATGAGTTTATTTTTTCAAGAGCACTTTTAAACTAAAATCTTTGAAATTTTGGGTGAATCACTGCAACATGAAATGAGGCATAATTTTTTACAAATCATCCCCTTTCTAATCGGATCACATATGCATGAAGCTATCTTGCCATAGAATTTTTTAGTAATTTTTTTACTTGCAGAAAGTGCATGACGGATGAGTAAACGTGGATGAAATCTATACATCGTTCAAAAAATGGACGGTTGGGTAGTTAGGGGTTAAACCACCCCATCTACACCCAAGGAATCAACTTGATTGCCGTGCTAAACTATTTCCTTGATTGTCTTAATTACTTAATCATCATTTTGTGAACTCATCATCATTCATTGAAGTACGTAAAACCGCTCTGTTTACACCCAATTCCACTTATCACTTATTGCACTTAATGTTCACTTGAAGTGAGGCGGAATTGGATCAAGTCCGAAAGTGAAATTGGGACAATGATAGGGTGAAAAATTGGATCTCCAGTAGTTTTAGGTATGTCCACGTTATGGCCCAAAACTGAAAACCTGAGACCAACAGGGTGTAGGGTTGAATTGGCGATTGGTTTTTGACTGAGATTGTGGTAGTGTTGGATAGGAGATGGGGCGTGACTAGACGAGGACATGAATGAGCAGTCAATGGCTCTGTTTTTAAGTATTGCAGACGATTGTCGCCATTATCAACCCTTTTACCCTTTAACCCTTTAACGTCCCAATTCAACACTGTTTTCAAAGAAGTGTTATAAAATGTTTGATGGAAACCAAAAATGGAGTTGATGTACAAAGAAAATTTGTAAATGCCAATGTGAAGATCACATCTGTACGGTTAGATGTATCATATTTTTTATTAATAATTTTAAAATAATTTTGCAAGGTTTTCTCTTGAAATTCAATTAAAAATCCTGAATTAACACAAAAAAATTGAAAAAAATTGGAATGAAATTGGAATAACATGCACTATGCGATGGTATGTTTTCCATTATCTGATTCTATTTATTTTGGAAAATCATGTCTAAGGTCTCACTTTTTGAACTAAGAATGAAAATTGACATAAACCAATTGTGTTATTTTTCCAAAAATCATGATAACCTATTTTGAAGATCCACGCCGTACAAAGGATAGTCAACTTACACAAGAACCCAAAAAAAAAATTGGTGGATGAAAATTGTCCACTTTGGATGGAAATCAAACAGTTTTAATCTATTCGTCGTCCAATATATGGACGTTGGCGCGCTAAAGGGTTAACGTCCCAGTTCAACACTGTTTTCAAAGATCCGTTATAAAATGTTTGATGAAAACCAAAAATGGAGTTGATGAACAAAGCAAAGTTGTAAATGTTAATGTGTAGATCACATCTGTACGGTTGGATCTATCATATATTTCTTTAATATTTTTTAATTAATTTTGCAAGGTTTTCTCTTGAAATTCAATTAAAATTCATGAATTAACGGATTTAAAAAAAAAATTGTAATGAAATTGGAATAACATGCACTACGAGATGGTATCGTTTCCATTATTTGATTCTACTTATGTTGGAAAATCATCTTTAAGGTCTCACTTCTTGAACTAAGAATGAAACTTGACATAAACCACTTGTGTTGATTTTCCAAAAATCACAATAACCTATTTTGAAGATCTAAACCGTACAAAGGATAGTCAACTTGCACAAGAACCATGAGAAATTTTGGTGGATGAAAACTATCCAATTTGGATGGAATTCGAACAATTTGAATCTGACCGTCGTCCACTATGTGGACGCAGGCGCCTCAAAGGATTAACCCTTTAGTGCCCAGGTAACCACTAAGTGGTCACTAGATCACTAGAAAATGAAATGCTTGAAAATCTGTGAACCATCTTAGTCCGATGTTCAAAGTACAAAAGTGTAACTTTTGATTTTGCAGATGATGCAAAAAGAAAATTTGAAATCTGACTTCCTTAGCTATCCAAATACCTATATACAAAACACCAAAATACTGCAAATACCTCAAAATACAGCAAATACTTACAAATACAACACACGTACTATGTGGTATTTCTTGTGTTTGCAAGTTTGTTATCTTGTATTTTTTTTGGATTGTGTTCTCTTATTCATGTTCCATTAGTGTATGTAGTCCAATCTTCATCAATGTACCAACTCCTTTCTTATTTGAACGTATAAATTTTGTCTGAAACCGTACATGGATAAGTCACTCTCACTTATAAAATTCACAATAATTATGTAATGAAAGTTCTTGACATGAAAGATTGCAATGAAGAGGTGTTGACACAGGCCATTGCTGAACATCTTTACTTTTATTTTTGAAAATTTAACCCAAATTCTATTTAACCTTGAAATCACACACCCCCAAAATCTCATTTTTGAGTGTGCATTATACGGTTCAAAGACATACTATAAGCTTTCAATCCAACGGTCCGATCTTACTAAGATTTAATCGACACTTGTTTCATTAAGCTATGTTTACATTCATACGGTTGGATACTATTAATAGTATGCCTAATTTCAACAGAGAGAGTTTTAAAATAATATCATCCAAAAAACTGTGGTTTCTCCAGAACCACCTTGAGCACTAAAAGGGTTAACCCTTTAGTGCCCAAGGTGGTTCTGAAGAAATCAGAGTTTTTTGGGTGATGTTCTTTTAAAACTTTCTTTGCTGAAATTAGGGATTACATTAATAGTATTCAACCATATAAATGTAAGATTTTGGGGAGAATGTGACTTCAAGCTTAAATAGAATTTGGGTTATATTTTCTAAAATGAAAGTGAAGATGTTCAACAATGACCTATGCCAATACCTCTTCATTGCAATCTTTCATTTCAAGAACTTTCATTACATAATTATTGTGAATTTTATAAGTGAGAGTGACTTATCCATGTACGGTTTAGGACAAAGTTTATACGTTAAAATGATAAAGGAGTTGGTAAATTGATCAAGATCAGACTACATACACTAATGGAACATGAACAAGAGAACACAATCCAAAAAAAAATACAAGATAACAAACTTGCAAACACAAGAAATATCACATAGTACATGATGTGTTGTATTTGTAAGTATTTGTTGTCTTTTGAGGTATTTGCAATCTTTTGGTGTTCTGTACATAGGTGTTTGGATAGCTAAGAAAAGTCAGATTCCAAATTTACTTTTTGCATCATCTGCAAAATCAAAAGTTACACTTTTGTACTTCGGACATCGGACTGAGATGGTTCACGGATTTTACAGCATTTCATTTTCTAGTGATTCAGTGACCACTTAGTGGTTACCTAGGCACTAAAGGGTTAATGCCCAGGTGACCACATTCTGATCATTGATGTGTTGAAAACGCAAATAACATAAAATCCATGAAGAATTGGATTTTGAATTGTGAGGTTTAGAGTCGGAGATTTACAATGCACATCTTCTAGAAAAATAAAATTTCAATTTGGAACTATGCAACTATCAAAATATCTTTGAAAAAAATGCAAAAATACTACAAATACTTGAAACTGCAGTAAAAACTTGCAAATAAAACACATGTACTATGCGGTATTTCTTGTATTTCGAAGTTTATTATTTTGATTTATTTATTTTGGATTGTGTTCTCTTGTTCATGTTCTTATAGTACTGTATGTATTCCAATCTTGATCAAAGTACTAACTCCTTTCATATTTTAACGTATAAATTTTGTTCTAAACCGTACATGGATAAGTCACTCTCACTTATAAAATTCACAATAATTATGCATTAGTCCGTTCTTGACATGAAAGATTGCAATGGAGAGATGTTGGCATAGGTCTTTGTTGAACCTCTTTACTTTCATTTTTGAAAATTTAACCTTAATTCTATTTAAGTTTGAAGTCGTACACCCTCCCAAATTTCATTTTTGAATGTGCATTGTATGGTTCAAAGACATACTAGGATCTTCCAATCCACGATCCGATCTTACCAACGCCTAACCGGCACTTGATTGATTAATCTATGCTTATATTTACACGATTTGATATTATTAATAGTATCCTTAAATTCATCATAGAGTTTTTTTTTTAAATATAAAAAAACTATGGTTTCCCCATAACCACTTTGGGCACTAAAGGTAGATGACTATTTGTCATCCCCAAGGAACCTAAAACTGATCACTTGTCATTCAATTAGTAGGCTTCTACAAGTGGGCGGAATTGGGGCATCTAGGATGCAATTCATAATACTTTTGTGTTGGAAATGCACTACCTATATAGTACAAATGGGGTGTGAAGCACCTTTCACTTTCAAACTTTATATAAATTACATTTTAATTGGAAAAGATACTTTTCTTTTCACTTTACTCATGAATCTTATTTGTCTATTAACCAAAAATAATCCCAATTCAATTTTCAAAAAATTCCAAGCACAATAGCCTAAATGGGTCGTATTAGGTGCCTCCACCTCATCCTCAAAAGGAGACCAAATTTTCTATCAATCTGCCTCCACCTTATTCTGCATTTGAAGTTGAAGTGATTGTGAAGCTTGGTGTATCTGGTTCAAGACCAATTCAAGACAGGAGTGCTTTAGAGTATGGTTGCTTCCTTGTTTTAAAGAGGAAGTACCTATTACCATCCATTTAAACAATTTGAACATCTTGGAGGATAAACCAAGTGTATCACAAACTTTTGAAGGAATGAACAATCTTACTTGAGTTGAACCCTAGTATATTAAAAAAACAAAAATTGATGAAAGCATTTACATACCACCCTAATGAAATGAAAATTCTTTAAAAACATTTCAACGTAATTTTAGAAAGAGCTCAAGGAACAAAGACTTCTTAATAAGTTAGGTTTTCAAGTCAAATAAGTTAGGTTTAAAAACTTTTAGGACAAATTAGGTTTACAAGTTGAGAGTCTAAATTCTTGTATATAAAAAATTGTTGTTTTCATGTTTCTTTTGCTCTTGTTTTTTTAGTGTCGCTTACTTGAGCTTGTTTTTTTTAGCCTTGGCTTATAAGTTCTTTCTCTCTACATCTACCCTTTGCATTTTAAAGCACAAAACTTTTTTTTCCTTCTTCTGCTTTGTATTTACTATTTGACATTACACCTCCTCCTATTAGTCACGTTCTTTCTTATTGTCTCTAACTACTTTATAAGGTAGGAGAAGTTTCAAACAAGAATTGCTTGGAAAGAGGTTAAGGAATGGAAGGAGGGAGGTATCCAATTCATATATAAAGAATTGCTTGGAAAGAGGTTAAGGAATGGAAGGAGGGAGGTATCCAATTCATATATACAAGCATATACAAAATATATATTTGTTTTATTTAAATTTTTTATATTCTTTCTCAGTGTGGTTTAGGTGACATTGGACTTAAGGATTGAATGATTGGGATTAAACGAAAGGGTTAAAGGCAAAGGTCACCCTTATAAGTCAAACTAGTACTATTCTATTCACAAGATTGTATAGAATCCGCCCATTTAAAACAACAAAAAATATCATCATAAATCTTTGATAAACCTTTCATCATCAACACGAATTATGTTCACCTGCATATTATATAAGATAAAAGATAAAAATAGCTAATTTTATTGTAATACAATAATTTGATTAAGTGCAAAATTATTGAAGAATTTTTAAGAAGAACCATGGATTTGATTAATGTTTAAAGCATTGAAACTCGAATTATTTTAGAGCCTTGAAAGTTTCATTCTTTTAAACACATAAAGGATTGAAATTTCTAAAATAAGTTTGTGGAACTTCCATTACTATGAACCCTGACATTAAAACTGTTGAAGAACCATTCAAGTATCTAAACGATGTTAAAAGCAAGTCATTAACAACCAAGAATAATTAAAAGCAACAACCACTCTCCATTTCATTTTAAATTAGTATTGATATCAACCATTGACGCCATAACTCGTAGAAAGACAAGGATTGAAAAGTGGTCATTCAGATGGGTTGAAAGACAAAGATATGGCTAAAAAATTGTTAGAGGGACTAACAAGTTGTTAAAAGAGTTAGAAAGTTGAAAAGTTGTTAGAGGGATAGGGATTGTAAAGTTGTCAGATTGGCAAAAGGAAGGACAAAGAAATGGATTGAAAAGTAGTACTGAAAATAGAAGCATAGGAGAGGGATAAGGATGGAAAATTGTTAGGGCATAGGAGAGGAACATGAATAGACAATTGATAGGAAAGAAGAGAGGGACAGGGACTAAATAGTTGTCATAGCATACGAGAGGAATATGAATGGACAGGGATTGAACAGTTGTCATGGCAGGGGAACGGACGAGAATGGACATGGACTGAACAAATATCAAGACAGAAGAGAGGGACATGAATGGATAAGGATTAAATAGTTGTTGTGGCAGAGGCGAAGGACATGGATTGAATAGTTGTTACGGGCAAAGGTACAAGGACATGTTGTGACGTTTAACCCTTTGACGCGCCTTTTAACAAATGTTGGACGCTTAATAGATTCTAACACGTATTTTCACTAAATACAATGATTTTTTTCTTCCATCCAAAGTTCTCTTAGTTCTCATGCTATTTGTCTACCATTTGTACAATATGCATCTTCAAAATAAAGTATTGTGATTATTTTTAAAATAACAAAATTGGTTTATGTGAAGTTTCAATCTTAGTTCAAAAAGTAAAGTCTTAAAAATGATTTTCCAAAATAAGTAGAATCAATTAATAGAAATTATACCATCTCATGGTACATTTTATTCCAAATTCATTACATCAAATTTTAATTTTAATTTTTTAATTTGGGATTTATAATTGAATTTTAAAAGAAAACCTTGAAAAAATAATTAAGAAACTATAAATAAAAAAAATATGATAAATCCAACCGTACATATGTGATCTACACCTTGACCATTTCAACTTTTCTTTGTGTATTAACTCCATTTTTGCTATTCATCAAACATTTTATAACATATCTTTGAAATTGGTGCATCATCTGAACTTCAAAGAGTTAAAGGTTAAATATTAAAGGTTCATAGGGGCATGGTGTGAAACTTTAAGGTTACATGAGTACTAAAAAGTTGTAAACACTTAAATATTGTTAATGAACTAACAAAAAAAATAAAAAATGAAAGGTGACATTTGCTAATCAACAATATGCAAGAGTCAAAAAAGATATACGAAAGTAACATTTATTTCTTACACAAAATTCTTGTGTGAGAAAAATGATCCATACTTGTACACAAATATGATGTGACAAGTGACATTGACTTTGAATTCATCCATCCAACCAACTGAACTTTGATGCATCAAATTCCTTTCATTGTAATAGGTACTAAGTCTCCGTATTCTAACTACCCCATCTACAGTACTATATAACCAACAATTTTTTAATTTTTTGAAAACACCTTATTCTAAATCATTTAATATCTTCTTCTTTGTAAGTTGGAATTGCGTGAAAGTTGTTTTGTGCATACTACCTCGGAGGCTTTCCAACAATACTAATAATGACCTATCTTTGCTACTTCAATTTTTTTGTACTTTTTAGAGTCAAAAAGTCTTTGAAATTCAATATCGTGATCTAAAATTATTTGAAGCTTTTTTCCATTTACACCCCTCTTCTAAGGGCTTTCTATGGTACTAGCTTGCTTCCATCACCTTTATAGTTGTGGAGATCTAAGGTGTCATCACAAAAGCAAAATAAGCAAAATGCCTCCCACTGAAAAGTCATGATTTATGGGACAGAGGAGTATATGAGTATTGCTCACCATCTAATTAAACACTAAATATGTGCATCTCAATTGAGTGCATTAGACATTCCAAGGTTGTCGTCAACTCAATCATTATTTCTGACCTAGATTACAAATTCATATTGATTTCAGCCAACATGACTGACAATCTATGATTTTGGCATGCCAATTGCCCTCTCATGTGGCATGGAAGCTTAATCCCAAAGTTTCAATGAAATCACAACTTTTTAGTTGGACATAGGAGTATAGACTAGTATGCACTATATCATTGCCATAGTTCAGCTTGTAGTAAATCCTTTTTGTTGTTGTCCATTTGTATAGTATGTGTTTAGTCACTTTTTTTGTAGCTCCGACAAAATCCCTTCTGCTGTAGCTTTTGTAAAATCCCCTTTGCTAGCTTTAGGTAGTGCTAAGTCCTCGTTGTTATAACCCATGAAAAAGTTCTTCTATTGTACCTTGTGGTAAACCTCCTTGTGCTAACTAGTAACTACCAGGGTGAAATTGAAATTATCAGCATTTGATAAATTGTTGGAATTGGATGCTCCTACCTTTACTCTTAAACGTCAAGAGGGTCCTAGATGGGCAACCTAAAGGAATTACAAGAAATCAAGGGAACTGCCCCCAACAATAGCCCCTTGAGTAACATGAACAACTAATGAGAAATCCTCAAATCCTCTATGAAGAGTGAATGAAGTGAACAATGTCACTCCAAAAACAAATTTAAAAAATACAATGAGATTCTGGCTCTACAATGAGCTCTAAAATTATAGATTTAAAATTTATTTAATATTTTTAAATAAAAATAAAAACATTGTTGAACAGCGCTGGCAGGTCTGGTATCCATCAAGATCTCAAGTTGCCCGACTCCCTCCCCTCCCTCCCCACCAATTCTCTTTCCAATTTCCTTGGAATGTACAATTTACTAAATCAGGTATATTTGTTAAATTTAGCCTCGCATTATCATCACGTTTTCAAAATACCAATCCATTTCAATTTTGGCTGAGATAAATCCACGTTTTCTTGATTATTCCCTCAAAACAAGCTCGTGAGCTTTTTTGACATTTAAGGGTTAATATCCATCATTGTTGACCAACACAAAGGAGCTGTCAGTAATGACCCAGTTGTCTGTACTGTACAGTGAGGTCTAATATGCTTACGAATTCCCCTTTGTAGGAAAAAAATTGAGAAACTTTGAACAATGCGTGTATACTCAAAAATGATCCGATTTGGAAACCATAAAGTGCGTTGCATTCACATTGGAGTGTACTACAATATCATAAAAAAAATATACATGTATTAGTGAAATTCATACAAAAAGTTAAAAATATTATATACACTATCTACCATTGAGTGCTCTCACCCTTTGCTTCAATTACAATGTCTATTCTAGCAAGCATATTTGAAATGAGTGTTTGAAATTGTTCTTGAGATACTTAAGCCCATACTTGTTGAATGATTTGTATCATTTCATCTTTTTCCTTCATAATCTTTTTGATTCCATGGGCTTGTCTCTAATCATCAGGGTACCTACTACGGTTTATTGGAGCACCATCCTCCATCAATGTGAGTTGAATATGTCTATCATGTATAAAATAGAAGTCGATCAATGTATTTTCATAAATAAGTTTCACAAAATCAATTACTGATTGTTTAGTTGAAGGAATGATGACAAGTGGACTTTTGTCAAAACCCGTGAAAGCCCCTACCATTAGAGGATATTTGGACTCTCAAGAGGGCCTCCAAAGGAGGGGTTGGAGGGCCTCTTTTGCATTAATATTTGTACTTCCAAAATATAGTACCAAGAGTAATAGGCTACATTCTGGAAAATGTGATGATGGAGAAGAGGATTCTGATTAGCCGAGTTAGAAGGCACTCATGTCGCCCGAGAAGAGACTGGTACAGGTTAATATTTGTTTATTGGGGAATGTGATGTAATGGAGCTAGTACTCGAGGTGGAGGGCAATTAATAATATACATCCACACTCACACTCCCACAGTCAGTTCTCCTTGAAAAAAATTGTGCCTTCAAGTTAACCCACACTCCCAGTGTGACTGTGTGAGTGTGACTTGTGTGACTGAGTGTGAAGATCAAGATTCACACTCACACTCACACAGATCAAGATTCAGAGTATACACCCAATTTTCAAAGTATACACCCACACTCCCACAGTCAGTTCTCCTTCATGAGAAATTTCTCATGAAATCTCCTTTCCAAACCCACTTGTACTGGAAGCTAATTTCAACATTTCCAATGCACATAGCGTGCTATTTGGTGTTTCAATTTTTCAAACATAACCACTCTGAAGTAACTAGAGTCGCAAACTCAGGAAGTTTGGAAGTTTCAAATATTGATAAGAGCTTGCTTCTAACTCACAACAAAATATTTAATTGTTTCTCACTGCCAGGGATGACGTCGAGCTCCTCCCACTAGTATAGTGATCTCTGACACAAAGGATTATAAAACTTCAAAAAGAGTACAAGCCAGGGAGGGTACTTCATACAAGATGGGGACTTCTATCTAGGTACCGCCCCTAAGTGAGCCTACTTCAATTAATTTCAATTTCTGTCAAACTTTGGGGGTCTTGAGAGTCCAAATATCCTCTAATGACCATTACCAAAGAATAAATTACAAAGGAGATAGATGAAATGATACAAATAATTCAACAAGTATGGGCTCAAGTATCTCAAGAACAATTTCAAACGCTCATTTCAAATATGCTTGCTAGAATAGACACTGTAATTGAAGCAAAGGGTGAGAGCACTCAATGGTAGATAGTGTATACAATATTTTTAACTTTTTGTATGAATTTCACTAATACATGTGTAAATTTGTTATGATATTGTAGTACACTCCAATGTGAATGCAACGCACTTTACGGTTTCCAAATCGGATCATTTTTGAGGACACACACATTGTTCAAAATTTCTCAATTTTTTTCTTGCACAAGGAAATTCGTAAGCATATTAGACCTGACTGTACAAAACAATCTACCTTAGCTTTTTCACCATCATTTAGAAAAATAAATACACCAAAAATAAGGGCAATGAAGAGCACTCTAGGCAATACACGGTTGACATCCATTTTTACCCATTTTATGAGTGATTCAAATATGATGAATCATGTTGATGCATTTGCTTTACATTTTTATGAGAGCAGTTGGTTAATCCTTAAGCGTGCAAAAAGCCCCGTAGAGCCATGTTTGATCGTTTTTCAGTCAAACACTAATTTTCACCTAGTTCCTAATTTTAAATGAAAACGGTCCCAACTAAAAAAAGTGTGGGGGTTACTTTCTACTTTCTATTCCAATTTACCGTTCTTTAAAATTGTTAAAAGTGCATTTTTAATAACATTTTAAGCTCAAAACCCTAAAATTCAAAAATACAATATAGAAAATGTTTATTTATCGAAGTTCTTCTTATGTAAACTCAAAAAGCATGCCTCCTACACCTTGTTGTTCATCACTATTGTTTACATTTTTCCTAAAAAAATCATACTATTCTAAGCTTTTTATAGTTACCATGAGTTTTTACGATAATTTTCTTTTTGAAACTTTTTATAAATTTTATCTTTATTTGAATAATTATGAAAAATCAGGGTAAATCGTTTTAACAATACCTTATATGAGAAAAATACCCAAAAAAATAAATTAAATTAAATGTGAGGACTTAATGAGGTTTGACCAGGTAATTGTCATGTGGACGCTTGAGGGTTAACAAAGCAGAGAGCTCGACAGAAGGTACATTTGTACAGTACAGTGGGGTCCAACATGGAATGGCGTTTTTGGTTTCGCAGTGAGAAAAATTTCAGTACTGCCAACTTTGAAAGCCTCCCGAGAGTTCAAATATTGGTATTTTACCACGAAATTTTTACCAAAGACTTATCTTTAAGTTAATTATATGTATGCCAAATTTCAAGGCCAAAAGATTCACCCAAAAAAAGTTATTCAAAATCTACAAACATTGGTAGCTGTGGAAAGTTTTTCACTGCTGCCAACTTTGAAAGCCTCCCGAGAATGGAAATTTTTTTTCCTTACTTTGATTTTTTTTTTGTAGAAACCAATTTGTGTTAGTAATATATGGTAAAAACATCAAGTCTAAAATATTAGTGAAAAAAAAGATATTAACAATCTACCAACATGTGTAGTTGTGGGAAACAATGGGGAAACCATTTCATTCCTACCAACTTTGAATACTGCCAACTTTGAAAGCCTCCCGAGAGCTCAAAAATTGGTATTTTACCACGAAAGTTTTACCAAAGAAATATCTTTAAGTGAATTATATGTACGCCAAATTTCAAGGCCAAAAGATTCACCAAAAAAAAGTTATTCATAATCTACCAACATAGTAGTCAAAGTTGGTAGCAATGAAATGGTTTCCCCCATTGTTTCCCACAACTACACATGTTGATAGATTGTTAATATCTTTTTTTTCACTAATCTTTTAGACTTGAGTTTTTTACCATATATTACTAACACAAATTGGTTTCCACCAAAAAAAAATCAAAGTAAGGAAAAAAAATTTCCATTCTCGGGAGGCTTTCAAAGTTGGCAGCAGTGAAAAACTTTCCACAGCTACCAATGTTTGTAGATTTTGAATAACGTTTTTTGGGTGAATCTTTTGGCCTTGAAATTTGGCATACATATAATTAACTTAAAGATAAGTCTCTGGTAAAACTTTCGTGGTAAAATACCAATATTTGAGCTCTTGGGAGGCTTTCAAAGTTGGCAGTACTGAAATTTTTCTCACTGCGAAACCAAAAACGCCATTCCAAGTTGGACCCCACTGTACAGTAGCAATACTGAATCATTTATTAAACTTCTCATTGCCCATGTAGAAAGGATTCAATGCAAGAAAATAGCATTTATGTGACCCTAGAACTTAGTTCATGATAGCAAATTATAGTTCCTTTTTTGAAGAAAATTTAGTGTAGAAAATGAAACCCAAAAACTGGAAAAAATTAAATATGACATACTAGGTATCGATAAAGATGGCTTTAAAAAAATATTTTATTGCAAAATAAAAGGCCAAGAAACTTCAACACTGAAAAAGTCCTTCAATATTTCAAAATTTCAAAATTTTGGCAACAATTTAACTACATTGTAGTCCAAAAACACCCTTTTACAAGTGATCCTATCTCACTTAATTTGAATTTGTAGTAAAAATCCTAAAAGACTATTGTTATTCATATTGTCTATCATTGTATTGTGGCTCAAACAAATTTGAGCTAGAAAGGACTGCAACAACATTCTATGGTGATTCAATGTCATTAGAGTTTGTTGACGTCGTTGTTTGTTGCTTTGCTTCAATATTCAAGCAACTTCCATATTCGCAATAAGGATTAGGACTAGGATCCGAATCCGGAACCGGAATTGGGTATGGCAATGGGATCGAGTCAGGAATTGGAATCGGTTCCGAAAGTGGAAAAGGCAATGGAATGGGTTTAAGGCCGTGTTTTTCCAAGTCAAGAGGGCCTGGGACAACATCAAACTTTGGTGTAGACACATCTGAGTTAGAAGGAGCTGCAACGTCATGAGGACCATGTTTTCTTGTGTATAAAGGCCCTGGAGCAACACTATTTTGTGATGCACCGTTCTCGGCTACTACTGATAAAGTGAATGTAGAAAGAATGAGCAATGCAACAAAGCATGAGATTTTGAATGTATTAAATGCCATTGTAAATGTTTGTGAGATTTTTAGAAAAAAAGAATGAAAGAGGAAGATAGAAAAATGAAAAAGATAAAATATTGAGGATATCAAGAAATATGATATGAAAGAATAGTTTGAGAAGAATTAGAAGAATGAGAATTGTGAGTTTTAGAACCAAGGCCATTCCTATTTATTCCTAAACAAGGACGTCAATATTGTCCAAGTGTTAAAAAACTTACTATTTCAGGAAACTACTGATGTTCACTCATTTGAAAATTTTCCCTTTTAAAACTTTAGAATAAAATGTCTAGTTTTAACCAATCATACCAAAGTTCAAATTCTAAAAATAAAATTTATAATTTTGGTGAATTTTTTTATGGTAAATGGTCTTAAGTTCATTAAAAGAGTATCTAAAACTATTTTCGGAATTTTGACTGTACGGATAATTACTAAACATCATGCTTCTCATTTTCTCTTTTGGACCAAACTTCATGAAAGTCGCAGAAGTAACATTTTATAACACATTTAGGTTTTGCCCTTACCCTCCTGTCATTTAGGAGTTAAGCTTATTGTCACTTATTGTCTACAATCACGGCTTTAATTTGTATATAAAGGTTTTTAGACATATAATTCCTTGTACATAGGGAGGGGGGTTTTAGATGGGGTCATGAACGCACATGATTTCCAAACATAATGTAGAGTATACCCCCAGGGTGTAAACCACTACTTATTTCTTTTGTATTTTTTGCCTAGCTCAAAGTAAACACTTGTCTCAGGTAGGTGGGACAGGGCCGGTAGGTTGGTACAAACTTTCCTGCCTATGATAAAATCACTAGCAACACCAAGTCATGCATATCACAATAAACGCTCAGACGGACTCAGCGGGAATCGAACCCGGACCGTACAATTGTAATACATACGTCCCTCTCCAACCAACCTTGGATCCATGACTGGGCAACCACCAACAAAACTAACACCAATTTATACCCGCACAAAGCTCTAACTAATTAATGTTACTAGTGTTACTAGTAATTACCCCCGGTCACTAAAGTGTCTATTCTCGAAAGAGGAAAGTAGTCTTGTACCAATGGGCCTTTGTCCGGTGGGCATCGGCTCATTGTCAAGACGAACAGACACTTTATTCACGCCGGCCTCGAAAGAGGACCGGAGTTCATATCTATCTATCTACACCCCTAGGACTGGGCCCTCAATCGGTTCAAAATAGGGGCAATCTAATCCCCGTCATTAAGACAACTAGAGGATTTATAAAATTTACTGATACACTCTTCTTTTCTCATAAGTAGCGCAAGAATACATGGTGCCTTATTTAAATACCATTCAAAATTTGGATTTTTAGAACTAACTCATCTTTGTGTCGTGCCTTCTTCACCTTTACAATTCTTGTCATTATGGGCCTTGTAATGGATATCTCATTGAGGATCTATGCCTAATAACGTTTAGTGAGACCCTTGTTACTAACTTTACCTTACTTTCAGCTACTTGTAGGCGAACCTCGGATTTCTTTTTCGACTACTTAGATACAAGAGGACCATTCCATTATGTTGGAGGGAGTGCCATACCATGCATAACATTTAGTAGCTCTTAGGAGTTGCCTTGGAGTTTCATGCAACTTCATCCTTGGAAACCTCTACCCCTCCCATGTTAACCTTTACAATATTAGAGAATTGGTGTTCAAAACAACAGATATTGCATTGAAATTTGTTGTTTGCTCTAGTTGTTTTGAATGTGTTGTTTATCTCGTCGGTCAACAAAAATCTGTTGATCCAAAAAACTTTAAAAATTAAAAAAATCAGATTTTCCAATAAAATACCAAAGTTGTCTGGAATTATTTTTTCCATTTGAACAAAATTAATGGCCTGCTTGGTCGATTCTTCTAGGATGTCTGAGAAAAAAATTTGAGTGCTCGAGGGAAGATTTGAATTGTTTAGGGAAAAAACTTAGTTTGTCCAGAGAGAATTTTGGATTGCCCGAACAGTACCATGGGGTCCACCATAGTTTGTCCAGACCTTGTTGACAATGGCCAGAACCAAACCTCCAACTTCCTAAACTCCAAATGAAGGACTTAATCACACTACGTGGATTTCTTGATGTAAATGTGGATTTCTTGATTTCTTAATCAATGATTTGTTTTCTTAATTACAAATGAACACTATGGCCCCAAAATATTTTTCGGGGGTGGCCCGGAAAAGCCGGGGCCCCGAAATACAGAAAATAAAATAAAAATTGAAGAAAGGGGGTACACGTCGGCCTTGAATTTCTCACATTCCCAAGTTCGCACGTTCCCAAGTTCGCACAGGCAGGCAGACGCAGGCAGGAGGGGTCCGATGAGTTTCAGTGTTCCGAGCGATGGCGCGATGCTGCTGCTCCGGCGATGGCGGGCGATGCTGCTGCTTCGGCGATGGCGGGCGATGTTGCTGCTCCGGCGATGGCAGGCTGAGCATTTCTGGTTTCTGATGGCGGGCGATGCTTCTGGTTGGGCTTCTCATGCTTCTGGTTTGTGATGGCGATCGGGGTTTCGTGAGGTCAGGGTTGTGATCGGGGTTTCGTGAGGTTAGGCTTGTGATCGGGGTTTCGTGAGGTCAGGGTTGTGATCGGGGTTTCGTGAGGTTAGGCTTGTGATCGGGGTTTCGTGAGGTCAGGGTTGTGATCGGGGTTTCGTGAGGTCAGGTTTGTGATCGCGAGCACTCAGGGTTTCGTGAGGTCAGGGTTTCGTGGGGAGTCCGGAGTCAGGGTTTCGTGGGGAGTTAGGGTTTCTGTGTGCGGATCTGTGTGAGCGGTTGTCAGTACAAGTTAAGAGCATTTTTCGTGTTTTTAATGCTCACCGGGAGGTTTGTGCAGAGAGTTGATAATTTGGGAACGAAGGTTTGGAGGTTGGATCTGACGTCATGCGCGTTTCGAAGCTGATGAGGAATGGAGGACAGGAACTTGAGGTGAAGGCGGAGTAGAAAGTCAGTCAAGAGCTGGTGCTCATGAGTTGGATCGTGGGCACTACCCGCTCCTGTTGCCAGCAAATGGCTGGATATGCCATGCCCGCTGTAACAATGTGGAACTTGTGCTTGGCCAATTTCCATTCAAATGGCCGCTGTTTCGTCTTCCTGGTGCGGAAATTCGTCCGCAATTTCGTCCTGCAGGTTAGGGACATTTCATTCAGTATGGAGCTCGACTTTTGCAAGAATTGGAGTTTGTTAGAGTTGGATTCTGATTTGAGTGATAGTTGCGGAATTGGAAGAATGGACGTTGCTGGTGAATATTGTTGTGCGGATGTATGGTAGGGTTTGGGGTTTAGGGACATTGCATTGATTTCGTTTTTATGTGGAGACTTTAGTACTCTGATGGAGAATTAGGTTTAAGTATGTGTGAGGAATGGATTCCCGCATTGCTTCGTTTCTACACGAAGACTTTAGAACTCTAATTTTTAGGTTCGACCAAGAATTAGGGTTTAAAAAGAGTGTGAACGTTCGGATGTATATTATCGGTTTGTGGTGCTGGTGTATGGTAGGGTTTAGGGTTCAGGGACATTGCATTCTCAACTTTTTCGACTTTTCGACTTTTTTTTTGGTTTCGCCATGTGGCACCTCCTCAAGGGGGTCCATTTGGCACATGAAAAATTTAAAAAACAATTTATTTATTTTTCTCTCATTTTCCCACTCCTGAGCATTTTTGACACTATGTACCCTGAGCATTTTTGGTTGTGTCAAATGAACACAGCCATTGGGGATTTTTTTTACCATGTAAATTTTAATTCTTTTTCAATTTTTTTTGTAGTAGACCATGCAGGCTTTTTATATATATAAAAAAAAATTGAATTTTTTTTTGACGAAATCATGGTGGGTGGAAGTTGGCTTTTTATTTTCGTAGTGGACTTTGAATATTTTTAGTGACGTTAAAAACTTATTTTATTCAAATTCTTTTCTGCAGTAGATCATGTATGTCTTTTTCTATATCTAAAAAAAATTCAAAACATTTTGAATTTATTTAAAAATCGTGATGGCTGGAGTTGTTTATTTTTCTTACAGCGGACTTTGGATATTTTTTGTGACGCTAAAAATTTCTTTATTTCAATTTATTTTTTTGCAGTAGATCATGCAAACCTTCTATACATCTAAAAAAATCAATTTCTTTGAAAATTATTTGTTCTTGACAAAATTTCCTATCTACATTGAAAACTAGTTTATTAAAAACAAACAAAAACATAGTGTAAATTGCCTACTAAAACATTCTTACAATTGGAATTGACAATTTTCAAAATAAAACTTTAAAATGAAACTTCAAAATAATTATTGTAATATTATGTAATATTATTTTATATTATTTTATATTATTTTATATTATTTTATATTATTTTATATTATTTTATATTATTTTATATTATTTTATATTATTTTATATTTTATTTTATTTTATTTCCGTTGATTCGGTCACAATTTTTCTTGTAGTGCTAAAACCAATAGACACTAGGAGACGTTTGTTGAACCCTTTACAAAAAGTTGTTAAATATGTCAAGTTGTGATTGCTAGTGCTCGGAACAACAAGAAACTGTTGATTTTCTGTTGGTTTGGTCAGCATTTTCTACTAGTGGAATTAAAATGTGTTTACTGAGTTTGGTAGTGTGTGTGATTTTTGTGTGTGTATGTGATGTGTGCATGGAGTTGTGGTTGTGTGCATGATGGAGTCATGGAGCGTGTCTGTGTAGTAGGGAAGATTGGTGTAAAGGTACCAAATGTGTTTAGGGGGGGTGCATGTATTGACGAATGTGTGAAAAATAATAGAAGATGTGAGTGTTATACCTCTATCCATTTTGTTTCTTGGCAACTCGCTTTGTGGCGGGTTGTACTTTGGGAGCATCAATGATGCTCCGGTTATTCCGGGCTCGTCTTGAATGTACCATCAACTAGAGTTTGTCTTGTTAGGCCATGATCTTAGTTCTGCAGCTTGAAGCATGTTGTGTCTTGGGACGTTGCTGTAAGCAGTTTGCTAGTAGAATGAGAACTATGGGATACAAATATAGGGGTGTCTAAGATTGTAAAGGGTATTGGATATAGTTGTGTGTAAGCCACTATGAGGAAGGTAAGACAGAGCTCCCATTTGTCCACCCCTTTCATTTTCAAACTGTAACACTACTAGAAAATTCAGTGTCCAAGTCCACAGAGAAGTGTTGCTATTTTTAGTTGTTTCGGATGAGTTGTACAAGACAATAATCAACATAAATTTGTTGATTTTTTTTGTTGATATGATCAAATAAAAATTAAAAAAAAACAAAAAATAATAAGAAATATATATTTATATATTTATATATTTATATTCAATTTGCCGTCCGGATTTTTTGGGAAAAAAACTTTTTTTTGGTCTACCTGACACCTCCGGGCAGCCAAGTTTTACACCCACGGTTTTGAAAATACCAAAGAAAATATTCCTTGCTACCCCACTCTGAATTTTGTCTATAACTTTTGAATGAAGGTTTGAAATCTCAAACGGATTTTTGGAGATGAGAGCTAGCTTGGTTTTCCAACTTTTTAAAGTTCCAAGTTTTTTGAAAAAAAATATTTTATTATAACAAAATGGCCGCCAAAGTCTGCTGAGTTTTTTTTTTTTTAAATTGTAAATGACTAAGTTTTAAAAAAATTCAGAGTACATAGAACTTCAACCATGATGTTTTAAATGTTGCCCAAATGAAGGTGTTTTAAATGTTTTAAGTGTTTCAAAAGTCATAATTTTTTGCTTTGATGCCTTTTAACTTTGGGGATTGGGTTCACAATCTTGTTGAGTTTGTATAAAGAATTTCAAACAAATTGAATCTATTTGTCATGAATGCCCGAAATTGCCCAAAACTTTAAAAAATCACCTTTTGAGAAATAACTTTTTAATTGCAACTTGAATTGATCAAAAAAATTGTAGGCATTAACCGGACGGTGAAACACAAGTTTATTAAAAATTTCAATTCTTGTACAAGAATTGTATTCAAAAAATATTGTATCAAGAAGGGCCTACTCAAAAGTGAAAGATGGTTTGAAATTATGACGCATGTTTTGAAGGTTAATTAATTATTTGGCATCAATGTGCCAACCTTGCCCTACTACTATGGTATAAGAACATTCCAAAATTTTATAAATGTATGAAGTTGAATCCATAAATTGCAAATATTCCAAAGATTCTAATAGATTTTAGAATATTTCAAAAAGATTCCAAAAGCTTCCAAAATATTCCAAATTTGCTACATTTTTGTTGTTTTGGTCATCGCAGTATTCAAATTAACAGAAAATAGGTAGCAATTTGTTGAATTTTACAAAAAGTTCAAAAATCAGTGAAATCGGTCATTACAGTGCCCCAAACAACATAAATCAGTTGATTTTTTGTTGATTTAGTCACAATTTTCTAGTAGTGTAAATAGATTCTACACTTTCACTTTTTTATCAACATTAAATGTGACCTCAATTTGTGGGCCTTAGTTACAAGAGAATGTTTTCAATTGTGACTCATTGGAAATTAACTTCTTCTTGGTACTTGTTAGAAAGAAATTGATTGAAGAGGACATTGTCAATTGTGATTGAAGAGGACATTGTCAATTGTGATTGATTGGAAGATGTCTTCTTTCTTGTTTAAGATTGAAAGAAGGATATAAGAGGGAATATGATAGGAAGGTCAATAAATGGGTACTCAATAAATGTGGATTTTATAAAATTGTAAAAAGAATTGTAACAAAACACCAAAATTGAAATCATATTGAGTTGCCTGAGTCTTAAAGCAACTTGAGACCAAAATTTAATGGCTAACTTAATGAAATTAGAGATTAAAGAATAATTTAAATGTTTGCATCTTAGTGAAGATCAAAGAAAATGATATTCTAATGTATTTGAAATAAAATAAAAAGTGAAGGTAAATTATGTTCTTTCACCACCTTCAACTCATAGTAGAGTGGATTTGACAATATTTTGACTTTTTTTAATTCACCACAAATAAAAACATTAGAAATATCACTTTTGGACTTTGCCCATCGATTTTTGGGGCCTCTAGAAGGTCCTTTGATGAGATCTAATTTGAACAGGAAAAATATTATTAATTTAATTTTAAGAAAATCCAATTTGACGTGGACGGTCGTTGTCCATATTATATTGGGTTCTTTTTCAAATTTAAATTTCTATTTTATATACATATATATAAATATATAATATCATTAATATTTTATTACTTTCCATTTCAAACTCATTAAATAAGGCCCAATTTTTTTTTAATGAGTTTGTTTCTTCAAGGGTCATTGCATGAAACACTTGTTCTATTTAGGTGTCACACCTTATGTGTACAACATGTTTTGTATCACAACCTTTGAACTAATGAGCCCATGGAGCTGAAATTTATGTTGAAGGTGGATGTCACTCTTTTTATTATAATTTATATCTTTGGAAATTTTTTTAAATGATATATTTTTTTAATGCAAATTTTCAATTTCATCATGTTTTTAGTTTTCATGGTTTTAGAATTTTTGAGTACCCAAAATTAACAATTTAAAAGTCATTTAATTAGGATATGATCTCTATGTAGTCATATACCTATGGTGCTAAGCAGTGATCTCAAAACTGGCTAAAATTAGCTGGATTTCTACCAAAAAATGGGGCTGCTAAATATACAAAGAAAGAAAATGAAAAAAAACTTAAAATGTAGCGAGAATGCTCATCATGTTATAAATATTTAGCAACTTCATGAGGTGATATCTGCGGATATCATCATGGTATCACCTTAATATATCAAGGGTATTGCCGGATATTATAGAGGTATCGTGAGTAGAACATTCACAAGGTAGCAAAAGTATCTACCATTTATGTGGGAGGTAGCACCCTATGCTAAATGTCATAAAATGGTTCTGAGATCACTGGTGCTAAGGGAACTTTAACCCTTAACTACCTGAGCGTCCATTTTTTGGATAGTGTATAGATTTCATCCATGTTTTCTCATCCGTTATGCACTTTTTGGAGTGTGGATTTTTTACTATAGATTTTATGGGAAGTTAGCTTCATGCATGTGTGATCCAATTAGGAAGGGGATGATTTGTGAAAACATTATGCCTCATTTCATGTTGTAGTGATTCACCTAAAATTTTGAAGATTTTAGTGTATATGTGCTCTTGAAAAATTCAACTTATAAAATTAAGAAACCAAAAACTCTCCAAAAATCACTACACTTCCAGTATTAAATTTCAACCAATTATAGCAAATTTCATTCACAAATTGTCAATATCTTATTCGTAATCAAATCACAAAAGAATTTTTAATTTTGAGTTTCAAATTTTATACAAAAATATTGGTGATAGCAATCGCAGATCTAACCATATGGATAGAATCTAAAACTTATAATGCACAACTTTTATTCATACATCAAGTGCAAAACATCCCTCTCAGTTTCATTTTATAATGCATCTTTGCAAAACTGTCGAATTTGGAGAGGGCTCTAGGCATTTAGGGGTAAAATAATAAATATCTTGTCTTCCAAAAGGGTGCAAACAAAGCTCCGTTGCATGCACATGTGTGGAGATTGAAAATTGCTTATCCACCAATTCTTTGTTGATATCTCTTCTTTAAAAAAAGTGTTTTTTTACAAATGGCCAATTTTTTACTTTTTTTTTTTTTTTTTTTTTTGGTTTTCCAAAATTTTAATGACTCAAATTTCATTGAATGCATTATATTTTGAAATTCTGCACTTTCTTAGTTTTCATACTTGGAAAAGCTTCCGAGACTTGATCGCTTTAGGACATAAGCTTCTTAGAAATCTAAACATTAGACTTATTTCTGTTTATTTCTTGATATTATTTTTCTAAGTTTAAAGTACTCCAAAAACAAAAATTGCACTGGACCAAAATGCAATAAGTAGTACATGTGTTTCATGCAATCACCCTCAAGATCCTATACCAAGATCCACATAACCAATTCACAAAATCGTAAAGCCCTCTTTGAAGATCAATCCTCGATTTGATGTTCATGACGAATGATAATTGGTTTATATGTGTTGATCTTTTTATTGTTTGAACGAGGAATTTCATAGTAGGTTAACCCTTAAACGTGCAAGGAGCCTCATGGGCCATGTTTCATTCTTTTTCAATCAAACACTGATTATCACCTAGTTCCTAAATTCAAATGAAATTGATCCTAACTAAAAAAGTGTGGGAGTTGTCTTCTACTTTTTAGTCCAATTTACGGTTCTTCAAAATTGTTAAAATTGCGTTTTTTACAACATTTTAAAGCTCAAAGCTCTAAAATTCCAATATACACTACAAAAAAAAGTTTTTCAATTGAATTTCTTTTTATGTAAGCGTGAGAAGCATGCAACCTACACTTATTGTTCATCACTGTTATTTACACTTTTTCTAAAAGATTTGTACTATTTTAGGCATTTTTGTAATTACTATGGCTATTACAAGATAAAAACATTGAAAAATCTTATAAATTTAATAGTCAATTAAATCATTAATTTGTAAAATTTTAAATCAGTTCGAGAATAAATTATATGAGAAAAATACCAAAAATAATAATAATACTTTTTAAAATGTGAGAAATTGATGAGGTTTGACGAGATTAATGTAGTGTGGACGTTTAAGGGTTAATGGAAAAACTGAACATCAGAACAATGATGTTTTTTCAAACTTAAAAAACTTGGGACCTTTTGAGAGAAAAATTAGTCAATGATTAAGATGATATGGCTCTACCTCTTTCTTTCCTAATTCCGTCGTTAAAATTTTAAACACTACATTCACTAAACCACTAACCCATTCTAAGACCCTATTGATATTTTTTTTTCATATGTTTATTTGTTCTTGTGAGATTATGTCAATATTTATGATTTTGTCTCGGATTTTGTCCGTTCTCTCAAATAATTCAATCCAACCAGTCAATTTTTGACAATGAATCCCCTCATTTTTTAATAAATAAAATTATAAGTAATTACAAATAAAATAAAATAAAAACTTTTATAAACCCTAAGTTATAAATTTAGAATATTTCGTGTTTCCATTGGATTCCAAGTCTGGGTGAGGAAATGGAACTTAGTCAATCCATCCCATTGAGTGCATGTTGCACTCACCGCCATTTATATAATTTAGCTACCATATACTATTCAGAAGTAAGCTACCCTAATTAATGCTAATCAAGTACATGTCATCAAAAGTTATCAAAAGTTAATACATACTGAACTTCTGGGCGGCTAGTGCAATAAAAGTAATAAGAGTATCCTCACTGGGGCCTCTAAAATGGCCAAGTATATTAAAAAAATCTTTTAATATACAAGGAATTAGACCATAATTTTTTAATTACAGAAGCACATTTTAAAATGCATAGCAAATGTACAAGAAAATTTGGATTTGGATTGTGTGATTTAAATACGTCCTATCAAATGTGTGCTAACTTGAAAGGGGCTTCAAAGAAAAGCTAAAGAGGGCGATCTAAACCAGAAACATAGCACATTTGTTGTACATTTGGCACTCTAACATTTTTTTTAAGATTAGATTTGAAGAGCCCTCTAAATTTTTTGGAAGTTAGCTGATTTTTAACCGCTAAATGTCTTCTCCCTTGTCCGGATTGGACAATTTTGCAAAGATGAATTATAAAATGCAACTAAGAGGAATATTTTGAACTTGATGTATGAATAAAAGTTGTACATAATGAATTTTAGATTCTATCCCTACAATTAGATTTGTGATTGCTATCACCAATATTTTTCTATAAAATTTGAAACTTCAAAACCAAAATTATATTGTAATTTGATTACAAGTAAGATATTGGCAATTTGTGGATGAAAGTTGTTGTGATGGGTTGAAATGTAATTCTCTACGTTTAGTGATTTTTGGAGATTTTTTATTGCTCCATTTTATGAGTTTACTTTTTCAAGAGCACTTTTAGACTAAAATCTTTGAAATTTCTGGTGAAACATTGCAATATGAAATGAGGCATAAAAGTTTCACAAATCGTCCCCCTTCTAATATGATCACACGAGCGTGAAGCTAACTTCCCATTAAAAAATTCAGTCAAAAATTCATACTGCAAAAAATGCATGACGGATGAGAAAACGAAGTTTGCTTCTGTACATCATGCAAAATTTGCATGGTTGGGCAATTAGGGGTTAATCGGGTGTGTTTTGTCATCCAATGTCCAAATTGAGATTTTTATAAATCCGTTGAATTTATTTTTAAATATTATTTTAATGGGCCTCTGAAAACATATATCTTTTGATGTAGATGGAAAAAATACATCTACATCAAAAGATATATTGTTCAGAGGCCCATTGCGGATGCCCTAAAAGCATCTTCAATCTTCCCTCTTAACATGCACCCTATATTAAAATATATCCTTTGATGTATATGGAATTAGAAAGTTAGATTATTACCATTAAAATCAAATTTAAAAACTGAGTACAATAGACCCAAAAAAATTTGATTTGGACATTGGATAACCAAAATATAACTTATTAACCCCTAAATGACTAAACGACCATTTTATAGTCGCTACCCTTTTTTTACGGGCTGCCCAAGATGATTTTTATTTATTTGTAAATAAATAAAAATTCAAAATCAAGTATACTTTTCAAGTCAATTTGAACTATGTCAATCCTAGTTAGACTCCACCGAGGAGAATTTTCAAAGACAGTGACGTGAATATTGTCCTAGTGTTATAAAGTTTACTATTTGGGGGAATGATGTTGTTCACTCGTTGTTTTTAAAATTTTAGAATAGAATGTCTAGTTTTAACCAATCATAACAAATTTCAAATTCCAAAAATAAAATTATAATTTTAGCAAATATTAAATGGTAAATGCTTCTAAATTCATTAAATGGGTATCTAATTTTTTTGGAAAGTTTGACTATGCGGATAATTCCTAAACATCTTGCTTCTCATTTTCTCTTTTGAACCAAATTTCATCAAAGTTGAAGAAGTAGCATTTTGTAATACAGCTAGATTTTTTCTGTCTTTTAGAGGTTAAAAAGTTAGCTAACTTCCAAAAAACTAAAGGGCTCTTCAAATCTAGTCTAAAATTTTTAAGGGCTTTTCAAATGTGCCATATCTTGGCTACAGTTTCCCTTCTTAGACTAGATTTGAAGAGCCTTCTAACTTTTTTGGACATTTGATGAGATGTGGTTAAATTAATGAATATTCAAATTCAAATTTTCTCAGACTTTTACTATGCATTTTAATGCACATTCCTGATAATATTTTAATGGTCTAATTCATTTTTCTATCAAAATATATAATTTAATATGCCGGCCCTTTTAGAGGGTGGATTGAGGATGCGCTAATTTCTCGAAAAGAATATAACCATGTCTTTGATGTCTATTAATAAACAAAAAATCAATTCATGTAAATGGAAATTTTAACTTACAACCAAAATACTATTTTCTTAAAATCATTTTTAATACGCAATCTACAAAATTCAATTGTAAAATCTTGAAACGCATGTTGTGTTTTCAAATTTTAGATTTTGTAGACATGTTGCAATACTACATTAAAAGGATAGATAGATAGATAGATAGATAGAAACTCCGGTCCTCTTTCGAGGCCGACGTGAATAAAGTGTTTGTTCGTCTTGACAATGAGCCAATGCCCACCGAGCAAAGGGACATTGGTACAAGACTACTCTCCTCTTTCGAGAATAGACACTTTAGTGACCAGAAACTAGTAATAGTCTGTAATAAGTATTAACATCAATATTGTGGTATAATTTGGGGTTTATTTTGTTGGTGGTCGCCAAGTCATGGTTCCTAGGTTGGTTGGAGAAGGACGTTTGTGTTACAATTATATGGTCCGGGTTCAATTCCCGTTGAGTCGGTTTGAGCGTTAATGTGATATACATGACTTGGTGTTGCTAATGAGTTTATCATAGGCAGGAAAGTTGTACCAATCAACCGGCCCCGTCCCATCTACTATGACAAGTTGTTACGTTGAGCTAATCGAAAAAATACAAAAAGAAATAAGTAGTCGATTTAACCACTACCTCATTTATATATATTATATTATAATATTTTTATTTTTATTTTTATTATATATATATATATATATATATATATATATATTTTAAATTTTTATTTTGTTAGTCTATTGGTAGTGGTTGGTTGTTTTCTATTCTTCTTTTATGTAGTATAATTGAGTAAGCATGGTGTATAGCGATGGTGTTTATTTCTTTGAACGTTTGTTTGATAGCGGTTTCTGGTAGTTTAAATTTTTTTTCAAGAAGTTTCATTGAAGGAGCATGTGTTGTTCCTCTGGCTCCTGTCGTGATGACTATAAGTGGGTCTACTTTCCACCCTTGGTTAATGATATTTTCTATTAGTGGTTGGTACTTTTGGGTTTTGTTTGCTATTGTTTCTTGTGGGAATTTGTCGTTACAGTATGTAAATTTGATAAATTGTATTATGAAGCTGTCTTCCGGGTTTGGTGGTGGGTCATTATTGTATGATAGTCCTTTGACACATAGTATGTCTCGTTTGAATCTAGCGTTGCAGTGGCATCTTTGCCGTCCGCATGTACATGGCAGGAGTCATGGGGGTACTGTGTTTTCCTGTGGGTTGTTGTTAAATGTACCAACGTTCATGAGGGTGAAACATCTAGATTTTTGCATTAAGAGCATTAGTTTTCTTAATTCCTACAGTGCTTTGTTATGTCTTTTAACTCTAATGGCGTGTATGTGATGGTGGTTACATTTTAATAGTACGTGTAGCCACGTGTCTGCGTCTGTGGAGTTGCAGATAGGGCATGCAATTGATGGGAATCTTTCTCTGCCAAAGAATAGTTGTTTCCTAGCATTGCCTATGTATTGGCCAATGCGGAATTTTAAAATGTTTATTTTTTGGAAGTCCATGATAGCAGGGTTGGACCAGAAAGCATTGGATAGTTTGTTATCTATTTCCGGGTTCATTGTCCATTTGTTGATGTTAGGGAAACGTATTGCTAGTAGTTCTAGGTTGTTTTCTCGATCGTATTTAGTTATGTATGTTTCGAGGCATCTGACAGGGCCTTTGTCAGGTCGTTTTCTAGGACCGGGCCATGTGTTTTTTTGGAAGTAGTATGGTGTGGTGTGTGCAAATTCATATGTTTTTGTGGCAAAATAATATTTCTTTCTGGCACCATATTTTGCGAGTTTGTCTGCTTGTTCATTGCCATCTATGTTAATATGTGCTTTGACTTTATGGAATGTAGTGGGTTGTGTGCGACTTTTTAGCATATCTACCATGCTTTTTTTAGAAATTGGTTTGTAGGCCAGGAAGTCGTTTTGATATTTGTATATCTGCTTTTATAGGGTTGTATATTCCATATCTAGCTTTTTCTTTTTTCCAGTGTCCATCCTCAGCTTGTACAGGGGGTTTGAAGGATCCATCAATATAGTAGCTATGTTGTGGCTGGAATTTTAGTGTATTGATTATTTCATAGCTTGGTAGTGGTGGTGTGTCCGTGATGGTTGGATAGATGTGGGGCGGGTATATTAGTTTATTCCACTTTTTGTTTTTATTGACCGGTGTGTTGGGAGGGTATATTAAAAGGAAATTAGATTTGAAATTCATTGATGCACTTTGACTTGATCGAAGGTAAGCTTAGGCAGTTACATTTCATATGTAGCATATTTGTAGAATAGATTCATTATGAAATTATTGAATTTTTAAAATTTGCTTATGAAGGGTTAACAATATCAAATAAATGACATTTTAGAATCATGATGCTTTGTAGAAAAACATGAGGTGTTTATGAAGATAGGAGTTTTACTAATGAGAATGAAACTGGAACTCTTCACCCACGTGTAGAGTTTTGATCAAAATATGATGAAGAGCCTCACCCCGAGCTCTTATACATTTGGCCCGACATTTGGTATAAGTGATTTATACCATTCACGACAAGTGTGAACACACATAATCAATTACCTACAAGATTATGGCTATTACCACTATAACGGCTATGACTACTATGGCTACACCGCCTTCAAGTTGTTAACTAACAATTTTGTCAAAGTACATAAGTAACACATGTTCTAATAGAAATTACCAACACTATAAATGTACTTCTAACATGCTTGAGAAAATTATACAACATATTGCAAAGTCCTTTCTTTGAATTAATGTCCAAATATGTACTTTCATTTCATCAGAGGGCTTATTTTGAGCAAACGGTTTATCAATTATATTCTTCTTTAAAACCAAATAAGAAAAAAATGAAAATTTTACATCCATTTGTATCCAATTTTGTGGTTTAATATGTACTTTATAAAAAATAAAATCCCTCTTTTCATTGGTCACAATGTTCAAATAAATTACAAATATAGAAAATTTGAAATCAACGTTTCTAAAAATATCCCTTCTAATCGTCAACAAGTTAGGTTTGAAGGCTTTAAAGGCGGTTAAGTTTAAAGCTTCAAAGAGAAGTTTTATGTATTTGCTTTTGGTATTTACACTTTATTGTACCTCTAATAGCACTGAGTTTTCTTTTCTCTTTGTGTTTACTCATTGCGCCTCAATTTGTAAGTTTTTTCTCTTTGTATTTACTCTTTGTGCCTCCACTTACAAATTATATTCTTATTTCTTTTAACATCTATAATTTGAATCTACTCACCTTTATGCCTCCGCTTATGAGCTCTTCCTCTTTGCCTTGATTCATTATATTTGTTTTTGGCGACTATTTTAGCTATATATCTATATATCTTTTGAGGTAAAATAATTTTAGGTTAAGCTTATGATTTGGAAAGAACTCATGAGGCCAAAAGGAATGAATGTTTGAGGGACAGATTAAAAGTTTGTGAAAGAAGAAGGAATTCCAAAAATAGGCCAAGTTTTTCATTTTTTTGCTATTGTTAAATCTTGATGTTTAATCAAACAATTAAATGATTGTGATTGAACCAAAGGTTGTTGGGACAAGAACCATCTTTACAGGGTTGCATAAGCTTTTCAATTTTATTTATTTTTATTCATTTCTATTTCCTTTGCACACTTTCAATAAAGTTTGGAGAATTCTAAAAAAAGTTGGTTTTAAAATATTTATGGTGTTATACCACAAACACACTTTCAATGACTTTTAAGCCAGCGGCTATACATATCAAATTAATTTACTATACTAGGGTTCCATACTTTTTTAATATTGCTTTCTTGTTCACTTATGATCCACCATGGAATTGCTCTAGAATCCACCCTCTTGAATGTTGAAAGGTTAATCAAGAACCTTGCATTATTTCACAACAATTGAAATTCTATGAAAAAATTAGTAATCAACATATATTAAAAAAATAAAATAAAAAAATCCATGAAAAAATTGTCATACCATATGAGTGAAATCAAAAATTCTTTGAAAAATATTCAACATGCTTTTAGAAAGCTCATGAACCAATACTTGATAAATAAGTTAAGTTTGAAAACCTCAAGTACAAGTTAAGTTCACAAGTTGAGAGTGTGATTCTTACATCAAAAATTTGTTGTTTAGTGTTTTTTTTTGCTCTTGTTTTTCTTTGGTGTTGCTTGTAACTTGAGCTTTCTTTTTTGAACTTTCATTTATAAGTTCTTTCTCTACATCTACCATGTGCATTAATAATTATAAGTTATTTTTTCTTCTTTTGTTTTGTATTTGCTATTAAACATTACACCTCCATCAACAAGTTCTAACTTTTATTTCTCTTTCTTTATAACTACTTTATGAGGTGGGAGGAGTTTCAATCAACAATTGCTTAAAAAGAGGTTAAGGTATGGGACAAAGAAAAAGAAGGGGAAGTGGGTCAAGGAGTCCTAATTCATATATAAAAGAGATTGTTGTTTTTATTTCATTTGTTTATATTATTTTTCAGTGTGATTCACGTGATATTCAATTCAAGAATTGAATGGTTGGTACTAAAAGAAAGGTTTAAGGCAAAGGCCACCCTTATGAGGTAGGGAAGGTTTTTTCATTTTTCATTTTTCATTCAAATAGTTTGAGTGCTTATGTTGTTGAGAGATTAGAAAAAATTATTACATTGATGGCTAGTAGTGAAAGTGTAAGCCATGTCCCTCGTGGTTCTTTACAAAAGACACATTTCTAAAAACATTGTTGAGTGTTTGATATAATTCGATTAAGTTGATTAAGTTTTTAGAACTTCCATTACTATGAACTTTAACATTAATTTTTTTGAAAAACCTTTCAAGAATTTAAATGATGTTAAAAGCAAGTAAATGACAACCAATAATAACTAAAAGCGACAATCATTCTACATTTCATTTCAAATTAGCATTGATATCAACCCTTGAACGCCATAGCATGTTTGTTGGGCCTGTTATATAATGTATTTTGACATGGAAAGATTAACTAAATTTGTTACTATCATTATGAAACTCTTTAAAACACCCATTTCATTAAAAGTGCACAATAGCATGTGCACTTTTAATTTTGGTCAAAATTTGCTTTTGGTTAATTGGAATACCTAAAAATACTAGTGAAAATGATTCGCAAGTTTTTTTATAAGTTTTATTTTTATTTTTTTTACATTGAATTGATGCTACCATTTTCAATACGACAAATACTTATTCCAAATGAATTAATTAATAAAATAAAATAAAAGGGTTAGGCATATGCCTAATTGTCATCACTTGTAATTGTCAATTAAGTTTTTGAGACGGATAGAAATATGCATAACCTTTCATAACTTGCAACGTTACAAAATAATTACATCTCACTACTACATAAAATCTATTACCAAGTAGTCTTTTAAGATTGTGATTTAGTATTTCTCAAACCTAAGCTAAATACATTTTTCCCAAATGGAATAAAAGATGATCTATTGATAAACTCCTCAAGCAGCATTTAACCCAGCTATAACTTCAACATGAGCTTGATCATCGAGACTTATTGCATTTGAAATTGTTGAAGGGCCACCAAATATTTCACCTGGTCCAATTGATACGTTTTCCTCCCTTCTACATCAATATTTGGAACTTCTTCACGTGTATTCCAACCTTCTCCATCAAACCATAGATCTAATTCTGGGAAATACTTACATTCATGTGCATTGAAACCGTCGCGCTAATGTTTCAAGAAAATAAACATAAAAGGGTTAGGCATACGCCTAAACATCTATCACTACAATTATTTTTGAAAATTCCAAGTATTGGGGGGAGGGGTTTAGACATATGCCTAACCTTCCACTGTTTATTTCTTTTCAAATTAATCAAAGTGATGGGGGTTAGGCGTTTGCCTAACCTCCATCACTTGCAATTTTAAATAATAATTGAAGTGATAGGGGTTATGCATATGTTTAACCGTTCCATAACTTGGTATTTTAACAAATAATACAAATGATAGGGATTAAGCGTGTGCTTGACTCCCAATACTAGGAATTTTAAAAAATAATCAAAATGATAGGGATAAGGCAGATGCCTAACCCCATCACTTGATATTTTAAAAAATAATTGCAAATGATTGGGGGGTTAGGCATATGCCTAACCCTCATTACTTGCAATTTCAAAAATTAATTGAAGTAATAGGGGTTAGGCATACGCCTAACCCTCATTACTTGCAATTTCAAAAATTAATTGAAGTGATAGAGGTTAGGCATACGCCTAACCCTCATTACTTGCAATTTCAAAAATTAATTGTAGTGATAGGGGTTAGGCATACGCCTAACCTTTCCATCACTTGGTAATTTAACAAATCATACTATGACCCCAAAGTTCATTTCCTCAGTGGCCGGAAAACACGGAACCCCTGCACTGAAGAAGAAAAAAAAGTAACCCCTCCACGTATGCAAGAGGGGGGTACACGTCACCTCACCATTATGAAGCATCCCTGGGCGCTGAGGGGGTCCACGCTGGCGGGGCCAGATGACGGGGCTTGATGATGAGGCCGACTGCATGCAGTGATGGGACTCGAGCTCAGCCTGTCTGTGTTCCTCATTCTCTGTCTCTCACTTCTCTCGACAGATAGATGTCTCATTTTCTGTCGCATGTGTCTCTCTCTAGCATCTGTATCGCAGGGATCGGAGTAGTATCGCAGGGATCGGAGAATGAGATCGAGAGAGTTTTCGTGAGGTGAGGTGAGAGCGAGCGAGATCGGAGGTCGGAGTTTTCGTGACGGAGTGACGGAGTTCGGGAGAGCATAGTATAGTGAGTTTTCACTATGCTATGACGGCGAGATCGGAGTTTTGAGCAGGCGGCGGAGACCGTAAGGGGTCGGAGACGGAGGCGTAGTCTCGGGGTACCGTCGACACGCAGGCGCAGACGACATCGGTTGATAATTCCCGTGCATTACAAAATCGTTACCATCTTCACGATCCCTGATCAAAAGAGATGATTATCACGCTGCGTTCTGTCCTCGCCTCTTTGGACCTGGTTCAATGTAAGTCAAGAAAACCTAATTCCAACGAGCTCCTAATTGCAGTCATTGATGTGGGCCAAGTTGCCTGGGTGAGTACTTTTCTAACTCTCGCATCTATTTCTGCCTTCAGTGCTAAGGATTGTGCACTCAGATAGAAGTTGCAGAACGTATGCAAACTTTGTGGTCTGGAGCAAGTTTGTGTCGTTTCCTTGAAATTTAGGG
This sequence comes from Pohlia nutans, assembly GCA_022496805.1. NCBI lineage: Eukaryota > Viridiplantae > Streptophyta > Bryopsida > Bryales > Mniaceae > Pohlia > Pohlia nutans. The sequence goes on from CM040097.1 coordinate 17,410,534, forward strand.
TTTATTTTTGGAGCTTGAGCGTGAGCCAATGTAAAACCCTAATTGTATTCATCAGGTGGTGTAGAGTTCTGATTAGCTTGAATCTACATGCTTTGTTGAGACATTAAAACATGTGTCCAATGTAAGAACAAAGAAAATAAAAATAACAATATATAGTCCTCATAATTGTCTCTGAAGAATTGCGATTTTTAAGAAGTTCTGCCTGACAGATACCTATCATCAATGTATATTGTTTGCACATCATGCACAGCATTAAACGCTTAGATGGCAATGACAAATTCAATGGCAAATGGCAATGGCAAATGTCTAGCCCCATCACTTGGTATTTTGGAAAATAATTGCAAGTGATTGGAGGGGGGGGGGGGTTAGGCATATGCCTAACTTCTCATCACTTGCAATTTTTAAAATTAATTGAAATGATAGAGGGTAGGCATACGCCTAACCTCCATCACTTGGTATTTTAAAAAATAATTCAAATAGTATGGTTAAACTTACGCCTAACCCCTTTTTTTTGGTATTCTAGAAAATAACTGCAAGTGAATATTGATGTCAAATTATCATATGTGGGGGTGAGATCCTAAGAAATTGTAGTCGAAATTGAATTTCCATATCAAATTTTGAGAGGCCCACGTCACTATAAACCAATATGTGGCACTTTTTGACAAAAACGAATGATTTTGTGTTTGATCAGACCACAACATAGAGTAATGAAAGTGAACCGTGATTTGAAGGTGAGTGCCAAAACTTACTTGGATGAAAACGACCAAAATGAATTCCAATGCAAAAGCTCTTTGTATTACGTGCTCCACTCCAAGACAACAACTTATTGTGCGTGCTCCACTCCAAGACAACAACTTATTGTGCGTGCTCCACTCTAAGACGACAACTTATTGTGCGTGCTCTATTCTAAGGTAATGATCACTTCATCAGTTGAGTTGCAATCTCCTCTTAGACTCTCCGCCTCCAATTTTAGCCTAGACTCTCCGCTTTCAATCTCATTTTGGACTCTCCGCCTTCAATCTCATTCTAGACTCTCCGCTTGATTACTCTCCGCCTCCAATCTCAACCCAAGTACTCTCTGTCTCTAATCTCAACCTGGACTCTCCCCCTTCAATGTCTGCTTGGACTCTCCGCCTGCAATCTGCGCCTGAAATATCTTTGAAAATCTCTCACTGGGAGTAATACTCTACTTGTCCGCATGTAATCACGAGGAATGCTCTAGCATGGACACAAATTAGCGATGGCGGAGTGGTATTTGGAAACCCTAACTAGGTAAGAAAATGTGTACAATGTTAGGGTTAATGTTAGGGTTGAAGAATTAGTACATTCATCCAAGTGTAGTGTTTGAACATTCATCTTCAGTATTAGAATTTATTACAATCTCATTTTTTATACACAACGGAGCAATGAATATGAGTTATAACTTAATTTGTTATATGAGTTGTGCTTTGTAATGCGGCTATTGGGCGTGACATTCAGAATGAGGATTTAGGTGATTTGTTTCTTTGTATTTGTTTGTTTGTTTGAAATGTTTGTATGTAACGTTGAGAACTTGAGATCTGCCCGACCAACAAAATTGTTTTGATGCTTTTGGACATACAATGTAAAAGTATGTCATTATTATGACAAAACTTACTCAAATTTATAGTGACAACTTACTAAAACATAGATAAATTTATAATGACAAAACTTACTCGAATATGCTTGACAACAAGAGGTGCAGAAAAGTCATTTCGCAAAATTTGGACCTATGGTGTAAAACTTATGGATTTACAATCAAATTAAAAATTTATTTGAAGTCCATTGCAAGTGTTAGGAGTTGGGCATATGCCTAAGCCTCCTATATTATACTCTCTTTAGAAATTGTAAGAGTTGAAGGGTTAGGCATATACCTAAACCTTCCATGTTTTATTTTTAAAAATAATGAAGTATTAGTGGGTCAGGCACATGCCTAACCCTCATGTATTTTATTTTGTTTGAAATTGTGAGTGTTGCCAGGGGGTTCGGTATAAGCCTAACCCTCTAATATTTTATTTTTCTATAAAATCCAAGTGTTTGGAGGTTAACATATGTATGACCCTCCCATCTTATATTCTGCTATAGAATGAAATTGTTGGAGGTTAGGCATATGCCTAACCCTTTAAAAAAAAATTCCAACTGTTAAAAGGTTAGACATATGCATAACCTCTCATCACTTGGTATCTTAAAAATTAATTAAAGTGATAGGAGTTAGGCGTATGTTTAACCCATCACTTAGTAGTTTATATAATGATTGTAAGTCATATAGGTACTAGAAGAAATCTTGTTCGATGTGACATGTTTTTAACAATTAGATGTTCATTATGACTTAATTTTTAGTGACTCAAAATTAATTTTGAGTCACAAAAGACAAGTCACAATGGACATGTAGTCATTGAAGAATGTCACATTGAACAAGATTTATATTAGTGGGGGGTTAAACATATGCCTAACCCCCATCACTTAGTAGTTTACATAATAATTGCAAGTGATCGGGGGTTTTAGGCATATGCTTAACCCCCATCACTTGCAATTTTAATAATTAATTGAAGTGATAGGAGTTAAGCCTATGCCTAGCTCTTACCACTTGGTATTCTAGAAAATAATTGCAAGTGGGGAGTTTAGGCATACGCGTAAGCTCTCATCACTGGGTATTTTAAAAATTAATTAAAGTGATGGAAGGTTAGGCATATGCCCACCTCCATCACTTAATATTTTACATAATAATTGAAAGTGATGGCGGATTACTTTCAATTATTATGACTTGTAATTTTTTAAATTAATTAAAGTGATAGAGGTTAAACATACGTTTAACCCTCATTACTTAGTATTTTAACAAATGATTCAAGTGATATGGGTTAAACATATGCATAACCCTCATCACTTGATATTTTAACAAATAATTCAAGTGATAGGAGGTTAGGCGTATGCCTAACTCTTGCATATTTTATTTTGCTATATAATGGAAGCGTTGGTGGATTAGGCGTATGCCTAACCCTCTGGCGTTTTATTTTGTTGGAATTTTTAAGTGTTGGAAGATTAGGCTTATGCCTAACCCTTTAATTATTCTATTTTGTTGGAAATTATAAGTGTTGGGAATCACTCATGTGCTTTACTCTCAGACATTTTATTTTGTTGAAAATTGTAAGTGTTTGGGGGGTTAGGCATATGCCTAACCCTCTGATATTTTATTTTCCTATGACATCCAAGTATTTCAAAGTTAACATATGTATACCTCGGCTCTGATATTATGTTTTGCTATTAGATGTAGTTTTTGGGGGATTAGGCATATGTCTAACCCCCTAAATCACTATAATAATTATTTTTAATTCCAAGTGTTGGAGTGTTGGACATACACATAACCTATTAACCTCCCATTACTTGGTGTTTCAAAAATTAGTTAAAGTGATAGAAGTTGGGCGTATGTTTAACCCCATCACTTAGTAGTTTACACAATAATTGCAAGTGATGGACCCTAGTAGAAATCTTGTTCAATGTGATAAGTCTTTTATAACTAAATATCCGTTCCAGTGACTTGTCTTTAGTGACTCAAAATTAATTTTGAATCACTACAGACAAGTCGCAACAAACATAAAGTCATTAATGAATGTCACATCAGACAGACTTTGTACTAGTGGAGGGTTAGGCATATAGTATATACATGAAAACATATAAAATCTACAACACTCCAAAAGCATAAACCTAAATTCTAAAAAATCTAAAAACATAATTTGAAAAAACTTAAATAACTGCATGGAGGTCAAACTTTGCCAATGGTTTAATTCAAGAATTACATTGTTTTTTGGCATATATTTCCAGAGCATATTTATGCTTTTCTCATTCATACACTGTTCTACCAAAAATTTACAATGTGCAATTTTAAAGGGGCATGTGCACTTTTAACGAAATGGGTGTTTTAACATAAAACCTTGTCAGTTTTAAAAACAACCTTATCTAGAAACAAATTAAACCAAGAGCCATTCTATAATTCATTTTAATCTTTAAACAACATCAATAATGAAAAGTTTTGAGAAGGAAGATGTGTCAAAGGGTAGGTTAAATCAATAATGAAAAGTTATGAAAGGGAAGACATGTCAAAGGGTAGGTTAAATCAATAATGAAAAGTTATGAGAGGGAACACGTGTTAAAGGGCAATTTTTTTGAGGGCAAGATGTGAAAGGCTAGACTAAATCAATATTGAGAATGTGTCAGAAGATAGAGGTGTTAGAAGATAGAGGTGTCAGAGGGCATGTTAAAGCAATAACAAAAATGTGTCAAAGAACAAAGGTGTCAAAGGGTAGGTTACATCAATAATGAAATGTTGTTAGAGGATAGACGTATGGTGTCAAAGGGCAAAGTGTCAGAGGCACTGAAGATGTGTCAAAGATAGGTAAAATCAATAATGAAAAATTGTTAAAGGACAAAGGTGTTAGAGGGTAGGTTAAATCAATAATGAAAAGTTGTTAGAGGCGGCAACGTGTCAGAGGGCAAGTTAAATAAATAATGGAAAGCTGTAAGACGGTAAATGTGTCAAGGGCATATCGCATATGTTTAACAGGGGCAATGTATGAGAGGGTAGGTTATATCAATAATGGAAATGTGTTGGAGGGGAAAGGTGATAGAGGGCAAAGTTGTTAAAAAAACATGTTCATTAATCAAGAACAAAAATGTGTCATAGGATAAAAGGATAAGAAGGTAGGTTAAATCAATAATGAAAATGTATCAAAAGGAAGAGGTGTTAGAGGGGGTAAAGGTGTCATAGGGCATGTTAAATTAATAATTATAAGTTGTTAAAGTGTAGAGGTGTCAGAGGCTTGTCAGAGTGTCAAATGACAAAGGTGTTAAAAGAAAAAGGTGTTAGATGGCAGAGGAGGTTTCAGAAGGCATGTTAAATCAATAACAAAAATGTATTGTAGGGTAGGGGAGTTGGGGGTAGGTTAAATCAATAATGAAAATGTGTTAAAAGGTAGAGATGTCAAAGTTAAGGGGGACAAAGATGTTATAAGGTAGATTAATTCAATAATTAAAAGTTGCCAAAGGATAGAGGTGTCATAGCGCAAAGTGTCGAGGTGTCAAAGTCATAGCGTTCTCATGGTATGGGTGTCTATTTGGCCTCAAAACCAACTATTACTTTTTGAAGTAGTGAATGTAGTGGTAGAAATGTCTCTAATTAGAAAATATTTTCAATCACATCTTACTTCTTATTTAATTACGAGATTCATCATCTTTACTTTTCAAAATTACCCATCTTTGATGCATCAAATTTGATTTTTAATAATAATGTAAAACTTGTTTGTCACAAAAATGAAATTTTAATGGTTTTTACCCTTTCCACACTATATTTGGTATATAAAAAGCATATTTCACTTAACTACTATATATACATGTGTTTTAAAAAACAAACCCTTCATATGAGTTTCATAATCTCGCACATTCTTCCATTCTTAGGTTTTCGAGGCTAATTAAATATCATAGAATGGAAGGATTTTAATTTTGTAATATATAATTTTGTAATTATTTTGTGTAATCCCATTGCAGGTTATGAAAGAAAGAATACAAATGGGCCCAAAAGCAAAAGTACCAGCAGGTAGGTCAGAGGCAATCAATACAAGAAACCAAGGGGACTGCAAGGAGAGGTCACATATTGTATACTTTTGTAAACCACGTGCGGTTGGGAGATAATTAAAGGTGGGCTATTTATCTAAAAAAATTGAGTAATTTGCACCCTATTAGTAGATAAAAATGGTACTTTGAGGTATTTTTCAAGATCCTATAAGTAAATATAATTTCCGCCATTGAGTTATTCTTTAGACCCTATTTTGTTTATAAATTTTACCATTTAACAAAATCATAGAATTTTGGCATAAATTGACATTAATCCATAAAAAACGACAACAGCACATGAACGGAACGTTCAAATAATAACAATTGTGCACAGTGCCAAAAGTGTTGCAATTAATGTGGTTACCTTAAAAACATGAATAGAAACTAGAACAAACTAAAAAGTTAGACATGTGTCACATTCAAGGAGTGTGTTTAAAAACACAACCTAACAAACAAACAACATGAATATGATAGAGAATCAAATGCCCAATAATATTGTTTGCAAGGGGCAGAAGTTAAAGTACAAAAATCCCATCTCTCCCAATGCACTCGCTACCACTCTACCTTTTTATCCCAAACATGAACTTCCAAGTCCTCTATTACAAAGAATTGAATATGGAGGATTGCATGGACAAGAAACTTAAAGTGTAGAAAACAAGATTTAGGGTTTAGAATTTAGGCGATTGGGACAATTTCTCATCCAATTCAAGGATTTTCATTGGACCTCACATAAATTCTTTGTTTCACTAAATATTATAGACCCTACTTTATTAATAAAAATTAAATACTACCTATACTCTTCACATACCTTACTTTAGATATAATATCGTATGACCGTTTCATTTAAGCTATGGTATTTCCAAAATTTGCATAAATTTTTGCTCCAACAAATTAAAAGTACCCTATATTTTTTCTCACGTTGTTTAATAAAATTTTGAAAGTGACCTCCTTGGGGGTGACTGGCAAAGCCGGTCAAACAAAAACAAAAGATAGCATTAAAGAGGGAGCAACGCTACTTAATATAAACTAAGTTCATGGGAAGGAAGGAGATTGGAGGGAAGAGATTCCATTCCACCTTGGAATCAACTAGGTGGCCAAAGATGGGAGAGGAAAACTAAGCAAAGCAAAATGCAATCACTAAGTGATCTTCTTTCTCACAACTACGGTGAACCTTGAAAATTTTAGTCCATGCAGCTATCTCCATTCAAATTGTAATATGCCAACTGTGGAATAAAATAATGCCTAAATAAAAGGGTTCGTGATCAAACTCAAATTGAATTTTGGCACACCAAATATGCAAATGAATCACGAAGGGAAGAAGATTCCAAGGAGTTTCCGATGAGCCTCCAACATCCGATGGCAACTCCTTTGTTAAGAAGTTGCCACATAAAGGTTGAAATTTTGCGGGGCCGCCAAGGATGCCAAATCTCTCAATGTATACAACTGCGTTGTTGGTCTGAATAGCTTTGAGCTTGTAATTCTCAGTCAAAGGGGCTCGTAATATGATAGTTGCTGCAAATTTTGTGGTATCCTCGGTGTGTCATGTATTGTAACAGGTAACATTCTTGAATAGCTCCGAGTCTCCTTCAGTGCCATTCTGCTATATCTAGCAACAATTTATAAAAAATATTTGTATCACATAGCCAAATAGAGCAAGTATCAATATTAGAAAAGGTGTATGGGTTGTAGTAGAGATCCTTGCCTTACCGATGGATTTCACACAAATTTTGGCTCAATGATATGTTTTAGTAGTAAGGCAAAGTGCCAAAGTTGGAGGTAGTGACTGGGAGCCAATTACCTTACGGTGTGATTTCTAGTGTGGTGCCTTTGAGAATAACCTCCTCGAGACCTGTGAGAATACTACGTGTTGGGGATTAGCATCAAAGCGCGAGATGAATATTGGTAAGGAGGCGATGAATAAACTTGGCATAGTAACTTGGACCTCAAGAAGACCACACCAAGAATATCCCTCATACCCCTAAACCTTCAAAATCTCATACATTCATCATTTATGAGAAATTAATTAGAATTTTCCAAAGTCTATTTTCTCAAAATATCCATCATGTTGAACTACTTTTCCAAAGAGGGCAAGTTATATCAATAATGAAAAGTTTTGAGAGGCAATTGTATTAGAGGGCATGTTAAATCAATAATGAAAATGTGTTAAAGAGTAGAGGTGTCATAGGGTGAGTTAAATCAATAATGAAAATGTGTCAAAAGGCAAAGGTGTGAAAATCAAGCTTTTAAAATCAACATTATTTTGGGATTTTTTTGTTTTTTGTTCCTTTCCTTTTCTAAAATTGTACTAAAAGTATGTTAGTTTAGAAAATAACACCAAGACCATAAAAACCATAAGAGGGTGTTTTTGGTCTATCTTTTCTCAACTAGTGTCACATATAAAAGTTTAAATTGCTTAGGTTTGATTTTATTATGTTTAACCATATCTCTTGATTTTAACCCTTTCAAGAAAAAGAAGCCCATTTTGGGCCTTACATTTTTAAAGTAATTCTTAAGACTTCATATTTTTAATTATTAAAAAAATAAAAAAGATAAACCAACATGTGCAATCAACTTCAATTAGTCTAATGATTTAAGAATATCTCCACTTACATTATATTGTACAAAATCTGATCAATCACAATGGTCAATTGAAAACCATGAATCCTTTGTCTTTTAACCCTTTAGTGTCCATGGTACTATAGCTTGGAGCACTAGATTTTGGTGGATTTTTCAACAATGATTGATACTATTAGAAATACATTGGATTAAATTAGAACGTAACCATACAATTGTATTCTCAACTCAAGATGAGACATTTTGCCAAAATTAGAGAATCATCCAATAGAGAATTGCAAGGTTATAATATGTCTTTGAACTATATAATGTACACTTAAAAATGAGATTTTGGAGGGTGTGTGACTTCAAAGTTGAATAGAATTTGGGTTAAATTTTCAAAGATGAAAGCAAAGAGGTTCACCTATGACCTATGTTAACACCTCTCTATTGCAATCTTTCATGAAAAGAACATACTCACATAATTATTGTGAATTTTATAAATGAGAGTGACTTGTCCATATTCGGTTTAGAACAAAAGTTTATACGTTAAAATATGAGAGGCGTTGGTACATTGATCAAGATCTTAATACATATACTAATGGAACATGATTAAGAGAGCACAATCAAAAATAAATAAAACAAGATAACAAACTTTCAAACACAATAAATACCGCATAGTGCATGTGTTGTATTTGTAAGTATTTATTGTATTTTCAAGTATTTGCAATGTATTTGCATTTTTTCATAAATATTTTGATAGTTGCACAACTCCAAATTGAAATTTTCCTTTTCTAAAAGATGTGTATTATAAATCTTCAACCCTAAACCTCACAATTCAAAATCCAATTCTTCATGGATTTTTTTGTTAATATTTGCGTTTTCAACACACTAGTGACCATAACGTGGTCAATTGAGCATTAAAGGATTAAGGTCTAACCATGAAGTGTCCAAGACACCCAGGATTTGCGTTTGTGTCAAAAAAAAATGATATTTAGAGCTTCAAAATAGATGATTGTAGCAAAAAATCAAGAAATCAACCCCTCCAAAATTTCCCAACCCATTTATGAGATTTTTTATTTATTAAATTATTTAATATTAAGTGAGATATACACTTTTTTTTTCCTGCATATCTAGAAATCAACTAACTTGGACCATGCATAATTTTATGAAGTTCTGTCCTATCATGTTATTTTTTTTGTCAAAGAGTGTCAAATAAATATTTCTTTATTTCAGTCTCTTAAATTTAAAATTTAGGTTCATCCCGTCATCCTAATTGAGGAAAAACCAATAAATGTTCTTTGGGGCACAATTTGATGATCTTCTTTGTAGCAATGAAAACAATTGCTAATTTGATCAATTAATGTAATATATTGCATATTTTGCGTCAAATGTTTGGTGTACAATGTAATGCACAAAAAGGTATCTCTCAAAATAATAAAAGAAAAGTTGTGAAAATGACCCTCCAAAATGTGGAAAACCCTTGGACGTTTAAAGGTTTAAACCCCTATTTTAAAGCCAATATGTTGAACTAAAATCCCTATTAAAATTGCATTAATTATATGATGGAGTTATTCATTTGTGAAAATAATCAATATTGAGTAAAAAATAGACATAAAAATTGGAGATTTATCCAAAGTCAACAAAACTTTGACCATCTGTAACTCCATGAGTTTGTGTCACTAATCAAGCTTCTTTTTCCAATGTGTGTCAAATGAATTTTTATTTCCATTTCATTCAAAAAATTCCAATTTTAATCTCATTTTGTCATTCAAATATAAGAAAAACAAAATAGTAATAGGAAGAGCATATTGTGATGACCTACTTTGGAGCAATGAAAAAAATAGCTAAAATGGTCATTTGGGACATATTTGGTTTCTTTTTGGTATTACTTATTAATTTAAGCAACAAGATAATTCTCAAAGAAGTAAATTATGAAGATGAAAATGGCTTTCAAAAATGAAGATAATATTTGTACGTTTAAAAATAAGATAACATATTCTATAAAATAGCATAAAATATGTTGAAAAGATTCCAAAGATTCCAAATATTCCATTTAAAATATATTTAATTATATATATATATATATAGTGCTAATGATGCAATAATGACGCGATAATAGAAAATGTATTACACATTGTACTGTACACTCTTTTTTGTTGACAAACATGATGCCCTAGAGTGAAAACTCCGAGAACAACAAAAAACAATTGATTTTATGTTGATTTAGACAATGTTTTCTAGTAATGTTACAAGTCAGGATAGGTGTTGATATGAGATCAACATATTAATTGATAGCATCTTTATTCAATACGAATAATTTTAAAATAATCCAAAAACCACCTTTGTGTGTCCAAAATAATATAATGAAGTTGGTTTTTAGTTGAATAGGTCAATGTTTTCCCATAGTGAGTTGTCGGAGGGCAGAGAAAGACAAGTTGTCAAAGGAGAGAAGTTGTTTGACTTTTAACTCCTAAAGACTATATTTCTCTCCAAACACTCCAAAATCGCCTAAAAGTACTCCTCACAAAAAGACAAATATTTAGTTTTCAATTTAAAATCTTTTTGACTGATCCAACCGAATGTTATTTCAACCAACTTCAAATATTAGCATTCACAAATTTTCAATTGTTCAGAGTTCCTCAATATTAAGATCATAAGCTACAAAGTTGGTTGCATTTTTTTTTCGTGACTCTAAATTCCCCCTTGACGTTAATGCAAGCACTATTCACCTATGGGCCCCATTTTTTGAAATTTCCATTATGGGCACCCTATGGTCTTCTTTTGGCATTTTTTTTGCAAATTTGGGGCCTATGGTTCTAATTTAGTCTGAGAGGACCTCATGGGGAATTTTTAACCCTTGGAAGAGGGGGTTATTTTTTAAGGTGTGCCCCTACATGCACAAAATAGGGGGCAGTTTTTGCCCTCTTCCATTAATGTCGAGAGGGGGGGATTTAGAATCAAGGTCTTTTTTTGGGCCCTAACCTGAGTTTGAAACTTTTGGAAAAGGCCCTAAATGCAGAGTTCAGTCCCAGATTTGATAAAATGTATTTGGCAGTTGTGTATATAGGGATGTTAGTTCATTGTGTGCAAAAGTTCAAATGCATAGCTCATTGTATGCAAAATTTCAAGAGCTGCCCAAACTTAGGTTTTTTACCTTTGTACGATTATATCTTTTGATCCATACATCATATATGTACGCAAATTTCCATCCCATCTTTGTTACAAATAGTCAAATCACCACAAAATCTCAAAATTCAAAATCAAAATTCATTCCACATTCAACTCACCGAATTTGAAAAATCAACCTTAGTCCTTTAGGAGTTAATCCCTAAATGCCTACAGGTTTTGGGCAATACCTAAATGTAATACAAAACGAGGCTTCTTTAACCTTTTGGAGCTTCAACTCTAAAGATTATATGTAAGACATCCTTATTAGAAGACATATATATAGTTGAATTTGAAGTAAAATATCAAAATATTTTTCAAATGAATTTATACTAAAAAAACTTTGATAATTCACTAAAACTACAAATTTAATACTCGCATCTTGTAATTCATTATGATTGGTTGAAATCGTTATACTTCAATAGCAGTGAAGTTGTTCACATAAGATAAAGGTGTCTTGAGATCTCTTTATAAGCAATCAAATGATAATTTTGTAAGTTGAAATATCGCACACCATGCAAAAGATGATTCAATGGTGTACATTACGCAAAAGATGATTCAATGTTGTATTGTATATTATGCACTTTTGGCCAATTATTTCAAAATTTATAAGACAATGAGTATTTATGTATTTTTCATATGATTCAAATAATAATCTCTTTTAAAATCAAATTTAAACATAATTTGACACTGTTACTTAATCCAACCGTATGGATGTCATAAAGAAGTCTTTATATACAACTTTTGTTCGTATGTCAGCCTCAAAGAATGGATTTAGTGCACATTAAGTAGCACAAAACTATAAAGTACTTTTTTATCAAAATGAAAGCTCATATGAAATAAAAGCCGACCTAGTGAATTCAATTTCGAATTTTTCCTAATTTGACTTCACTCACGTGAAAGTAACTACCTAAAAAATTCATGTATAAAAACCAAGTGCAAAAACATCACCATAGATGAGAAGCTTTATAGTGATTCTGTAATTCGTTCAAAAAATGGACGTTCAGGCAGTTAGGGATTCAAGGGTAACCCCTAAAAGACCATGACTTTGTTTATCTCCAAACACTCCAAAAGTGCCTAAAAATACCCCTTCTTAGAAAAAATCAAATAGTTTTTGATTTAGAACCTTTTTTAATAATCGAACCGTGGGATATTTCAATCAACTTGAATTTATTAGTACTAACAAATTTTAAACCGTTCAAAGTTCTTCATTAGTAAGGTTATAAACTACAAAGTTGGTTGCACCTTTTTTTGGGTCCCATGCCCGAGTTTGAAACTTTTTGAAAAGATCCAAATTGCCAAGTTTAGTAGGAGATTTAGTCAAATGAATTTGGCAGACGTGTGTATGGAGGTGTTAGGTCATTGTATGCAAAAATTCGGATGCATAGCTCATTGTATGCAAACTTTCAAGAGTTGCCCACACTTAGGCTTTTCACCTTTGCATGATTGTGTCTTTCAATCTTTACATCTGAATTTACGTACGCAAATTGCCATTCCATCTTCGTTACAAAGAATAGAATTACTACAAGAAATCTCAAAAATTCAAGATCAAAACTTATCCCACACTCAATTGACCAAACTTAAAAAACCAACCTTGGTCTTTTAGGGGTTAAAGGTTAAATCAATATGAAAAAGTTGTTAGAACAGAGTGACTTTTTAAGGTTAAACCAATACTAAAAAGTTGTCATAGGCCAAAGAGGGGCAAAGGGAAACATATTGTGACATTTAAGTACTAAAAATTTGTAAACACTTGAATATTGTTAATGCACTAACCAAATTTTAAGAAATGAAAGTAAAATTTGTTAACATTTGCTAATCAACAATACGGAGTATGTAAGAGTGAAAAATAAATAAATAAATGTAAAAGTAACATCTATTCCTTACACAAAAATCTTGTGTAAAAAAATGACCACTAACTTACTTGTACGCAATTGTAATGTCATACATTCATCCATCCATACATTCATCCAACCAACAAGCCCAAGCACAAGATAAGCACACCTTGCCCAATTATTAATTTCCAAAGTGCTCATCTCTCTCCCGTGGGGGCGAAGTCAAGGACCCTCGCTTGTTGCAAATCCGCCGGCCACAATGGCGCCATAGCCGCGGTTTTATTGAAGCTTTTACTTACCCCGACATGGACCTCGAGGTCGAGCTACGGATCCCGTTCCAACCGGTAAGTGCCTCTCAGATCATCTGGATAGCCAGTTGTTTCAGTGTCTTTTGCAAATTTGCAGTGTCACGAGCTGGGTTTAGAAAGTATTAGACAGACTAGCCGAGATTTGCTTGGCATTTCAGGGGAGAGCGCGTGCGTGCGAGTGAGGGTTTGATGAAAGAGAAAGAGAGGTGGATCGCTAGTTTAGTTCATGGAACAGAGTCGAGGAGCATTAGATTCCTCTGTTTTGCACTTTCTTGGCCGCAAGCTCCGTGACGATGGTAGGTTTTCGTTCGAGCTTTCTCTTCAATGTCTTTGCAGGCAATGTCGCTCGTAATGCTCCAATTTCTTCCGGGAAGTGCGGCTTTCTTTGTTCTAGCCGAAGTATAGTCTTTCTTGTCGGGAGGACGTTTGTGAGCTCTGCCATTTTGGAGATTTTAGTAATTCTGCGGCGTTTTTGTTAAAGCTGTTGTTAATGTTTTGGTGCTATTTTTTTCTGGGTTCACACTTAATTCGTTGACGCGACATTTTGTTTCGTTCTTGTAACTATGTCGGTGTTCGAACGATCGTTCGCGTTTAGCCATTTTCTAGATGCAGGAATATTCCTTGTTATTGATTCCAGGCAATGTCGCGTGTGTTTTTATGGAAATGCTTTAGGGAGTACGTTCTTTGTAGGTGGCGAGATAATCTATCTAGTTCTGTAGAGTATCAGGAAAGCCTTGGGGGCACGTGGTTGTCACGTGTGTAAGCGTGCTTGTGCATTACGTTTTTAGTTGAAAAAAGCGATACACTCTTCTTTGGACCGGAGCGATGGTCAGCAGGTATTAGTTTTACGTCGCACTAGTGTCTTTCTTTAGGAACAACTTGTGTTTGACTTTATGGCATTTTTGTTGATGTTGTTAGGACCTTGACAACCCGTGGTGCTACTCTTTGCTGCATTGACACATAATTCATTGTTACGACATTTTGTTGAAATATAAGCTTTCTTGAAAATGTGTCGGTGTTCGAGCTCTGTCGACGACCGTACTCCTCGCGATTAGCCTACTTCTAGATGAAGTACATGTTTGTTGTAGTCACTGTCGTATTTTGGTGTGAACAGCCTTTGGAGTTTAGATGCCAGGGAGTAATCTATCCCGTAGTCGATTTTAATTGCAATGCCGCTGGTCGCTGTGACGCACGTACAAGCAATTGTAACTCAATTGTCATGAGCGTGAAATCGATCGCGTGGTGAAGGGTTTTTCAGCGTTCGAGTGCGTTACTGTTTTTTTCTCGTGTCAGAATTTGTCATTGCCTCTCGACTTCCAAGAATGATGCTGCGGTCTACATCGAAAGAATTGGCAGGATCATTTTTCTTAGTTTCTTAGTCAATGATCTCGCGGACTTTGATGATTTATTCTCGGGTTCTTGAGGATGTGTTTGTGTAGGATATTTATGTCAGATGCTGGGTAGGTCCAGCGTAGGATCTGGTGGGAGTTGAACAGAGTTGAAATTGCTGCGTTGACTGCTTGTAAGCTAGGCGTCCTGTAGTTTCTGTAGTGCGAAGTTCTTTTTCATCACTGTAAGTCAGAACAGTTCCTGTAGTTGACAGGTGTCAAGTAATGTTTTGTCTTCTTGTGGTCTCATTAATTAATTCCTCTGTTGTGATGCAGGAGATGAAATGACCAGAATTATATGTCAGATGATCAAGGACAAGGTTAGTGTCTCTGAATTCTGCTGCCATATCCATGCGTTTGTAGTTGGTTCGGCTTTGCGCATTTATTTGTTAGGTTTGACGTCGTGAGCTTTCAAGTGTGAGTTAGTGGCTTGGGAAAATAGATGAAAGAGCTAATGATTATGATGAAAAGACGTGTTAGTCTAATTATGACTCTATTATATGAGTCATATTCTCAGTAGAGTCCAATTATGATTACTGAGAATATGACACTATTGCGAATAGGACTGATTATCTTATTATGAGTCGTATTCTCCCAGCCTGTATATTCTCCAAGAGTGTATGTAGGAGGTACTCCTAGCTTTATTTTCAACTTCAGAGGAAGTTAGTTTCTCTTGGGATCAGGAATGCTGACATGGATAAAAGTAGGCCGATTATATTTTTGGCATCATGCCTCTAACTCTGAATATGTTAATAAGTTGTGTTTCCATTGTCATTTAGGTCCTAGTCATTTAGGTCCTAGCTAAGCGTAAAAGGGATCGCCTTTAACTGTTTTCAAAGGATGGGTTTATTTCTACTTAGATTCAGCTGGGCCGCTAAATGTTCTTACGTTAGAAAGACAGGTATGGTTGATAATTAATTGAAAAACCGAACCTTGAATACACTCTTATCTTCTCTTTCACGCATACTGTAACCTCACTGTGAAATCTGAAACGCCATAATTAGTAGATTTTCCAAAATTTTGAAAATTAAGAAATTACATTTCGTAATTGGGGAATGGTCACATATGGGTACCACTTTTACGCGTCTCATATAGTGTGACTTATGTCTAACTCATTTTATGTTTTCTAGAAATTCTGTCTTTAACACCATGTATATAGTTGTAGCCATGGTGCCAACAACACCCTCTAATTTTTGTAATTTTCCAATGTTTTTTTCTTACCAAAAAGATATTTCTCGAAAATCACACTATTTTTGGAGGGGGTACCCATATCAGGCCATCACCCAATTACATTATTTCAACACACTAGTGTTGAAATTGACCTTAACCCTTAGTGCCTAGGGTACTGTAGTTGCGTGCACTGGATTTCAGTAGTTTTTTCCATTTTGATTGATACTATTAGAAATTGAATGGATTAAATTAGAAAGTAACCATACAATGGTATTCTCAACTGGAGTGGAGACAATTTGCCAAAATTAACGAATCATCCAATGATGCAATTGCAAGATTATAGTATGTCTTTGAACCGTATAATGCACACTCAAAAATGAGATTTTGGAGGGTTTGTGACTTCAAAATTAAATAGAATTTGGATTAAATTTTCTAAAATGAAAGTGACGCATTTCAGCAATTGCCTATGTCAACACCTCTCCATTGATATCTTTCATATCAAGAACAAACTCGCACATAATTATTGTGAATTTTATAAGTGAGAGTTACTTATCCGTATACTATTTAGGACAAAAATTTATACGTTAAAAATTGAAAGAAGTTGGTACATTGATCAAGATCAGAATACATACACCATTGGAACATGAACAAGAGAACACAATCCAAAAAAAAAGAAAAAAAGATAACAAACTTCCAAACACTAGAAATATAGTATAGTACATGAACTGTATTTGTAAGTATTTGCTGTATTTTGATGTATTTGCAGTATTTTGGTGTTTTGAACATAGGTATTTTGATAGTTGCACAACTCCAAATTGAAAATTTCTTTTTCTAGAAGATGTGTAGTATAAATCTCCAAATCTGAACTTCACAATTCAAAATCCAACTCTTCACGGATTTTCTGTTATTTGCATTTCCGACACTCCAGTGTCCAGTGACCAGAATGTGGTCAGCTAGGCACTAAAGGGTTAACGTACGGTATATTATTTTTTTCTTGAGCAACGTGTGGCTAACTAGAATCTGTCCGAAAACTTGTTTCGTCTTTCTCCGCTCAAATCCCGCTTGATACCTCGCTGTGGAGAAGAATGACTGAGGAAATGAAAGCAAGCAGTCTGGGTTGATCCCTGTGTTGTGTTGCCCTTCTATGATGATGTGTGAGTTCTATATATACTTACGATTCTTCTTATTTGGATTCCCTTTCTATGATCTATGAAGGTCACCATAGGCCTTTGGTTCTTGCTGAAGGAATTCACGTTTGTCGAAGAATCATGACTATCAAGTTCAGAAGGCAGGCCGTATCCACAAGAGCCGAGACCCACAACTGGGCGCAAGGGAATGGATCTGCAGAAGATGACGTTGCTGAAGTGGACGAGTTCAAAGAAGTCGTCGAATGCAAAGAAGCCTTCACAACAAGTAGCAAAGTTGATTTGGCTTTGGTTGCCGCAACTGGTGCCCAAGGACATGATTTTTCGAGCAGCGCAGTTGTGGTGAACATGATTGCCGAGGCTTCGGACAGCGACGAGCAGAGTGCGAGGCAGTACACGTTAGGCATCTTAACCAAGTTCTCGATGCTTCGCCGGAAGCTGCAAGAAGACAATTGGAATCCACTTCTAGCAAATAACAAGTCGAAGTTCGCTGTAAGTGCCGGCGCGAAGATGCTGGAGCTGAAATGTTACCACGACTTCAACGATGTGGGCCATGTTCCAGGTGTACGAGTCGGTGACTGGTACTCCTACACCTACGAGCTTCTTCTGATCGGCTTACACAGGCATCTCCGGGGCAACATCTGCCACCTTTCTTCAACTTCAGAGGCGGCCAGAACTAAGTACAACAATCAGAGCGTCGCCTGCAGCATTCTCATCGGCGAAAACGATCGGATCAATGGGGACAAACTCATGTTCATCGGGCAAGGTGGGAAGCAGAAGCAGTCTAGAGCAGAAACTGGAAACCTTGCGCTAATGAATTCATGTAACATGGGCCTTCCTGTGCGCGTCATAAAACGTGAGAAGGACACGGGTAGTGACACCGGCCAGCGGTTCACTTACTATGGCTTGTACAAAGTGAGCAAGTACTTTTTGGATACAGGAGCTCATGGGCACTCGGTGTACAAGTTTTTCCTTCTCAGAGAAGAGAATCAACCAGGCCTGGAGACTGTTTTACCCCAGCTGTCACCCAAGCCAGATCCTTCTAATTCTCCCGGCGTCGTGTTGACAGCTGACATCTCTGATGGTGTTGAAAAAACCCCTGTACGTGTAGTGAATGCAGTCGATGTGAAGGCTCCCGACACATTCCACTACATTACCCGAGTCATCTACCCCAACCGGCGAGACACGCTCCCGGTTCAGACGCAGGCTTGTGATTGCGTTTACACCTGCAAGGATGGTGTTTGTTCTTGCGTCAAAAGAAACAGCGGCGGTGTGAGTGCCTACAATGACGACGGTCACCTGATCCGGGTCCGGAATATTGTATACGAGTGTGGACCCCTTTGCAACTGCAGCTTTACTGCTTGCAGAAACAGAGTAAGCCAGAAGGGTTTACGCTGGCGTCTGGAAGTGTTCAGAACAATGTCAAAGGGGTGGGGAGTTCGCACTCTGGAGTTCATTCCCAGTGGTAGTTTTCTTTGTGAGCTAACTGGTGAGTTGCTCACGGCAACCGTAGCAGCGGAAAGAGAGAACGACGAGTACCTCTTCAACCTGGATTTTCATTCCAATGCCAGAGTCAACAAGCCTTCATCTAAGTCGAGCAAAGGAAAGGTTTCAATCGAGGTCACGGAACAAACTGTGCACTATGTGATTGACTGCAGACTCAGTGGCAATGTTGCCAGGTTCATCAACCACTGCTGTGAGCCTAACCTGTTTGTGCAAGGTGTGTTGCACGACCACGGTGATTTGAATCGAGGCCACATCATGTTGTTTGCAGGCGAGGACATAGCGGCTCACTCGGAGCTTTCTTACGACTACGGTTACGAACTGGACTCTGTTCGAGACATCCACGGGAACGTGGTTGCCAAGAAGTGTTATTGTGGGGCAAGGTTTTGCAGGGGAAGGATGTACTGATCCTGGTCCAGCTTTTCAACTGCCTTTTTTGATTTTGTAAAATAGTGCTCCGTTGATGTACATGATGATGGCAAGACCTTCCTGAAGTGTCACAAAACACGCAACTCGACAATGATGTTCCATTCTCTGGTCTGAGAAACAAGCCCTGGCTTCTTTAGTTCCGTAACTCTCACTTGTGTAGATTGAGACTGCTGTGATCTTTGCCCTGGAGCGCTGCAGATGACTGAACAGGGGAGACTGAAGAATCGAAACACTATTGTTGATGGACAACTCTTTATTTTGTTGTCTCCATTTGACTTATACCCAAACAATCTGTAAAAATTTCTATCTCGGTATAAAACAAATATGTATAAGGTAAAATGAACTTTATCACTACAAATCTTCATTAGCTCTATATTATATGCAGGGTGACTAAGGCCGGGGTAATTATCGCCTTTCACAGTTTTTGGCCATTTTCTAAAACATTCTGACAGTAACAGGCCTGTTCTGATTCACCACCCAATGCCCTCGTTGAGTTCTTTTGCTCTACAAACGCATTGTCTTGCTTGGAACATTGAAGAGATAGAAATAACTCTGGTTCTGGCTTCATGGATGGGATAATGGAATTATAGTTGTCACATAACATGTTAGGGCGTTATCATGTGGGTAAAATTCTGTGCAAATAGAGGTTTTTCATGGATGTTTTAAAGGTTCTTGTTACCAAATTGAAAAAAGAAGGGGTACCTTTTCAATTCTTGACAATCTTGCAACATAAGTTAGTCATATCAATCTACTTGGATTAAAAGTAGTCTATGTGTTGTTATGTGGTTTTTGCAGTGAAATTTATGTTTAGGTGCATTTAAAAAAAGAATGGTTGATTGTAATTAGGGGTTTTGTTTTTTTCTTAACCCCTAAAGGACCACGAGGCCACCACGTGGCTTCTGGAACTAGAAAGTGAGGAAATTCGAGTTGTTAGGCCGTGAATTGTAAGGTGAGCAATAAAGAGACCCTCGTTCTTTTTGAGAGCTGAATTCGTGAGTACTTCTTGATCGAAATTTCATGAAGTGTGCGATTTTTGGTGATTTTTTTGAGCTGCAAGGAGGCTATTTGGGCATCACTTGAGACCCTCATATCTTCCTCCTCACACCTTCAAATTATGTGAAATTTTTTGCACATGTTCAAAATGATGATCATTATGCATGGTAAAAATTTCATAACTTTTGGAGCACTTTTGATCAATCCGATTTCAACATATGTACAAAATACCCCGAACGAGTTCCATCAATCTTCTCAATGGTGGCATTTTCTCAAAAATTGTGCGATTTTGTTGATCCTTTTTTTATACAAAAGCTATGTAAGTCTTCTTTAATTTCAATGGTGCCGATTGTCAAAATTAACCCACACCAATGAGGAATTGAGCTTGTTATAAGAGCTAGTCAAGAAAACAAGAGCTAAGCTAAAAACCCCCCCGGTCCTTTAGGGGTTAATACACCTTGCAAGCACTGGAGAGGGTGGTCCTTCCATATTTTAACCATTGCGATTGTGCTATGATACTTGTGTTTCGTTGTAAGAAGTCAAAAAAAGAAACCCTTTTGAAATTTGAAATTGTTGGCGAAGGTTATAATTGTAAGAATTTTAGATTTTGGATAATTAAAGATGTAGTTACATGATGAATAGCCATTCCGTGTTATATAGCAAGGCAGAGAAAGAGTAAGCGGGCCATAGGCCCGCATGAATTAAGCGTTCGTTGGGGGATAGTGATACTAAGTATGTCACCAGGACCTATATAGTGCATGCTACTCTTGATGTTTTCTTTTGAAGGTAGATACTAGAACTACCTAGTTTATGACTAAGACTCATTTAAGGACATCATACATGTTCTCCCTCTCTAGGATATTTTTATGATACCCATACAACAAGGTCATGAGATCCCACCATAATTGGGTCGACCATGGTGGTAGAGCCATTGGGGTGGCATTGGGATTTGAACCTCGATCACTCCATTGGGATGCTAGAGGTTAAACCACTGAGCCTGCCCCTGGAGGCTCTATAGCAAGGCACTTGTAATCTATAGATTTTGTACATAAGATATTTCTTGACACTTTACCATGGGATAGAGTATCCTTTTCCAATAGTCTTGAAGAGGGAATGTAAATGATGTAGCTATCGACATCTTGTTAGTAGGATTCTTAATTTTTGTAGGACATGAAAGGTCATTGGTAAATATAACTAGTAATATTATAAAATTTGTGATGTTGTTTTATTTTTATTTAAGATTTATAATGTCTATAATTTTTTTATATTTTATTCTAGTTTTTATAGATGTATACTATATTTATAACCTACATCTCATACTCATGGGTTCTTAGAATGGAATTGTCGTAACATTTCTATCATCACTTTGTCTTTGGAAAACTCTTTTTCACTAGGTGTTAGAATGCAAGCATTTAACACAAGACTCTTCTACACATTTCCTGTGTGGTAGCATCCACAATCCACCCTTACAATTGCGAGGCTCTCACCAAAACTATTTCCCTTTTCTTGCAAATTGAAATCGTACAATTTTGTCACTCCCCTTTAAGAAAACAAGGGCCACATCCTTGTTCATAAGAGTTTGTCCTAAAAGCTTGTTGTAAAAACGTGCTCAAAAGCCAGGGCAAATAGTCACACCCTAACCCCTAAATGCCTAGAGCCCTCTCCAAATTCGGCAGTTTTGCAAAGATGCATTATAAAATGCAACCTAGAGGGATATTTTGAACTTGATATATGAATAAAAGTTGTACATTATGAATTTTAGATTCTACCCATACGTTTAGATCTTATGATTGCTATTACCAATAATTTTGTATAAAATTTGAAATTTGAAATTCAAAATTATTTTGTAGTTCAATTACGAATAAGATATTGACAATCTACGGATGAATTTTTTGTGATTGGTTGAAATGTAATACTCTAAGTGTAGTAATTTTTGGAGATTTTTGGTTGCTTAATTTATAAGTTGACTTTTTTAGAGCACTTTTACACTGAAATCTTCAAAATTTTGGGTGAATCACTACAACATGAAATGGGGCATAAAAATTTCACAAATCATCCCATTTCTAATCAGATCACATATGCATGAAGCTAACTTCCCATAGAATCTACACTAAAAATTCCACACTGCAAAAAGTGCAAGACGGATGAGAGAACATGGATGAAATCTGTACATCAACCAAAAATGGACGTTCAGGCAGTTAGGGGCTAACACCCACTATTGTTGAACCAAAGACTAATAAAAATATGTATTAAGTATCAAAATGCAATAATCATATTATAGATTTTAGTACAATATAAATTTGAAGTGATTATGATAACACTTCACTAGCTCAATAAGTTTTGATATAAATGATGTTTTCAATTCAATTGTTACCAAAGTTTATTGATGATTAATGGGTAGAAACTTTAGTGATGTTCTTTATTTCTTGTATTATCGTACCAATCTAAAATTCTACTTTGACTCAAAAATTCAAGAAGAAAGAGATTATGTGTAGGAATTATTTGTATGCTTAAAATAAATTTGCCATTATTCTCCATATCAATGTGGGCACTTATCTAATGTGAGCATCTAAAAGCATGGCATTGGAGTTTAAAATGATGAACATTCTTTCCAAATTATATAACTGTAATTGCTATATATAAATTTAACTTCTAGTGAAGAAATAATACTCTGGTTTAATCCCTAAATGCCCATAGCCCTCTCTAGATTGGGCAGTTTTGCAAAGATGCATTATAAACTGCAACTAAGAGGGGTATTTTGAATCTGATGTATGAATAAAAGTTGTACATTATGAATTTTAGATTCTATACATGTGGTTAGATCTATGATCGCTATCACCAGTATCTTTGTATAAATTTTGAAACTTAAAATTCAAAATTATTTTGTAGTTCGATTACGAACAAGATATTGACAATTTGTAAATGAATTTTTTTATGATGGGTTGAAATGGAATATTCCAAGTGTTGTGATTTTTGGAGATTTTTTGGTTGCTTAATTCTATGAGTTGGCTTTTTCAAGAGCACGTTTGAACTATTTTGAACTAAGATTATAGAAATTTTTGGTGAATCAATGCAATATGAAATGAGGCATAAAATTTTCACAAATCATCCCCTTTCTAATTGGATAACACATGCATGAAGCTATTTTCCCATAAAATCTATAGTAAAAATCCACACAACAAAAAGTAAATGACGGATAAGAGAAATTGGATGAAATCTATACATCGTTCAAAAAATGGACGCTTGGGCAGTTAGGGATTAACTCCTAAACGCCCGAGGAGGGTCCCCCATCCAAATTGCCTCATTTTGGACATTTTCATTGATGATCTCTAAATGCTTTTCAAAACCTTTTTTTCACATTCCAACCATAGGATCTTGTACTTCTAAGCCTTATAAACCATCTTTCAAAATTTCAAAACATTTGATGGTATGGATATCAAGATAATTGCAAATGAAGTTGAAATTTTGAAATTTCAGGTCTTGAAAAACCTGGGCAGCCTTGCTTTGATGGGCTCTCAAACCCAATTTTTTTTGGAAACGATGTGTCATTTTTTACCATTTTCAAGATGAAGTAGTTAACAAGATGCATGACTCAATTTGACAAGATGTTCAATTCATTAGCATTTTTTCAGAGACCTTGTAATGAGTGGGGGTATGAGGGAAGTAAGAGATTTTGGCTAAATTAGTTTATCCCTTCAACTCTCCTCTAATTGGATGAGCCTACAATTCATGGCATGCAACCCATGTGGGATGGACAAAAGTTCTTTTGAGGTACTCAATGAATCTCATTGGCTTAATTCTTTTAGTAAGTCTACCCGAAGTGTTCAAACTACCTTTCAACATTGAGGTGTTTTACTTTGAAAAATTCCCCTCAGAGGAGTTTTGATTGGATGGACATAACTTCAATTGCATTTGAAAGAAGACTCGTTTATCTATGACATTGTATTTTTTATTTTGAAAAAAGTTAATTTTTTGGGCTTGGGCAGTCCAAGAAAATGGGTAGTGACCAAAGAATGGTCTCTTGGAAGCTTCGGGGTTAAAGCATTTACGAGTTATAAAAATTTAATTTAATAAACTCTTGATTCATATTGGCTTCAAAAACCAATAGAAATTGATTATTTTTAAAATTATGTAATTAATCATTGTTATTGAATTCAAATGCATTTTTTTCTTTATTGCAAAATAAGGATTTTCATTCATAATAAGCAAAATATTTGTGAGAGAATAGACTTTGACAAAACGAAGGACATTATATCACTCTTCACAAAATACCTATGATGAAGTCTTGAACACTCTCAACTTCCTACACTCAATTGATTCAATAATCATTTATGTCCTTTGACATGATAGTATTACTATAGAAGTTGTCACTTCCATTTGGACTTTGATGTGGGATCCAAGTTTGATTGGAATCTTGATTCAAGCATGCTCTAAATCAATTCAATTCCTTATCCTTTGCCTTATTCTAACACAACATCATTATATGCCATCAAATCTATCTAAAGTATTACATCGCGTGTGTAATTATATAATTTACTTTCAACAAATAAACAAATAAATGATTTAAAATATAAGTCAAAGTAAATAAATGTGTTTATGTAAACTGATTAAATATGAACTCGACTACCGGAGCTAATTCTCTCAATCTTTCCGCTCTCTTTATATATACAGAACTTTGATTGGTTTCAACTAATATGATTAAAAACTCTTTCATTGACAATGGATACATTTTTGGTTGCATAACCTAAACAATAGTGCCACCCCAATGAATAGGTGGGTTTACTCCAATAACACTTAGTCACCCATGTCAATTCTATAATCATTGAAATGGTTACGTTGCTTGGTTCACTACATAGCTACTTAACCCTGAATTGCCTAAGCATCTATTTTTTGAACAATGTACAAATTTCATCCATGTTTTCTCATCCATCATGCACTTTGGTAGTGTGGAGTTTTTTACTATAGATTTTATGGGAAGTGAGCTTCATGTATGTGTAAACTGATTAAAACGGGGATGACTTGTGAAATATTTATGCCTCATTTCATGTTGTAGTGATTCACCAAAACTTTATAAGATCTTAGTTCAAAACAAATCAAAAGTGCTCTTGAAAAAATCGATTGATAAAATTAAGCAACCGAAAAATCTTCAAAAATCAATACACTTAGAATTGCATTTTACAATGCATCTTAGCTAAACTATTGAATTTGGAGAGGGCTCTAAGCATTTAAGAGTTAACAGGATGCGTGACTCAATTTGACAAGATGTTCAATTCATTGGTATTTTTTCAAGAGACCTTGTAATGGATGGAAGTACGAAGGAAAACAATAAATTTTAGCCAAATTGGAAGAGCCCACAACTCATAGCATGCAATCCAATTGGAAGAGCCCACAACTCATAGCATGCAATCCATGTGAGCTAGACAGAAGTTCTTTTGAGTTGCCAAATGAATCTCATTACCTTAGATTTTTTGGCAAGCTTGTAGAGGTTAAAATAACTCTTTCATTCATATTGGTTACTTTTGAGAATTATTGTTGGATTTAAAGACTATAAACATTATTTTTAGTTTTAAATGTAAGTATTACACCAAGAATGGTGTCTCTTTTAAGTTTGGTTATCTAATGGTAATAATGGAAAGTAAACAATGGGAGCAAGATTGTTAATAAAAAATAATTACTATAAGCTTGTATGTGGCCCAAGGCTTAATGTGCGCAAAAAACTATTTCAAAATATAAAATTCCATTTTATTTTTTTTATCTTACATTCTTCAAAACATAAAGTTCATTTTTTTCTAATAGATAGATGATGTTAGTTTGCATTTTTTTATCTTTTTATTTTTATTTTTTAAATTCTTTTTATATGCAAACAAAACCCATTTCATTGCAAATACAAGTCCCACCACAACCACGAGCAGTAAACCACTCATTGAGAAAGATGACACACAACACAGTTGTTTTGCACTCTATACCCACGGTTACGATGAGAGTGATTTTTCAAAAATGATAAGATAATAAGGTTTATTATTGTGGTCTCGTTGTGACAACAATGACAACAAAGGCTTTCTATTCTAAGAAAAACGTAATTATTTTTTCTCTCAAAAATTTTCTATTGTGTCATTCTTATCATTTTATCACGTGCCATTCATTGGTTGAAAGTCACTAAATCTTAAGTGAAAACTATTTTGGCACTAGTAAAGATGAAATAAATTATTCCTTATGACTCACAAAATGTTACTAAACCTAGTTTATTTTAATTTCAATGGATCTCTAAACGTTCTCTTGTGTAAAAAAGGAACAACACGTTTTACTTCTCAAAAGGACATATGATATGAAGACATTTATACAAAACTAGTTATTTTATGAGACAAGATATTTATACACGAAGATCTAATACTTTAGTACCTTGGCTCTGAGTTAGTCAGAAAATAATTCATTCTTGAAGTGCTAAATATTATGCTGATTTTGTAGAATTATACATATAATTACAGAAAATTCTTAACCTAAAGTTAGAAATTAATTACTTATTAACCCCTAAATGCTTAAAGCCCTCTCCAAATTTGGTAGTTTTGCAAAGATGCATTGTAAAATGCAACTAAGAGGGATATTTTGAACTTGATGTATGACTAAAAGTTGTACATTATGAATTTTAGATTCTATCCAAAGGGTTAGATCTATGATTGCTATCACCAATATCTTTGTATAAGATTTGAAACTCAAAGCTCAAAATTCTTTTGTAACTCAATTACGAATAATATATTGACAATTTGTGGATGAAAGTCGTTATGATTGGTTGAAATGTAATACTCTAAGTGTATTGATTTTTGGAGATTTTTTGGTTGCTTAATTTTATGAGTTGATTTTTTCAAGAACACTTTTGATTTGTTTTGAACTAAGATCTTATAAAGTTTTGATGAATCGCTACAACATGAAATGAGGCATAAATATTTCACAAGTCATCCCCGTTTTAATCGGTTTACACATTCATGAAGCTCACTTCCCATAAAATCTATAGTAAAAAATCCACACTACAAAAAGTGCATGATGGATGAGAAAACATGGATGAAATTTGTACACCGTCCAAAAAATGGACGCTTAGGCAGTTAAGGGTTAACTACCTCATCTTGAGGATGGTAAAAAATGGCACATTATTTCAACTGTTCTTTTTTTTTTGGTTTAGGAGCCTATTGAAGCAAGGCTGCCAGGATTTTTCAGAGCTCAAAATTTCAACTTCATTTGCTATGATCTTGGCATTCATACAGTCAAATGTTTTGAAAATTCGAGGGATGGTTTATAAGGCCTATGAATACCAGATCATAAAGGTTGTAATGTCAAAAAGGGTTTTGAGATGCATTCAGAGATCATCAACGAAAATAACCAAAATATGGCAGTTTTGGGTGGGGACTCCCCTTGGGCAATTAGGGATTAAGGCAATCAATGAATATTGAAGCATTTGGTGCTTCAAAGGTGTCTCAAAAAGTGACTATTCAAGGTAGTTTAGTGTCAATAGTAAATTTCCCCTTATATAATTTCAACTTTCAAAATCCTTAGATTATTGTTAAAGCATCAAAAGATATGAAACAATTTATATCATGTTCCTCTTTCATTCCCTAACACAATTTCAAACTAGTATACCGTCAATCACAAAGTGAGATAAAAACAAATGTTAAATTTTTGGTCTAGTTACCTTAGTCGCATAGATGACATCTTCTTGTTGTCTTTGCAATTGAAAACAAACTAACAAATGATTTCAAAGAGATGAATTCACGACCTTTTGATGATTTGAGAGAAATTTCTAAGTATGATAGATCCCAAAGAACAAAGAAGTCCAAAATTGAGCTTCGTGCTTTTTTAACCATGTATTTGGTCAAATTCATGTGTTTTTTGACCAATACATATTATGTTCTTATTGATTTCAGTGATGTAAAATTAATCCCATCTAAATTATAATTTTCACAATATAATTTATTAAGGTCCACTTTACATTAGAGTCCAATTGTTCGCCGCGCCTAAACATCACAAATTTTAACCAATAGAATCTCTCAAATTTGGCAAATCATGTTGAAGAACTTTATACTAGGATTCAATCCAAACTTCTTTTTGTAATGTGTGGCGATCTATGTGACACAAATTTGGCCCCAAAACTATGGGCCAACCCAAAGAAATTGGATTGAGTTTTTTTACCCTGAGTTCACAAACTTGGACCCAAACACCTCAAAAATGCACCCTCACCATTGAATCAAAGGAATTTTTACCATCCGTACGGTCATTGATTCAATTACTTGTTGATTGGATTTGGACTAACAATCTGATTGGACTCTAATGCAAAATGGACCTAAATTTGTTATTTTAAATTTGTCCCACTCTATTATGACATGTTTGGAAGTCCCTACTTTAAAGTTGCAGGCATGGATTAGTCACAAAAATAATTTTTCATATGTTGATTGAACCAATAATTATATTATCAAATTATGGAACTCGTGTCATACTCCGTATTAGAGTTTCTCCACCCGTCGGGGCTGTGTGACTAAGCCAACGTCAGAAATAGTAAACAAGAGAGTTGGATTCTCCAAAGCCATAACAAACTCTACCTCAAGCTGATGCCTCCCCACCAATGAGAGCCGGTCTTGGCCTTCTTGAATGCTTCTAGTGCCTATTTCTAGGACCAAATTTGGGTCAAAACACGATCTCCCCCCAAAAATGAGGTTCCTACAAACTTATAGGCGTCTTTGTAACCTCCAGGTGCAGAGGCACTGAATGGTGTGAAGCTCAAAGGATATGGCGTTTGCGGAGGGTTGGTGGGGAACTTCCACTGACAACAACATTGCTACATTTAACTACACTGAATGGCGTATTTAGTGTTTGGAAATAATTGATGTCTTTTACCACAGTTTGTTAAAAGGTGAAGAGAGTTAGTATCCCTTGACACTACACAAGAGTTTGCCACTTGTCATTTCTACTTCCATTGAGAGTACCATGTTCTTTCCAAGTAATGAGAGTGATATGAGGTGGCATGCCATATTTATTATAAAGTTGCCATATGTCATTGAAACACTACATTCATTTTTTTTCTTACAAGGACACTACAATATATCTTTCTAAAATTAGTTTTGTCCCAATAATCCTTTGTCCAGTGGACATTGAGTTATTGACATTACGAACATACACTTTATTCACGCTGGCCTCGCAAGAGGACTGGAGTTTCTATCTATCTATTTATCTCCCTAAAATTAAAAAGTGTCCAAATATAAGAAATAGTTGGTTAAACATGCCAACACATACAATTGGTTAAACGTGCCCCGCCAACGCCTTCCGCGCCATGCGGCGAAGGATGGAGCGGTTTGCAATCCCCAACAACTGGGTAATAGGAAATTTATTGACCCAGGGCCTTCATTCTCTGTCTTTTGGCCAACATATATCATTGTTTCACCGGGGCAATTCACCGGCCCCGGAGTTAGCCTCATATGCTTTTATTGACCTTTCTTTCAACACTTTGTTTGCAACTCTTCGTTCCCGACGAACTCTAGGCTGTCACCTCCACCAAAGGCTGCCACAGTGGCCGCATGTAAAACCTTCGTGGGCTCCCTTTCTGTATGAACGAGACCTGATTTGGCTCGGTAACGGGGCCTTTCGTCGAAGCTGCAGGCTTGTTTGAGCCTCCCTTCTAGCCTTTGTGTATCTTCTGCCAAACCACCCCTCCATACGGGCTTCAAACAACCGGGTGGCAGGAGATGCTCTAAATACGCCATTCAGTGTAGTACTCGGTTGGCGTGGTCGTTGAGTGTACTGGTGGAGAAGCTCTTATGGAGGGTAGACTTAGACTGAGAACCATGAAATCCTTTGTCCTTTAACCCCTAACTGCCTAAGCATCCATTTTTTGGACGATGTACAGATTTCATCCATAATTTCTCATCCGCCATGCACTTTTAGCAGTGTGGAATTTTTACTGTAGATTCTATGGGAAGTTAGCTTCATGCATATGTGATCTGATTAGAAAGGAGATGATTTGTGAAATTTTTATGCCTCATTTCATGTTGTAGTGATTCACCCAAAATAATGAAGATTTCAATGTAAAAGTGCTCTAAAAAAAGTCAACTCATATAATTAAGCAACCAAAAAATCTCCAAAAATCACTACACTTAGAGTATTACATTTCAACCAATCACAAAAAAATTCATCCGTAGATTGTCAATATCTTATTCGTAATTGAATTACAAAATAATTTTGAATTTCACGTTTCAAATTTTATACAAAATTATTGGTAATAGCAATCATAGATCTAACCGTATGGATAGAATCTAAAATTCATAATGTACAACTCTTATTCATATATCAAGTTCAAAATATCCCTCTAAGTTGCATTTTATAATGCATCTTTGCAAAACTGCCGAATTTGAAGAGGGCTCTAGGCATTTAGGGGTTAAGGGATAACTCACGGCCATTGATGACAGTACGAACAACCATACCCATTCAATTCGCCACCTGGCAACTCCCCAACCCTGCCTGCCATCACCATGCCACATCACCATGCCACGTCACCATCTCCACGTCACCCTCCGTGGAACCCGTCCCGGCACGACGCAGCCACGCTCCATTTCCGTTTCCTCCTTTTTGAATCCGAATCTCGCCTCGCACTCTCCGTCCCGCCCTCATCACTCAACACTCCCTCCTCCGTCAATCGATCACTCAACCCCTCATCACATCCACCTCATTCGCACATGCTCGAGATCCCCAGTGTCGGGATCCATTCTCCTCTATTCCATTCCGCTCACTCGGGCCAGTGCAAGGCGGAGAGAGAGAGAGAGAGATGGCTATTAAAAGCAGGCAGGCAGGCTGGCTGCTGGAGTGCAGTTTGTCTTCCTCGTCATAATAATCAGCTGGAAGTACATGCAACGCAACGCAAGGCAAGTGAATGAGTAAGTGAGGGAGGCAGCGAGTATGTACTTTTCCGTAAGTGAGTAAGAAACCATCAATGCCCACCTCAGTCAGGAGTAGTAGCTCCAGATCAGTTATGAGAACCATCGCGCGCGACAACCTGCCCTCCCGCCCGCCTCTCTGGCACCATTGATACAGGCGCACCAGCACCCACTCCACTCCTCTGCCACCCTGGCCCCCGCGTTACAACACCCGCAACTTCCCTCTTCCCGCAACCCGCCTTTGAATCGCCGCTTTGTTTGGTTCTGTTTTGCGCCCTTGCTCCCATTCGGTTCGCCAGGATCCCCTACCTCCGCGTGCAAAGCTCCCTCACTGTTCGCCGGGATCCCCTCCCCATAACGTCCATGCTGGGATCCCCTGTTGTCGCGTGCGCAGCAAGCTTTTAGGTCACACCCGCCCAACATCGCCCGGGATCCGTAGTGTTCGTGTTGCATCCCAAACCTCCATACACGTGCTCTTGTGGGCAAGCATGCAGCTGCATTGACAACGCTGCTTTCTGTGTAGTAGTTTCATCGTGTCCAAGTATCTGATAGAATGGAAGCAGCAAGGATTGGGTCCGCCGCCGCCGCGTCGACTTCCCATCCCTGCACCAACTGGTCGGGCCTTCGCGTCCTTCGCAATGCCTGCCACAGGTTTGTTCAACGCATCACGTTGTTGTTTCCCTTTCTGACATGTCTATGAATCTGTGGCCTGTTTCTTTACATGAATCTGAGATGGAGAAGAAAACTAAGTTGTAATTTAAGCTTTATGAAGGTGACTGGTCGCCACCAATTTTGATGATCAGTGATGTGATGGTGGCGTGCAGTGGTGTTTGCAGAGAGGCAGTGGCAGTGCGGGGGCGAACCGAGGTGTGCCTGATTCGAGCCAACGCGGTGGCGCGCGAGGTTCTGAAAGCGAACGGCGCGGCGCGGAAGCAGCGGCCTGACATTGCGCCACCGGTGACGCAGAATGCCGCCAAGGCGGGCGGTGGTTTGAATGTGTGGATCGGGGCGTTGGCGTCTGCGGTGCTGACGATCGAGAAGCAGCGGCGCGTGACACAAGAGCCTGCTGCGGCGGGGTTGGACACGCTGCGGCGCGGAAAACTGGTGGAGAATGATTTGGTCTATCGGCAGACGTTCGTGATTCGGTCGTACGAAGCCGGCTTCGACAAGATTGCGTCCATTGAAACGATCGCCAACCTGTTCCAGGAGACGGCCTTGAATCATGTGGGGTTGTCGAAATTTGTTGGTGATGGGATGGGTACCACGCACGCCATGATGCGGCACCGCTTGATTTGGGTCGTCACGCGCATGCACGTCGAAGTCGACCGATACCCTGTCTGGTGAGCATTTTCAATACGTTTGTGTGTGTAGTTTTATACAAGGTTGTCTAATGTTCCGTTTTCAAGTTTTCTTGAGCTTCGTTTCTGGTGACATCGATTGCCTTCTTTATCAGATTGTAGTGTTCTTAACCTGTAAGTGCATAGATGCAAGTGATGAAAATGTTGAAAACATTAGCAACCGGGAATCACCAAGGTAGACGACCTAGGTTTTTTATCAATTGGGGGTTTGCTTTGAGGATGCCAGTTGCGCACAAGAATTGACTTGGTGTTACTGTTGGATTTTTACTGTGTTTTTTTTTTGTGTGTGATTTTGTATTACTCGGGGTTTGTTTTCAGGGGGGATGTGGTGGAAATAGATTCATGGGTAGCAGCAGAAGGCAAGAATGGTATGCGGCGGGATTTCATTGTGCGAGATTATACCTCTGGCGAGGTTATTGCGAAAGCTACCAGGTACACTCTTTAATACAACCTTCTCTAAAACGACATTCTAGAATATCCTGCAAAATTGTCACATTATCATTGATTGTGGCACACATCATCCCTATGACAGCCGACGTACATGAGTTCAGAACTTGACATGTGAAAAGTACCAAATTACATGTACTTACAACAGCATATATTCTCTGCAGATACTGGAATGTGGTATTAGAGAGTATGATAATGAGTTCAGAGTGTACGTTGAGAATCAGAGTCAATAACACATTTTGGCTTGACTGGTACTTGAGTTTTATCAAGCATTATTCTACTCCCATGTACTTGCTATAGGTTCGTTACTAGGTTATGAATGGTATGATGGCTTTGAATTCTTGGGTATAATAGCGGGCCTTTTATGACACTTCCTCAAATTTGGAATCCGAATTTTTCTGAGTCTGTGATGGGGTGGTTTCTGGTGAAGTAAGAATTTGTAACAAAAGGTTTGAAGGTACTAGTGAAGGTATCTCAGTAAAACAGACCCTGTGGAATGAAGTCTGTTCGGCTTAAAGAATGTATTCTAGCTTTTTCTTACACTTGCAATTAATTCTTGACGTCAATGCAGCACATGGGTGATGATGAACCAAGATACCAGGCGTTTGTCAAAGATGCCTCCTGACGTGCTTGCTGAGATTTCTCCATTCTTTCTGGATAAAAAATGTATTAAAACGGAGGGCTGCCAAAAGATCAAGAAATTGGACGACAGTGCGCCCTACAGCCGATCCGACCTTGTGGTAAACATTTGCATACCCAGAATTGCATTTCTACTACTCTGCAGAAAAATGGTAGCATGGTCTTAAACCTCTCATGGACCAAAAAGGCCCTCTGTTTCTTTTTAAGCAGTTTTGAGTAGGTCTTATATGTTTTTTTCTTTCAATTTTGTTTTTTCTTTGGTCACATCTGAATTCTATTTTTCATGATGGCTCTTGTATGCTAGGAAGATGAATTCACTGTGAGTATTTCCACTGATGTGGATTGATAGTTTGTCTTTCTGATTTTGTTCTCTCTCTTTATGACTAGACGATTAAGATGGAATTGGAAAGATACTACGTTAGGTTCTGACAATGGTTGAATGGATATGGCAGCCGCGCTTAAGAGATATGGATATGAACCAGCATGTGAACAACGTGAAGTACATCAGCTGGGTGCTTGAGGTGAGGCTTTCTTCACTCAAATGACCATCTCAATCTAGTGAAGCTTTTTATCTGTCCTTATTTTCTACAATATATTTGAAAGGAGCTCCTAACTCCTTGGGTCCATCTCCTAATTTAAGGAAGAATCAAGATGCTCTGACATCTTCTTTCTTTCACGGACAATCTCTTCCATCTTGAATCCTTGAGAAGGAAGCCCTTTGATATCAATTACTTCAATAGTTCCAAACAGGAGCTCCTAGGTTGATTGAATCCAAATCATATCCTGTTATTTTAATATGTTGTTACTTTAGTAAGATGACTGCGTTCACAAGGTGGAAACATCCAAAACCGTCCTTGCACCCATAATTGCACAGTAGAGTGCATTTAAACCATTCCCATTGGTTGTAGTTTGGATTTGTAGGGATTGGTTTTGTATGGGACGGTTTCAGTAGTCTAGGCAACTTTCACTTTGAAATTTCTGAGTAATTTCATGGCTTTTCCATAAATTCTAAGAATTTTCCATTGCTAATACTACAAGAATATATTTTTTCTCGAAAAAAGTGCCTCCAACTAGACTCAGAACTCTCTTGTATCACCCCTTTGGTAACCAAACATCCATGAGTTAAAAACTTGCCATGTGGAAAGTGTCCAATCGCATCTGTACACAATAGCAAATAGTCTACCCTCCATACGATGACACTCCATAACTTATGACGATATTATTTTTTCAAGCAATACACATGTGACAAGTCATTTTTGTGACTGATCCATGCTTGCCACCTTGAAGGTAGGGCTTCGCAAACATGTCATAATAGAGAGGGACAGCTGCATTGGATAGGGTGATAATAATGAGTTCAGAGTGTACGCTAAATTGCTTAAAATGGCGGTTTTAGGTGTCGTTTTCTTAAGAATGTTATGACTGAGGCTGATGTTGTGATGTGGCAGAGTGTACCGCAATCGTTACTTGTTGCACGCGAACTTGCAAGCATGTCGCTTGAGTACAGGCGCGAGTGCACCCCATCAGATGTGGTTCAATCCTTGTCATGTCCCGATACTCATCTCTCCTTGGGGCCGTTCAGAAACGACATCCCCTTGCTCCACGGCGGTTTAGACGGGTCCCCCGACGCCGTTTCCTGCTCCTCCGGTGCTCTCAAAAATGCCACCATCAGCCCTACCACCACAGACCCTGTTTCGTACACCCATTTGCTAAGGATGCAATCCAACGGGGCTGATATAGTGCACGGGAAGACCAAGTGGAGAGTGAAACACAGATACGCTGCAGCTCATTAACTGAGGTTGTGCTATCTTCAATTAAGTGTTATAGCCACCTCTGCGTTTTTTGGGGAGTATGTGGCAACATCAGATTGGCGCGCTGCATACATATAATGCCCCTTTTTCATAGTGTTATAGTAGCTGCTTTCCGGTTGTGTTCATCAGTGGCTATGCTAGATAGCACATTGCATGTGGTGTGTCAGGGTCTGTACAACCTCGTTGCAAGTACCTGCTACAGACTACATGCAATGTGCTATCTAGTTCATAACACTGATGGATGCTTATTATTAGAACCATCATTATGGCGCTTTGGACCCTCATTTGTTTTTGGGGAATAGGGCAGACTTTGGAAGACCATTTTTTTTTATGCTGCTGGAAGATGGAGTATCTAATAATTCACATAACATTCAATAGCTCTTGCGGGGCTGCCTTAGGGTTTCATCCTTGGAGTTTTGCCTACCCCTGCCAGGTGCCCTCTTAGGTAATGATGGGGATGTGGTATATTCCTTATCATTTCATTGGGAGAGGGCAGTCCCTACGTTTACTACTGAATGTTATGCAGGTAGCATGTGGAAGTCTGGACAATTGACGCAGCCTTGAGGATCGACTTTTTTGCCTCCCATGGATTGTGGGATTATTCAATGACAATTTTTCCTTGACAATGGGAAATAGCAGAAGTTGAGGAGAATAATAATATGATGTTGAGGATTAGGCCAAGGAGCAGGTATTTGATTCTTATCCGTGATGAGGATTACCAGTACGCTTGAGCTTGTAGACATTCTGCTCGAATAGATCAATTGTGTTTAATTTTTTTATTTTGATTACAGCTCTAGATGGTACTGGAAGAGTTTTACTGATTTTATTCAAATAGGGAGTTGGCAGTCATCTGGACTTTTTGAGCTGAGCCAACAATTTTTTTGGATACACATTATTTATTTTAGGGTAGTTATGGCAGATATTGAGACCATTTCATTGGAAATGGATACAGTACAGTCAGTCAAACTCCTGTAAATGCATTCTGTGATTACATGCAATGAGTTCCGAATTTTGGGGACATTAACTACACTTTTCATTGTATTTACTGTCATGTTTTATTCAATGTAAGGTCAAGTGAGTGTATGATAGAGAATTTTTTTTGCTGAATTTATATCTTGGGATCATCATCATGACGCTTTTCAGTGAATAACGGCTCACAAGTGACCAACATGAAATCCAAGGCAAGTAAATGGTGTATCAGATAGTACACTAATTCATGTTGTTCTACTCTAATATTGAGTGATAGGGCTAGGAAAGTGTATCATATACTAAACAATATGAAGAGTAGTGTTGGGCGTGTCTTGCAATGGAATTGTGTATCATTGCTTGTAATGTATGAAGAAATGGTATGAAAAATAATATTTGGTACTTTTGGATGGATTTTAGGTCCCAAATTAGATGACATTGATCTTCACATACTTAGTGTCCAAGTGCTTGGTGACGGTACTACTCGTCACTGGCACTAATTGCCTTTAGTTGATGCTCAACTCCCCACTAGGCCCTTAA
The DNA here is from genome assembly GCA_022496805.1 of Pohlia nutans. Lineage (NCBI taxonomy): Eukaryota > Viridiplantae > Streptophyta > Bryopsida > Bryales > Mniaceae > Pohlia > Pohlia nutans. The sequence continues at coordinate 17,447,313 of CM040097.1, forward strand.
AGTTTTGATGAATTCATGTGTACAACGCCATTTTAGATTGGGGAACATGAATATAGGGGGAGGGGTCTGCATGCATGCTCTAACAACACTCAATATTTTGTTGCACCCAAAACCTTATTCCATGTTGTCAGATCATTGTAAATTGCGCCTCATCATATTGTCAGTCAACTGCTGGCTGCGAGATCCCCACAACTCTTAATTAAGTTTAGTGCAAGAAAAAAAGCACTCGTCAAGACAGTAGTATTTGGCATGGAGAAATCAAATTTTATGGTGTTGAGCATCATCTTGGGGTTGATGTCACTACTGCTAGGGTGAACAAGGGATCAACTACCTTTATATTGACGTTGAGTCAATGAAGTTAAAGTTGTTGGGCTTGCTTTTAGTACACTACAATGATCTTATTTTGGGCCTCATGATGCATAACTCACTACTTGGGACACTACGGTAGTGGCCTACTGTAGAGCAGGACATCTCTTAACCGGTGTCAAGAGGTGCGACTGAGCACCTCAAAATGCCAAAAGTGCAGGAATTAGGCCCTATTGCGGCTCACCTTGGCACCATGCGGGAATGAGGAGGGAGTAAACAATTGGAAATTAGCAATCTTGAGAGTTATTCTCTTTAACTTTTCAACAACATAATATGCCCCATTTCATTGAGGGTGTCATCAGGAACCTTAAATCTCACCTTCAATTTCAATTTAACCCCTAAATGACTGAACGACCATTTTATGGTCGTTGCTCTTTTTTATAATTTTTTTAAAATATTTTCAAATAGGAAATCAAGTCTACTTTCCAACCCAATTCGAATCATGTCAATATGAGTTAAACTCCACTCAAGAATTTTTCAAAGACAAAGACCTCAATATTGTTCTAGTGTTATAAAAATTACTATTTCGGGAAACTAATGATGTTCTCTCCTTTGAATTTTTTTCTTTTTTGCATTTTAGAATAGAATGTTTAGTTTAATCAATTATACCAAATTTCAAATTCTAAATAAAATTTATAATTTTGGTGAATATTAAAAGGTAAATGCTTCTAAATTCATTAAATGAGTATCTACAACTTTTTTTGAAAGTCTGACCATACGGATAATTACTAAACATCATGCTTCTCATTTTCTTTCTAACCAAACTTCATCAAAGTTGCAAAAGTAATATATTATAACACATCTAGGTTTTTCCCTTGCCCCTCTGTCATTTAGAGGTTAACCCCTAAACGGTCGACGGGGTCCCCCACCCAGAACTGCCTTGTTTTTGTTGATGATCTCTGTATGCTTTTCAAAATCTTTTTTCACATTCCAACTATAGGATCTTGTACTCCTAGGCCTCATAAACCATCCCTCAACTTTTCAAAACGTTTGAGTGTATGGATATCAAGATTATAACAAATGAAGTTGAATTTTTCAAATTTCAAGCCATGAAAAATCTGAGCAGCCCTGCTTTGATGGGCTCCCAAACCTAAAAGAAAAGTTGAAATAATGTGTCATTTTTTACCATCCTCATGATGATGTAGATAACAAGATCCATGACTCAATTCAAGAAGATGTTCAATTCATTAGCATTTTTTTGAGACCTTGTAATGGCACTACAAAAAAATTCAGGCCTCCAAAAGGCTACAAACTCAGCCAAACTATCATGCAAATATAATAATATAATAATATAAAATTAATAATAACAATAATTCACCAAAAATATTAAAAATCTAGTGTGACGTGGCCAAGATGGTGCCACGTCAAATTTTAATTTAAAAATAGTTTTGTATGAATATATATATATATATATATATAAAATTCACATGGCAGTTTGGCTGAGTTAGCAGCCTTTTGGAGGCTTGAATTTTTTTGTAATTTGGTTGGAATATGAAGGAAGGCAAGAGATTTTGGCCAAATTAGATTATCCCTTCAACTCTCTTCCAATTGGGAAAGCCTACAACTCATTGCATGCAATTCATGTGAGTTGAACAAAATTTCCTTTGAGGTACCCAATGGATCTCATTGTCTTAGAATTTTTGGGAAGCCTACCCGAAGTGTTGAAGTTGATTTCAACATTGAGGTATTTTACTTTGAAAATTTCTCCTAAGTGGAATTTTGATGGTATGAACATAATTCCAATTGCATTCAAAGAAGACTCGTATATCTATGACATTGTATTTTTGGTTTTGAAAATAAAAAATAAAAAATTGGGCCTGGGCAGCTCGGGAAAATGGGCAACGTTAATAAAATGGTCTCTCAAGAGCATAGGGGTTAAATGTCTGGAGACATTTCCAACTTTGAAGAGCCATAGCTTTTGATTCACAACTTTAATTCTCACTTTTTTAAAGCCCATGGGTGTGTTATGTCACAAGGTTTTTAACCATGTATGACACGCTCTCATCTTAGCCTCACACAAATCACTATTGCATGTTGGTCTTTTGGAACATTTTTGGTTTCCCCACCTTGTCCCTTGCAAGGCCTATGACATCACCCACGGGTCCCCCTTACTCACCATGGTGTTCGAGCATTTTTTTGAAAAGGATGTGACATAATATGACAATTTTGCTTAGGCATATTTTTAAATTTTTAAATTTTTTAGTTTAAATCTCTCTTCATAATGTTTCACTCAATAATGTAACACTTTGATACCCTTACGTTATTATAGAAGTGTCATATTCAAAAAGTCATAAATTCCTTAAAGTAGTGAATCCTACCATCTTTATGTTTGTTCAACATATAAAAATTACTACTAGGATGAATTTTCTCAAGAAGCATAAACCCTCATGTACAATTTTCAATAGAAATTGTTGAATAAGTTCAATAAGACAGGAGTCTAAAGACAATAATAACAATATTTAAATTCTTATTTTTGTTCAATGTAAATAAATTTAAGTTATTCACAGTACTACTTTCCTTTGCTATATATGACCTCAAATTTATCAATTGGAGTTTTGATCTTGAGTAATAATTGTTTATTAAACAAGTCATAAAATATGATTTTTTAAAGTTTCTAAATTATTTTTTCTATTTTTTCATGATCACTTGACCCCTTATTGTTATATAAACAAGAATGAAACGATAGTCCCACATCTGTTCAGTGTTCTAAACGTATTACATGAGAAAGAATGAGAAATACAACATTATTCTATTTTTTATAAAGTATAAGTATACATATACATATAAGTATATATTATATACGAAAAGTCTCAACAGAATATTAAATGTAAATTTTTAACCATACTATGTGATACCAAATTTTATTCAATAATTCCAAAGTTAAAATTATAGTAATAGAATATGCATAGCGTACAATTTGGATATATGATGTTTAATTTTATACTTGTCATTTCCAAAACTAATGCGCAGAGACAAGATGCTAGTTTAATAGATTGTGGTTTAGAATAAGCTCGATTTATGAGCTATAGATTTATTGAAAGTGTTGAGTGTCCTGGTTCATTTCAATGGAGATGATGAACTCTTTGCGACAACTGGTGTATCTTGGCGCATCAAAGTTTTGGATTTTGCAACATAATGCTACATTTATTACCTGAACTTGCACTTATTTTTGAATTAGTTAAAATAGAGAATACTTGTGGAAGTGCTACTGGTTTTGCCCTGGGTGGTATGGTTTCCATCATTTAAATAATAGTCTTTTTGCAAAGTAAAGCATATTTGTTAACCATTTGCCACACAATGTGTGACTAACGTTTAAAATTGATATGAGACAGGTTATGGACAAGTTTTTGGACATTCATTTTCCAATGGTAGAGATTCCAACTGAGTTGAAACTGAGCTACTTGAGCTATAATAAGTATGTTAAGCCTTTTATCGCCACTAGTGATTACGAAAACATTGTTATTGTATGGGACATATATGAGTAGCATAATTATACAAAACATGTATGAGTAGCAAACAACGATTGGAATTTACACATTGAGTAAACACATAATTCATTGTGCTCTCATGTTTAATATTTAGAGTATTAGTTTTGTTACTTGTGTCCCTAACAATTTATTGCATACTATAGAGTGTTATGGAGTATGAGGAGCATGAGAAGCGAGCTTGGAGTGTTGAAAACCAAATGACAATATCAACAAGTTTATATTACAATAAGTCTGTTCCACCCAACTGTAAAAGCATTCTTCTCCATCAAGAAAGCATGAGAGAACATGTTGAATGCATCACTTCCAAGTTCTTATCTACTTCCCTGAAGTAAAATTAACATGCTAATTTTATTCTTTGGTTTTGCTTTTTACTATAATCATACATATTAATTTTACTTTCTAAATAATTAACACTTTAACTATCTACCAACTTCGTTCAACATACATGGATGAATGGACGTTTACTCTCAACATTCATGTTAAGCTACAGTCATCCATTTCGTGGAAACTAATTACTTCAATGCTTCCACTAAATTTGCAATTCATAGGTCATGCTTGCAAACAAACAAACACCCACAACATACGTCCTTAGAAATAACTATTAACTCAAGCCTATGAATATTCATGTTGTTTAAGCACACCGAGAATTACAAGTCTTTCATCCATTTGGGGCCCAATTGGATTTCTAAGATTTACACCAAAGTAAATCTTACACCATCTTGGGATCTAGTTGGATTTTCTCAACACTTAAAACAAAAGTCTTTGTTTTAAAACTTTAAGTCAAATCTAATTTATGTGGTACTAAACTATAACACTATCCAAAAGAAGCTATTAGAGAAGCTATATTGTGTGTGATCTTTGATTTGTAATAATGGGACTTAGATGTTTATTTTCTTTAAACCATATTCTAAAATAAATATTATCAAAAAAAATTATTAGAGAAGCTAATTTGAGTGACACAACTTTTGCTTTGGAATGAAAAAATTAATTCAACTTAGTTGAGTTTAATTTACTTTGGTCCTTTAATCCTCCAATGCAACCCAAAACTCATTACCACCTTTCATGTAGGAAGCAAAGAAGAGACAATGAAAGAGTGGAAGGCGTGCCACCATTCATATAGGAGGCAAAAAAGAGATGACGGAGTAAAAGGTATAAAAAATGGAGAAAAGAAGACAAAATGAATATAGAGAGGAACAAGACGAAGAGGATGAAGAAATAGCGCATCAAAAAGGATTTATGAGTAGTGACTCTAAAACCTTCTTTGAAGTAGGAGACGCAATTAGCGTGGTTTGAGGTCTATAGGAGGCAAGAAACAACAATTTGAATGAATTTCATTAAAAAAAATCTTCATTAATCCGAAGGACTACACACATTACTTGCTAAATCACTTGCCATTATACCGGTAGTTCATTAACATCTTGTTGCTTTATTCAAAATTTGCTACTTTACGTCTAAACAACTGAACTACTAAAATTTGATTATTGAAATTCAAACTCTTTTAAATATTTCAAAAATGAAAAATATTTGTCTCAAATTTTACAATAGAAATAATGTGTTTGTACACACGTACATATGAAAATTTGAAGTTATTTGGATTGTTTTTTTAATGGCTTCTTACAACTAGGAGGTAAAAGAAATTTGGTAATTAGACCATGTCAAACATAATTCAATGAAATTACATTGTTAAAAGCCTCCTTGGTCTTTGAACATGAAAATTTTCAAACAAAATATCCTTATGCCAATTAATGTTTTCCTAACCACGTCCCATGTGGCTCTGTTGACATTGAATTGCAAAGATGCACTGCTAAATTATTAGACTTTGAAATTTATTGAAGTGGTTAAACCCATTCCAATTTGTGGTTTTTTTTACAAACACCAAGCTTGTCACATTTCTTTAACCCTTAAAAGGTTCTCATTTGTTTTGTAAAAGTCAAAGCCCTAAAATTTGCATACTTGAAATATTACATTGTATGATATATAATTTTTCATAAATAGCCATCCATATTATGGAGGTATGACAAAAATTTCAACATGATTGGAAGATATTTTCAATATTTACAAATTTTATCATGTAAACAAGATAAATATTCAAAATAAATATATTTTTGACAAATTTTAATATCAAAAATTATATTTAAGGTAGATAAGAGTTATATTTACAAGTAGTTAAAAATGAAAACGAAAAAAATTAACAGAGACTCGTGATTGGAGCATCCTTAGAAAGCCCTTTATATTTTGGACAATCGAATTTCAAACTTCTCGACCATATAGAATCTTCAAATAAAGTCTATTCTCCAATCCCAACGGTCAAAAGATGTATCATAATTCAACTTAAACATCTAATGAAACACCAACTCCAACAAAGCTAAAAAGCTTGATTTTTTGGGCCTTTGACCAAAAACCAAAAATGAATGGTTGGTCTTTTAGGGGTTAAGATGTGACGGGCACCAAACTTGTCAAACTTGTCAAATGTGTATATTTAATAAAAAACAATCCTTGAATTTCTAATCATTGTTGTCTTGTTTTTTAACATCACCATTCAATATTTTGGCAATGTCGTGGGATGAAAATATTGAATTAAGATGATATTTTTCATCATAAAGCAATGCTTTTGGGTAAATGAATAAATGTGAATGAATATAAGTGGATGCAAATATACTTATTGATTCCACCTATGTGATCAATTCCATATATATCAAATCTAGGTATGTTTAGTTACATTTTTTTGTAAAATTTACTTCAAATAAATGATAAATACTATTGCAATAAAAAAACACTTCTCATGAAAGGTAAGCCTTCGTTAGGAATCTAAAGATGTTTACTTAAATTTTGAAGTATGATGAAGGTCAGCTACAACTTACAAAGTGGCTCTTTCATGACCACTTTGTTGAACAAATGTATAAAAATTGTTCAAAAATATGCATTAAAGAATTACAATGTGCATTTCAAACATGTTTTTTTATAATATTCATGTTTCTCTTTAGGTAGCAACAACTCTAGCTATAAGACAATTATAAAACTATAGTATTATTTTACTAATGAAAATTTTCAAATATCATATCACATTTTTTATCGATGAAAAAAATTTGGACCTATTACAATAAATTTTGAAGTTAAAATTTTGAATTTCCTATTATTGAGACTTTTTTGTCATAATTGATGCGTTAACCTCTAAATGCCGTGCATGACATATGTGGCCCAATTCATCACATTTAACTATCCATTTCATACAATAGAATTTTTTTAAAGAAAATACAATAGGTGCTACCAAACTCAAAAATGAGTTGACTTTCAACAATTCTATTTTTAGTAACAATGCATATAGTTTTGAATTATGAAAAACGAAAAACCACGTATCAATAAATTTTTATTCAAAAAAGAATTTTATATTAAAAATTTAAGAATTTAAACATATTAAATAATAATTTTAATGGACATATAATAACATGCTGATAGTTTTATGATTTCATTATATCACACAAAATTTCATGTATTAAAAATAGAAATGACATATTTATTAAATATCTTAAATTTTGCTTTAACAAAAATCTTTAAAGATGTGTTTTAAAAATCGACTATATGGATAATATTCTAGCATGATGTTTAACATTTTTTTTATTGACATCAACTTCAAAGATTTATTGAAGTCATATATTATATAGTGTAATAATTTTAAATTTATTTTTTTAACATTATAGAAAAATGTTTAAAAGTTGGAATTCTTCATAGTAGATTATTTCTAAAAACAAATTATTGTAGAATTGATTTAAATGTTTTTATTCAAATATTTTAAATTTTTATTTAGTTTTTAAAAATTCTTTAAATTTCATATTTTTAAATGCATTAACATCATTTTTTTAGAGATATGAAATGATTAATTAAAAATAATATCAAGAATACAAATTTGGGTAAACAATTATAGACTCCATCCTTTATTGATTACCTTTAAATGAAAAATTCAAAGTTGAATTTGAAGTTGAAATTGAACCACATCTTCATCAAAAGAATGCAAATTATAATTTTGTGAGTATTATAAAAAAAATTAGTGTAGAAAAATCAATATCAACGACAAAATGTGATGAAATTTTCTCAAAATTGTACACAATGTTGAAATTTTGACGAAGAATATTGCAAAGACAACCATAATGAAATACTATATTTATACTCATAAATTCAATAGGATAACAAGTAGCCTATGACTGTGTCTATAATGATAATGATATTCATAACCCAACTTGAAATTGTAGTAAGTCTTATGTTATTTTTAAAGTTTTAAAACTCTAAAATAAATGAGAAACTATATTTGGTAAGTCCCTTGTTGCAAGTTGAGTTTGAATTCTAATGAGATCAACTTCAAAGCCAAAATGGAGCTCAAACATTAAAAAGTTTGACAATGAAAAAATACACTACAACCGGACCTCTATAAATGTTAGGGGTTGGAAGCACAAAATATATAATACATAATTATGGGATACTAACAATTAACAGTTATGTATGTTGACATCAATAATACACAACATTTGTGAATAGTAGGGATTTGTGAACAAAAAATTAACATATATAAAAATCAAAATCAAAGTACATAATATATGAATCTTATATTCATCTAAAGTATTTTGACAAGATTCTTCTACTAGCTATGATTCTACTTGCTTCTGAAGTGTTTGAACATTCTTGATAAATGGCATCACTTCAATGGGCCTTTGCTCCAAAAACTGCTTCAAAGTTTTGACTCAATAGAGTTAACCGAAAAGTCAGCCCAAAGAGGAAAGTTTTGGCAAACTCGGGTTGAATTCCTCTTGAACTCATATTGAAATATAAAGAGACCAAAAACTAGTCTATGAGGAGTTGGGAAACAATCTAAAGCAAGACACTGTCATTATTCTCCACACCTCGCTATAACTCCCACACCTTCCCCAAGCCCATGGCCCACAAGGGGACAATCTATGACACGACACTATTCAACCCGAGTATAGTTCAATAAAGAGGTTAGAAGTGAAGCAAAAAGGGAGGTTAGATACGCTTCTTTTCGGTTAACTCAAACGACTCAATGGTGATCCAAAAGAGTTTGTAGATGAGGATTGAAGTTGAATTTAGTAAAAGTATACATGTGGCATGAAGTGTTTGATTTGAATGATCTCTGCATGATGTGGCCATAATCTGTTATTTCGTTTATGTTAACGAGTGTGTAGCATTGCTCACCAAAACATGATCCCATTAATATCTCACGGCAAAGTAACTAATCTAGATTAGTAGATGTTGAATAGTGTGTGACATTGCTCACCACGTGTTATACTATTTATTTAAAATATATCATTTTAATGCATTGTTTTGGCTTTAACAATTGTTAAGATAAATTAATAAAGAGGAGAGCGGATATTTTTGTACCACTTAACAATTAACACTTTTTAGGGTATTTTATGAGGGAGTGCAAATTTTCATATCACATATTTAATTTTAACACTTATGGAGGTCCGACTGTATATGGTATAAGTTATATGATACTTAGAATCCAATGGAAGATTCAAAAAGTCCAGATGACTTTAAATTTTCCCATATGTACACTAGTATGTGTGGTCTAAAAATTAGCTCAATTATTTTTCTTAAATGTTTCCAAAAAGAAGTTTGGCTTTTGAAAATGCCAATATATGAAGAATGAGCAATTAGAAGTTGGTATTGATGTTTAACCCCTAAAATTTCTCATCCCTCTTCAGATTTGGAGAATTTCAAAGATGTCTTATAAAATGTAACTAAGAGAGATATTTTGAACTTGGTATATGAATAAAAGTTATACATAATGTATTTTCGATTCCATCCATTCATACGGTTAGATCTATGGTTGCTGTCACCAATATTTTTGTATAAAATTTGAAACTTAAAATTGAAAATTGTTTTGTGATTTAATTATGAATAAGATCTTGACAATTTGTGGATGAAATTTGTCGTGATTGGTTGAAATGTAATACTCTAATGTAGTGATTTTTAGAGATTTTTTGGTTGCTTAATTTTATGAGTTGACTTTTTTAAGAGCACTTTTACACTGAAATCTTTGAAAGTTTGGTTGAATCACTACAACATGAAAATGAGGCATAAAAATTTCACACATCATTTCCTTTATAATTGGATCACGCATGCATGAAGCTAACTTCCCATAACATATATAGTAAAAAATCCACGTTGCAAAAAGTCAATGGCGGATGAGAAAACTGTGTTTGATTCTGTACATCGGCCACTTTCTGGACAGTTGGACGTTTAGGGGTTAATCTACCTTATCATTATTGAAGTTCAATACTTGTCATACAATAATTGTATTATGGTTAACATACAAATTAGTTTTGAAGATTATCCATTGAAGAGATTATCCTAGGGAATTTGGCAACTTTTTTCTTATAGATTTGAAAAATATTCTAGCATCTTGATGAAGTTAAAAATTAATTGAATACCATAATTAACTCATGGAATATATTATGACTTTTCTAATGGATAAGGTAGAGATACTAGTAATTAAAATTATTATAACTAACCAGTCACAACTCTTGTTTTTTCCTACTTTAAAAGCCTAGGATTTCACACATAATCCTAATTCCTTATAAGACATGATCCTAAACCTTCCAAGGCATGATCAACATTTAATAGTCTAGCACAAAGTAGATTGTGCTTTTGTTGGAGAATGCAATGAATCCAATTTTAAAGAGCAAAAAAAATCATTGATTGTAAGAAGTTGTTTTTAATGTGCTTCTAATCTAATTAGCTTGCTTCAAATGTAATTTGTACATTATTTTTTTGAAGATGCTTTGAGTGCTCACAAAAATAGACTTTTTGGAGGGCTTTTACATCATTAATAAAAATAAAATGAATCAGAGCTTTGCATGTAGGTATGTTTCTATTTTATAAAATACTAATTTAATCTCAGTTTTTTTTTGGAGGGGAAGTTTTGTTCATAGCTACTAATTGGAGAAAACAATTATCTTCACACAAAAGCAATACATGTTCCCAACTTCAAAATGTATATCTTCAAAAAGATACATTAGAAAAAACCCAACCCCTTGAGTTAAATGTAACGTTCAAGTGTTAAAAGACGTCAAGGGAGATCATATAATATATAGATGATTGAAAAAAAAAATGCTCCACATAAATTAACCCCTAAAGGTCCTCACTTCTTTTGTAAAAGTCAAAGCATTACAATTTGCATACTTGAAATATTACATTGTATGATTTATAGTTTTTCATAGATACCGGTAGACAGTCATCAACATTCTGGAGATATGACAAAAAATTCATCATGATTGGAAGATATTTTCAATATTTTATATTCAAGATAGATAAAAGTTATGTTTACAAGTAATTAAAAAAACGAAAGTGAAGAAATGAAAAGAAACCTATGATTGGAGCATTCTTAAAAAGCCCTTTGTATTTTGGACACTCAAATTTCAGATTCCTCGACCGTGCAAAATCTCCAAATGAGTCTATTCTCCAATCCCAATGGTCAAAAGACGTATCATAACTTAACTTAAACATTTAACAAAAACACCAACTTCAACAAAGCTAAAACACTTGATTTTTGGAGCTTTGACCAAAGACCATCCAAAATATGGATGGTTGGTCCTTTAGGGGTCACTTTGAAATAGTTCCTATTGTTAATTCTAGACATTACTTTTGAGTGGTTGGTCTTAAAAAATGGAGGCCATAACATTCTTTAGCTCACCTTCTGAACACCCTTGGAAATTGTCAAAGAATCTGAATCAAAACCACAAGAATCAGAATCTCAAGAGAAATGTTGCTTTGATCAATTAAAGTCACGTAGGATGGCTTGTTTTCTTAACAATTTCTTAGTAGTGAAGCCACTTAGTGTAATACACGAGTCACGAAGCTCTTGTTATTAAAATTTTAAGTTCTAACTCCTCCTCTGATAAGTCTAGGAAGAAAAAGGTGAGTACTAACATTGGCTAAAAAATGTTATGAAACTTGTATTTGTTGCCCTTTGAAGCTTAAGACCCAATTATGCCTTGTCCTTCCTCTTCTAGTAAACTTTTACTAGACTTTACGAATAACTCTTACATAAGGGTGAAAGCACGAAAAAGTCTACCACCTCTAATCTCTGTGATGATTCAACAATGCAAGGTTTAAAAATACATTATAAATTTGAATTTCGTTAAAAAGTTAACAATAAAATAAAAAGTTGTTGTTTTATAAAATCTACTAATTTTTTTGAGAAAATGATCTTCAATAAGTAGTTATAATTTATTTTTATTGAAGTAGAAGTGGCCAAAATTGAAAAAGTAATAATGTACCAATCAACAAATTTGGTATAAAACAAACAAAAAATATATCAAAACTTATTTTTTTCTACTTATTTTTTGGACGAGGACCTCAACTATATCATTATCTCAAAGATCATAAAAACTATATTCATGTTGAGTGTATTTAAGGCCATCAATTTTGCAACCGAGAATGAATCGCCTCCTCCTGAGACCATGCGGGTCATACGTTGTACACGGCCAAAGATTCAAAGTATGATTCAACTTACAACGTATGATCTTCGTTATACTTCCACAAGGTAGGCAGCCTTCAGTATTCAACAAAAGCAAAGTGGCATCAGCCTTTAAGGCTGAATTTTTTTCCTATAAGCCTTCTTGCTAATGAGCCACATATTTCCCACCTTCACTGATCCAAGGTCACTGTCTTCATGAACATGGGCAGTGTCAACTTCAAGCAAGTTAACCCCTAAGTGCCCAAGGGTATTTTTGAAATGCTAGATGTGTCATAATGTCCATCTTACTCAAATTTTATGAGCTTCAATTTTTAAACATATGTAGAGCACAACAATAAGACAACATCCATATAGTTAAATTTTGGAAAAATGCTATGAATTATTTAATAATCAATTTATAAGAATTTTCTTCAAAAAATCATAAAAAGTACATGTTTAGTCATTTTGATTGGGAATCAAGTATGATAGGTCAAAAACATTGGTTTTATATGGTGGTTACCTTGTTCATGTTAGAACTAATCTTATTTGGTAGAAAACCTAAAGATTCCATTCCGGGCAGATTTTCAAAATTGTGACAATTTGAGATGTTGTCACTTTGAGGGCTTTAGAGGAAAATCGGTAAATGTTTTTTCAGAATTTCTTTTTGGAAAAGTTGCTCAGTTTCAATATCTACAAGGGAAAAAAAATGACTCTCAAAAATTGTTATTTTTGCAAAAGTTATGGATGCACGGTTATTTAGGCATTTGAACAAACAAGTTCAGCCCACTTTTTCCAAAAGTTATGGATGCACGGTTATGGATGTTGCAAAAGTTGGATGTTTGTTCAAATGCCTAAATGGGTATTGTTCAAATGCCTAAATGGGTTATGGATGTTCCAAAAGTTATGGATGCACGGTTATGGATGTTGCAAAAGTTGCAAAAGTTATGGATGCACGGTTATTTAGGCATTTTGGAAGAAGTGGGCTGAACTTTTTTTAAACTCTGAAATTTTGAGTCGACCAAATATGGTCGATTGGGCAGGTAGGGGTTAATTACCATGGGGACCTACAAAAATAGGAAGAACTGAAGTTCTAAACATGGCTCTTGAAAGGAGAACCACCAGCTGCTCCGTGGTACGACATGTTATAGAAGATGAAAACTAGATCTCATTAAAAAATGCTCATTTGATCTACAGTAGTTCCAAAAGGGGAACTTCCTGAACTGCTCTATTATGTTATGTATGTCTGATCCTCTGAGGTTAAAAAAAATGATAAACCAGTGATTCTTGCCGAAACTGGAAATAAGTTATACAACAGTGCGGTTGGCCCCAAGCAGGACAAGCAAATCAAATTTGAATATAATTACTCAACACTGACAACTGAGTGAGGGATCAAATTTGAATAATTTAATAACTTTTACTTACTCAACATTGACACGAAAATCGAATCTGAATATAATTACTTACCACTGACAAAAATGAACCCCTCGTACAAGGCGTGCAGAAAATATATTAAAAATCAAAAACTCAAAACTGGAGGAATCCCTGCTCATGGCTCACAACGAGCCACGCATCACTCTACCTGACCACAAACATATTCATCCATCTATTTTCATCCTCCGAATGGATGAAAACCCCTTCCCGACGCGAGCAGCGCGACCACAGCGCGACCTCCGCGTCGAATTTGAGGCCCTGGTGCTTGCCCGTTTTGTGACGGGAATCGTTGGATTTGTGGTGGCCGCTCGCCCACCACAAATTCAAAAGCAGTGGTTGCCAACTGAACGCTGCAAAATATCTTGTGCGTGGAGGCTCTCTAATCACCACAAACAGCCCCCCTGTCTTCTTCTTTCCCTGTCGTCATCGTCATTTCCACCACGCGCATCAGAAATCGACAGAAGATCCGAATTCAATCCGACCCAACTGAGCCCCTCTCTATAAGTTAGTCGTTTTCTTGCTCCTCGGTTGCAGCTCCTGAGGATACGAATACCCATTTAGGCATTTGAACAAACAAACGGACTCTTCACTCTGAGGTTGCCTGGGATTGATTCAAAGCGCACTTGCAACAACGGAAGATTGTTTATTTTTGGGGTTGAAGCACAGTTGCGAGGATTCGTTTTTTGGTTTGCGAGGAACCCGTCTCTGTTTTCTTGCGCGCTCCTGAGGATACGAAACTCATTTAGGCATTTGAACAAAACGGATTCTTCACTCTGAGCTTGCCTGGGATTGATGCGCACTTGCAACAACCGGAGGTCGAAGCAGGATTCGTTTTTTTGGCTCCATTACAGGATTTTAGGGTTTGATTTTGAGGTGAAGGCTTTGGAGTATTATGGTGGTTAGGGTTTGAGTTCGCAGCGATGGCGAGTTCTTCGGTGAGGGCGAGTGTGATACACAAGGCGGACCGTGCATTGTTGGGGTTTGTGAAAGAGGACCCCGATGGAGCTGGAGCCCCAAACGAGGTCGAGGATGTGGACAAAGATTTCATGTGCCCCATTTGTTTTCAAACAATGCAAGATGCGTTTCTGACGAGCTGCTGTGGTCACAGTTTCTGCCACGCGTGTATTTCCACGCATTTGAGTAACAAGAGTAATTGCCCTAGCTGCTCCCGCTACTTGACTGCCGATCAGCTCATTCCCAACTTCCTCTTGTCCAAGGTTAGTCTTACAAACCTCTTTACATTTGCCATACATTCAATTTATGGATGGTTTTTGAAAAGCTTAGGCTCTAGTCCTCACTTTTGTGCATCAGTGTGAGATCATCTCTTCTTCCTTTCCATTTTGAGCCCTGAGCTTCATATTCTTGATATAAACCCCTAAGCGTCCACTGCATTTTCTGTAGTGTAGGAAAATTGCACCCCTTGCTGCAAATCATCTGTTTGTGTGGAAATGACTTCAGTTTGACACAATCGACACTGTTGATCTTGTAGTATAGAACAAGACCTTTTAAATGATGTATTGCAATCAGAAAACCGAGGTCAAATGAGAAAATGCCACCGTCGCAAAGTTCAGTGACGCAGATGGCCATATTGGGCGTTTTAGACGATTAGGGGTTAATACTTTTAGATAGAGATGGCAATTGATTATTTTGCTTTCTATGTATGTAATCTAATGATCTAATAATCTAATGAATTAACATATATCCACTCTGACTTCAGCGTTTTGAGCTTGAAATGCATTTTTAAAACATTTAGTTCTGAGCTGAGGTTTAAATTCTTGTTAGCAGTATCAGAATTTTGAAGTCTCGTTTAAGAATTGCCTCTTATTCTAGAATGCAAGTTTCGCAGGGTGAAACTACCCCTTCCTGTATGAAATTAGAGGAGTGGTAATTGGAGGTTCTGTCTTATGATTCTCATGAGACAGAGAATATATTGAAATCGTTAGGGATCTGTTAACTAACATTGATTCTTAGAGTTTTGAGCATGTAGTGGAAAGCACGACTATGGCTGCTGATCTTTGAATGGAAAAGAGGTTGTCTAGAGTTACTACATCCTTCCACTATATGCAATTCATACATGATAAATATTTGATCTCAATGGTTTAGCTCTTTTACCCAAAGATTTCTCTATATGTCTCCCCGAAAATTTCTCTTCTAGATATGCTGCAAATCATGTGTTTGTGTGAAAATGACTTAAGTTTGACACGATCGACACTGTTGATCTTGTAGTATAGAACAAGAGCTTTAAATGATGTATTGCAATCAGAAAACCGAGGTAAAATGAGAAAGTGCCACCGTTGCAAAGTTCAGTGATGCAGATGGCCATATTGGGCGTTTTAGACGCTTAGGGGCTAAAGTGATGCAAATAGTATCCTCTACCATACAATTCAACATCGTATTAACATCGACAGGACTAAAATTCGTTTTACGGAGTAGATCCACTTACATTAGGTTTTTGTTTCCCATTAGTTAGATCTTTTGGTACAAGGGAAATTATAGGGATGGATTTCTTTTTCATTTAGTTTTTGTGAGACAGAGAGGTTTGAAAGCATTCTAGTCTGATGGTATATGTTGCATGTGAATTGCAGTTGATGAAGAAGGCGACAGTTTCTCAGTTACTCAGAAACTCCTCTCCTGTAGAGCATTTGCGCATTGCACTTAATCAGGTGAGTTGGATCTTCATGTCTTGTTCAATGATAATGAAAAGGGAGACTGTGATGGTTAGTTAAAAAATTCTTTGATATTGGAGCTAATTCGATTGATGCTGTTTGCAGGGAGTGGATATGCCTCTGAAGGATTTGGATTCCTTACTACAGCTTTTAAGCGAAAGGAAGAAAAAAGTTGAACAGGAGGAAGCTGAAACCAACATGGAGGTTCTTCTTGATTTCCTTCACCTATCAAGGCAACGGAAACAAGAAGAACTGCTTGAGGTGAGACGTTCATATGGGGCCTCAGTTTGAGTAGGTCATATGGCGACTTTTCTTTTGTTCGTTTTTTTAAGCTTTCTCATCAACACATGCAATATTCTTCATTGAGTTTAGTGATATATAATTTAACCCCATTTGAATCAATCGAACTGGTCATGTTGAAACCACGGGTCCTTTGTCCTTCAGGGGTTAAGTCGCCCAGTTTTGCGTTTAATTTTCTGTAGCAAACCTGAAAATTTTGTGTGTTATTGAGACAAGGCCCTGCTTGTAGTAATTGCTTGTTCACACCGAAGTATTCTTAGCAATTGCTTCCAAAGAAATGGTTTTCATTTAACCCCTAAAGTACCAAGAAACCTGAATTGCGCCTTGTGTTTTTTTAGTAGTCTTCACTCTTCAAGGATTCCAGTGATATAAAATTTGGTCTTACATGAATAAGATTTTTTTACTGAATTTGTCATTTTAAAACCATGAATCCTGACACTTGATTTTGGGGAAACAGTTACAGGGAGACCTTCATTGTCTCAAAGAGGACATAGCCACAGTTGAGAGGCGACGCCAGGAGTTGCTTAGGGCCAAAGCCAAATTCGCAAAACGAGGTCGCTTGTGTGCAGATTTGTCATCACCAAACTTGGACACAATTCCAGGGTGTGAGAATGCAAGCAACGGCGGTGCTATTTCCGTTTGGCGAGGTGGACAAGGAGGTGCCTTCGCTCCGCCCAGTGAACCTAAACTTTGGGCAGCAAATCCAAAAAAGAACATGGCACCTCCCATGGAAAAAAGGAACGGAGCGAAATTTCTGGAGAATCCGTTCCTTGATCCTCACGCTGAATCAGCAGGTGTCCACACAGTTAGCAAAAAACGTCGAGTGCTGGCACAGGTACATATTTCTCGTTCTCAAGACTATGCTATGCATTTAAGTTTTGATCTCGTCTGAAGTTGAGACTTCATTCACACATTTTATTATTGTTCTTTAAGGTTAGTTTACATTTGTGTGAGGACAAGACATTTGAAGAAATCTAGCGATGTGATTAGTCAAATGCTGGAACGTTGTCCTTAACCCCTAAAGGACCAATGATTCATGGTTTTCAATTGGTCATATTATGAAAAATACAATTTATATTGGAATTTTTTTTAAATCACTGGAATCAGTGAAGAACATTGCATGTGTCGGTGAAAAAATAAATAAAGGAAATCTACACAGCACCTACTTAAAACTGTTACAAAAACATGAGGCTGAATTTTGGCTTCTTGGTCCTTTAGGGGTTAAGGGCTTTACACTTTGTCTAGATAATCATGGAGAAAGAATCTTGATAAAATAGCGTGGATGCTTACTTTTTGTGAGTGGTCATATCTGTTTGACCATGTTGTGAAGTGTTCCAAATACCATCAACTTTCAAAATGGTTAAATGGACAAGACCACTTATTTGTTTTTAAATCTCTTCTCATCTTGTCCTGTGGTCTAGCTTTTTGTGAGGTATCTGATCATAAGAAAGTGATTTGATCATGCAGTTCGAAGATTTGCAAGAAGCTTATCTGATGCGAAGAAGGCAAGTTGCACGAAAGCAAAAGCACAGGCAGTTTCAGGAGTCGGTGAAGGAAGAGGCCGTCAAGGGCTCAGATAGCTTCCAGGACGGGCTAGAAGATTTTGAGTCTGTACTTTCAGCATTTACACGATACAGGTACGAGTCTACTGCATCTTCTTTATAAGTTTGTTCGTTTTGCTTATTGAGAGCTCGAACTATATTGAGAGGGAAAAATATAATTCAACAGCTTTTTACTATTTTCCTTTCTATTCGAAGATAGCTTGCACTCGTTATTGGTAGTATGATGGGCTATTTATCCCTCATTATCCTATGGAGCTAGTTCTTTACCTCATTCTAATGTAATTGTGATTCTGTTCATGAACAGTCGTTTCCGTGTCATTGCTGAGCTTCACCACAGAGACCTATTCCACAACTCCAACATAGTATCCAGGTGAGATATTTTGGATTTAAGATTCTATTTTCCTCGGCTTAGTTTTTAGTGGTAGCCTTCAGATAAAAGTTAGCCGCTGTTTAAATGGCATGAGTATTATGTAAATGCCATGATTTTTCCTACATTGAGACTGTGGTTCTTTTCTTTTGCTAATAAGTTGGACTTATGAGTTATGTATTTATTGAAAGTGCTGAGTGTCCTGGTTCATTTTTCAGTATTGAATTCGATCGAGATGATGAGTTCTTCGCGACAGCGGGTGTATCTCGACGCATCAAAGTTTTTGATTTTGCAACAGTATGTCACAATTATTACCTCAACTTGCACTTCTATTTGAATTAGTTAATACCTTGGGTGATATTGTTGACACCATTTAAATAATGGTTTGTTTGCGGTGTAGAGCATACTTGCAAACCATTTGCCACACAATGTGGGACTAACGTACAAAATTGAAATGAAACAGGTTGTGAACGAGTTTGCGGACATTCACTGTCCAGTGGTGGAGATTCCAACTCGGTCGAAACTGAGCTACTTGAGCTGGAATAAGTATGTGAAGCCTCTGATCGCCAGTAGCGATTACGAAGGCATTGTTACTGTATGGGACGTAAATACAAAACAGGTAAGAGAAGCACATAACATTTTGTTATTGTGAATACATAATGAGTTTTGCTATCATGTTAATATTTAGAGTGATAGCTTCGTTACTTGTGTCCCTAATATGATTTGTTGCATTCTACAGAGTGTTATGGAGTATGAGGAGCATGAGAAGCGTGCTTGGAGTGTTGATTTTGCGCGAACAGAGCCATCTATGCTGGTTTCTGGAAGTGATGATGGAAAGGTAAAACTAGCTTTAGTTAAAACTCTTCTGTTGCTCTGTTAATTGATGGTCTCTGGGCTAGATAATTTATGATATTTCTGGTACTTGATTGACTAAAATGAGTGTTGAAATTTTCCAGGTGAAAGTGTGGTGCACAAGACAAGAGAGCAGCGCCCTTACCTTGGATATGAGGGCGAACATTTGCAGCGTGAAATTCAATCCTGGTTCCAGTAACCACATTGCAGTAAGTTCCCATTTTTCATCTTATGTGATGTCATACTTGGTTAGAATTTGATCCAAGGTAGCAGATTATTATCCTATTTAACCCCTAAAGGACCAAAGATTCATGGTTTTAAAATCACAAATTCAATCAATCATATTTTGAAAAATATAATTCAGATGTGACCAAATTTTATATCACCGGATTCAGTATGTGTTGGTCAAGAAACAAATAAATTTAAAGAAAAGCAAGTCCCCGTAGGATGTACTCAAAACTGCTAAAAAAAACGAGGCCTGATTCGGGCTCCTTGGTACTTTAGGGATTAATGCAGCCAACTATTGTATATCACCCTAACTGAGATTGTCAATCTGCAACATAATTTACTGAAGAAAGGTGGCCTTAACCTTGTCTGTTGGAATGTTGCCAGGTTGGTTCTGCTGACCACCATATACATTACTTCGACTTGCGCAATGCAAGTATTCCACTCTATGTATTCAAAGGACACCGAAATGCTGTGTCTTACGTGAAGTTTGTATCGCCCACCGAATTGGCTTCGGCATCTACAGACAGCACGCTTCGGCTTTGGGATGTTCAAAGAAACCTTCCGGTATGCCATCAAGTTCTCCATTTCAATACTGTCCAGAAATAATCTTCCTATTTTTTTGGTTTTTTTTTTTGCAATGTTTGCTATGTTTTATACTTCAAACGTGAGCCTTTTCCACTTCAAACAGGGCGGACAATGAGAGTGACACAAAAACTACATACTACTATTAAAGATGAACCTTTTTTCAAGTATTGTTACGGTGTTTTTTTGGCAAATAAAATCGTTAAGTTAAAACACGCCAAAAACTAGGACAGTTATTTCTGGACAGACGGAGTAGTGCCGAGGACTATCTTAGTTTGAACATCAGAACGGTATGCATGTGATTGTAAGCTGATGGGACATGTGTGATTTCTGATATTGATCATGTTTGCTGCAGCTTCGAACCCTCAGAGGACACACCAATGAGAAGAACTTTGTAGGGCTGACTGTCAACAGTGAATATATCGCGTGTGGTAGTGAAACAAATGATGTTTTTGTGTATCATAAGGTATGAACCACAACTGATTCTTTGTTGCAATTTAGCCCTTCTAGAGACTCTAACTTTCTTTTTGTACAGCACCTTTCAATCAATCTCTGGGTTGTAGAATGTCATGGATGTCTGGGTTATAAAAAGGGAGGAAATCTCTCTAAGTTATAGAAAGTCTTTAGGACATTAGAGTTATTCTTCACCTTGATTTTGAAGAATCTACCATGAATTTCTTGGTGCCCAAACAACTTTCATATGAGTTTGAAGACTACCAAGCTCGTACACACCTAATAATGATAGACCACCAAGTTCTTCCATACCTTTTAACTATTTGGAATGAACAAATAAGAGTATATTAAAGCAAAATTCATGATAGATTCTTCAAAATCAAGGATAACTTTATTGGGTAACCCAAATATTTTAGTGAAAGTGGCAACTGACACCTCACTAGTGGGTCTCTATTTTCATGGGAGGTAAAAGGACCACGCTAGAATTGGTTAATAATGAGTTTTAGGATAACTTATCACTAATTGCATGTGCCAGTATCACACTCGCATGATTCTAAGACTACTTTCAGTGATTTTATGAGTTTTAGGGCAAATTATTAGTAACTGCGTACCGGTATTAGGGCAATTTATTACTAACTGCGTGTCAGTATTACACTAGTATTTTAATGTCATGGCTCTAATATTATTTTTGTAATGTACAGGCAATGTCAAAACCAGCTTCCAGGCATAGATTTGGGTCCCAGAACCCTAAAGATGGTGACGATGATGGTTCACACTTCATTAGTGCAGTGTGTTGGAAGAGTGAGAGTCCTACTATGTTAGCCGCAAACTCACAAGGCACAATTAAAGTTCTCGTATTGGCTCCTTGAAATTTGGCTCCCTTCTGGTTTGTGCTTGATTGACAATCTTCTTGATGTCCTTCTGCTTCCAGTTCACAGTTCAAAGTTCTTGCTAGCAAGCTTGTAAATTGAAGTTGGGTTCATTTTTGCCTTCACTTTTAGAGCATTTAAAGGATTTGCTATCCAAATAAGGAATTGCATTGGTTAAAGAACCAAGGATTCATGGTTTTAAAATGACAAATTCAATTGATCATATTGTGAAAAATATGATTCGCATGGGACCAAATTTTATATCACCAGAATCAGTGAAGAACGTTGCATGTGTTGGTCAAGAAACAAATAAATTTGAACAAAAGGAACTTAAAATTGCTAAAAAGAACACAAGGCCCAATTCAGATTTCTTGGTCCTTCAGGGGTTAAAGAAATTTAGGCCCAATTAACCCATTCATCTCTCAGGGAATGCTGCAAACCTTCCTCAAACATCACCAGTGTCTGGAAAAGGAAAAAACAAATGAATAAAATAAAAGAAAAGAGCCGTTTTACAACTTGGATCATGAAATTGGTCTACAAAACTGATAGGAGACCCTATTCTTCCGTAGCAAATATGGTTACCAGAGCTTGGGTGTCATCCGGATAAGACTATTTGAATTTAAGTTTTAAGCGGATAGATATACCACAATTACAAATCTATGTGAAGTGACATGCGGCGTACAAAATAAGGGGTAGTAACTGCAATACCGCTATGTAAATATGAAGATTGGGAAGGTTAAAAGCTTACAATGGGTGTGAAACACTGCACGGTACAAACAGAACCACTAGGATGATTATTCCAGGTACGAAAAAATCAATGTGGATTGATGCTGCTAATACAAACATGTGAATTTCATCAACTCAGTATCTTACATGCACAACTTCAGTGAATTTCAAAATTGAAATTCGGTATATCCTAAGCCGATTTACTCTAGCGTAGTTCCATGATCTCCTCGGACACTGTACAGTACTTATACACATTGCTCTTGTGGATGCAAAAAGCTCACACCTGTAAGCGGTGTCAAAACAGAAAAGTGAACGGTTGAGGAAAAAAATATGAACATTTCCACCAACCTGGTAAAGAGGATGAGGCTTTCTAGAGCAGGTTTTCACGACCATTGGCCATAAAACTCAAAACCACCCGTGCTCCACTCCCAAGCGCTTCATAATGTTGAAATCAATTGTCTAGTTTTTGGTCACTGGGTTTACTCATTGATGCTCCCTCAAAGGGTGAAATTTTAGCAACTTAGGTGGTTTGACCTGGAAGAGAAAACCAATGTCTAGTCAGAGTGATAAAGTATTTCTCGATAGTTGCAACCTCGTCAATCCTACTTCAATATAACAAGACTAACACACTAATAATTGCAAAACATCACAACCTGCTGAACGTCACAAGCTGAGGATGAAAGAAAAAATAGAAAATAACTCTTTCTGATTTGACCGGAAACACATTCTGAAGAGACGGTCTATGCTACAATTTTTTACCTATAGATTTTCTCCAGAACGGATCTTCGTTGTTTGAGTAAATTTCGAAAAGCTGTTTTGAGTGGTGAGCAGCAATGGATTGACAAATCTTGACTGCCCCCGGGAACCGAGCCTCTAAATCCGTAGCAGACTTCTTCAGCTGACCGGACTCGTCTCCATCAATAAGGAATTCAGCTATGTTGGAGCCCCTGGCATAACAGAAGAATTCTGCAGTCTTAATTTCTTGTTTTAAGGTAGGGAACCCATTTGCATGGATCCCTTTCCCGTGGGTTGAAAAATCACATAAAGTGTCATCCAAACACGCAACTTATAAGAAATGAGATATACTTCTAGGTTCGATCAAAGTCAAAGGTACATTGTCGAAACAATACTAATGGTTCAACAGTGGTCTCGGCTCGTGGTCTTGGCTCATGATTGGGACCCTAATACTTCAAACTTCAACATTTTGTATCTTATTTACATGTATCTTACACTGTAGCAGCACTGACGAGAAACTACTAATAAAATAATTCAACTTTCCAACCCTCTTTGTTTGACCCATCTGAAGTTAGAGAAAATTCTCTGCGATTCCTCCGATATGCTTGACTTATACATTGGAGGAGGGTGTTTTTTGTATCCATGTGATCCCCAAGGCAGTTCCACATGAAATTCATATAGAAACAGCTGAAAGCCACCAGAATGGGTTTCTACCTTATATTGCCAAATTTGCAGCACAGAAGAGGAACATATATTAAATGAGATTAGAAAATGGAATCCGTTTTACCTTTGCGCATTCATCCTATCAAAACCACGCCCATTCCTGTGCAGCGCGCTTCCTAAGTATTGTTCATCTTTAGTTTGCTGACGGTAGAGTGCACAAATAGCCTCCAAAGCGATATCAGGATTGGTTTGTATGGCTGCAAGCAAGTCCCCCTCAAATTCCCAAATCCGGTTTTGCCTCTTCCTGACAATCTTTTCTCTGAAAGTACCCTGGCTGCCACTGTCCTCGCCAAAATCAGAGTCAGATATTTGTTCTTCACCACTGGAAACTCTCTCTTCAGAACTTGAGCTGTTATCGACAATGAAGTCACTCAAGGAGTCCTGCTCATCGTCATCGTCATCATCATCCTCCTCGTCATCCCGTGATTTCCTGAGAAGATTCACTGCTTTGTCAGAGCTGCTGCTACTCTGTGGGATTTCACTGCTCTCCAATCCTTGGGGTTGAGTGTGCTTGTTGCGAGTGGGCCTTACCCTACGTCTAAGGGAAGGGCCAGGCTCTGAATCAGAGGTTGAAATTTCGATAATGTCCTTTTCCCTTGGTTTTGACGGCCCATATGTCTCTTTGGAGCTTGCAGAAGACTCTGCAACAGAAAAATCCTCGTCACTGGATTCAATCTCATCTTCTTCCAAACGATTATTAGTGGTCATGGGAGCAAACTGTTTCAACCTTTTGCTCCTTCTGAGCCCCTCTTGCACAGGTTCTTCTGTAGCATCTGCACGAGGTAATTCAACACTCTCTGTAGCACTTGGTAGTTCAACACTTGATTTCCTCCTCAGTCTATTGAGAGAACGTTTGGGAGTCCCCTCACGATCCACTTCCGGGTCCTCAATGGCAAGCTCTGATACAGTAATTCCACCTCCAAATTCCATCCCTACAACAGCTGCCCTGCCAGGCGACTCAGGTGTGACAGTTTTTTTCTGCACAGGGGTAGCTGCTACATTGTCAAAAGAAGCCTCAAATAATTTTTTCTTCGACGGGGGTGAAGTGACATTGTCTTCATCATCACTCGCAGCCTGGACTAAGTTGAGCCTCCTCCGCTTTCTCGTTCCATGACTACTCCCAGTGTTAGCTGGCCTTAAATCACGAGAGGATTGACTCCCACTGTTGGCTGACATTTCATGAAAAGATGGCTCAGGATGGTCAATGGGTTTGGGTGGTGTCTCATAGCTCTGGCTTTCCTTGCCGTGTTGGTGCACATCCCCTTGTTTTTGAGTTCTCAGCTCCAAAAGTTCTGTTGATGTTTTCCCGATGTTTCCACTTTGGACCTCAAGATCACAGCCAGTATTGCTGAGTCCAGGATTGAAAGAGAATTCAGGTAATGATTCCAATTCAGGGATGACTGGAAGTACAAGGGTTTTCACTTTGAGAGAAGGCATAAGTCCAACATCTGGAGTGAGTCCAATTGACCCGTCCAACGAGTCAAGATTGCCAGAAGATAGTGCCAAACCTCCTTTAGCCTCTCCTGTTGGAATCTCGATAGTAAGGTCTACATTGCCAGGAATACCATGTGATATTTGTCGAAAGGGAATGAGTTGGGCTGGAGTTTGAGGAAAAATTTCGCCTGTGTCCTGCATAAGTTCCTCCTGTGAGTATCCCAACTTACGAATTCCACTATCACTATAAAGCATAAGAAAAATACTGTATGCATAACACATTGTGTGAATCCCTACTGATGACATAGCAATTACTGTGGGCCAAACTGATTCTTATAAGTTTGTTTTACTTTTAGCTATAAGTTCAAATTAGATGTATCATTTTTTAACTTAATAAAATGAGTCAGTATAAAGTCATGTACAATTTAGTTCTTGACACATTAGAATTTCTTTCACGAGCAAAAAGTTACACCAAGATGTAAAGCCCACAGTAAGAGCACTTTCTGTTATAGCAATGATCTTTTTAGTCATATGAAAAAATGCATAAGCTACAGAGCCATACATACCTGAGAGACTATAGGAGGTTCTGCACTTGTTGCATGTACAGGGGCATGTACAGGGGCATGTACAGGGGTATGACTTGATTGAATAGTTGCACGAAGAGACCGATTTTCTCGCTTCACTTCATCCAGAAGGCAGTGGATCTCTCTCTCACGACGCAGAGCTAAATCCAAGTTCTCATTTGCAGATTGATCTCGCTTAATTACTTCATTCTTTAGCTCACTGACTTCACGCAGCAATGCAGAGAGAGTACTTTGTGCTATTTCCCACTTCTTCTTATGCTCTGCACACATTTGACAACATGACTGTGTAGCCATGTTGTTCAAGGGAGATACTCCTACCTGCTGTTGCTCATCCGCTACAAACTACAGAAATTCTGAAGGCCATCCTCTGCACCAACGCCAAAAGAATATGAACATCAGGGAACAAAGGTTGATATCAGTGTTCATTCTCTGCTCTCCACTGCAGCCTATTCCAAGCCTCATCACTTATCATAAGGTAGAGGTATCGAATTGAGACAAGCACTTAAAAGCAGAATCCTAAAATCTTGCACAATGCATGCCGGTATTGCAGTTATATAGACAGTTTCAGTACATAAGATTACCACTTCAACATAAGAATACGTCACCATTTTAGGTCATCTACCAACAAAACTTTGCATCTTAATGACTTTTGCATTCAGTATCCAAATAATGAATTCTCTTTGCTTTCCTAACAAGAACATATTAAAATTTGACCAGAGCTGTTAAATTGTTGGTTACATTAATGCAAGATCCGTCGAATTTCAGAAGCGACGTTACAAATCACCAAAAATCCTACCACGATAAAAACAATGTCCTCGTCAAAGCTCCTGCCGCTCAACCACTGCGTCTGTAATTATCACCATGATGCCATAAACTCTACGAAACCCTAAACAATCACATCAAGAAACAAATCCTCCCGAGCACGAATTCGCATGCAAAAACCTCCCGAAAAAATTCGACATTACCCCAACAATGCGCTACGACCACAGAATACACGACTGAAGCCTCCTCTTCCCTAAACCATCTGAAGCGCAAAACCCAAAATACTGGTTCTAAGGAAAAGGCAGAACGAGGCCTCACCTGTGACCGAGAAATTTCAATTCAATTACAGAATTCAAGCTCCGAAACTCCTGTCCCGCTGCTGCGTTAATTTCGAGAAAAATCCTACTTCGGTGAGTGCCTATGGTCAGACTTTCAAAAGCCGCAGAACTACTGGAGTTCCAATCCGCAATTTACGAGCATTTTCTACCCAAAAAATCCGGGAAAAATTCCTCCACGATACTGATGTTTTCAATCTGTTCCGGTGAGAACGTTTTGTGTCAATTGCATGCAGAAATGAACGATTTTCGTGCGGGTTTGAAGTGACGGAGGGGGAGGCGATGCGGGCGGGAAGAATACAGAGTGAAGAACGAGGCCAGCGGCGGAAAAGCAAGGCGATGAATTTCAGTTATTCATCTGTAGATGGATGTAGACGTTCATCCAAGACGAGGAAACTTCTTGCGAGCTTCTTTCTGTGTGCCTTGGAAGTGTCGGAGGGCAGGGTACAAACTACAAAAGGACCACTGTAACCCTTAACCCTTTAGTGCCCAGGTAACCACTAAGTGGTCACTAGATCACCAGAAAATGAAATGCTGTAAAATCAGTGAACGATCTCAGTCTGGTGTCCGAAGTTCAGATGTGTAACTTTTGATTCTACAGATGATGCCAAAAGAAATTTTGGAATCTGACTTTCTTAGATATCCAAATACCCATGTACAAAACACCAAAATACTGCAAATACCTCAAAATACAGCAAATACTTACAAATACAACATATGTACTATGTTGTATTTCTAGTGTTTGGAAGTCTGTTTTCTCGTTTTTGTTTTTGGATTGTGTTCTCTTGTTCATGTTCCATTAGTGTATGTATTCCGATCTTGATCCATGTACCAACTCCTTTCTTATTTTAACATATAAATTGTTGTCCTAAACCGTACATGGATAAGTCACTCTCACTTATAAAATTCACAATAATTATGTATGAGTCCGTTCTTGATATGAAAGATTGCAATGGATAGGTGGTGGCACAGGTCATTGCTAAACATCTTCACTTTCATGTTTGAAAATTTAACCCAAATTCTAATTAACCTTGAAGTCACACACCCCCGAAATCTCATTTCTGAGTGTGCATTATACGGTTCAAAGACACACTATGATCTTCCAATCCAACGGTCCAATCTTATCAAGATTTAACTGACACTTGTTTCATTAAGCTATGCTTACATTTATACGGTTGGATCCTATTAATAGTATCCCGAATTTCAACAAAGAAAGTTTTTAAAAAATATCACCCAAAAACTATGATTTCTCCAGAACCACCCTGGGCACTAAAGGGTTAAGCGTTCACACTACAATTACTCGGTCAAATCTCATCAATTTCTCACTTTTTAAAATATACTATATATTTTTAGTATTTTTTTCAAATGATTTATTGTTAAACCAATTTACAATGATTTTTCATAATTATTTAAATAAAGATGAATTTTATAAGAATTTTCAAAGTTTTTCTCTTGTAATAATCATAATAAATAATCATAATAATCACAAAAATGTCTAAAATAGTATGAAATTTTTAGGAAAAATGTAAATAATAGTGATGAACAACACAATATAGGTGGCATGTTTCTCGAGCTCACATAAAAAGAAATTCGATTAAAAAACTTTTTATGCGGTGTATATTGGAATTTTAGGGTTCTAGGCTTTAAAGTGCCACAAAAAACGCAATTTTAACAATTTTGAAGAATAGTAAATTGGGTTAGAAAGTAGAAGATAGCTCCCACACTTTCCTAGTTGAGACCGTTTTCATTTGAAACTAGGAACTAGATGAAAATTAACGTTTGACTATAAATGATCAAACATGGCCCCATGGGGCTCCTTGCACACTTAGGGATTAATCCCCAAAACACCTGAGGGGGTCCCCACCCAAAACAACCTCGTTTTGGACATTTTCGTTGATGATTCTGAATGCCTTAAAAAAACCCTAACATTCCAATTGTAGAATCTTGTACTCCTAGGACTTATAAGCCATCCCTAAAATTTTCAAAACATTTGACTCTATGGATGTCAAGATAATTGCAAATGAAGCTGAGATTTTGAAATTTCAGGCATTGAAAAATCCGGGTAGCCTTGCTTTGATGACTTTCAAACCCCCAAAAAAAAGTTAAAATGATGTGCCATTTTTTACCATTCTCAAGATGAGGTAGTTAGCAAGATGCATTACTCAATTTGATATGATGTTCAATTGATTAGCATTATTCCAGAGACCTTGTAATGGGTGGAGGTATAAAGGGAAGCAAGAGTTTTTGGCCAAATTAGATTATCCCTTCAACTCTCTTCCAATTGAAAGAGCCCACAACTCATGGCATGCAACTCATATAGGCTGGTGTCAACATCTTTTGAAGTGCCCAATGAATCTCATTGGCTTAAAGTTTTTAGAAAGCCTAGTACCCGAAGTGTTGAAACTTCTTGAGGTGTTTCACTTTGAAAATTTCCCCTAAGTGGAGTTTTGATCACATGGACAAATTTCCAATTGCATTGGAAAGAAGACGTGTTTACCTGCACCATCATTTTAAATTTTTTTTTAATTTTTTTTTTTTGAATCTAGGCAGCTCGGTAAAATGGGCAGTAACCACAAAATGGTCTCTTAGGAGCTTAGAGGTTAAACATCTGGCCTATGACCATAGAATCATGCTTTTACTTGTCACAATCAATTTTTCTACTATAAAAAAATATGAGAATTCAACTTTATAGTTTAATAGATAAAGCCTCGTGTACTACAAACCATGAATTTTTCATAAATTTTGGTGAAAATCTAAAATTACTATGATTTTTTGAAGTGATTGTAAAGAAAATTCATATCAATTACAAAATATACTAAAAAATTCCAATTTTTTTACCAAAGATGTAAATTGCAATAAAGAAAAGTACAGTAAATGAAAATCATCCATGTATTTAAATTTAGAAAAATGTTACACTATGGTAATATCTACCAAACTTGTAACTCTAATAAAACACTCAATTTTCAAAGTTTTCCAAAAATTCAAAATGGAGTAGAAACTAGACTTGGTAAGCTTCATTCTGTTAGTTAAGTTCAAATGCAATAGAACTCAATTTCATGGTCTAAATTTAGTTTAAGCAAGAAAAAACAAAAAATCCAAAATACACTACATGGTGAACCGTTTTTACGACTCTTTGTGTAGTTGGGACCCCATGTAAAATCCAAAAATAGCTTGAATGACCTTAATTTAACATATAAAAGTGGCATGACCAACGAAGAGCCTTCAAGAGAGAATTTGGATGAAAATCCCTTCATCTACTCTGTAATACTTCAGTCCACTTAGAATAAGTTACATCCATTTACCAGTATATAGTTGCAACGACGTTTAAGAATTAACCCCTAAGCATTTAAAATGCCCAATATAGCCATTTGTATCCCGGATTTTGCAACGGTGACATTTTCTCATTTTACCTCGGTTTTTTTTATCTCAATATGTCATTTTAAAGCTCTTGACAAGATTGACAGTGTCGGTCGTGTTAAATCGAATTCATTTTCATACAAATAGATGATTTGCAGCAGGGGTTCCAATTTTCCTAAACTACAAAAAATACACAGTGAATGCTTAGAGATTAACCCTTCTAATCCAGGGTAGTTATGGAGAAACCACAAATTTCTAATGATTTAAAAAAAAAAACTCTCTGTTGAAATTAGGGATATTGTTAATAGCATTCAATTGTATAAATGTAAGCACAGCTGCCAATTAAACCTTGTTAATCAATTAATCAAACAGGTGCCAATTAAACCTTGTTAAGATGGATTGTGGGATTGAAAGATCATAGTATGTCTTTGAACCGTATAATGCACACTCAAAAATGAGATTTTGGAGGGTGTGTGACTTCAAAGTTAAATATAATGTGGGTTAATTTCAAAAATGAAAGTCAATTTGTAAAGATGGCCTTTACCTTAACCCTTGAATTTGTTTTTGCCCAATCAATCATTAAATCAAATTTCATCTAATTAAATAAGGAAAGGCAAGAGCAAACGAAATGAAAATGGTGGCTTTTATTTACAAACATTGGACTCTTCCATTTCCAAACCTAATCCAACCCTTTATCCTTTATCTTTGTAGTTTTTCCAAACTAAAGTTGATTTAAACTTCTTCCGCGGCATAAAGTTTATTTATGTTCATTCCTAACTTTTAAATTCAATCCCAAGAATCTTCAATTTTGTTCATTTAATCATTGAAACAAATGCTCGAACAAATGTCAGTTAAACCACATCAACGAAGAGCAATAGCAAAAGACACAAAAACAATGGCTTTTTCTGTTTGAGAATCAAGCTCCTCCCCTCTAAAATGGTGTTAGAAGGTTTTGTTTTGTGGTGAAATGTCATTTAAGGTGTTAGAAGGTTATGATGAGTGATGCTAAAGGTATTAGAAGGTCTCTCTATTTGGTTGTTGTTTCTATAGCACTTCTACATCACATTTTTGTGGTGTTTTACATACGCATTTACACACGTACAATAAGAATATACTAACA
Source organism: Pohlia nutans (assembly GCA_022496805.1). NCBI lineage: Eukaryota > Viridiplantae > Streptophyta > Bryopsida > Bryales > Mniaceae > Pohlia > Pohlia nutans. The sequence goes on from CM040097.1 coordinate 17,478,723, forward strand.
ATACATTCAACATACAATAAACGCACTTTATACATTTTACATTGGACCCAAGTGTAAAGCCATTGGGTCCAATTTGTAAATCCCATGAGAAAAGGCTCGTTACCTTAGAGTATCTCCACCAACAACTCTAAATTGCACTTTGAAGGCCATCCAAAAATTACAGAGCATAGTTTGTAGTTCCCCACCATCATCAATTAGACTTTGAATATAGTAAATGGCATAATTTTGGAGGGAAATCTTTGGACCCAAGCATTAGGCTCCAAAGGAAAGTACCGGTTTTGAGAAACCAACTCCTACCTTGGATTCAATGGCCACTTCAATAAAATACTGATTTTTTGAAACACTCCTATTAGACAACTAGAAGTTGAAGTGCATCTTAAAAATTGGACGTCCTATTGGACTGGACCTAAAGGCTTTCCACTTGGGTCAAAGTTCAATCACAACTCAATCCAACTTTAAAAACCCACAATTTGGACCCAATGGCTTTACACTTGGGGTCCAGGTACAATTCACATCATTATTTTATTCAACTTCTCAAGTCTGATAGATGGGTTTATTGGATTCCATGAGAATTGAACCCAGACCTAATGGCCTAAGTGTAGTGAGTTTAGAGTTTAGAATACCATGTCTAAAATGCCACAAAAATTATGAAAAGTAAGAATGTGCCATGAACAAAGTAAGCTTTCCATTTCCTACTCATTTTGCTACAACTTGGGGTTGTTTTTGTAGCAACTGCCAGAGAATGTTGACCAGTTGCTGCTCTTCTTTCACAGCTGCTAGCTCTTCCTGGTTCAGGCCTTTCATTTCCTCTACTCGCCTACCGACAACGTCCTTCAGTTGGGTAGTGTCATCAAATTTCCCTCCACTCTTACAGTCTTGATGGCGAAGAATCTCTACCAAAGCTTGCAGAGCAGCTTGCCGCACATCACGATCTGAGCTACTCGCCAAGCTTGTCAACGACGCAACGAATCCTAATTGAGTTGCTACATTATGATCCTTTGGATTTGCTTGAAGTAGATACTGCATCACCTGCAGAGCTTTCCTGCATTTCCAATGGTACTCATCTCCATAAGAGAGCTGTTCTGAAATATGGAAAGGCATGATAACTAACCAATGTAAAAAAACAAACAAACATTGATGGACGATGTACACTGTAATGCAATCAAAACTATTGCAAATTCTGTCTAGCCATTACCGAATCAGATGCAATGTTCTTCATTGATCAACACATGCAATGTTCTTCAAAGATTCCAGTGATATAAAATCTGGTCCTATCTGAATTATATTTTTCACAATACGATCAATTGAATTTGTCATTTTAAAACTATGAATCCTTGGTCCTTAAACAAGCGGAGGCTGCATACCTCTGAAATCTGGGGTCCTCCGACGCAAGAGCCTCTCGTAAACCCGCATAGCCATTAGAACGCCTAAAGGCATCAGTCGCTACTTTATTATGTCTGATTAAAGCTGTCATAAATCAAATAAACAAAGTCAGGATGTTTCAGGGAATCATTCCCATGACAACTTAACCCTAGGTGCCAAAAGTGGCCGCTTCCATATCTACAGGAGTTGAAATAAACCATTTAGGAAGCTCCAAGGAGGGTAACAAAATGAAGGGATCTTACCCTACATTTTTTAACAATAGAATGTGTTTTTGAAGGTTACTTTGATTCTTGTTTCCATTTTTAATAAGGGCACAGAGGGGTTAGATATCAGGACCTCAGCAGTTCACAACCTTTGAAACTTAAATTCAAACTTATTATCACCATGAGGAAAGCAAACACAGAATATGGAATGGAAATACACTAACTTACATGAGATGGCACCCAAGGTCTTTGTTCGCACTTTTATGTCATCGTCGGAATTGAAGTTCACCAACAATTTATCCAAACCGTTACAGTCCATCACTTGCTGCTGGCTTTTTGGATTATTCTGTACAATAGTGCTCAAAACTTCGGCTGCCCGAGTCCTTATCCCAGCATTTGGATTTTTCAGATAATTCAGCAAAGGCACCAGGCCTCCGATTGCATGCAAATCTGCAACGAAGAAGTATGTCCATATCAGGGAAAGAAAATCACTTGCAATATCGATACTGCAAAAAATTAAAAAAATCAAAGCACTCCAAGCTCAAAGATTATAAATGTGCATTAACAGCAGGCAATTGCACACATTGACAACTTTAGTACGTAATAGATTGCACACTAGAATGACATGAATTACAGAATCTGCATATTACAAGTGAATAAAGCATACCGTTGGCCATGTCGATGGACTCAACATGTTCTTGAAGCTCCTCCAACATGCCTGTTAAAATAGGAAAAGAATAAAAGGTTACATCAAATGATCTCACCAACTTAAATTGCAGGCAGAATTATCTCCACTATCCTAGTTCAACATTATGCATTAACCCCTAAGCGTCTAAAACGCCCAATATGGCCATCTGCATCACTGAACTTTGCAACGGTGGCATTTTCTCATTTTACCTCGGTTTTCTGATTGCAATACATCATTTTAAACCTCCTGTTCTATACTACAAGATCAACAGTGTCGATCGTGTCAGACTGCAGTCATTTTCACACAAATAGATGATTTGCAGCACGGGGTCCAATTTCCTACTCTACAGAAAATACACAGTGGACGCTTAGGGGTTAATTTTTGTAGGTTCAACTCCACAAAAATCTCTCACAAAACCCTAAACCCTAAACCCTGGAACCGGAAAATCATACCTTCAAGTTCTTCTACAGTAATATCCTGGGCCTCAAGGACCTCACTGGGCAGATTCATGACCATGGAAATCTCTTTCATTCGCTTCACCACGTCCACGGTCTGCGCTTGCATGGCCTCGGCGAAAAACCGCTTATCCTCCTCACTGTCGCAAAATTGTCCAAAAGGCGAATAAGCATCCTTAAACCCTAAATTGTTTTGTTACCTTAAACCCTAAATGTAATTCTCCTCACCGGATTTTCATTGTTGAAACAGCAAAACTCGCGGGGGCGCCAAATCACACACACACACGAAAAAAAAGAAAAAAGAAAAAAAAAAGAAGAAAGAGAATTATCATACCTTAGTTGTCGAGGAGCCTGTGTACCATCGCTATGAGCAATACTCCATTTCAACAGACCTTTCCAATCCGGCCCAGATCCGTCCATAGCTCGAAAACCCTGAACACTGATCCGCTTACCAGCTCAAAAACCTACCAAAACTCTCAACTCTGCACCAGATTCTTCACTCTTGAGCTCAAAATGACTGCACGAAATGCAATACTACAGGAAAAGACCTCGGTACAACAGATTATGAATGGTGATTGGGTATTATGAGATCGTCAATACGAGGACGGTGAACGAAGCTGCGAGAAGGTCTTGAAAGTTCCAGAGGGTACTATTTATCATCCATTTATGTGTACAAGACTTTCATCCACAACCTTTCATACACCTAAACCTCGTTAATATAGCCTTCTTTTAATATCATATCATATGATGCAATTAATTTTTATTTTCATTTTTAGCTAATACATTATACATTTTATAAAATGTATATAAAACAGAAGAGCAAATTCTTCTCAAAATCATCCAAACTCAAATAGAAGATATGGGCCATTTCCCGTTATCCTCACAGAGGGTCCCTGGATCCAAAAGAAGACATATTGGGGTATCGGGAGAATCGAACTCCCAACCTCTTGCACCCTATGAATCATACCACTAGACCTCAAAACCCATATTCGGGCAATCGATTAGAAAGAGGGCCGAAACCCAAGGAGGGGAAAAACCTCCGAATACAAAGTGGCCGGGAAAGCCAACCCTGAGCACCAAATCCAGAGAGAACGCTTTGAAGAACCTCAGAACGGAGACTCGAAATAGAGTCAACTAAGCACAAATAGCAAGGCTACAAATGAGACTCGAAACAGAGACAATAGCAAGGCTACAAGTGAAGAAAGCTACACGCAAGGGGACTTAGACAGCCATAAGAACTAGACCAAAGGGTCAAAGAGCCGACCAAATCGCGCTCTGTTGTGCTAGAAAGCGTGGAAATTGAATATCTTCCGGCAGTGACAAATGGTCAAGCTGAGAGGGGAGGATCCCCGCATTGGAATCTTCTTGGTCAGCTTCATCTTGAATATCAACCAACAGTTGTCCAATTATAGCTTCTGCCAGGTCATCCGCCTCATCTTGTTGCCGCGCTGGAAGAGCCTGCCCTTGGAAATAATCGGAGGGAGAGGATTGTTACTCAGAGACTGAGGATTGGCTGTCATCATCGCCTACAACACTCTTGAGAATGCGAGAAGAGGAAAACCTATTTGCCAAATCTCTAGAGAGGTAGTTCCTATAAGGGGTGGGGTTCCAACAAGGTTTACTTGCGACGTTAGTACAGAAGAGATTCACTTGACTCCAGATCGACGTGAAGGCCGATTCCATATCTGCATGCTTAGCTGGATCTCTTTTTTCCGGAACTTTTGGAGTTGTCTCCATGCTGCCATACCAACTTGTACAGTACATTGCCAAGACTTGTACAGTGCTACCCCGATGTGAAAAATTCCATCCTTGAGGTCATGATCGCAATGTTGGCACCAAATATACCATAGCAAAGCACATCGTATGATATGCCATGGGGTTTTGTTGTTGATTGAGCATGGTGTACATGTATCCCAGGTGATGTTGTCGTCGGAGTTGAGCGTTCCCGGTCCTGGACCTCGAGCTTGGGGACGACCTAGCTCGCCATGTAAGGCGTCATGCCAGCTAAACAGGGGGGTGATGTGTTTGTACGAGCCAGAATGGCTCGGAGTTTGTCCCACGCAGGTCTTACCGCCTCACATGAGAAGACACCATGTTCCGCCGTTTGTAGGTTATTACCAGAACATAGCGGGCAAATCCTTGAATGCCCAATTCTAATTCTCCATTCTCCTAGTGGCAGTCCTTCCGCGATAGTAAGCCAGACCATGGAAGAAATCTTTTGGAGAAGCCAGGGGTGCTAGAGCTTCTTGAAGAAGCTCTTATGTTGTTGGTATGAGTGCCCGCAATCTTCTATCCATTTGTCAAAGCTAAGTTGTCGGTACTGAGTTTTGAGGATAATCATGTACCCACGCTTGGTCGAGTACTCGAAGAAATTACCGGGTTTTATAACTCTTTGTCTTCTCCAGCGCCATTCCTTGGGGTCGAATAATAGTGTTTTGATTTCTCCGGACCTATAAACCTATACGGAGAATGAGGTATCCACTGGATCTTTGGGGTTGAATTCCAAAACTGTGTTTGCCTTGGTCCTGATGAGTACTCGTGCTTCAGTGACCTTCCCATGTGGCAGGAGTTCCAGATCCCCTTCTTCCTTGACGAGCTGCTCAGTGTGAGGGTTCTTGTGATATATTTCCGTGAGCCAAGTATCCTCATACGGACTAAGTAAATGATAGTGGACGCCTTTTAATAGAGGGTCATCGGCTTGAAGCCACATGCCCGGTAAGAGCACCTCCGGTGCTGCAATGTCCCAGTCGTTAATGGCCTGGATTACCCTTCGTCTAATAGCAGTGACATTAGGGGATTTGGTGACCCTGTGGAGGGCCGTGACGTCGAGCCATCTTGAGTTGTCCGAGGTCCTTAGGTCCACAATTGTATGTATTCCTTTGTTGGACCAGTTCTTAAAATTCAAGTTCCTCTCTACCTCGAATGGAAAGGAATTGTCTGGAACAATTTCGGAATTTAAATATAGATGTTGACGAATTTTCTTCGCTTGAGAGTCAGCCTTGGTCTTCATTATACCCGGTTGGATTGCAACCCATGCATTCCATATGGCTAATCATAAAGGTGACCCTTGTGATTTGATTTTAGGAGCTAAGCAGAGCCATGAGGTTGTAGTCCCCCAATCACCATCGCGTCTTAATCTGAGATTGTCAACCATGTGCCTGATTAAGGTTTTCCAGGGCTCCGGGCCAGAGATAAGGGCCCTGACCATCATTTTTGCCAAAAGGGCGTGGGTTTGTGCCATGGGATCAAAGATCTTGATACCGCCCTTAATCATGGGAATAATGGCAGTATCCCACGCCACCTTGGCTCTAAAGTTGTTCTTCGAATCTATCACTCCAAATGAAGTTGCGTACCAAGGCTCTGACCCTGGTAGGACCCCTTTAGAAAAGTCACAGCAACTAGTTAAATACCAGATGCTTGTAAAAATGACCTAGTTCGATACCATGACTCTGGCCGCCAAAGACAAACTTATTTGACTAAGTATTGAGTTTAGCTCGAATATGCTGTAATACCTTGGAATCCTTATCTGCTTGGTTTAAGTTGATTCCGAATGGGAATCCTAGGCACCGAGTAGCTTGGCCCTCTGCTAGCCACTGTAGGCCTTTGTCTACCCCTCAAGACCAAGTTTTAGGCCTGTCTGAAATCCATAGTGCACAAGATTTGTGCCAATTTAACTTCATCCCTGAGGCTTCACAGAATAATTCTACTACTTCGTAAGTTCTCTGTAAATTGATGGGATCCCCTTGAAGGAACAATGCGGTATCGTCAGCAAAGCTTTGAATACGAATCGTAGAGCCATTAGGTAACGTAAGGCCTTTGATTACATAGCAGGTGTCATTAATCATGTAAGTTAAGACATCTGAAAAGAATAGATACAGGTAGGATGCCAGAGGGCACCCTTGCCTTACCGATCTCTGCACCTGGAAAGGAGGTAGTTTTTTGCTGTTCACTAGAATAGAGGTTTCGGCGTCTCTGTACAAGGATGAAGTTCAAAGGATCCATTTTTCTAAGAACCCCAGTTTGGCCATTGTAGCTTCAAGAAAAGACCAATTAACACAGTCATAAGCTTTCTCGAAGTCCAGCATAAGGATGACGGTGTCATGTTTGCTTTCCCGAGCATAATTGATGGCTTCTGAGGCTAGTATGACATTATCTAATATGTTCCTTTCCTTTACAAAGGCAGTTTCTGTAGGCTGGACACAAACTGGGAGGATGGGTTGTAACCTATTTGCTAATGTTTTCACGATGAGTTTATAAATAGCAAGCAAAACCGAAATGGGATGGAAATTCCTTATGGAAGTCAGCGTACCTTCCTTAGGGATGAGTGAGGTTAATCCGAATTTGATGGATTCAAGGATGCGTCCCTCATCCAGGGATGAATGAGGTTAACCCGAATTTGATGGATTCAAGGATGCGTCCCTCATCCAGGGATTCCTAAATGAAATCTTGGAGGTCCTTTCCCACGTTGTCCCATAACTCCTGTATGAGTTCTTTGGGGATTGAATCGTGACCTGGTGCCTTATCTGATGGCATGTTCTTTAAGGCCGTGTGCACCTCCTCCAGGTTAATTTTAGCAGTGAATTTATCGTTCATTTCTTCTGTGATTAGGGAGGGGACGCTGGCGAGGCAGCGAGCTCTTGCAGCCTAGTTGTTCTTGATTGCCATATCATTTGCGTATAACTCCATGTAATAACTATATATATGAGAGTTGATATATTTTTCTTCCGTAAGCGACCGGCCCTTGTCCATAAGTTCGTTGATGACCGTTTTGTTCTTCCTATCCTTATGGAACTCGAAGAACTCTTTCGAGCATCTGTCGCACACCTGAATCCATCTGGCGGCTGTTGCGTTTTTGGAGACTTCGAGTTTTTGTAACCAAATGTCTTCTAGTGAGGCTTGAGCAGTATTCAGCTTTTCCCATGCATCAAGGTCCGTCCAGTCCTGTTCTAGGGCAGATTCGGCCTCTTCTACTTCGCAAAATTGCTCTTTATAAGTGTCTCTGGCATGTCTTTTTGGTCTGAGGAGATTTGGACATTTAGCCGTCTAATTTGCTCTAGAGCCACTGAAACTCTAGTGCCTTTGCTGTGGTCCCCTAGAAATTGCATGGCGTCTTGCCTGGCTCTAACGAATTTCTCCATCGCTAATTCGTTCGTTAGCAATCCCTTGTTGAAGAACGCATTCTTCGGAGGCCTCTTCTTACCCAATAGAATTGTTAAGAAAATACCAGCATGGTCTGATATGTAATCCAGGTGTAACTACGTTCCATAAGTGCCGCCCTTGGTACAAAGTATTGATGAGGTATAAAATTTGTCTAAGCGTGACCAACACTGAGAGGGTCGTTCACGTTTCCAAGTGTACCTTTTAGTTCCAATTCGTCTATATTCTTGCGAGTAGAAAATGTCTTCTACACCAAGTGTCAATGCCAGTCTAGACCAAACATTTAGTTCCCTATTCGACATATTCTTAGAATTGAAGCCTTGACTTTGGTCATCTGCTATCTCCGTCATATTGAAATCTCCGGAGATGATCCACTCTGCCTCCGGAAACTCATACTGCGCCAAGAGATTCCAAAAGTTAGTTCACGTACCTGTTGTAGTCGGAACATAGATGTTAAGCACACCTACCTTCAAACCCTTAAAATTAAGAATGATGTATTGTGTTCTCCCCTCGACGACTACTGCACTTTTGGTAAGGCAGGAAGCCACCTCCTTGGACATCGATATACCAATGCTTCCAAAGAACCTTGTTCTTTGTGCGTCATATAAAGCATTGTTCCAAATGCTTGAACCACCTTTAAACTGCAGCTGATTTGTTTGATTAAGGCAGTCTTCAATCGGGAGATGATGTTCTTGTAAGAGTAGTATTTGTGGTTGGGGATCTGCTTTACGTAAGAAATTCCTAATATCACAACGTTTTCTGATCCCTTGGATGCCATGTCCTAGGGTACGGACATTCCAGGAGGCAATCACCTGATTTGGAGGTATCATTCTGGTTGGAAGTTAGGGATTTTGTTAAGCTTGTGTTGCACTCGCTTCTCCTCATCAAAATCATCACCAAATCTTAAAGGATGTTTGTCGCGGAAGTCAAAGGAAGATCCTTGCTTCATCTTCTTTAGGTCAAGTCTCGGTGGTGAGGGGTCATTTTCGACCAAGTGATCTCCTACTAACCCCTTAAGATGATCCATAAGCGTGGCTGGGAAAAGCTGTAAACGCCCACTCTCTGCTGAGAGCATGATGTGGGTCTTGAGAGCAGGGCCCATCGGGCACTACTTATGTCGATCTGGTTTTTGTAAAGGAATGTCTCTTACTGGGATGGCCACAATGGAGATAACGACATAGTAATAGCTGCCTTGTCTGTCTTCAACCCAAGTGAAGTACCACGTCGCGTCATTCCACTGACGTATGGGGTTATATAGGTTGTGGCGATTAACAATAACCTTACGCAATGACAAAGAGGGCTCATTGACCAGGATCTGTTTGGCCTTATACCACTAGACCAGGTACCCAGTCCACATCTGTTGTCCTTTCCTTTGACCTTCCATGGCCTTTGGTCCAATGTCCCCTTCATTTAACCATTCTCTGATTTTTCAATTTATTTTTGGAATAATTTACGCATAATTTAATTTTAAAGTGATGAAATTTGATTAAAAATCCATAACTTTGACACGGTGGGTTCAAAAGCTACGAAACAACTTTGATGTGCCCCTTCTCCTTGAGAGCTTTCCAACGGTACCAAGAACGCGCCCGTTGGGCACACGGTCCAAGTAATCTCAAAGTAACATACAAAAAAACAAACAAACAAACAACACACAACCTTCCTCGATGTATAGATCGTTTGTTCGCACAACAAACTCTAAGGAATGGATGTCAACCAAGTGTCGAAACTCTTACCTTAGACATCACATTGTTAAAGTCAAGACATATCAAATTCTACCCAAAACCTAATTTTGCACTCTATCATTGATCCCCAATTTCGCCTTCGGTTTGATTCAATTCCATTGTATTTCAAGTGAACACTAAATGCAGAAAGTGATAGGTAGAGTTGGGTGTAAATAGGACGGTTTTAGGTACTTCAATATAGGAAAATGAGATCCCAAGTGATGGTGAAGCAATTTAGCAATTTATCAAGTAAATTCCTTGGGTATAAATGAATAGAATTGGATTTAAATGGGCCAGTTTAAGGTTACCTCTTAATTAACTATAGTTTGACTTTGAATGAATGTAGAGCATTTTGGGATGCTCTTAGCCCCCACGTAGGAGTGGTTTCAGGGAGACCACATTGAGAACTTATAGAAATTACAGATTTTATTAGAAAAAAAATTGATTTCAATTGAATTCAATTCCGCTAAGATTTATCTTTCTTCTCAAAAATTTGTGACACATTTAGTATTTTTTCCAATGTGTCAATTAAATTGCTTAAATGAATGGTAATAGCCGTACTTCCACCTTATGTTTTAAGAAGTTGCATGCAAATTGTCATAATGAAATAGTTCAAAGACTATTTTAACTAAGTTGGTAGTTAGGAAACAAATAGTGAAGTGTTCACCTTATGTACATTTTTAAATACCCAATTAAGACAACAAAATGCCAAAATAAGCCACTTTTAAAAATCTAGTTAAACTTTATTACTAAGTAACCCAACATTGATTTTGACTAATGATAAATAGATATCGACCATAGGTTTCTAAAATTGTTGATATTGACCTTTATCGTTGGATATCTCAAATAAGATTCTTTTACCAAAATCCATTCATCACTAGTTTTGACTTACTTAACTTTCAACAAGTAATTTCAATGTCACTTTTATATACAACACTATACTTTATTGTTAAAGTTGAATTATCTTATATTCCTACAATTTTAAAAAGAACCAAAAATAGAATTTTCACCATCTTTCTTGAACACTTTTAGATTGATTTTGACCTTTTAACTTTGGAACGCCGGCAGGGATACTAAGTGTTTCATGCATGAAAAAAAAGGGGCAGAAAGTGCTTTGGGAGCCGTTTTCATCAAATCTTCATTCATTTTGTGAATGAAATGTGTAGATGCCATTTATATTGACAACTTTTGCATGCCCAAAATGTAAATATTGGGTCTCAATTGCCAATTGAGTACTAAAAATGCACCGTGGTGTAATGTATTTTAAGTGTTGAGGATCTTTTTACCAAAACTCAATATAAACCATTGAAATGATGTGTTTTGAATTTGAGCATAATTAGCAATATAAAGTTTACCAAATATAGTTTCTACTACACTTGAAATTATTTAAGTTTAATTTTTTTTTATTACGGTCACAAGTTGAATACTCCATATTATCACGTGCATTTTGAGCGCACAAACTGTGACACTAAAAGAGTTCTGTGTCTGTAAAATTTCATCCATCCATGTTCATATATTCATCCAAATCATTGAGCCCATCCTCATTCATCCACCCACCGAGTAGCATATGTAACGAGGGCGTGAGCCACAAGCTCTCTGTTGTTGTAGCTCCAAGACAGAATATCGAATTCGCTCAACCGGCACTTGATTCATCAAAAAATCACGACGATCACCTTTTGCATTCAGAAAATATGGTGCGTTTTGGATTTCCCTCAGAAAATTTCGTTGATCACAGTAATTTTGGTTCTGGGTTTAGGGTTTTTTGTGTTGTTGCATGTTGGTCGTGGTTTGCGAGGATTTGAGGTTTGTCTAAATTTTTTTTGGCTCTGTATAAGGAGAAGAATAGTGTTAGCATGTTGCTATTTGTGATTACAATTGTTTTGTCGTGAATTACGACGTGGTTTCTTTTGTGGTGAAGGATTAGGGTTTGAGGTTTGGGGTTTGAAAATGCTCTGAGCGTGGAGGAATAGAGAAAACGTATTCATTTCGTGGCGTTTCTGTGCGCAGGCAACGTTAGCAGACTCCTTCTTGGCAGATTTGGAGGATTTATCTGACGATGAAAATCACGATGAGGTATGCTTGTTACTCTTTTCTTTTACTTTTTGGAATTGCTATGCCAGAGTACGTCTTTCTTGCGGAAAAATATTAATCAATGCTTACATCGGTCGCTGTCGGCGACCATCTTTGAACTTACAGATTGTGTTTCAATTGTTGTTATACGTGTCGAGTTTTTGCCAAATTAGTAATCGAACGAAGGTTTTCGAAAGTTCTGCCCCTTTTTTCTTTCTATTAGGGTTTACACTAACGAGTTCTTTCGAGATTAGGGTTTATAGCATTTTCTGTTTCTATTTTTCCCAGGACTAGTTATTTGATCCTTCGTTAACCTAAATGGTTAAAAGTGGCCTCTCCCGTATCGAAATGAATAATCTGGGAAGGTACCAAAATATACTAATAGAAAAGAAGAAATCGTGTTTTACCTTTTAGAAATATGTCTTGAAAGTTATTACAATTGGTTGTTTAGCTTCCAAAGTGGACTTTCTATTGTTAGTTTAGTTGTGCACTTATATATATATGTTCTGCTTACAGTAAATCACTCGTAGGTTCCTCACTTTGTCCAACTGTCGTAACGAAGCATGCAAATGGTGCAATTGAGTATGGCGGGTCTTCTTGACCCCTAAAGGACCAAGGATTCATGGTTTTAAAATGACCAATTCAATTGATTATATCGTGACAAAAATCTGAATTTATACCAAATTTTATACCACCAAAATTAGTGAAGAACATTGCATGTGTTGCTCTAAAAACAAGCGGCTAGTCGCGGAGTCTCTGCCTTAGTATTAATCCCAGATTTACTTTTACGGCTTCATTTTACTGTCCAGGCGCGTAACTCCTGGTAACTCCTAAAAACGAAGCGTTTCCGTAGTCTCTCCCCTGGTGGGCAGAGACAACAAATAAAATTTGAATAGAATAAATTCCACATAGGACCTACTCAAAAATCACGAGGCCCAATTCGGATTTCTTGGTCCTTAGGGGTTAAGGGACTTCTGTAATGTTCGGAGCCAGAGTCCGAGTCTTGAGATGGATTGACAATCTTCAAACTGTGCTAATTCAGGCCTTTGGGGCTAGCAGGAGGTTGCCGAAGCTGCAGAAGAGGCTCCCGATGGAGACGAAGACATGGCTGAGGCCGCAATCCTTAACTACGATGATTTGGACAATGTCGCCAAGTTACAAAAGAGTCAACGTTTTCATGATATCATGAAGGTACATTGTGTTTTCCTTCTGTTCTAAGCTACAGAATACATCGTGTACTGAATTCATTTGCTATGGTCTTTCACATGATGCCTTGTTTTTTTGTCTCATGATTCTATCGTAATTTCCTCTTTTATTCCTTTTGTTTGTTTACTAGAACTGTTAGGTACTTACTAGAATTTTGTTAATGCACTTGTATTCTCGTGACATTCTAATTATTGGTGTTTGGTTAGTGCAGAAGGTGGATGACGCGATGGCGAATGGCACAGATACTTCCTTCAAAGGAGTGGTGATGGAGGACGACCCAGAGTACCAGCTCATAGTAGACTGTAACGCACTTTCGGTTGACATCGACAATGAGATTACTATTATCCACAATTTTATTCGAGACAAGTACCGTGCGAAGTTTCCAGAGCTGGAGTCTCTAGTGCTGCATCCGATTGATTATTCACGTCTGGTGAAGCAAATTGGCAATGAGATGGATCTGACTTTAGTGGACTTGGAGGGGCTGTTACCGTCTGCCACCATTATGGTGGTGTCTGTCACAGCTTCCACAACAAGTGGAAAACCTCTCTCGGAGGAGAATCTTCAGAAGACTATTGATGCTTGTGACCGGTGCCTTGCTCTGGACGAAGCAAAGAAGAAGGTGCTGGAATTTGTGGAGAGTAGGATGGGTTACATCGCACCGAATTTATCAGCTGTTGTTGGTAGCACAGTTGCTGCAAAGTTGATGGGCGCGGCCGGTGGTCTTGCTGCGCTTTCCAAAATGCCAGCCTGCAATGTACAGATCCTGGGTGCAAAGAGAAAGAACCTGGCTGGATTTTCAACGGCGACACAGCTTCCACACACAGGTTTTGTGTTTCAGACGGAAATCGTGCAAAGCACTCCTCCACCACTTCGAATGAAGGCGTGCCGTCAAGTTGCAGGGAAGTGCACACTGGCTGTGAGGGTGGATTTTACAAGGGGTGATCTTTCCGCAAAAATTGGACAAGAGTTCCGGGAAGAGATTCGAAAGAAGATTGAGAAGTGGCAGGAACCTCCCCCACCTAAACAACCCAAACCTCTTCCAGTCCCTGACAGCGATCCTAAGAAGAAACGAGGTGGCCGTCGTCTCAGGAAGATGAAGGAGAGGTTTGTCGTTCTCTTCCTAACATCTTGATGAGTGTTGTTTAGGGATGGCATTCTGCAATCTGCTGAACACCGGTGATTACGTTCAACATTTGTAAAATGTAGGACGTGCGTTTATTGTATGTTGAACGTATTGTTTACATATGTTTATGTATGTTTAACGTATGTTTAACTTATTGTTATCGTATCTGCGTATGTAAAACATCGCAAAAAACGTGACTTGCCAACTTTCTGATGTGGCTTCTTTTGTTTGTAAAGACATACTTGATTCGTGTGCTGCCTTGCTGATGTTGTCATTTCGAAGTTTTTATTGCAATCGTGAATCTAATGATCAATTATTGTCCTCTTCACAGGTATGCCTTGACTGACATGCGCAAACTCGCGAATCGGATGAAATTTGGTACACCTGAGGAGAGTTCACTCGGTAATTTTCTATACTTGGGTCTTTCCTTCACTTTCCTTGCCAGTACCTGTGGTCCAGTTTGTTTGCGGTGGTGTCTCATGCATTTGCGGTGATTGATGACTAAGCATTGATGGTATTGTGTGCAGGGGATGGTTTGGGAGAGGGTTATGGAATGCTTGGGCAGGCTGGCAGTGGCAAATTGCGAGTCTCCATTGGTCAGAGCAAGCTTGCTGCAAAGGTTGCGAAGAAGTAAGTGTGCTGCGGTTGCTTCATTTTTTGGCAAAGAAATCGTAGCAATGGTCTATCATACTTTTATTCATCCAAAGCGTTTGGTGGTTGATACCTTTATTTACGATTTTATTTTTTATTTTTTATTGTTATTGGTTTAATTTTTTCGTTTGCAAATCCTGCCTGGTTTTGTGCAACGTTGGCTTTGTGGATTGTAATCAGTTCTCGTTTTGACTTGAGTGGGAATTTTTCTTTTGCAGATTTAAGGAGAAACACTATGGTAGCAGTGGTGCCACTTCGGGTCTTTCTTCAAGTCTTGCATTCACACCCGTTCAGGTTTGCATGCACACATTTTTATCAAGAATTCATTTTTTGGAGTAAAGCACATTCACGTGCATGATTTCAAGCCACGGCATTTCCACTCCTGTTGTTATTATTTGAGTTACCTATTTACTTTTTGATTGCGGGTTGTTGTGGATGCAGGGTATTGAGCTGAGTAATCCTCAAGCACAGGCAGGCTTGTTAGGGAGCGGCACGCAAAGCACCTACTTTTCAGAAACTGGAACATTTTCGAAGATTAAAAAGCCAAATTTTTGATCTAGATGTAAGATCCCTAGTCTTGTTGAAGATGTTTGATTAATCTGGGCGATTCTTCTGCCTGCAAAGCTAAGTTTTTTATTAGTTTTCTTAGGCATAAGCTCGGTGTGGTGAAATATTATGTCATATGCGTTGAGAAACTTGTTTATAGCTGTTACATTTTTGATTCTAGTGAATGTTTCATTCCCCTATGAGTTGGATTGTGATTGTGTTTTTGATAGGACATCTTACTAAAGAGCTGAGAAGTCTTGGCTTTAGGGGTTGTCAGCTGGGTATTTTGGTGATGACCTCTCAGTGAGTTCTTTCTCCCAGCCACCCATTTTTTAATATTAAATTTGCAATTTCGTCTGGTGAAGCTGTAGTCTGTAAATTGGTGTTACCGTTGTGGTTCCTGCATCTCGCCCGTTTGTTGTGAAGGCTTAGAGCCTGCACCGTTTGATCATCCCTGGGATTTATCTTGCTCGGATCATTGGCAACATCGTCTCATCCCATGTATCTCTGGGTTGCTGTATAGTCTACACTACTGGAGAAATTAGCCATAAATTTTTTAACTAGTCACAGAACTGTGACATGTCAGCTGACTCGTGACAAGTCAGTTGCTCTTGCAATGGTTTTCCTTCCAGATCCTGGAGCAGGTTACATGTGCTAATTTTATTCCCTAGCTGGAACGTAGGGCGATCCTTGGGATTTGATTTTGTGCTTAGTGCATGTGGAATCAGAGTTTAGGAAGCGTGACTAAGTTTGTAACTCCTTCACGGCCACCAAGGGAGTGTCAGGAAGGAGAATCGAGTGACGGCGCAAGCCTGGTAATTTGTTCACGTTATCCCACAGCAATTGTTTTTCTTATGCTTAAAAATCATAAATTACCTGATAATTAATTGGAGATCATCTTGCTCAGGTCAATTGTGTAACATTCTTGAATACCGGTGTACTGGCATGGCACCTTTTGAGAACGGTGCCATAGAAGAGATTTAAGCTATAGGCAAGTCAGAAATCAAGCAGATTTTATACTATGGCGTACTCTCACTATGTGAAGCATGTGAAGCCTATGAGGCATTGGCTTGAGGTAGTCACATGTGAAACGCCTGGTTCATTGGCTTGAAGGTACCCACTTATTCGATCCAGCTCAACTGACAAAACAATGTGTCACGGATTCCCTTGTCAGAGGTTCTCCACTGGGACACTGACGAGGCTCTGACACACGGACAAAGGATGAAAAGCATGTATTTCTTTGGAGTGTGCTTGGAGAGGGCGCGCTCTCAGAGCATCCCCACGCTTACACGCTAGAGATGACTCACTGAAATTATTCATTTACATTTGAAGAGCCCTTGCACTTACACTCCCCCACCCTTGGAGGCCCCTCACACATCAAAAGTGCACATCAAATAGTCAATGGACCAATCACAAGTAGAATGTGGGGATATAGTCAACTAAATAGTGATTTGAAGGGCCATTTCTTAACATGCGAAATTATTGTTTTAAGCATATACACATGTGACAAGTCATTTCTGTGACTAATCCATGCTTGCTACCTTGAAGTTAGGGCTTCCCAACCATGTCATAATAGAGATGGACAATTGTATGGCACCAAATCCTCATGTTGGTAGAGTTGTATATAGAGTTGGCTTGAGTTTTTCAATCAAAGATGAGAGTTTGTAGCCAAAAGGGAATGGTGGGGGAGGTATTATCAAATGCGATAGTGCAAATTTTCAATGAAGGAAGAATGAATCATGGTTGAGATTTTTTTTTAAGAAGGGGACCATGGTTTAGACTTTTTTTAATATTTGAAATTATTTTCGATGTGCAATCCTTGGTTGAAATTGTTTTCAATCTGAATACACCTGCAATCTTCAACCCAAAAATACTTTAAAAAATTTCAATCCTACCCCTTGTGCAGCTTGCCTTGTTATCATTGCAACTTAGGGCATACTTCAATCATTCCCAAAATAGCTCACCCTGAATGTGCATGGCAAAATGGTCCCTTCTGTAAAAGGCTCGTTTTTTACTGTCATAACATTATTAACCATCAAACACTTCGACATCCATTTGTTGGATGATTTATAGAAGGGAATGTTTATTGTTCATATATGGTTAACGTTTGTTAAACATTGTAGATAATTTCTCCTCAATTTGGTGAAGACGAAGGATCTTTCTATAATGTGAATATTTTAAAAAAATTGGACATGTTTTATATATATATATATATATAAATTTCAAATTTGTAGTTGTCCATCATATTTGGTGCTTGATGATGGGTAGCAAATTCAGTGGATTATAAGGTTTTAGGCACATGCATCAATGTGAAGGCCATTTGAGTTAACCCTTAAATGTCAAAAAAGTCCCATAGGCTTTTTATAAAGGAATAATTGAGAAAAAAGTAGATTTTCTCAACCAAATCAAGCGAGGATTGGTGTGTTGGAAAGCTACTGAAAAAGCGATTTGCATTGCAAATTTGTGCCTCATTTGGGAGATTGTAGAGTCGTTGGCAATCAATCAAAGTTATAAAAATGAACAAGAGTTGAGGTTGGGGGAGCAGAGGTCGTTTCTTGAAAAGTGCCACAGTGCTACAATGCCGCAACAATGCTGGCTAGCAGAGCCGTTTTTTCATTTTTTTCGTTTTTTTTTTTTTTTCCTTCAAAAATTTAGATGCCTTTTAGGCTGCCCCGCCCAGACCCTCTTGACGTTTAAGGGTTAACCAAAAACAAGGACGGCTTTGTACTTAGTTTATGCGGAGTCAAGAATCTTATGTTATTGATTTTTGACACAACTTACACATGAATAGTCCCTTGGTCCCTTCATGAATAGAGTCATAGGCTTGGAGGAACTTGTGGGAACTCTCTTTTAGCATTGGGGAGGTTATGAGTTTCACTCCCATGGGCGATGCAGGGTCTTGCTTTAGATTATTCTCCAACTCACTATAGACCAGTTTTGCCGTCTTTTTGTACTAAAAACAAGTCTAAGGTACATGACGGATGAGAAAGCATGGATGAAATTTGTATATTGTTCAAAAAATGGACGCTTAGGCAGTCGAGGGTTAAAAGAATTTTTTTGACAACATTAAGGGCCTTTAGATTTTATGACAGTATTCAAGGCCTTTTGATTTTTAGGCAACATTCAAGGTAGAATTTTACCGTAGTACCATAGTTGGGTCGCCAAAAAATAACTCAAAAAGTAAAAAACGTAAAAAATCGAAAATTATGAGGACCGAAAATCGAAAATAGAATAAATTATTTTAAGCTATATTTTGCTATTTCTAAGCTATTTTGGGCCATTTTGGACCATTTCTAATCATTTTTTTTTGCTCGAAAACGAAAATCAAGAAATTCAGTTTTGGAGGAACGAACCTTATTTTTCAAAAAATATTAAGGGGTGGCGACCCAACTATGGTACTACGGTATATCATTTATTACAAATCTTTTAATATTTTGTTACACTGTACTGTATTACAATGGTCAAAACTAATGTCATTCTGTTAATAGAGAAATTCGTAAAGTTGTGAAATCTCAAGCTTCCAGTATTGCGTCAGTCAAGATTCTGGCTCACAGGACAATAAAAGTAGGAGTGTCGGGTTCCAAAAATAAAAACCGGGTGCGTTATATTTCCAGAAATTAAACTTGGGTGACTGGGTTTGGTCCTGTGTCAAGGCGCGCCACCGGGTATGGCGCCGGAGTCCATCCGTAAATAAACCACATGACCGGAATATAGTCGCCGCTAAGGTTTGAACCTTGGACCTCGTGGCCCCAAGAGTCTTATGAGCTTCTAATCCTAACCCGGCACACCTCTCTTAAGCTTGTGACAATGAGTTTTCGGATATCTATAAAATAGAGGATGAGGGATGCAACTATGGATGGGTGATTCAAAGACTTTGTGAATTTCTCTAATACATATTAGTTGTTTGTTCAATGCATGTGAATGTGCTGTACTCCGAAAATGGATTCTTGCATGCACATTCAGGGTGAGCTATTTTGTAAAATTGTCATGTAGATGTCTACGACAAGACACCAAAGTTTATTAATTAAACCATGCTTTTATATAAATATATATATAAAATAAATGCTTTATATATATGGTTATATATATAATTTTACTTTTTGCTTCTTTAGCAGATGATCCCTTGAGACCTCTCAATGATTATAAATCAGCCGCTTGTTTATTGGAAGATTTTGACAACTCTACTGCTAATACCCATGATGATATCAGTAATTGTGATTAGTATAGTCCAAAATTCTATTGATAGAGTAGAATTAGTTAAATATGGCATACGACAAAGTTACCAAACAATAATGAATTCAAAAGGTATGTGCACCCATAATCATCCCTGAGACAAAAAGAGACCCCTACATTCACGCCCAAAAGCAACACTAGAACTAGATATTGATTACACAAGATGTACACAATGAGAACATGAGGGCCTCTAAGAACCTATGGTCAATTTTGAATATACTTGAAACAATGCTTTAAAAATCTATAACTTATTCATACAATATCCAAATAATGCATGTTAAAAGTGTGTTGTTCACTTAGTGCCAAGATAAGTTCCAATGGCCCTTTGTAGGGTGGGCACTGGGTCATTAACATTACAAATAGACACTTTATTCACGCTGGCCTTGAAGGAGGACATAGTTTCTATCTATCTTTATCTATTTGACAAGATAAAATATTTTTGTCTATCATTAACAATTAAGTTACTATTAGTGATGATTATGGATGCACATACCTTAATCAATTGAAGGTTGTACTAATGTGGCAAAAAAAATTCAAAGCTTTCAATTTTTCATTCAATGAATTCTTTGCTTTTGTGCAAACCATTATTGATGAAAGAGGAACAAATAACTCTATGGAACCCACTGCGTTTTAAAACTTGTAATATACTCCATTTGGTTTCCAAATAATGAGTAGTCACATTCATTGGACTCCTTTTCAATTGAGCAAGAAAGTTTCTTTGGTCACTCATTGAGCATTGAATTTGCTTGGGTCATATGATTACATTCACTAGAATCCCCTAAATTTTTTAATAATCTTTGTAATATCATATTGGAAAGAGTCTTTCCAAAAATAATTCCTATTTGACTTTGGGGTCTCTCCAATGAAAAGAACACAAATTAATTGAAAAAAAATGTAAGATGAAGTTTATGGAACTTATTTTTTTCGAAAAAACATTAGTATGGTGAAAAAGGAGAATCTTGAGGAGTATTTGTAGTGCCGAGCATAAGGTTCTTTAGAAGTTAGTGGAGTCCACCTTTTTCAACAATAGCATTGTAATGTCTTACCACCCAATCTTTAGCTGAAGATGTTGTGGACTTGTTCATGATTCCAAATTCGTTACAATGATTTAGGAATAGTGGTCAAGATTTTGAGGTCAACAATAGAGGAGCTAAAGAACCTTCTGAGATGAAAAATTTCAAAAATAATAATCATTCGGCATATTGGATTGCCATACCAACAATCAATCTACTATATCACTTTACAAAGAATAGGCATGTATGAGGTTGCAATGAAGTCCTAAGGTAGTAATAATGTATAAACAATTTGAACATCAAAATCTTAAAAAGGTTTAGGTACAAATATTAACTGTTATAATTATAGCAGTTAGACTTAAGTAGACATAGCAAACTGATAATAATATTAACCGTGTCACTCAAGATTGTCACTTATCTTAAAAAATCAACTTAAAGGTGATATTATTTGTGATTTTCTAATCAAGTTTATAGTTGGCATTTGATGAAGGTGACATTAGCCTTGTGATGTCGCTCCAAATTTTGTAAGTTTGGGCACAACACAATTCTTCTTTTTTCGAAAGCCTTTCATAGTCAACTAACCTAGAGTTTAGAAACACAATTATAAAAACTTACCCTATAGAAGTAGCAAGGTGAACATTGACTGTTAATATGAGAAGTAAATAATTACACCCTCCATTCTATTTAGTATATGATACACTGATTATTTCATAGTTCTAATGCCCTATCATTATCATCATCATAGTAGGACATCATAAATTAGTGTACCTAGTGATGAACTTAGTCCAGGACGGTGGCCCACTTAGTAGCACTTCCCCCAACAAACTCGTCATTCAGTTTGGCCCTTTGGGCTAAGGTTTCTCTCTATACATATTGATAAACACTGCATTTGCTTTAGATTTTTGTGTTAGCCACTTGTGAGCCACTATTCACTAAAGACCTTCACGATGGTGATCCCAAAGTACAAATTTAACAAAGAAAAACTCTTACATTACGTACTCTTTACACTGATACTAAATAAAATGAAGAGTCACTAACACTTACTCCACTGACTCACAGAACAGGGTAAAAAACGTTTCTAAAATTTCTAAACATTCCTGAACATTTCCAATTTTTTTGAAAAAAATCATTTTCCCAAAAAACGCTATTTGCATGCTGCAAACAAAAATTTCAAAAATAATGATGAATACTTTTTTTGACAATAATTAAATATTGGGCACAAATGTAGCTGCTTACCGATTTTTGCACTCTAGCTCAGTCGACTGTTGTAGGAGGATGCTGCTCCAAGGGAACTGAAAATAAATTGTTCTCCCGACAATTCTCAGTACTAGTACTATTTAAACTTCCACAGCTTGAGTTTCACATTCCTCATCGTTTTGCTCCTGAGTGCATCGTTTGTTATCAGAGTTATCAGAGTTTGAGTAGCTAGTGCCGTATGTGAGTAGCACTTTGCTGGCTGGTTGTAGAGGGAGCGACATACTCCGCATATCTAGTGGCAGCCACTTCTAACTAGTAAGTAGGTAATTACTCGGTACTACAGTTTGTGAACTCAAATTCAGAGCGTTGCAGGATCTGTACAGTTGACTGGATTCACACTCTATGTTGACATTACAGAACCAGGTGATCGAGCCCATGAATCACTGCAAAGCTTTTTTCCACTGAACTGAGAGAGTCTTGATTTCCCCGGGCTTGCACTACTAGATTCTTGTGTATTTAAATGAACTACTCTTGCCGTTTGTAACTTGTCCATCTGTTTTTACAGCTCCGATTCAGCACTCCCTCACATTCACGAGCAAGACTCACTCATCGGTGAGCTAGTCTCACTGTCCGGGTTGATCATAGTTACATTTTGTTATGTTCGTTAGCAACAACTCAAACAACGTTTAGAGCTTGTTACTTAAATGTTACTTGAGTTGTTACTTAAGTTGATAAGTTAACAAACGTAGCAATCAGTGTGTGATCTATCAGAACCGTGGTACTAGAATTGGAGTTTTTGTGCGACTTAGCCATTGTGGTAGAATCAGATCTAGATCTAGATCTGTATAATTGTATATATAGTTGGTTCAATTCAGTAGAAATGTTGTGTAGAATGGGTGTTTTGGATTCTCACTTTGTCAGTTCTTTGCTTTGCTTTGAACTTGCAGAAGGACGGTGTGAGTGTGGACATCGATCTGCTGTGAGGCGTGTGTTGGTAAAGTTCGGTGAGTTTGATCTCTTCAAACTACACTTATCCTTAAATAGACTTTGATTGCACATTCCCTGTACTGACGAGTTTCAGAACAATGAGTGGGTTATGGGTCATGATGTCATGTTCAAGTTTCAATATACAATGTTCAGGAGACATGATTATGAGACATAATTAACACTTTTTGAACCAAATTAGTAAGAAATTGTGATCAACACTTGCATGCAGTCCAAATTAGTAAGAAATTGTGATCAACACTTGCATGGAGTCCAAAAGGAAGTCAAGTTAAGGAAAATAAACCTTGAGAATGTAGCCACTCATATAGTGACATATGTGTTGCACATTCCCTAGAGTAGGTTATGGATTTTAACCCTCTCTTGATTAGCTACCGAGAGAGTGATACAATTGTCTCGAAACTTGAACTTTACACTCACAGTGGTCTAATGTGCAATTCTTTGGGTATTTGCCCAGGTATTTCCCTTTTAGTCTCACTTTTCCCACTTAAAAAGGCACTTGTCTAATCCACAGACTTGCTTAAACAAGTTAAAATGGCGTGTTTCAAAGCCCCAAAATTGTGATGTTTAAATGCCGAGAGCACTGAGAACTACATAACATTCAGTGGACATGAAGGCTACTGAATGTTATGTAGGACTGGTATACATCTAAGCTGACTGAAACTACGCCAATTTTACTGAAATCCGCCACTTAAACGAATATGAGTTTATTACTTCCGCTAAATCTTGAGGTTTCTAACTTGAGCATCACGAACAGATTTGCTAATCACAAGTTTACCAATTTTCCAATCTGAAACTGACTGATTGTTGACATACCGTGAGGGTCCATGTCAGATCTTGAGAGGTCCACGTCACCTTATACCAATCACAAGACGGCACTTTTTGACAATTTTTTTTTCATTAATTCATGTTGAAACTGTCCACGACATCAATTACTTTGACTTCATCCACTTGCAATAAGTGGATTTGTCGGTGTTTGTCGGTGTCATGTGTAAGTTAGACCTGCCGAGATAGTTTTAAAGTAGTGTAAGACACTTCTTACAGTCTTGTAGTGCGTTCCACCCGCCCGATGCTCACATGGAAGCCTGCAAAGATCAGACTTCGAGATGCTATTTGGAAACATGTGCCAGACCCTTCTAGTGCACAGAATGTGAAGTGAGTCAGTTGAACAAATTAGTCCTGTATTCCTGTACTGTATCTCACTGAGGAGTATTCCTGTACTGTATCTCACTGAGGAGTATTCCTGTACTGTATCTCATCTGTCTGAGGATTACGAATGGCTGGTTACCAGCTCTCAGGAATGCGAGAAAGCGTACCGACGATCCTAAGAATAATTTCTTAGATTCTAGAGCTGCTTCTGTTTTCAGCCGACTATTTCAACTCCACACGCTTCCTTAGTTATAATGCCCCCCAACTTGAGTCTGTGCTTATCCGCACAAAGTCGATGAGAGAAAGCGTCACGCCTTCCAACATGTGGGGACTCAAAATATTAAAAGAATGTCAGCACATTCTATATGGGTCCTAAAAAGGAATCAAACTGAAAAGGAATCACTTTTATTATGAGTCAAGAAGTTACGGCACCTCATTTTCCTCACAGAATCATATTACTTTTTAGTTACTTGGGTTCTCTTAAAGTTATTCTTTTATTTAAGAATTTTATGATTGGTAGTGCCGGTAGTGGTATCATAAATATTGTACATAGGCCCGCCCTGCGTAGGCAGTTAAGTTGGAAAATGGGTCATCTTTTTGGCTTGGATTTTTTTATCTGGGCCTTGTAGTAATGAACGAGTTGAAAATAATCATAATCTAATTGGGTCGAGTTGAATCAGTAACTATGTTGGTCCCATGCTTTAACTGTAAGTCTTACTACAAGTTAACTTTAATGTCACTCATGAAGTCAGATAATGAGAATTAGGCTATGAAGTGAAACGGTGATTCAAAGGTGGTTATGGCACATTCTCTTATCTGGTTGAGTTTTGAAACTCAACCATGACCTTCCCGTGCTATGCGGAGGCGCGACATCCCTCTGTGTGGTTGGTTTGTATTGTTTGGTCTCTTTGGTGTTACTCGATCTTTGCAATGAAATTCTGTTTCATTTCTTAAAAAAAAACTCAACCATGACTTGTATAAAACTCAACTCAATTGCTTCCATGCAATGCACACATGAGATCAAGTAAACAGTCTCAACTGAATTTTTATCTCAACTGCATGTCTTGTGGGGCGGACTAATGATCACTGGCTCCATGATTAGTTGAATAGTAGATTTATAATTTAAAAAAAAAAAACCAAATAGTAACTTTATTCCATAGGGAAGAAAATTTGATGCTTCAACCTCCGGCAGACTTTTCTTTTTTGTCTTTTTGTTGTTTTTGAATAGTTCACTATTGTACTCCAGGGGTGATATTCATGTTGACAGGTGTCAAGGAACTGGAGACCTGTTCGAAAGCCTTGGCACTAATGGGGAAGCCTGACTCAGAAGGAGGTGGAATGGAGATGAAAAAGAAGAAGAAACGAAGCTCGCATCTCCACAAGTGACATGCTTGCAATATGTGAAAAGCAGTTGGGCATGTTCTAACATGTGCATGTGAACGACACTGGCTAAAATGGCACATATTTACGGCTCGGCGACGAGTGTTTGTATGAGACCCCACACCATTAGACAATGGCAAGAGAATATGTAAACTTCATGACACTAACCCTAAAACCATAACAATAACATGGTTGAGTAAATGTGGGTGATATATTTTAGTGATGTTTTGTGTTATGGTGGTTGCACTACCGGTAAGTTTGATTTGCAAACTCATCTTTTTGTGTCGGGTTGATAAATAGAGTGGGAAAGCTAAAAAAATACGTGGGAAGGAAAAAAATTAGTCATCTTGTCAAATGATCATTCTCCTAGATTGTGAGGGCGACCTAAATCAATTTGATTTGGTCACCGGACTATGTTGTATCTACTTTTGAAAGTGTAATGTCTTGAGCAAGCGGGAAACCTTATAGAGGCTTCAAAATGTGATCATATCATGTAATAACATGTATTTGTAATAAATGCTTGCTCGCTTTTGTAATCCTATGTCCAAGCTTTGGAGGAATGAAAATTTTGTTGTTGACCGTTCGTTGGAGTGAATCTTGCACTTTCATTTGTTTGGATTGTGTTGAGATCTAGAAATTGGTTTTTTAAGAGGTAAGGTATACCACGTGACATGAGACTTTGTTTCAATAGTGTACAATTTAAAGTTTGAAATGTATAGTATTAGTAGCACAAATAGAATTTTGGCACAAACAAGCAAGCGGTGGTTTACATTGGTGAGGAATATCTAATATTGGGATTTAGAAAAAGCATGTACAATGCAACAATCGTGAAGTCCCATGTGTATTTCCTTATTGGAGTTTAACCATTGCAATTGTAAAACTTTTTCCGTTTGTTCCACAGTAATTGTAAATTTTTTTGGACACTTAACACTAATTTACATAACCACTTGCAATGATAGATAAAGCAATTTTGAGTTTCTATAATGTGCCCATGTTATAAATCAATGAGAATTGAATAACCCTTTAGTGTACAAGGAGCCCCGTGGGGCCATGTTTGGCTATTTCTCAGTCAAACGCTGATTTTCACCTAGTTCCTGATTTCACCTAGTTTCAAATGAAAATGGTTCCAAGTAAGAAAGTGTGGGGGTTCATAATTGTTAAAATTTCATTTTTTTACAGCACTTTAAAGCTCAAAACCCTAAAATTCCAATATACATTGCAGAAAAAGTTTTTTTTTATTGAATTTCTTTTTATGTAAGTTCAAGAAGCATGCCAAGTTCGCCTTGTTTTTCATCACTATTATTTACATTTTCCCTAAAAAATTCATACTATGAGTATTTTTTTCATATAAAAAAAATACTAGAAAAATATAATATATTTTAAAATGTGAGGAATTGAAGAGGTTTGACTAAATAATTGTAGTGTGAACATTTAGGGGTTAAAAAAGCAACCAACTTTTAAAAACAGCCTAACAAGACTAAAGGATGTGGATGAAGAAGGTATATGCTTTCTAAGTTGTTCAACCAAAATGCTACTTACTTGACTAGTCAATACCAAGTTTTCTTAGGTCGAGAGGGAGAGGATTATGTAGTCATAATTTGTGTGATTTGAACCTTCTGAGAGCATGCCCAACAGCATGTGTTTTGGAGGGACCAACGCCAAGATTTGGTGTAGTTATCTCCACTTGCTTCGAAGTTTGGCCCAGCAACTACCCACCAACGCTAAATAATAGTTTTTGGAGCCAAAGTTTGAGGTTTCCCCACCATCCAGAGAAGCTTTGGCACAAACAAATTTCTCACACCAAGCAAGCAAAGATGCTCAATTAACAATTAAATACAAGCTTGAAGACTATTCACGGCCCGTGCTTCAAGGTCATCAAGTAACTTTATATAAAATCTTCATTTTATAAGTTGCCTTGGTGTTCGCTCCAGGAATGCTGCTGGGGTACTTCATGTATTACATTCTTCCATATTAAAAATAGCCTTCAAATTGATGCTTGGCGGAAATTTTTCTCTGGAACTGCTGGGCTCGCTCTCATGAACTAAAAAAGTACACTTTTAGGTGTCATTACTTTAAGAGTACAACTTAGACCGGCTGCACATGGTTGACAATTTCAAGAAAAGGCTGTACGCTATGGGTTGTAGTGTTTCTTTTATCGGTAAAACCGCCAAGAAAAGGACCACTTATATCCCTTTATATTGGAGGGAATGCCCCACAGTGATTCTCTTGTAGGTTGTTTGTCAAATTCATAATGTTGATTGGCTCCTTTATGAATTTGGTCTTCACACAACGTGAAGTTGTTGAAAGGAAGAGAGTCACCTCACCTTTTTAGGTTTGGGGCTACCGAGCTCGGTATTCTGAGAACTTTGGCATAAGAAGTCCTGATGTAGCACTCATAACTACCCTGCAAAAGCTTCAGGAGATTATTTGCTTTTCGTGCTTTAGATTTGCCTCACATGTCAGCATGGGGAAGTTCACAAAATGCAACTGATGGTCGTACAAAGCCTACGTAGGCATTAGTCCTTGAGCCTCTCGAAGGTTATCTAGTCCATATCCCAACGATGTGGATCCTTTACTTCCATGCACGAAGTAGTTAGAATCACGTTTCTCATGACGTAGTGTGTCCTTTTTTGAGCATATGTGTCACAAGATGATAGACTGTTTGCTCAATCGTGGATTAGAACTCATAACCAAAGCTATTCTTTTGGACCACTCGATCAATCAAAAAACTGAAATTGGACAATCTTGACTTAAAAAAACAAAAAAGGGCACAATAGGTTATATCCTATAACTAGTTTGGAATTGCTATCCCCCACCGGTTAATAGTGCAATTAGGTAGCCCCTCACTAATTTCTCGACATTTGACACTATATAAATGTTTATTGTTACTGTACAAAAATGCACTACTTTTGAATTAGATATTGCTGTAATTGAGAATCATGAACCTCAATGTGCACAAATGGAAATAAAAATAAAATAAAAATAAAATAAAAATAAAAATAAAATATTTATAAAATAAAATAAAAATTGCACAAATGCAATTTATAATGCATCTTTTCAAAACTGCCCAATTTGGAGAGGGCTGTGGGCATTTAAAGGTTAAGGGTTAACCCCTAAAGGTTGGACCTATGACCGTGGAATCATGCTTTATCTATCACAATCAATTTTGCCACTATAAATAATACAAGAATTCAACTTCATATTTTTAGTAGATGAAGTCACGTGTCTTCTACAAATCATGAATTTTTCATAAATTTTGGTGAAATTTTGAAATTATTATGAATTTTTGAATTGATTGTGAAGAAAATTCATATCAATTACAAAATGTACTAAAAACTTCCGGTTTTTTCCAACGGTGTAAGATACAATGAAGAAAAGTTTTGTTAATGAAAATCATCCATGTATCTAAATTTAGATTTTTTTGCTATACCATGGTAATACCCACTGACTTGTAACTGCAATAAAACAATCAATTTTTAAAGCTTTTCAAAAATTCAAAATGAAGTAGAAACTAGACTTGGCAAGCTTCGTTTTGTTAGTTAAGCTCAAATACAATAGAACTTATTTCCATGGTCTAAACATAGTTTAAACATTAGAAGCAAAAAAGGTCTAAAATACAGTACACGGTGAACTGTTTTAAAAACTCTTTTTGTAGTTGGGACCCTATACAAAAACTAAAAATAGCTTGAATGATCTAAATTTAACTTGAAAAGATGGCATGACCAAGAAAAATCCTTCACAAAAAGAATTGGATGGAAATCATCCACGTAGCAGTTGGAATTGAATAGTCAATTCTATTCATAAGCCAAATTTTGGTCTGGGCGGCATTTAGGAGTAAAAGCAGGCAGTAAAGTTGTCTTTGAAAAGTCTGCATGTACTGTACAATCCAGTGCATAGCGCGCAGAGTGATTCTAGATTTCTTAGATCACCTGGCATGCCGGAAACCCTCAACAAAATTCTGCCTGTACTTCACCATCATCAACATCTCCTTGTTTTTGCAGCATCAGACCCATATGTCTTCCGTCACATCAATCCTCTCTTTGGGATTTGAGGTTCTCGTAGCTCTAATGCTTTGATTTGATGCCTTAAATGAACCCGATTTATTTCTCTTCCTCCGAAAGGGGGCCACCAAGAGTAGACCTTGTTATCAAGGCACGCATAGTCAAACTATCCCCAACAGACTCTTTATTCACAATGGTCTTTGGGCCAGCGTTATGATCCTCAAGTAGTGGTGCGAGGTAGACTCATTTTCGCTGTGTGCCATCTTGTTTAGAGTGCGGCAGGATTTGAGTTTTCAACGTGACGCGGCCGATTAATTGCACACTGAGTTTAGCATTTGAGACCATGTGTAAGTCACATATGATATTGATTTTCAGGTGGCTGTTTGAGATACCTGACCCAGCTGATAAACAAGAGGATTATCATCCTGCACCAAATGGAGGAACCCATGCCAACCGAGGCTCTAATTACATGTTATCTCGCGTATGATTTGATTATTTATTAGTTGCTTCAAGTGCTCGTTGTGGAAATCATGTCCTACTTTCATACAAAATGAGGAGTAAGCTTTAATTTATTTGAAACCAATAGCAATGATGTCACGTGATGTGGCATCGAGAGTGTGTATGTTATGCATTCAATGATGGTTTATGCAGCACTAGTAGAAAAGGTGGCACTGCCGAGGGAGATGCTCAGGTAAGTAATGTCCAATTCCACGCATGCATAGTGATTTTGTTTGGGGAGCGCCACCTTTTCTACTTGATTTGTTGTGTATGGTGATCTTTATTTACATGACAATGGAGAGATGCATGCATGGTTTCCAAAGCCTTGGGCTTTTGAAGCCAACATGAGGTTTTGACTCGTTTTGAAAACCAGGAAGAGCAGGAAGCTTGGCACTCAAAGATGAGGTTGTTTTTTCGAAGCTCATGCTATTGAAATTCAACGAGTGCTAGCAGATTATTTAGTGGCAACCTGTTCAGTAATTTAGTTCAGTAGCTCATGTGTTATATTTCCACTGTTGATGATATTGAGCCACTGTTGATTTATTATTATTATTATTATTATTATTTTTTGGGGGGAACTGACTATTGCCAAGTCTATGTAATGATTGGAATAATTTACTTCTACAAATTCTGTACAATGCATAGTTCGGAGTGCTCTAGAATATTACTTTGGAGGAAGGGACAAGTTTTGATACCCTAAAACCACAGAATAGTGGGGAAATTATGTTGGACCTTGTGATGTGCATTTAGAAGTACCCAAAACATGTGGAACTACTTCAGTGGAATCCTCCTGTATATAAGGTGAATCCTTCAGACAACCAGTAATGCAACTTTGCCGTACCCATGATTCGATATTCATGATTCGATATTTAGAGTCGGTGCATGTAAGTAGGGAATATACACTAGTAGAAGACCTGTCGTTTTTCATTTCCCATTTCGTGGGAACAGTGAACAGTGACTAAATATTATGCTTATATTTTTGTCTTCTTGTGACCAAAACCACTCACCAGTACTGACACAGCCCATGTGCCTGGCACGGTTTCATTACTTTTTCATTTATAGTAAGTAAAAAAGTGAAAAACAACACATTTCCTACTAGTGATAAGAGCATGTCGAGCGCCTCCAGACCAAACAAGTTCACTAAGAGCATGCCCAGTAGCAGGTGTTTTTAAGGGACCAACACCAAGATTTGGTGTAGTCGGCTTCACTTGCTTCAAAGTCTGGCCCAACAACTACCCACTAACAACACGCAATTCGCTATTTACGCACTTGGCCATATAATCATGCACTTGGTCCCCAGAAGCATTAAAAATATTGTCTAAAAAACTGTTTAAAAAACAACCATTTTTGTCGTTTTACAATTACTTTCATTGTAAACAAACAATTATTTAATTTAATTTATATTCTTATCTTTATCTTTTATCTTTATCTTTTATTTTATTTTTTCTTTTATCTTTTTTTTATCTTGTTTCATTTATCATATTTCTTTCTTGTCTTCAATTTCTTTTCCTTCTTGTCTTCCTTCTTGTCTTCTTATTTTTCTTCTATTTTTCTTCATTCCTCTTGTGGCAGCCGCAAATCCTTCGCCGGCACCAAAGACAAAAAAAAAAAAAAAAAAAAACCTTTTTTTTTTTTTTTTTGATTTCTTCTTCTTTATTGTTTGGGGCTCATGAACCCTGAAAATACAAATTTAAAAAAATAAAAATTTAGGGTTTAGCCGCCAGCGGCTGAACCCTAAACAGCGGAGGATGCACTCAAAAAAACAAAAAACAAAAAAGTTTTTTTTTTTTTCTATTTTTAGTCTGCTGTGGGCTAGTGGGTGCGCGGCCGCGCACCCACTGCCTCATTTTCTCCTTTCTTCCTCTCTTCTCTCTCCCTCTCCCTCTTCCCTCTTCTTCTCTCTCCCCTCTCCCCTCTCCTCATATATATAGGGGAGAGAGAAGAAGAGGGAGAGAGGGAAAGAGGGAGAGAGGGAGAGAGGGAGAGGAGAAAATGAGGGAGTGAGTGCGCGGCCGCGCACCCACTAGCCCACAGCAGACTAAAAATAGGAAAAAAAAAACTGTTTTTTTTTTTTTTTTTTTTTTGGGTGCATCCTCCGCCGTTTAGGATTCAGCCCCGGCGGCTAAACCCTAAATTTTTATTTTTTAAAATTTTTATTTTCAGGGTTCATGAGCCCCAAACAAAAAAGAAGACGAAATCAAAAAAAAAAAAAAAAAAAAAAAAAAAAAAAAAAAAAAAAAAAAAAAAAAAAAAAAAAAAGAAGAGGTTTATTTATTTTTATTTATTTTTTTGTCTTTGGTGCGGGCGAAGGATTTGCGACTGCCACGAGAGGAATGAAAAAAAATAGAAGAAAAAGAAGAAGACAAGAAGGAAGACAAGATGGAAAAGAAATTGAAGACAAAAAAGAAATAAGATAAATGAAACAAGATAAAGAAAAGATAAAAGAAAAAAAAAAAAAAAAGATAAAGATAAAAGATAAAGATAAGAATATAAATAAAATAAAATAATTGTTTGTTTACAATGAAAGTAATTGTAGAACGACAAAATCGTTCTTTTTTAGAGAACTTTTTACA
This sequence comes from Pohlia nutans, assembly GCA_022496805.1. Taxonomy (NCBI): domain Eukaryota; kingdom Viridiplantae; phylum Streptophyta; class Bryopsida; order Bryales; family Mniaceae; genus Pohlia; species Pohlia nutans. Next base: position 17,510,972 of record CM040097.1, read on the forward strand.
CAAAAAATTTTAAGCAAGATTTGCTCATGAAATGAACGCACTTGACCAAGTGCATAAATAGCGAATTGCATGTTTCTAACGCTAAAAATTAGTATTTGGAGCCAAAGTTTGAGGTTCCCCCGCCATCTACAGTAGCTTTGGCTTAAGCAAATTACTCACACCAAGCAAGCATCTTTGCTCAATCAATAATTAGATAATGAGCTTGAAGACTATTCACCGACCCATGCTTCAAAATCATCAAGTTCTTGTCATAAAATATTTTTTTAATAAGCTGCCTTGGGGTTCGCACAAAGAGTGTTGTTGGGGTACTTCAAGTCTAACATTCCTTTAAACTAAAAATGACCTTCAAATTAATGTTTGGCGGACATATTTGGTCTAGAGTTGTTGGGCTTGTTCTAAGCAATAATTTGAGGGGCATTTTTAACTTTAAGGAATGTTCATAACGTTCTTTAGAGGCCCACTGTTGCACCTCCGAATCTCAAGCATCTGTCAGAGGATCGGAAGAATCGCAGAACATTTTTTCTAACTTCAAGTGGCCCAAGCAACGAGGGTTGGAGAGTTGAATTATTTTATTTGTAGTTTCACTATAGTGTAAAAGGTGTGGTCTAGCAACGGTTTAAGAATGTTATGTTAGACTTGAGGTCGCTCAACACCACTCCTTGTGCTCACACCAAGGCAACTTATTAAAAGAAGGCTTTATGAAGAGAACTTGATAACCTCGACGTATGCGCTAGTGAATAGTCTTTTAGTCCATTATCTAACTATTGATTGGGCAAAGATTCTTGCTTGGTGTGAGTAATTTAGCTTTTGTAGATGGTAGGGTTGATTGCAAAACATGATGCTACCATCACTTAGCAAGTCATGTTTTTGCAATGTTTTACGTATGCTGTTGAGATGAACATGGGTGATTACGTTCAATATACATTTTACATATGTTTATCGTAAAAAAAACGTACGAAAGACATATTACAAACATGTAAATTTTATCATGATGTGTTTTTTCATGTTTGTAATATGTCGTTCGTACGTTTTTTATACGATAAACATATGTCGAACGTAATCACCCATGTTCATCTCAACAACATACATAAAACATTGCAAAAACATGGCTTGCCAAGTTTTTGATTACCACCTCATCTTGGTGTGAGGCTTAGTATTGTTGGAGACACAGTTGAGACCCATTAACCAAAGCTACCTCCAAATTGACGTTGGGCCCATAAAATTGCATGCTGCTAGCCATGCTCCAAGAATATCATGCATGTGGAGAGGATACTGATTAAAGAGCATATGGGCATCCTTGGTAATTGAACTTTAATCAAGGCGCAGAATGTTAGATGTTGGATAGTGAAAGTAGAGGGTAGGGTCAACACATGCCAAATATTTAATTAAAGTGAAAATATTTAATTAAAGTGAAAAAAATTGATACAACATTAAAAATTAAAACTAATAAAATTTTGGCTTTTTTTTCAACATAAGAATGAAATTTGGCCATGATAACCAAGTGATACATCAAGGATACCTGGAAATGAATTACATTTCACAAGTGTTAGAAGATGTAGTGCATTAGTACAACAATGCATGTGGGATATTTAGAACTCTTCTCCCTTCTTGTCATTTCACACTTAATCACTGGTTAAATTTCTTTTATATAAATGGGCATAATTTAATAAATAAGATTTCAAATCATAAAATTCTTCTTCAAGGTGGAAGATGACTTGATTTTCTAATTTTTTATGGTTGAACACTACCGGTATTCAAAATAAGTACATATGTTATTCTCAATTGTGCACAAAAATCTAATGAGAGCATAGTGTAGTGAGAATTTAGATCCGCTTGCAAGTTAGAATGTCATTTTTTAATTTATGTTACAAACAAAAAATAATCCATTATCTTATAAGTTTTGGAATGATTGGTTAAAAATGAATGGTGATTAATGAACAACATTGCATTAAAATAATAAGATTATTACCTATTAACACATGTTTTAATTGTTTTTAGGAAGATCTCAAGACATGTCTACTAAGCTATAATATCACTCATGTGAACAACGTTTGTAATTTTTGAAACAATATGATATTAGGTAATCACAATGAATTTCAAGTTGAAAGTATCAAAAATGTAATTTTGGCAAATTTCCGATGTCAAAACTTGTAAATTCAATTGAAAGTATCAGTCAATTTCTTTTTTACACACTTGAATGTACATATGTTTTTTTTAATCGCCATGTCTTATAGTTGATTTTTGAATTTAAAACTCAATTTTTTTTATGTCATCTTATAATACATTTAAGTTATGTCCAAAAGCTTTAAACATTTGAGATTAAACAAAGAAAATCAAAGCTGTAGTTTGTTTTTTACAAGTTGTTTACAAACATGTTTTTTACAAACTGTTGAAAGTTGGTAATGTGAGGCTAGGCCTTCATGTCCTTCAATCAGTGAGTGCTTGCCACTCTAAAAAAATTTAGATGCATTCCAAGTTTCCATTAACCCTGTAACGCCAAAGCGGACCAAAATGGTCCAATGGATGACATCAAATATCTGTCAACGATTGAGCGTCGATGATTTTCATCCACTGTAATTTTTTAAATGGTCTTTGTTGAAGTTTGAAGTACTTGGACTTCATAAATGTGTGGATACATGTTGCTGTAAATTTAGGGGCTCTAATCATCTTGGAAAATGAGCAAAAGAGAGCTGGCAAGTGGTGGACCTGTGCCCGGGGAGTGCACTTAAAGTAAAGATTAGAAATACACGTGAGTGCGTTTTAATAGCATACCCCCTACAATACTTGGCCTTAAAATAGTTTTTAAATTAAGATTTTTTAGGGGCTAAATCATTACGTATATATCTATCATTTGGTATAAATTTCAGGACCAAATGATTCTAAAATCCTATAAAAGAAATGATAGAAGTTTGCACTAAAATGTGTTGTTTTTCGCTTCAAAAATCAATTTAAAAATATGTACAAGTGGTTATTTTTTGAAATTTATACAACAAGAACTTTAGATTGTGTTTAACAACTTCATATTTTTTTTACAATTTTTAGGTGATTTTTTAGTATGTACATAGGGGGGTCAAAAGTACGCACTCACGTGATTCCTAGTCTTAACTTTAAGTGCATTCCCCGGGAACCTGTGGAATTTTTGTACCATGGGCAGCACAAAAATAAGGCAGATCTCCAGTGATATACATTTGTGGGTAGTTTGAGAAAATGCTTAGACATCATTTAGGCAGCATGCCACATCATGCCACAGGCACTCCGGGTAGTTTCATGAAAGAGGGAACCTGTACAGTTAGCCATTTATAGTTGGAGTGTGAGAAAAATGTGAAAAAAATAAAGAGCACAACAATGGTGGTGTTGAGAATGGCGGCATATTGCCATTACTCCGATAGACGGCAAGAGCGCAAGACACGAAATCAGCTAGTAGCATTGTCAAAGATCTACTTCCCAAAAATCCCAGATTTTCAAGCAACACTAAGAAATGCAACAAAGCATGGCAGCAAGTCCAAACACAATTCAACTTCCAAAACCATTTTTATTTCCAGAGCATTCAAAGATACAACACAATGCCTCACACAATATCTGCCCTTGCATCCCTCAAGCTTCCTCCTCCTAGCTACCCCTCATGGTATCCCTCTGAGGCAACGGTCATAGCGTAGCACCTGATTAGCAAGCATAGAGCACAAAATTGGCAAGTTGAATATCTACTTGCAATGCTAAATGGGAACTAGTACCTTTGCAGCCTTCCTAGACTCAAGAGAGATAGGCAATTTGCATGTGACAGAACTCTTGAACAACTGAGGTTTTTGTGGTATTCATGGACAGCAAAGCTCCTCAGATGGATGGAGAGGCGTCAAGAAGGGCACCCAGATGGTTTCTCTGCCGAGGTGTACTCCGTCATGCGAAACATAATTTTTCCAAAACCGAAAGTAGAACATGACGACCAAAAATTCCGTAGTGCACCCACATTCGAAGAGCAATCGCAGATTATATGCCAAGAGGCCATTGCTGCTACTACCGCACTCTTTGCACCAGGATCTCCAAACGAGGGTATCTTAAGAAACAACTGGGAGTTGAAGCAAAGGCTCCGAGCTGCACCTGAGACATTATCAAGTTTATCACATTCAAATCTGGGAGAAGCAGAACATGACAAAGTGGCAACAGCCTCCGGCTACATGGCTGCAGGAGAAATCAGTTTTGTAGTGTCAGCCTCAGCCAGCAGTGGCGCCAACAGAACCACCCCATGTAACATCGAATCAGAGCACCGGAGCTCTATCAACAGCATTGCAGGGCCTGGACCGACAGATCCAAGAAGCCTCAAATTCAACAGAGGGTCGATGTAGTGCCCAAGGACTGGAACATCAAATCCAGGGAGCATCCACTTCGAGAGAAGGTGGCTACACTGCGCATGGACCACAGACAAGGCAAGCAGCATCGGCGAGGCATGCATCATCGGAGAGGGAGGCAGCATCAACGAGGCAAGTGTCGGCAGCAAAGGGAAAGCCAAAGCGGAATGCACGACCTCCGGCGACGAAATCATTGGTAAGTGCACATGCCCTTCCTGCTAATGAGGTTGTCCGAGTCCAGAGAGCACTTCTTTGTGATGCAAGAGAAATTGAGTACGACGCTGTAGAATTTTGGACACCGGCACACATCAGTGGCCACAAAATAGACGACATCACAAAAGAGAGTACATCCACAGTTAGATATGAGACAAATGAAGAGGAGAGTGTATGCGCGGGGGCTATCCAGAGAATACGCAGAGCCAGTCCTAGATCAAAAGATCCAAACTCTGGTCCATCAACTGTAATCCCGATCCCAACAACACAGACAACAAATGTTGAGGCGCAATCTCCATATGCGGGTCATCCATCCCCATTAGAAGCTATTTCTTCTTCAAGTGATTGTCGCCGTTGTAGTACATTCTCGTCTGACTCCGAAAGAACTATATCAGAACATGAAATGGATACTTCCAGCACGGAAGACACACTTACGACATTGCTGCATCCCACAGATTCAGAGGCCACAATCTCAGATAACCCACAGCCCGTGACAAACACCAAAGGTTTGCGCATCACACAGAAGCAGAGGAAGAGGACATTGCGGTGCGTACTTCAAGGCCGGCTAAGTGAGGAACATCGCGTCAGTGGCCAACAAAATGAACAATCTGAGCGGGGTGGGGTACCAAACTTTGAGGCGCACATCGACGATCCTACAATGCCAGCACGACCTCCAATCTGCACCTGCGTACAACAAGACCTTAGCATCTCACGCTCTGGAATCAACAGCGGACGTCACAATCTCTAATCCGCAACAACGTTGGCAGCAGAAGAAAAAAATTACCAATGTGCAGACCCCAACGTCGCAGCTGCTAATGCAATGGACGTCCTCATCGCTAGTACTAATACGCAAGGTCAAGGCAATGGGAGAGGCCGGGGACGTACCGGAGGATGTGCGAGGCGTGGCACACGCGGCGGAAAAACATGGATGATAAACCCTAATGGGAACATGGACAACGAAGGTGGCAGGGATTGGAGCGTAGCAGCAAGGAGCGGCCAATGCAGCCGAGCTGTGAGGAGCGTTGCCGGGCCTTCCACAAAAGAAAAAAAGTCCAAGGGAGAAAGGGTCTTCTAGGCATGCTGTGGATGTGGAACACTCTGGAAATCTACAACAGTTGCAGACAATACATGGTATGGCATTTAGCGACAGTAGTGTAGGGGAAGATGGACTTCACATAAACACCAAGAATGATGTGTCACACCGGAAGGGGGTAAAAAAGGTAGACCCTCTTCTGTCCGCGTATGGGCTAGGAACTTGGAAAAAAACCAGATCCTCTTATGGTACACCACCATTACCCTTTGCGGGGCCCAACCCTGGGTGCACGCACCCATATGGCCGTCATCCATCATGCTTGGGTTTATTTGAAAAGTATTGGACAAAAAAACTCAAAGGGCAATTGTTAGAGAGTCAAACAGATATGAATTAGAAGTGGTTGGTGAAGACACGGAGCAAACACAAAGTGGTAAAGATTGGTCTCCATTGGAATTCAAGGAATTCCGCGCATATCTTTCTATATGTCTGTATATGGATATCAAAAAATTACCATCCACACGATGTTATTGGTCACAAGATGAGCCACTCCTTCAATGTCCTGTCATTTCAAAATTAATGTCTAGACACCGATTTGAGGCTATTAGGCGATGTCTTCATGTTCATGATGACGGAGAGGTGGATTTACAAGGAATTACCGGGGCACCGGACAAAATTAAAAAAATTAGGTGGCTTGCGAACGAAGTACGTGACAAGTGCCAGGAGATGTGGAACCCTAATTGCCAAATCATTGTGGACGAAACAATGGTGCATTACAAAGGCCAATATTGTCCCATTCGGCAGTACATGCCAAACAAACTTGTACGCTTTGGCATCAAGGTCTGGGCATTAGCAGATGCTTTATCAAAGTATATATGAACTTTCAGTGTCTATTGTGGGAAGGAAGATGGGGAGGTAGAACATAGAAGTGATGGTGATAGTGACCACGAGGACATGCATAGTGGCAATTGACTTGGATTCCAAGGCCGCTCAGTGGTGAAGAATTTGACACATGGATTAGAGGGTCGCGGCCATATTGTAACCACAGACAATTTTTTCACTTCCGTTCCGCTGTTCTTGTTTTAGAGAAAGGAATTATGGCCATGGGGACATTGGGGTATGACCAGAAGTATGTGTCAAACCATATGTTCACAAAATTGATCACACAAAAACAAGAACTTGGATGGATAGACTGGAGGATGCAAGAGGACGGGAAAATTTGTTGCATGGTGTGGAAGATAAAAAAGTTGTTTTACTCTTGTCTACGCATGCGGAACCCATTCCCCCACCCGGAGTGATACAAACGGTGTACCAAAAAGTGAAAGGTGGAAAAAAGAAAGTCAACACAGGTCCTATGCATTTACAATACCAAACTAACATGAGAGGGGTAGATAGTGCCGATCACTTGCGTGGCAGTTATTCCACTCTGACACGTAGCCACAAATGGTGGCACAAGATTTTTCATTTCCTGTTGGACATAGTGGTTGTCAATTCTTGGATAATTCATTCAGATTTGAGCTTCCGTTTCATGTATGAGCCTATGACACACTTGTCATTCCAAATGCAGCTTGCGAAGGAGGGTTTTCAGTGTTTGCACCCAATCGCGCCGGTGTGCATGGGCGTTGGCATATGGGAAGGAAACATAAATTGTGTCGAGCTTGCAAGAAGAAGAAGTGTAGCCATATGTGTCCTGGATGTGGAAACATATACATGTGCAAATATCCATGTTACTAGGATGTGCACTGGTAGTAATTCCATTGTTTTTTTTCCTGTTTTCTGTACCGGATATAGGGAATACGTCACAATCCAACGGGGTGTCTTTTTCCTGTAAATTTGTATATTTTTGTAGGCGGTTATTTAGTTTTTTGAGGAAATATATTACATACATCTAATAATTTGTATATAGGAAGTTGTGTGTAAGTTGTTCCAAATGCAGTTGGAACTATATTTCTTCTACACTACTGGAATGACACGGTCTGGAGTTGCTCTGGAGTTCAAGAAGGACAGGGGCTCTCATCTCGTCATGGCCTGGGATGGTGACTGCCACGGGGGACACCTGTCATTGGCGAGTCACATGTACAGTGGATAAAGGCCGGGTTTCTCAACTGCTTCGGAAATTGTCCTGGTCAGGAGGTCAGCAGCCACTATTCACTCAGGCTACAGTATATCCATAGCTACCCGGGGAGCAAGATATACAGCCCGGCTGCCCACTCGATTTTCAACGAGATCAAGCCTGGGATTTGCCTTGCCCACATCTACAGTGGCAACTATGTCAATTCCACTTTCTAACACACAATTTCAGGTTGTAGTGCATGAGGGAGGGGTGTGCGTCATGTATGCACCTAATTTTAGCACTTGAAAAAGACAAAATTCCGAAAACCGTGTCAAAGCTTTTATTATATACTGCCAATACAAGCTTCATTGCTTGCTATATTTGAAGTATTTGTATTTTCCTTGACTTCATTTGAAATGCTAGTTGGAATGTCATAATTATTTCCACTTTGAATCTCCCGTGTCAAGTGTTGCCACCTTTATTTTGCCTCACTATTTCTAGTGCTGCCCTTATTCGTTTGCTTCATGTGCTATTTGCTAAATTAGCTGTACAAGTCAATATACTTGTTGTACAAGCATTTGATTGGTGATACTGTAGAGCCAACTACTTAATCTGTCCAATGAGCTTGACAACTCCAGAAAAGGTCCAAAATTTTCACTATTACAGCCGTGCAACTACATGTTCACGGTCAAGGGTCCATTTCTCATTTTCAACAGCGGTTACTAGTGTCGGCGTTACAAGGTTAACCCTTAAACGACAATTCCTTTCCTGATACCACACCCAAAATCTCCTCTTAAATTCCATTTTAAGCATGATTCTGTGTTTAATTTGCTTTAGCTTTATTCTAAAGAAGTATAGATCTCTCTAAGGTGCTCGGTTTGGAATTTTAAAAACCCCATTTGGTGCAATGGTGTAGAAGTTATGAGCAAGATTCTCCCAAACTAAAACCAAGCCTGTGGGGCTGGCATTGTCGTTTAAGGGTTAAGGTAAGGTTGGAAGTACATATTACCATCCATTTAAGAAATGATTGAACATCTTGGAGCATATATCGGCAAGTGCGTCACAAATTTTGGGGAAAGATAAATCATAGTGGAGTCGAATCCATGTGAAATCATGTTTTCTCTATAAATTTGTAATCTCTATGAATTTTCAAAGTGGTTTGTTCTCGACAAGTACAACTGCTCCTAGGTAGGGAGCCATGAACAATCCAAAAATGCTCTATGATCATTTAAAATCAGGCTATAGTTGATAGTGAAGTAACTTTAAACCGCCCCCATTCACATCCAATTCCACTTGTTCACATCGAAGGAATCTACTTGATTGAGTGTGCTAAATTGCTTCCTTCATTGTCTTAATTGCTTGATCATCATTTTGTGATCTCAAATGTTTCATACATTGAAATACCTAAAACCATTTCATTTACACCCATCACTTACTATTGGTACATTTAGTGTTCGCTTGAAATGAGGTGGAATTGGGTCAAACCCAGGGTGGAATTGAGAGTCAATATTAGGATGCGCCGGATTGGATCTTGAGTGATTTTAAATATTTCCACCTTAACCCCTAAGCGTCCCGGCGTCCATATTATGGACGTTTTTGGGGGTACAGTCACCTTCGAAGAGCTGTAACTTTTGCAATTCGTGTCCGATTTTGCTGAAATTTTGAAAAAACTCCCCGCATGATGTATGGAATGTGTGGTAAAAATTTCAGATCAATCCGAGATGAATTGAATTTTTGGTGATCATTTGAAAGTAGGTATGTTTTTTTTTTGGACAGTTCTGTGAATTTTGATGGCAGTAACTTCGGGGGCTTGTATCTCCTTCATCCCAAGTCCGTTTTCAATAAAAACTTGTTGGGTTGAATTCCCCTTGAAGTCTAGTTATCATGGTAAAATTTTCAGGTGAATCCATGTTGTTATGAATGTTTGGGAGTCATTTTAGTGCACGGGTCTAGTTTGGACACTTTTTGCTTTTTGGTTCAAATGGGTCACTTTTCGGGCTACTTTTTGACATTGCAAGGCCATTTTAGGGCACATTAAATTTTTTTCATGAGGCTTTTTTGGTACTAATGTGTTTATATGATGATTTTGAACAACTTTTTAGTTCAACGTTTTTTCATTTGAGTAATTTTGAAAACGAATTTCACCTCTAACTGTGTTGCTAGGAAAATTTCAGCATCCTTTTTTAGCACTAAAACACTATGATCTTGCAATCTATATGGCCAAATGACCCCAAAATTGATCCACATGATCTACAACATGTATGTTACAAGATTGTACGGTTGAGATTTCTATACCTCACTTACATTTAGACCTATAACACATCAAAAGCGATGATGGTTTTAAGCCCAAAAAAGCTAGGGACCTTTAGGGGTTAAACATATCCATTACCATTCATTTAACAATTTTGTCCTCATGTACCAAACATGTAAGTTTATGTTCTAGATGTATGTTATCAATACATGAAGATAGAATTGAGTGTTGGGAGTGGTAATGAGTACACTGTCTCTTTTAAGTAGTTGCACACTTCAAAAATCCCCATAACTAATTGATATTTTAGAATCTTGCTACAAAATTTGGATATGTTGTAGTAAATATAGGATAATGTTTGTACGATGAATTTCAATTTGTTTTCAATCATATTAGAACCTATTATTTACTGATCAAAATTTTGAAGTAAAAAAGATTTTTTTTTAATATGTGTGCATGATTTTAAAACTATTTGATAGAAAGAATGTTCATCACCTCTAAATCATATTTTAAAAATCTCATGAACTTTGGAGATTTATTGAGAAAGATCTTACCAAGTGAAGTACGGCCCAAATTTTTTACTTTTTCAATATTTCGACCCTAAAATCCAAATAAAAATTGGGAAAATTAAAAATATCAAATTCTCATGCATTTGTAGTTTTTTGGATTTTGTTTTGGATTTTAGGGTCAAAATATTGAAAAAGTTAAAAAAATTGGGCCATATTTCACTTAGGAAGATATTTCTCAATAAAGCTCCAAAATCCATGATATTTTTAGCATATGATCTAGAAGCAATGTACATTCTTTCTATTGAAGAATTTTTTAAATCACACACATATCAAAAAGTTTTGTTTTACGTCAAAATTTTGAGCAATAAATAATAGATTCTAATATGGTTGGAAAAAAATTGAAACTTAGTGTACATACATTATCCTATATGTATTACAACATATGGCCAAATTTTGTAGCAGGACTTTAACCCTTTACCGTCCCAATTCAACACTGATTTGAAAGATGTGTTATAAAATGTTTGATGAATAACAAAAATGGAGTTGATGTGCAAAGCTAAGTTGTAAATGTCAATGTAAAGATCACATCTATGTGGTTGGATTTATCATTTTTTTATTAATAAATTTTAATCAAAATTTCAAGCTTTTCTTTTGAAATTCAATTTAACATCCCAAAGTAACCCAAAAAAAATTAAAAATTGTTGTAATGAATATGGAATAACATGATGGCAGTATGAGATGGTATGATTTCCTTTATTTGATTCTATTCAGTTTGGAAAATCATGTTTAAGGTCTCACTTTTTGAACTAAGAATGAAACTTGACATAAATCAATTTTTTTATTAAAAAAAATCACATTATCTTATTTTGCAGATCCATATTGTACAAATGATAGTCAACTAGCAGAAGAACCATGACAAATTTGGATAGATGAAAAATTGTACATGATGTAGTGTTGAGAAAGGTTGCAATATGTTTGTTGTCCACTATATGGACGCATGCGTGTCAAAAGGTTAAATTATCAATTAGTTATGAAGATTTTTGAGATGTGCAACTACTTATGAGAGAGAGTGTATGTTTACTTTAGTAAGCTTTGACAATACTTGGAATAAGAAATGAGAATCGCCATTGCTACCGTAGTACCATAGTTGGGTCGCCACCCCACAGACGAATATTTAATGTTTTTTGAAAAATAAGGTTCGTTCCTCAAAAAATGAATATCTTGATTTTTGATTATGAGCAAAAAAAAATATGATTAAGAATGGCCCCAAATGATCCAAAAAGGCCCAAAATAGCTTAGAAATATCAAAATATAGCTAAAATATTTCATTCTATTTTTGGTTTTTGGTCCTCATAATTTTCAATTTTTTACGTTTTTCTTTTTAAAATTATTTTTTGTCGACCCAATTATGGTACTACGGTATACTTGTCATTGTTGGATAAGACAAAATTTCACTTTTGCCAAGCCTTATGGAGCCTGTACCGAGTATGCTGCCCAAATTTGCCCCAAAATATTTCTTATTAAAGTAATAGTAAGATCTTCAGTTGGCTTAATATTTTGATGGACTCAATTATAGAAAGAAAACCGCATTCATTACAAAATCATTATGCTTAAATTTCATGAACAAGTATCTTATTGCCCTTCTAGAAGTATTTGAAATTTCATTTTTCAAAAATTTCAATAAAAAATACATGTGTCTAGGGGCGACTTGTGTTTTTCAACAATACATCAAAAAAATGCAACAAAAGAACTTTATATTCATTTTTGAAAAAATATGAAAAGAATATCTAAATTGCTAATAACTTTGACATTGAATTGAGAGATGCCAATCCCAATGGTGAAGATGTTCTAATATGCAATATGAATTCATTTTCTATTTTTATTTTATAAATTTCAAAAATTAAGTTCCAAAAAAAGAACATCAAATGAATGTCATTTAAACTAAGAGTCTTTATGGTTGCCCAAAAATTAAAACTCTTCATAACTCTCATGTCAATAATAAAAATAGATTGATTTAGAACCTTTCATATAAATATAGGTTTATGCAATAAAAATCAATTTTTTTTCTAAAATTATAAATTAAATTGCTAATGTGCTTGCATTGAATACAAATTGCAAAACCTTCATAATTTTTGCAATATTTATTGGGATCACATAAAACAGAGCTTGACATCTAAAAAGTGATGATTAGAAAATACCCTAAAAATCTTATTGAATAATTCAAGATATTAAGTTTCATTCGGGTTGGCCAAAATCACAAATATACATTTTGGCTAAGACAAAATTTAGGGATTAGAACAAAATTATCCAAAGATCCCTGTGAATTGAACATAGAATAATCTTTGACACAAACTATACATTATTTGATTTATTTTTATTAATTTTTGTTTAAACGAATGAAAGAAAACAATAGGACCTGAATTTTATTGGAAGCAACCTCCAAAATCAAGGTAAGGTAGAAGTACTAGAAACTGTTAGGTACCAATTGTGGTCATCTATAAAAGCACCTGTTTCAACTTCATGAGTTCCCAATTTAGTTATCACAAGCATCAATTATGAATATCAAGTTAGCAATCTGATTGGACTAGAAATGAAAGACAGTTACTGGTACACCTAACATCAATAGTGGTCTATGCATATTAAGTTTGAAAATTTATAACAAAATCATACATTGTGGAAAAATTAATTAAAAATTGAGCTTGGTTATTGAACCCAAAGTTTTGTAAGCTGCAATTTTTATCATTGAAAATCAACGCTCCATGTAGATTGAAATGCTTAAACTGACGGCAACTGTACCCCTCACTTTACCCATCTACATATTTGGATTCATTGTGTAGGGCTTGTACGTTGCCCGTAAGTTTGTTCATTTATGCGTTATGAATTTATGACTGTTACTATGACCCCAAAAGTCATTTTGGGTGGTGGCCGGAAAACACGGGAACCCTGCACTGAAAAAGGAAAAAAAGTAACCCCTCCACGTATGCAAGAGGGGGGTACACGTAATTTTTGCATCCCTGGGCGCTGAGGGGGTCCACGGGGGCGGTGAGGTGGCGCTGACGGGGCGCTGGCGGGGCCTGATGACGGGGCCGGATGATGAGGCCGACTGCATGCACTGATGGGACTGGGCTCAGCCTGTCTGAGTTCTCTCTCTCACCTCAGTCGCATATGAGTGTCTCTCTGGCAGCTGAGTTCTCTCTCGCATCTGAGTTCTCTCTCGCATCTGAGTTCTCTCTCTCTCGCATGGGATCGGAGGGATCGGAGAATGGCGGAATGTATCGCAGGGAATGTATCGCAGGGAAAGTATCGCAGGGATCGGAGAGTTTTCGCCGGTCAAAGAGAGCGAGCGAGCGAGAGGGTTTTCGATGAAGTTTAGACCGGAGAATGGCGGATGGAAGAGGAGAGCACGGGTCGAAGTGCGGAGAGTGCGGAGATCAGAGTTTAGACGGTGAGTCACGATCTGGTAGAAGGTTTTGAAGCTTTTGCTTCTCGGGGGAGCTTTGATTTGGCTCGAAGTTCTTATCGATCTCTGTTTTTGCTTGAAGTATTTTTCGATCTCTGTTTTCTGTTGAGGAAACTCTGGCGGTCAGGGATCAAATTTGTGGCGCAAGTTTGAGTTCAATCCTTGGAGTTGATTTCCTGTGAAGGAGATTTTGGGTCCCGAAGGCGTCGATTGCGATGACGCAGCCAATTGTGTCACGCAGGACGGGCCAGCAAGTGCAGGAAGTGGTGGGAGGCTTGGTACACTCGTGAAGACGATCTTTATGAACGGAGTGATGGTGATGCTGGCTCCCGTGTTGGTCCCCGTCTCGTTAACTCTCGAGCTCTGGAACTCCCTTCCCACCTTCCGCCAGGTGCGCCGCGCCGTTCCGACGAGCTTCGGGGAGCTCCGGAGGTTTCCGAGTTCTGTGTGGAACTCCATTCCCAGCTCCAACGATGAAGAATTTGGCTGCAGGACCATCTTCTCTTTTGCATTCTTCCTCGTGCGGATTTTTAGGGTTTAAGGTTTATGTACACTTTGACTCATTCGAATTCTTTGTAGGAGCTCAGTTTTCCGAGTTCCGTGTGGAACTCCATTCCCAGCGTCAGTCAGTTGGCGAACATGTTTGTGCGTCTGATCCAGGCTATGGTGCGAGATTACATGGCACACTTCAGTACGCAGGGATTCGGACAGCCGACGCAACAACCACTCCAACGATGAAGAATTTGGCTGCAGGACCATCTTCTCTTTTGCATTCTTCCTCGTGCGGATTTTTAGGGTTTAAGGTTTATGTACACTTTGACTCATTCGAATTCTTTGTAGGAGCTCAGTTTTCCGAGTTCCGTGTGGAACTCCATTCCCAGCGTCAGTCAGTTGGCGAACATGTTTGTGCGTCTGATCCAGGCTATGGTGCGAGATTACATGGCACACTTCAGTACGCAGGGATTCGGACAGCCGACGCAACAACCACTCCAACGATGAAGAATTTGGCTGCAGGACCATCTTCTCTTTTGCATTCTTCCTCGTGCGGATTTTTAGGGTTTAAGGTTTATGTACACTTTGACTCATTCGAATTCTTTGTAGGAGCTCAGTTTCTACTTCAGGTGTGTTACATTAACAAGGCGATGGTGTGGTACTCTAGGAAACGGTCAGTTTCAGTTTCAGTTTCGGCAGAATCGTGACTTTGATCACGGCTTTTAGTTTGGAACTTCTGAACATATGTCAACATTTTTGAAACTCTTATTTTGGAACTCTGTAAACTTTTTCTTTCATATTTGAGTTTTTTCAAGCACGTATTTCGTATTTGGAAATATTTCCTTTTTTTTAATTTAAAAAAAAAATTTGGCTTAATTTTTGTATGTGCCACATGGCACCCCCACAAGGGGGTCCATGTGGCACAAAATGAATTAAAAAAATTCATGTCTCTCAAATTTTCTCTCAATCTCTCCTGTGTGGCAATTCGTGACACTATATGACTATTTGACTATATGACTATATGACTATATGACTATATGACTATATGACTGTTACTAAAATGAAGAGATTCATGTAAACTAGTTTTATTGAAATTTTCAGGGTAGAGGTTTTCATCAAAATATTACTTCCTTTTTCAAGCTTGTTTAGGCTCCCAAAATTCTATGAGGTGATCCCTATAGGTCAAGATTTTCAAAAATATATTCCATGAGACCTTTAAAATGAAAAAATAAATAAAAATTGAGCCTTCCTAGACCCTTATTTTGAAAAAACGTTAGAAAAAACGTTCAAAGATATGTAGAGATTCAGAAGTATATAGAGATTTATGCAATCTACACAAAATGGCATTCAACATATTCAAACAAGATTGGAAAGCATGCCAAGATCCTATGCTACGGATCTTCAAACTTGTCTTATAGAAACAAATTCTTTTACTCTAAATTTAATTTATTTTTATACTCATAATTATGAAATCTACTTCAAAAAGAGACATCTAAAGATTCCAAATTGCTATCTAGATTTATGACTATTAGCACTCTTTATCTTATTTTGAATCATTTATGATTAACACACAATTTGCTATTTATGCACTTGGACATATAATCATGCACTTGATCCCCAAGTGCATAAACTTTTTTGTCTAATTTTTTTTAAAAAAAATCGACGATTATTGTCTTTCTTCAATCCCTTACATTGTAACAAACAATTATTTTAATTATTTTTTATTCTAATCTTTATCTTTTCTTTTATCTTTTCTTTTTTATCTTGATTACTTTCTTGTCTTCCTTTCTCTCTTTCTTCTTGTCTTTTTTTTTCTTCTACTTTTTCTTCAGCTGTGGCTGCTGAACCCTAACAATGGGAGCAAAGCAAAAAAAAAAAAAAAAAAAACTTTATTTGGCCGTGACGTGCTACTGAACCCTACACAATGGCCGCCCAAAAAAAAAACTTTTATTTATTTTTAATTTATAATTTATTTTAAGCCGCTAAGGTGCGCGACCACGCACCTAAAGACCCTCCCATCTCCCTCTCTCCATCTCCATCTCCATCTCCCTCTAAATCTACATTTCCCTCTAAATCTACATTTCCCTCTAAATCTACATTTCCCACTAAATCTCCATCTCCATATCCCTCTAAATCTCCATCTCCATATCCCTCTAAATCTCCATCTCCATATCCCTCTAAATTTCCATCTCCATATCCCTCTAAATCTCCATCTCCATATCCCTCTAAATCTCCATCTCCATATCCCTCTAAATCTCCATCTCCATCTCCCTCCCCTCTCCTCATATATATAGGGGAGAGGAGAGGGTCTCTCCCATTCACTCTCCCACTCCTTCTCCCTCCCCTCTCTCCTCTCTCCTATATATATATATATATATATATATATATATATATATATATATATATGAGGAGAGGAGAAGGAGATGAAGAGGGAGAAGAGAGATGGGAGGGTCTTTGGGTGCGCGGCCGCGCACCTCAGCGGCTAAAAATAAAAAAAATTCCAAAAAAAAGGTTTTTACTTTTTTTTTCTTTTTTTTTCTTTTTTTTTTAGCGACGGTGGCGGCGGCAGTGTAAGGTTCAGTAGCACGCTACGGCCAATTTTTATATTTTTTATATTTTTTATATTTTTTTAATTGGCGGCCGCCATTTAGGTTTCAGCAGTACCCCACGGCAAAAAAATAAAAAATAAAAAATAATAAAAAATAAAAAAATAAAAAATTGCTTTGATCCATTGTTTAGGGTTCAGCAGCCACTGCTGAAGAAAAAGTAGAAGAAAAAAAAAGACAAGAAGAAAGACAAAAAGGAAGACAAGAAGAAAGACAAGAGGAAGACAAGAAAGAAATCAAAGATAAAAAAGAAAAGATAAAAGAAAAGATTAAAAAAAGATTAAAAAAAGATAAAAAAAGAAGATAAAGATAAGAACAAAAAATAATTAAAAAATAATTTGTTTACAATGTCAGTGATTGTAGAAAGACAACATTGATGTTTTTTAGAGAACTTTTTAACCAATTTTTTAAAAAGTCAAATATGCTTATGAAATGAGCGCATTTGGCCAAGTGTATAGATATCGAATTGCGTGTTGATTACTATAGCATCAAAATAGTGTAACATAGAGTAATCGAATTCTTTTTGTTAAATAATGTAGATAGATAGATAGAAACATCAGCTACTTTCAAGGTCAGCGTGAATAAAGTGTTTGTTCGTAATGTTAATGACCCAGTGCCCACCGGACAAAGGGCCATTGGAACAAAACTACTCTCCTTTGTCCCAGAATAGACACTTTAGTGACCAATAACCAGTAAAAGTTTTTGGAGCAAAGACCTAATGACACCATGTTATCTATTAGGAATATTGAAGCATTAGAAAAGCAAGTAGAATCTTGGCGTGTAGCAGAAACTCGCCAAAGTACTATTGATTCATTCTTTCAACGGACTTAGAGGAATAATGAATCAATATTCTGTAATTTCATCCATTTTTTCTATAAATGTTATGTATTTACCTTTTTAATTCTTCTAAGTGTTATTTTTTATAAGTGTTACAAATCATCGGCATCACCCTCTATAAGTGTTATGTGTTACTAGTGTCTAAGTGTTAACTAAAAGTATGCTCCCAACCCCTAACACTTATCGAGGTCTGACTGTAGTTGTTGAAGGAGAAGTGAGTGTGAGGTGTCGATTGCGCCAAGTTTACCGAAGTACATGAGCACCGTATCCCAATTTTCTAACTCACTTCAAAATTCTTCTAAGGTGAGTGGGCCACAAACCGACACTTTAACCCCTAAGCGTCCCTAGCTTTTTTGGGCTTAAAATCATCATCGCTTTTGATGTGTTATAGGTCTAAATGTAAGTGAGGTTTTAGAAATCTCAACCGTACAATCTTGTAACATACATGTTGTAGATCATGTGGATCAATTTTGGGGTCATTTGGCCATATAGATTGCAAGATCATAGTGTTTTAGTGCTAAAAAAGGATGCTGAAATTTTCCTAGCAACACAGTTAGAGGTGAAATTCGTTTTCAAAATTACTCAAATGAAAAAAACTTTGAACTATAAAGTAGTTCAAAATCATCATATAAACACATTGGTACCAAAAAAGCCTCATGAAAAAATTTAAGGTGCCCTAAAATGGCCTTGCAATGTCAAAATGTAGCCCAAAAAGTGACCCATTTGAACCAAAAAGCAAAAAGTGTTCAAACTAGACCAGTGCACTAAAACGACTCCCAAACATTCATAACAACATGGATTCACCTGAAAATTTTACCATGATAACTAGACTTCAAGGGGAATTCAACCCAACAAGTTTTTATTGAAAACGAACTTGGGATGAAGGAGATACAAGCCCCCGAAGTTGCTGCCATCAAAATTCACAGAAACTGTCCAATAAAAAGATACCTACTTTCAAATGAGCACCAAAAATTCAATTCATCTCGGATTGATTTGAAATTTTTACCACACATTCCATACATCATGCGGAGAGTTCTGTTCAATATTTCAGCAAAATCGGACACGTTTTGCAAAAGTTACAGCTCTTCGAAGGTGAATGTCCCTCAAAAACGTCCAAAATATGGACGCCGGGACGCTTAGGGGTTAAATGTCCCTACATTCATGAGAGTGTAGATCTTGATTTTTTTGATGATAAAATTAGTTTTCTTAGTTCCCATATTGTTTTGTTATGTCTTTTAATTCTAAGGGCATGTATGTGGTGTTGATTACATTTTAGGAGTACATAGATACATGTATTTGCATCAAAAGAGTTGCAAATCGGACATGTGATTGCCATGGAAATCTTTGTATGCCAAAAGATAGTTGTTTTCTAGCATTGCCCATTTATTGTCCAGTACAGAATTTTAGAAGGCTTGTTTTTTGTGAGTCTGTTATTGCAAAGTTAAACCAAAAATTATTGGATATTTCATTATCTATTAAATTATGTACCTTATGAATGAACATTCAAGCGACAAGTGATTAAGAGGTTTTCTTTATTTTTGACAAATTGATGTTAGTTCGCATTCAAAAAAAATTCCCTAACAAAATGCTTTTGAAAAAAATGGAAAAAATGCCACACAAACACCATTGAGTCAAATGTCTTTGCTACGTAAGTTTCATAATCAACCTCTACTAAGCTAGATTTTGCCTGACATTCATGAATTGATCATGAAAATTAGAACTTCTAGCTTTTATTTTTACATCATTCAACCTTCACCAGAGGCCTATGCATCTAAATTTATGCCCAATGGTAGACTTATTTCTAAGCTTGTTGACATAAAGTAGAGAAAATACAATATTATTTTTTCTTTCGATTGCAAAATAATGGTGCATTGAAACTATGCGCTCCCTAAATAAGGAACTTGTCCACTTGAACTTCCCAAAACAAATTACAGATTGCCAATATGGAAAATTAAAAAAAATAAATAATAATAATAAAAAATAAATAAATAAAACCATGAAAGTGCCCAACACGAGATTCAAAGCTAAATAAATAGTGTTCATCATTTAGCACACTAATTCATCGCATTCCTATTATTTCACAGGAATGCTAGATAGTATATCGTACACAATTTCAACACACTTTTAATTTCATTAGTTCATTCTTGGCAATTATTCTTCTTCATAAATAATTGGATGGGAAACATTAAAAGAGTTAAGGACTAGTGCCCACAATTGAGAAATAAGTACATTTTATTGGTTCTTTATTGATTTCAAGTTTTAGACGATTGAAACTTGCTTGTGCCAAGAGATGAATCACTTTGTAAGGTCCGGTATTACTTTGATATACACTTTGAACTCATTGTTATGACACTATTGAATATTTGTAATTGTGTAAACATATGATTGGACACTTTCCACATATCAAAGGGTATACATATACTCACTTCATATACATTGGTTACCAAAGGGTTGATATAAAAGAGTTCTAAGTGTAGACGCATGCCAAATGGAATTATAAAAAGTGCACATAAATCTTTACCTGAAATTTTGAAAGTTGAGGAACTTCTTACGTTTTGTGTTCAAAATCAAATCTCCATTTTGAGAGAATCTCCACCAACACTCTAGGGCATTTGTATACGGTAGTACAGTCCACCAACTCCTCTTGGTGCACATAATTTGTGCACTTTGAGCATTTTGTTTAAAAAGCTAACTTTCAAACCAATTTAAAAATTATGTAGCAATGATTCAATAAAAAATGAGTGAACTACCTTCTAGATTTATGTACATAGTAACCAAAAAATAGAATTGTAGAATGTTAAAATGATTTTATGTTGAAGATTTTTAGTATCTAAACTCTCATTCTAATAAATAAATTTACCAATTTTTTTATAAAACTTTGAATGTAAATTTAGTTCATGCTTGACTCTATATTAAAAATTCTAAAAATAAGCCAACCTGCAAAATTTCATTCTTAAGTACATTCAAAATAGAAATCCATCAAAAAAGTTTTTAAAATAGAGAAACAACTAATCCCTCCCAAATATAATACATTTTAAAATTTGAAACTTTAATCAATTCAAAAAAATTGAAAAAGCTGGAAGATAATTCTCTTCACATATTTGAACACTAGAAAAATTCATAGCTCAAAATTCCATTCACAACCCTCTTTTCGTTTGGAGTGCATAATATTCTTGTATCAGTGCACTAGTTTACCCTTTATTTCATCCTCCATTAAAATATAATGCCGGATTTTTAATTTTCTATCAAACATTTGTTCTCTTTTATCGGTACAGTCCATCCTACCACTTTAGATTTCATAAAAATATTTTTCTTTCTGCGGAATGAATTTTTCAATTTCTCAAAATCTTATAAAGAGTGCACAATGACAAGAATTTTAGTGGACCATACCATACAAATGCCCTCTAAATAGTTATTTGGCTCTCGAAAAATGGATTTGCATGGGTTGGTCAAAAATTTATTTGGAGGGAGACACAAAATACGACAACCCAGTTTAGGGCCCTCAAAATGACTCATGCCAGTGTATCTTCTCTTCTTAATTGCACATTATGATTGCACAATCCATACGTGGTGACTTGTGAGTAGCTTACTTACTATATATTTGCAAAGTCTAACTGAGTGATGTTGGTTGGGACCTACATAGTATTCCTTGTAAATTTTGGATGACCTCCACATAGTTGTTGGTGAACATGCTCTCAGGATAGTGACAAATTTCCTCTTCAAGTCGTGTTAACCCCTAAACGTCCTCTTCCCTCTCCAAATTTGGCAGTTTTGCAAAGATGCATCATAAAATGCAATCCAGAGGGATATTTAATTTGCACTTTATGTATGAGTAAAAGTTGTACATTATGAATTTTAGATTCTATCCATATGGTTAGATCTGCGTTTGCTATCACCAATATTTTTGTATAAATTTTGAAACTTGAAATTAAACATTCTTTTGTAATTTGATTACAAATAAGATATTGACAATTTATACATGAAATTTGTTGTGATTGGTTGAAATGTAATACTCTAAGTGTAGTGGTTTTCGGAATTTTTTTGGTTGCTTAATTTTATGAGTTGACATTTTAAAGAGCACTTTTACACTAAAATCTTCAAAATTTTAGGTGAATCACTACAACATGAAATGAGGCATAAATAAATTCACAAATCATCGCTAATCGGATCACACATGCATGAAGTTGACTTTCCATAAAATGTATATTAAAAAATCCACACTGCAAAAAGTCAATGACGGATGAGAAAATTGTGTTTGATTCTGTACATCGTTTACTTTTTGGACGGTAGGACGTTTAGAGATTAACCAGGCCTCATTCCAAATCTTTTTTTTTTGGGCTTTTTAGTGCCGCATTGCACTAATAAAAAGTAATTTGGCAAAAAACGACCAAAAACTCAATATTAGATCGCCGAAATATCTTAAAGTTTTTATAAAATATTGAATGAAATCGCCATATTTGGATGAAAATAACATTAAAATGTGGATGAATTTCTTTCTATTCGAAATATGGATGAATGTAGAAATATGTGGTTCTACCACAACCCTTTTTTTTCTGGCTAAAAAAAGCCAGATGGCACTAGTAAAAATGACCTGGCGAACCTCTAGTTATAATGATGGGGGGTAAAACCCCAAGATGTCGCCACGTCGCGATCAGATGTGTGCATCCCCTCGCCACGACGGCGCCTCATCTTCACGGTCTCCGGCCCTGCTTCGCCCGCGGCTTTAGGGTTTATAGGCTCGCAGACGCATGTCTTCATCGCCAGAACGCGTCTTGGTTTTCAAACGCCTCGCCCGCTCCCTCCGTTTGCGCACCAATCCGCTCCTGCAGTTTCGCCCCCCTCGCTCTGCTGCCATTCTGCATCTTGCCAGTCTGTGCGCTCTTCAATGTTTTCGGTGCGCTAGTGCATGCGGTGGTGTGGAAAGATTTGTCGCCATAGTTTTTCTCCAATTTTTTGAGAGCCGCCACTTCCCTGTGCATAGCCCTGTCATAGTTTTTCTTCAATAGAGTGGATTTGTGCAAATCGCCGGCGCCTGATCTTCAACGCGCGCATTCGGATTGGGCAGTGGAGTTTTAGAGTTTAGGCACTCTTCCAGTTTCGCAACGAGATGGTCACGGTGACGATAAAACTAAGAGCGGGTGATAATCTTCCAGCATCTGTTTCTCTTTGTTTTTGCGCTGTGATCTAGGTTGTGTTGTATGCCTCACTTTCGTGCTTGCTATGTTATCGGTTTCATTGTTGTCTCTGGATCTCTTCTCCGTTGATCTGTTGTTTTGTCTTGGTTATTTTATTTTTTGGTGTTATTTTTTTTCCGTTTGTCTTGCGGTTTAGTCAATCTTGTTGTGTTCTAGTCATGGCCGGTTCTGGGGATGAGGGTGGTTTGGCAGAGAATGCGGCGTGGGTAGCGGAGATTGCAAAGAGGAAGGCAAAACGAGATGCTCAAAGGAAGTCCAAGAAGCTTGTAGCTGCGCGTGCTGCTTTCAAGAAAAAACGCGAAGATGAGCAAGCGGCACGAAAAAAGGCCAGGGCTAAGACGACCATGCATTCTTACTTCAACAGCAGTCGGAATCCCTCCAACGCAATGCCGCTCTGCATGGTGTTGGATTCGTCCATGCCTGATGTGCCTAGTGCAGATCTGTGGTCCTCCACAAGCTCATACTCCATTCGGCTTGGACCCAGTAGATCAAGCAGCGACGTGAATGTATCTGTAGATACAGGAACTCCCTCCGATTCGTTTGGAGACACGGTGATTCTCAGTGCGAAGTCACCCATGATTCCAATTTTTTCGGAGTCAGAAAGTGGTGGATCCATGGACAACGTTGGCCTTGTTGAGGTTCCAGTGGGAGAGGAATCTCCTTCCTCTGATGAAGAGGTTGAATCACCTCCTAATAAAAAAAAGGCTCCAAGAGTGCAAAGAGCGAGCTGCAGAAGAAGTATGACAGGCACCGCAAGTTCCAGACTAAGTGGTCTGCGAAACTACCGTGGGCAGAAGGAATCTTGGCCGATGATGGAATTCTGCATATGGTGCGCTGTAGAGTTTGCACGGCATTTGGGAAGAAGCCGTGCGTCATGGCACCAAAATCCGATACGCTTTTTAAGCACGATAGACGTAGAACGACGAAGAAGGCAATTCCAAAATATGGTGTCAAGGCCGGCGAATCTTACATGGCAGTGAATTGCAAGCACAAGCAGAATCTGAGACTGTATGCTGCCCGCCCCCAGTCCACCATTGTCCAAGCTGTCAACCACTCGACATCTATGGAAGCAGTTAGGAAGAGAGTCCAGTTTGCAACCATTTTTCAGGTTCTTTCTACTGGTCGTCCAATGCTAGAATAGGAAGCGCGTCATGCATTGTATAAGTTCATTAAAGTCCCTGATTGTCCATCACAACATTGGTGCGATAATTCCGGTTGGCAGATTGCAGAGTACATGTACGCTGAGCTGCAGTTAACCATGAAGAAAATGGTGCAGGAAGCTCGCTACATTGCCGTAACAGTGGACGAGGTGACCACCGTTGACAATGGTTCTTGGTTATCCGTCCATTGTTACGTGGTGAAGGATTGGGTCCGAATCCCTCTTCTAGTGTCTTTACAACGTGTTACCATTGCTGCTAACTCTGATAACATGATAACTCTCATCATGGATTCTATCATGTCCAGTGGTGGCTTGGATCGTCAAATGTTGGCTCGGAAATTGCTCTGTTTTGGTGCAGATGGGGCCGCAACACTGCAAGGCTGTCATCGGGGGGTCACTGTGCAGATCCAGCAGCAATATGCCCCCTTTGCAATGGGGATGCATTACAGTGTAGCTCACCGTTGTAATCTGGCTTTCAAGCCACTCTCCAAGCATGGCGTCTTCGTTGCGATGGAGAAGGTGTTGGCTGCTGCAGCATATGCCTACTTCTCTCACAGTCCGAAACGCTACGTGGAGTTCAACAAACTAGCAAAATTGACAGAAACAAAAGGCTTAAAGATGCTCAAGTCTGTTGAAACACGTTGGGTTAGTCTCATTGAGCCGGTGAGACGCCTCCTAGCTGAATATCGAACTCTCATGTACAAGCTCTACCGAGAGGAGAAAAACAAAGACATCACTTTGGTAAGTCTTTCACCCTTGGGTGATTGATTTTCATCCTTGCTTGATGTTTTGTATTACTATTAGTCTTTGTATGTTTATTTCTCCATGTCATTGGGTTATGAAATGATTTGCATTAAGCCTACAATTTCATGTCCAAGTTTTGTAATTATTTGTGTCATTGTGAATGTGCAGCCGTGCTTGACACTCCTTCTAGACCCATACACCGTCTTGGGTATGGTTGCCTTGCTGCCACTGTTAGAGGCAGTTGACAATCTCATCACATTTGCCCAAAAGCGGGATGTGTATATTTGCGATTTTGTGGCCGCTGTGAAGGTGTGTCAGGGGCAGCTATACTCCATGTATGAGGACCACGAGACACACTTCAGTACCGATGAGTTCTGGGCATACAAGAACCTACTCAATTGCTCCCATGAGCAGGTGCATTGGAAACGGACAACCGATTTGAACGACAATACGTCGCAGCTCACGTTTGTTTGCAACAACGAGCAAATTATCGCGGTCCATAAAGGTGCTTCAATGTCACGTGAGGTATTTGCTGGAGTTGTTGCAAAGATCAGGCTTGAAACGGCTGGTACGTTTCTTTTTCCCCTTTTCATGATTTGCATGTTTTGAATATGTAATTGTATGCTTTGAATTTGTTTATTCATGGCTGAAATTGCTTGCTTGCATGTTGTGGACTTGCTTGCTTGCATGCTTCGGACTTGAATTGTAATCAGTAGCTTTAAATCAGCAGCTTCTGTTGAATCACTTGTGTTAAATCAGCTTGTGTTAAATCAACTTGTGTTAAATCAGCTTGCATGCTGTGGATTTGAATTGCAATCAGTAGTTTAATTCAACAGCATGTGTAGTGAATCAGTTTGTGCAATCAGTAGTTTAATTCAGCATGCTGTGGACTTGAATTTGCAATCAGTAGTTTAATTCGGCAGGTTGTGTTGAATCAGCTTGTAGTCAATCAGGTATGTAGTAAATCAGCTTGCTTTGCAGTGAATCAGCTTGCATTGTTGTGATTTGTAGTGAATCAGCTTGTAGTGAATCAGCAGCTTGTAGTGAGATGTATGTTGCCATTGACAAAATCATTGAGAATGTGGGCTTCATGATGCAGTGGCAGCCTTTGGGCTCATCAAAGAATTGGATAATCGCTTTCCAGCACAGAACCTTATGCAAGCCATGGGTATCTTGTACCCGCAGTACTGGCTTCAAGGAGACTGTGAGGAGAGTTTTTCGAAGCACATCCGAGTCCTTATGGACTATTATGGGCAAAGACAACGACAAGGTTGTAGTCCCGGCTGTCATTGATCGGGACCTTTTGTTGAGCCAACAACGCTTATTCAAGTTCACCATGCTGTAAAATGCACGCGCAGCCATGGAGCCACCATTTGATTGCAATCCCCTAACGAGGTTGTGGAAGGGCCTTGATGCGGCAACTTGCTTAACGCACCACTTCTTTGAGTACATGAAGTTGGCTGAGATGGCGATTGTGCATGTCATAGGCTCGGTGGAGGATGAACGAGTGTTCTCATCGGTTTCATTTCTCAAGTCCAAAGTGCGCAACAGCTTAGACAAGCATTTGCAGTGCGTTGTGGGAATGTACTCACAGAAAATCTACACCCTGGAGACTTTCCCATACGATGCAGCGTTTGAGAAATGGATGAACGGTGGTGAGCGCTATCGGTATGGGCTTCTAGCCTAGAGTGTCATTGACTACTTAGCAAGTTCTGCCTGAATCCTAGCATGGTTTAGGCATAGACCGTGAGCTTCTTTGTGGTGTGAAATGCCAAGTGTTTGGATTCACTACCTTTAGTTCTAAGTGGTAGTTTAGCATAATGTGGTTAGTAGTGTGAGAACCTCTTTGTTTCTATCATTTCTGTTGGTTAGTTGGATTTTCTTCTCCAATCTAACCTTCAACTATCAATGAAGCTCATTTATGTGTTATTTTCCTTAGTTTGTAGGAATTTGCTGGAGATTGCAGCAGTGGATGCATTCTTCGTGACACGGGTTTTTCTTTCTACTTAGTCTTTGTAGTTTATGGATATCCAATGGGTTTTCATTTGCATTCTATTTGTTTATGTATCATGTATAGGCTGATTTGTTGTAGCACATCAGCCCTTGAATATGCTGGTTGTACATGTTATTCTGTCTTGATTACAAGTTTTATCCTCGTCTGGCTCATTATTTGCTAGCTTTACTAATAATATGTATGTGTACAGCTATGTCATGTTCTTTTTTCTCATATAGGTGCTGCTCATATAGTGATGTCTTGCTGATGTTAGTGGTGATTAAATGCCTCAATAGATCAAACCACGGAATCACTATTGTACATGCTGTTGTGAAGCCAAATCAGGTGTGATTGATTGCTAATGACTATGTTGTCTAATGTTCAAAGCCAGTAAGCGAATAACAGAACCTTGTTTACATGGTCATTATGTTGAATGCTTGAAGTTTTAGGCGGACTAACCAAGAGGCAGTGTCACTGATTGTTGAACATTGTTACTCGCAGTACTAATATCATTTGTAGTCACGTACAACTTGCGGCGTTTGGGCTATATCGGTTACACTTAGAGTAAAGCCACTACTTATTTAGGCATCGGAGTGCTTGTGTTTGTTTTGCAGGTTCAGTTAGTTTTGCAAGTGAAATGCGTACGGGAGGTAATGCGTGGGCATATTTGTGGATGCATTAATCACCCTTAGAGTTAGACCGCTACTTACTTAGGCATCGGAGCCCTTGTGTTTGTTTTGCAGGTTAAGTTTGTTTTGCAAGTGAAGTGCGCACGGGAGGTAATGCTTGGGCATATTTGTGGCTCCATTAAGCACACTTAGAGTTAGACCGCTACTTACTTAGGCATCGGAGCCCTTGTGTTTGTTTTGCAGGTTAACCCTTAAACGTCAAGAGGGCCTGGGCGGGGTAGCCCGAAAGGAATCTAAATTTTTGGAGGAGGAGGAAAAAATTTTAAAAAAATTAAAAAAAAAAAAAAAAAAAAAAAATGGTTTTTTTTTGGAAAAACGGCTCTGCTGGCCAGCATTATTGCGGCACTGTAGCACTGCGGCACTTTTCAGAAAACGACCTCAATTGCCCCAACCTCAACTCCTGCTCATTTTGATAACTTCGATTGCTTGCCAATGTTTCTACAATCTCCCAAATGAGGCGCAAATTTGGAATTTAGATCGCTTTTTCAGTAGCTTTCCAACGCACCAACCCACGCTTGATTTGGTTGAGAAAATCTACTTTTTTCTTGATTATTCTCTTTTAAATAAGCCCACAGGGCTTACCTTGACGTTTAAGGGTTAAGTGTACTCGAGCCACGTATATTTTATTGTGAATCATGCTTGTTTTTGCAACAATTAGCACTTCAAATTCACGTGTAATTGCCACTTAGCACTCTTGGAACATGTAATGTCGCCAATTTTGCACCCGGAGATTGTAGGATGTAGCCACGTAGCTTTACATTTTCTAGTTTTGTCGCCATTTGTTGCATCACTTCTATGAATTGTGTCGCCACCGTAATTTGCAAAATCCAAAAAATTGACTCTAATGAATATCTCATATTCGCCTTACAGCACTCTCAAAATAGAGAATGTGGCCACATGCATGCACTGTTAAAACGACTGAAGTAGCCATTCTCACCTTGCACCCCCCATAAAAATCGCCTAGAAGGCACTTTCCCCAAAAGAAAAAAAAAAGGGCTGGTTCTACCATATTATTTTGTGTCCTGCTCACGTCGCAAGGACCAACTGGAGCTGCATAAAAAAATGAGTCGGTAAAGTAGGTGAGGCTCAAATGCAGACAGCCAGGTATTGAAGTTTAATTCCCACGTCGGATTCTGACAGGTCCACGTCACCTTAACCCAATCACAAGATGACGTGTGGCACTTTTTGAACAAAGACAAACTACTACTGTATGTCAAATCCGTACGTTCAATGAACTGGCACGACTGAGGCAGCAGACATCGCTTGAAGAAGAAGTAAAGCAAACCAAGTGAACATACGTTGCAATTAAATTAATCATAAACAACTCTGGAAGGAAGAAGGAATTCAAAGTCAAAGAAAGTGAGAGTGACGATTCTTGAAGCACAAGTTTCATGCATCAAAATGTATCCTCTCTTCATTCATACAATATATCCTCTCAATTCTTCTCATGAAAAACGTCACAAGCTCACTTGTCACACGATCCTTGCTTGCAGGACTTCCACTTCGCCTTTGAAAATCTCCATCGCAACACCATTTCTTGACATTCTCCAAGTTTCTAGAGCTCGTCTAGCTTTTTAACTTCGAGTGGAGTACTTTACCAATTCTTGACATACTGCAAGTTTCTAGGGTTGGTCAGTTAGTACATTTTGTTTAGTACATTTAGTACATTTAGTTTGTTTTCCAGAGTTGTGTGATTTCAACGTACTCTACGGGAGTTGTGGCTTTGAGATTCAATTCAAGTTCCTGCAGTTGCAGTTATTTAGAAGCTATGGCGGGCAATCAGGCTCAGCCCAAATCCAGTGGCCAGGTGGTGGAATCAGTGACACCGGAGCAGGTGCACAAGGCGGACAACAAGGCTTCTCGAAATCCTTTGAAATCATGGTTCAAAAGCTCCGGAGCTTCTTCCGATGCAAGTACTACTAGTAAGTGTAGTAGTAACTCGGAAGGCAGCGGCAGTAGTACTAAAGCCAAGCAGAAGCCTCCGTTGGTGGTGCACTACTTTCCCACGGCCAATCGTCCCAGCTTGAGATGATCGACGACACCTTCAAGTGCCCATTATTTTGAGGAACTTACAGAATTGCCTCTTACTATGTTTGGAACCAAAAGCTCATTCAATCTCTAGCACCTCACTAGTACAACATTGTGTCGTTTTTCACCACATACTGTTATGGAAGGGCGCCACAATTGGGAAAAATGGGACTGCTAGTGGTAGTGGTTCTGCTCAGTGGTGTTGGTCACAACGGACAAAAGTTACCCATCTTTTTCCTATTTCAGGAGGTGAAATGCGACAAAGTTTCTAGTAGTGTCTTGAGACAGACTTCCATGTTGTGAAGATTATTCTATTTTGCACTGAAACTAAGTGGAACTTGTTCTTGTAGCTAGCTGTAAGCAATTTTGAAGAGGACTTTTGTACCATTTGAACAGCTCATTTTGATTATATATAAATGTACTATATTATGTGAGGAGCAGATATTGTTTAGAATTTGAGTTGAAGCACACTCTCTATTATGACATGTTTGGGAAGCCCTAACTTCAAGGTGACAGGCATGGATTAGTCACAAAAATGACTTCATTGTCAAATGATACCATTTAGTAGCCTTCATTCCCACTCCCTTCCCTTCATGCACTTTGTTCATCACCTTGAGCCTCCACCTGTTCACTTAGTTACTGATGAAATACTGGTGGGTGTGGAATATTCCACTCCATCTACTATAGAGCAAAGGCAAAGACAATGCATGCTACTGAATGTTATGCACATGTGTATTGCTTGAAGCAATAATATGGAGTGTCATATTATGGAGGGTAGACTAAACCTTCAAGTGCCCATTTGGTGTCAGAGCTTGAGGAATAGAATTGCCTCTATTTTTGGAACCAAAAGCTCACAATCTGGCATGTTCATTCAAACTTGAGACAAACTTCCATGTTGTGAAGATAATATTATATTGCACTGAAACTAAGAGAAACTTGCATAACATTCAATAGCCTTCACTGGCTCTGCCTTGAGCCCCAAGCAAATATCACGTAGCTACCTTTGTTTACACGAAGCTGCAAGTTGAGAGAAACAACAGTGTAGGTGAGGAAGACAATGGTCTCAATGAACAATTATAACGTTCTTTAGAGGCCCATCGTTGCACCTCTCAATCTCAAGCATCTGTCAAGAGATTGGAGGAATCGCAGAGCATTTTCTTTAGCTTCATATGGGCTAAGCAACAAGGATTGGAGAGTTAAATCATTTTAAACACGCAATTCGCTATTTACGCACTTGGCCATATAATCATGCACTTGACCCCCGGAAGCATTAAAAAAATTGTCTAAAAAATTGTCTAAAACACAACAATTTTGGTCTTTCTACAATTACTTTCATTGTAAACAAACAATTCTTTTGATTCTTATCTTTATCTTTTTTTTCATCTTTTTCTTCTATTTTTTCTTCATTCCTTTTGTGGCAGCCGCAAACCCTACACCCGCACCAAGGAAAAAAAACCAATTTCTTTTTCTCCTCGATTTTCATCTTTTTTTTTTGTTTAGGGCTCATGAAACCTAAAAATAGAAATTAAAAAAGAATAAAAATTTAGGGTTCAGCTGCCGACGGCTGAACCCTAAATGGCGGAGGAAGGGAAAAAAATTTAAAAAATTTCTTTTTCCTATTTTTAGTCTGTTGTGGGCACTAGGTGCGCGGCCGCGCACCTAATCCTACATTTTCTCCTATCTCACTTTCTCTTCCTCTCTCCTCTCCCTCTTCCCTCTCCTTCTTCCTTATTCCTCTTCCCTCTCTTTCTTCCTTCTTCCTCTTCCTTCTCCTTTATATATATGAGAAGAGGGGAGAGGGAAGAGGAGGAGGGAAGAGGAAGAGGGAAGAGGGAAAGAGAGAGATAGGAGAAAATGGAATTGGGTGCGCAGCCATGCACCTCATAGCCCACAGTAGACTAAAAATAGGATTTATTTATTTATTCTTCTTCCTCCGTTTAGGGTTCAATTGCCGCTGGCTGAACCCTAAATTTTTTTTAAATTTTTATATTTAGGGTTCGTGAGGCCTAAACAATTTTATTTTTATTTTATTTTATTTTATTTTATTTTTGGTTTTCTTTCCTTGGTGTGGATGTAGGGTTTGCGGCTGCCACAAGAGGAATGAAGAAAAAATAGAAGAAAAAGAAGACAAGAAGGAAGACAAGAAGGAAATAAGATCAATGAAACAAGATAAAGAAAAGATAAAAGAAAAGATAAAAGAAAAGATAAAGATAAGAATACAAAATAAATTAAAAATTTATTTGTTTACAATGAAAGTAATTGTAGAAAGACAAAAATTGTTGTTTTTTAAAGAACTTTTTACACAAAAAAATTTAAGCAAGATTTGCTCATGAAATGAACACACTTGGCCTAGTGGATGAATAGCCAATTGCGTTTTTTTATTCATAGTTTCTTTATAGTGGAAAGGGTGTGGTCTAGCAAGGACTTAAGAAAGTTATGATAATAATATAATTAATTATATGTTTCAAGACAATGGTATCATGAATGAAAATATCAATATAATTTGTTATATATTAGAAGACAATGGTCTCATCAATGCATGAACAATATCAATACAATTTCTTAATATATATGTTATATGATATAATTTCTTAGTCGTCTCATGCATGAACAGTTCAATATACTTACTAACATACATCACTCTATTAATACAATTTTGTATGGGCTTTCATTTCCAACCTGAGCGCCACTTGTCTGCCCTTTCCAGTGCTTTGTTCATCCATATGTATAATTGTTCATCTAAAGCTAGATGAAGCTGAAAGGCAGAGCCACCCATTACTACTAAATGTTATGTGTTCTTGTAGCTATAAACAAATTTTGCCAAGGAATTTTGTACCATTTGGACAATTCATTTTGAATATATATAAAATTATAATATATATAATTTATAATAATACTATATGATTATTATTAGTGCATATGTATGTAATATATTATATGAGGAGTAGCTATTGTTCAGAATTTGAGTTGATCAAACTTTGATTGCTCATGGGAGACTCAGTCCAAAAATGGTTGTAAGTTGTGAGAGTAAGACTATATAGGGTAGAAGGCATTTGTTGTGGCCATGTTTGTATTGAGACTAATTGATAGGCACTATTTTGACTATGCATTTGGAGTAAATTCTTCATTCTTGAACAAATAAAATTTGGTTCATAGTAATAGAGTGATCCTTTTACCCTTTTAGTGCCTAGTTTATTGTTCATTATCATTGTTGTGGCCATGTTTCTATTGAGATTAATTGATTGTTACTATGGGCCCCATTTCGGCTATGCATTTGGTTTAACATCTTCACTCTTGAACAAATAAAATTTAAGTCACAATAGAATGATCCTTTTAACCTTTTAGTGCCTAGTTTATTGTTCATTTTCCTTGTTTTTTGTTTTTTGTCTTTTTTCTGCAATTCTTGCAAATGATATTTATAGAAAAAGAAGAATTGCAAACAATTTCCAATTGTACATAACATTCTACTGTCCTTGCTAGACCACACTCTTTCTCTACAATATTCCTATAATGTAAACTACAATGTAAACTACTGATAAAATAGTCCGACTCTCCAATCCTCATTGCTTGGACCAGGTGAAATTAGAGAAAATTCTCTATGATTTCTTTGATCCCTGACAAATGCTTGAAATTTGGAGGCACAACATTCTAAGTTTTGCCCTTACCCCTCGGGCATTTAGGGGTAAATGCCGCACTGGGAACAGTGAGAACTTTGGGAACAGGGTAAGGGAACTCCCCCTCGCTGACTCTCTATCCAAGTCTACGTTATCTGTGGATCGCTGGCCAAGTGGCCATGGAGTCCCAAGCTGCCTTCATTTTGATATCTTTGGATTCACTGCCTTCTGTTTTCAGACCCAATCACTGGTAATTCTAAACCTCTCCATCAGCAGTGAATTTTTGCCACTTCCAGAGCATACATTCATAGGAGGTCTTTGATTGCTGGTGTGATTTGGGTCACTCCACATTGCAGAAAATAGTGCATTTTTCCAAGCAATCAAGCACGGTGTACATTTACTTTGGTTGAATTTTCTTTCGCAGGAACAATTCAGTTCAATTCAGTGATGGCGACCGTTTGTCAGGCAGTTCCTGCGAGTGGATTGTTTGCGCCTTCTGGGAGGAGACCTCATCGAGGATCTTCACAGCTTATTGCACAGGTACTGAACCCTAAACTCAAGCTATGAATCCAGAACCAGCTGCTCTTTGTACAATAGCATTATCTTTTCCTCAATCATCAGGGTTGTATAGAAACCCTAATTCGTAAGGAGTGCTTTTTTGCACGATCATTCAACTTCTTGCTGGTCTTAAATTCAATTCAGAACATTTATTAAGCAATAGCCTTGGGGAGAAAATGCCAGTCATTCTGTCTCCATCTGCCTAGGTTAAGATTTGCATAATAAGGGATCTCAGAATTGGTTAGTGTCTCGGTGAATGAAATATTTCAAATTTTAATGACTCCTACGAATGTGGAAAAGAGAGGTTAGAAAGGAAATAGAGTCGCAACCAACCAATTTCTTGCTCTTGAGAATGAGCTCTTGAGAATGTTCAGAATGCTTAATAATGTTCTTGGTTAATAATGTTATGAACTCCTGAGAAGGTTCAGAATGCTCCTGCTTAATATTGTTGCTTGATAATGTTATGTACTGACTTGTTGACAAAACTTCTGCATAACAGGGAGGAAGCTCAAGGATATCCAGGACTTCACAGCAACGAGACTGTGTGACCTGCTGCTCCAGCAATGAATCCCATTCACATGACACGACGAAAGCCTCAGTAAGCGTTCATGAAACTCATGTGTGTATTGTTATATGCACCAGTCCTTTGCTTACTTTGATGTATTTCCACTAATATGTTGAGCTCAACAATTGAAAGTAAACTTCCTGACTCATGAACGCTAAATTTTAAGGTTTAGGGTTTACTTCAACCAATATTCTGAGTTCAGCATTTGAAAGGGAAACTTTGGATGTCCAATGGTTCATTCTAAAAACCCGTTTGAGGTCCACTACACCCATTATATTGTTTTCTCCGACTCGGACTAATAACGAAAACTCGCGACTAATTGTGGAATTAGGAGAAAGCTCGAGTTGGAGTAATTGATGTAACTCGTAGTAATTGTGGCAATGTAGGTTTTATGTGGTCTATACTAAAAATTTGTTATCCAAGTTACTATGAATTTACCATGTCAAATATGAATAAAATATTCTGATATTACTATTTTTAGATGTTTGAAAAAATAAAATATTATGATCTAAACAAAATAATAATATTTTGTTATTACATTCTTGGACTAATTTGGATATTTCATACCAAAATTAGTAAAAAAATCGGACTAATTGTGGCTCTCAGAGTAAACAAGATAATGGGTGTACTTCTCATAATGACTCTAATTCATTCATTTCGTTGAGAACTGTATAATACCAGTGTATAATACCAGTGGGTCGACATGACTATTGGTATCATCAGTTCTCACATTATTTTAGTGACCTATTTTTCTGTAGTGCTACAATGGGAAGGGTGCAAGCCCACACTATTCAAGTTTTGACCTGTACATGTTAGAATAAAGGAATTCCTTGTTTTTGAACTCGTTTGTTGAGGTTTGTTGCAGATTCAGGAAAAACCTGTTGGAAATGTGACAACGTGGTGGGAGGAGGTCAACACCGCTGCAGTTGGCGTAATTTTGGGCGTTGGCATTGGTGCATCTTGCCTTGCGTTGCCAGCATATGCAAATTTCCTGGTAAAATTTCAATTCATTTTTCCTCGTGTAGCTGCAAAATCTTGGAGATCTGTATCGATGGAATTGATGGATTGATGGTTGGCTGCTACCAGAGCTTTGATCATGCTGATTTACGCGGCCGAAACATGTCTGGTGAAGATCTGAAAGGAGTTGTATTTGCAGGTAAGAACAAGCTTTTGAAAAATGATGAAACTCTAAACTATAGATTTACTAAAAACTACTCCCTCCGTTTCAAAACAAGAGTCCACTTCAAACGTATGTATTTTTCTTAACGTTTTTGTTGTCGTCTCAGTACTCGAAAAATGGTCTGTCTTTAATAGTAATATGTAGTTTTTATGTCACTCTCATTGTCCACCCTGTTTGAAGTGGATAGGGCTCATGTTTGAATTATAAAACATGGGACAAAAACTAGGGAAAAAAATTGCCAAAAACTAGGACTCTTATCTTGAAACGGAGGGAGTAACGTGCTTGAGTGAAGGTTCTAGTGACAAAGTCAAAGAAAGAGTATTAAAAGAAATTCCATGATCATTTCGCCCCCCAAGACCTTTATTTCCTTGTATTGACGATTGCACAATCCTTAAGACAAATGACAAAAAATACCTTGCTGGTACAGACCTTGAATTTTGATAAATGTATGACTCTTTGACACATGGATGGCCAACTGTTTGGGAACTGAATCATGGAACTTAAGGACCAAATTTGCAAAGTTTTTTCTTCTAATGGGCTGCAGAATCTTTTTATTATTTTATTTTTAGACCTGAAAAGTTTGTTCAGCATGTGACTGTAGGAAGATCAACCTAGAGGGGTCGACTATGGACGGCAGCACGGACACATTTGCGGGCTTTGAAGGAGGCAACTTGAAGAATAGTTCCTGGTACGTAGCTCTTAAGCAAGTGAAAGCTTTACGTTATATGCTTTATTTCTATTCTCCAATTGCTAGTAAAGGTAGCTGTCCCTATCATAACGTTCTTTAGAGGCCCACTGTCGCACCTCCGAATCTGAAGTATCTGTCAGGGGATCAGAGGAATCACAGAGAATTTTCTCTAACTTCAGCTGGTTCGATTGGAGAGTTGGACTATTTTATGAGTAGTTTCTCTACAGTGTTGCTTGTTATAGTGTAAAAGGTGTGGTCCAGCAAGAGCTAAAGAACGTTATCATTATTGCTCACAACTATTACAGTGCTCCTATTTCATATAAAAGAAAAGCTTTTTCAAAATCAATTTCACCACAATTTCAGAAATCAAGCTAACTTTTATTACTTTTAGAAGTGCATGTAATCTGAAAGTACTACCTTTTGCACATGGATCAAAAAGGGTATTTAATTTCATTGTTTTTATTATTGCTCAGTCTAATTGATTTTGGTACGCAGTCATGGAGACATCCACCCTATATCATATGTAAATTTCCTTGTTTGTCTTCAAAGCTTTTGTTCACAGGATTGAAGTTTCAATGGGACAATATTGCCAACTTCTCAACGAGTTATATTGTGATACTTGTGTGTACATTGTTACAGGGTCAGGGCTTTTGCAGACCGTGTAGTCTTTCGTGGCGCAAATCTTCAAAACGGTACATAACCAACCCTTGGTAATTATGCAGATTGTTGCAACAAGATATAGATTATCTAGTGAACAGTCCTTTCACCAGGCTCTCATTAACCCTTTAGTGCCCAGGTAACCGCTAAGTGGTCACTCGATCACCAGAAATTGAAATGCTGGAAAATCTGTGAACCATCTCAGTCCGGTGTCTGAAGTTCAGATGTGTAACTTTTGATTCTGGAGATGATGCAAAAAGAAAATTTGAAATCTGACTTTCTTAGATATCCAAATACTTATGTACAAAACACCAAAATACTACAAATACCTCAAAATACAGCAAATACTTACAAATACAGCATATGTACTATGTTGTATATTTAGAGATTGGAAGTTTGTTATCTCGTTTTTTTTTGGATTGTGTTCTTTTGTTCATGTTCCATTAGTGTATGTATTCCGATCTTGATCAATGTACCAACTCCTTTTTTATTTTAACGTATAAATTTTGTCCTAAATCGTACATAGATAAGTCACTCGCACTTATAAAATTCACAATAATTATGTATGAGTCCGTTCTTGACATGAAAGATTGCAACGGAGAGGTGGTGGCACAAGTCATTGCTGAACATCTTCACTTTCATTTTTGAAAATTTAACCCAAATTTTATTTAACTTTGAAGTCACACACCCTCTAAAATGTCATTTTTGAATGAGCATTATACGGTTCAAAGACATACTATGATCTTCCAATCCAACAGTCCAATCTTACAAAGATTTAACCGACACTTGTTTCATTAAGCTATGCTTACATTTATACAGTTGAATACTATTAATAGTATCCCTAATTTCAAAAAAGAAAGTTTTAAAAAAACATCTCCCAAAAACTGTGATTTCTCCAGAACCACCCTGGGCACTAAAGGGTTAAACTCATCAGCCATGCAGGTTTGCTTCAGCATTTGGCATCTCAGACAAGGTAGAGGACAATTACTGTTTGCATCACTT
The DNA here is from genome assembly GCA_022496805.1 of Pohlia nutans. NCBI lineage: Eukaryota > Viridiplantae > Streptophyta > Bryopsida > Bryales > Mniaceae > Pohlia > Pohlia nutans. The sequence continues at coordinate 17,548,835 of CM040097.1, forward strand.
TAAAATATGCAGGAGTGTGGATTTTGGGAGATCACTGAGGAGAAATCTCCGAGTAAATTTGATGAAATCAATTTTTTTTATCACTATATGAATTTCTTATGCAATTTTTCAAATTAGGAGGTTGTAGATCACTTTAAGTGACAGTAGACAACCCCATTTCTATTCAAAGATCAATAGTCATAGACATTTAGCAAATTTATGCTTACACCAACTCCAATCAAGTGTATGAATAGATGAGTTTCTGTTGGCAACACTATCACAAGTCCTTAATTGCTTTAGTATCCTTTACTTTTACATACATTTTATGCATGTTTGGTTTAACACATGAAGGTTGTATGATGCAGCAAATTTCACGGATGCTATTTTGTCTGGATCTCAGTTTGACGGTACAGCCAATCCCTCCTTCCACCTCTATAGATTTCATTATTGTAGGTGCACAATTTGGACTCATTTGTATCATTGAATAACTAGGTTGGCTTGTGCTAGAGTCCGGCACGATAATTCTATTGATGGAATCGTCCTCACGTGCACAGTCTGCGTTATACAATAGATTGAATCATGTTTAGAAGATTATAGTCTCTGATGCATTAATTGTGCAACTTACTTGCAGGAGCTGACATCACAGGAGCTGATTTCACGGATGCTTTGGTGGACAACTATCAGCGTCTGCAAATGTGTAGAAGAGCCAAAGGCACCAATCCTACTACAGGTGTTGCCACTCGTGAGAGTTTGTTCTGTTAATATCTACTTGTAGTGTTTTTGGGCCAAGCTGTTTTTTAAGATTATTTGGAGTACATATTGGAGTTCATGAAAACATTGCACTGTAGGTGTATAGAAAATCAATTTTGTACAATAATATCGTATATTGAATATAGCACATTCTGAGGCACCTTGAGCACATTCAACAACTTCTGTTCCAAGCCGTTCTTTCATGTTCTGTTGAAGCGGTTTGATTATGATCTTGTTGATGGAAATAGTGATTAGTAGATTAAATGTATTTCCAAGTTTAAAGTGCATGAATATTGTGCAAATTTCTACTGTAAGTAGTACGTTACAACATAAGTTTGAAGAGGAAGGGTGTCAAAAATGGATTCACTTATTTACTTTAATAAAAGCAATTCATTGTATGACAAATTTTGACCTTTGTTTGTTTAGATATGTGAAAGGATTTATTAAGCTTTTACTTCCTTAAGATTGCACCTCCTTGACTTTTTGGTTTCATAGGTTTTTAAAAAAAATACAAAGAATGGGTTTGAGTTGGTACATGTGAAGTCAAAAAGCCATATCGTTTGTAAGACAATTCTTCAATGTGTATATTGTATATAGTGACAGGTAGCCAGGGTTGTCGCATATGTCTACAATTAAACATAGAACTCCATTGAATGTCAAATTCGTTAGGGATTCAAGATTCTATCTATAATTGTATGACCATCTCCACAATTTTTATTTTTATTTTTGGCTTTATAATAATTGTACTCATTATGTTTACAATTCAATTCATGGATCCAAATTCACTCATTTAGTTTTCGTGAAAAAAGACAACCCCAATTAGTGGCAAAATGTTACTCTATGCGTAAATTCTAAGATAAGATTGGTCAAATCTTTTTGTAGTAGCATTTGGATGCTAAATAATTATTAATTAAAAACTAATATAAAATATAAAATATAAAATAGATAGTATTATGATTTTGAATTTAATTTTGAATCACATAAGTTGTATTTGTCAATTTAATCTTAATTTTTATCAATGTACTTTTTTGAATATAATCTAAATTCTTATGAGATTAGTAAATTTTCTTTGTATTTAGATTGCATCATAATTGTATTAAGAGGTTATAACTTTATTTCAATGGACTAAGATTTTATATTCGATTTTTTAATAAATTGCAATTTTGATAATTTTCAAATTTGGGTCTTCCAAAATAAGATCAATATGATGAATTTATTTAATATGAAAATAAATTTCATATTTTTCTTTTTTAATAGATGGAACTTATGATCTTAACCAATTATATCAAATTTGAGGTGTTAACCTCTAAGTGATCAAACGACCATTTTCTGGTTGCAGCCCCAACAACAGTGATTGCCCATGGTCAAGAAATGACATTTTTCGAGTTTTGATTTTCTGTTGAAATTGGGGGTAGAGATCATGTTCTAGTGTTGTTTGATGCATTTCATTTGCAATACTGAAGTTCACTAAGGAATTTCTAAAAGACAAAGACCTCAATATCATTACAAGAAATTTGAGCCCTCTAAGAGGCCTCGAGTTTTAATTTTTATTTTAACCTTTTGAAATTTTAAAAAAATATTTAATTAATATAAAAATATTTAAAAAATGAAATCTGATGTGGCATGAGTTCGACATTTCAAATTGGATATTTAAATATTAAAAGTTTTTTTTTTCATTTTGTAATATATTTTTTAATATATTTTAATATTAAAAATTGTTCAAATAATCTTTGAACATTTTTTAAACATTTTCTAAAAAAATTAAATAATAATTTTTATTTTACTTTATTAACATTTTATTTTTAAAATATTTTCATTTAAAAAATAATTCCAATAAAAAATTAGATTTTGGCCCGAACATCGAAAAAGCCCCTTGGAGGGCTCATTTCTCTTCTAATGTGTCATAGTGTTATAAAAATTACTATTTTGGGAAAGTGATGATGTTCTCTCCTTTGAAAAAAATTCTTTTTTAATTTTAGAATAGAATGTTTAGTTTTAACGAATCATACCAAATTTCAAATTCTAAAAATAAAAATTGTAATTTTGGTGAATATTCAATGGTAAATGCTTCTAAATTCATTAAATGAGTATTTAAAACTATTTTTGGAAGTTTGACCACACAGATAATTACTAAACATCATGCTTCTTATTTTCTCTTTTGGACCAAACTTCACTAAAGTTGCAGAAATAACATTTTATAACACATCTAGATTTTGCCCTTACCCCTCTGTCATTTAGGGGTTAAGTATAAAAACTTGTATATTCAAAAAAAACTTCCATCTAATAAAATATTGTAATTGTAAATTTTAATTTATTATTTTCCATTTATTAGAAAAATACAGTAAATGAAAAATATAGTCCATTGTGTATTTGAAACATTTTTATCTAAAGTTAAGTAAGACCTTATAAAAACCTATTCCAATGAAAAAATCCCGGTGCACCAAAAGGCCCTACGAGTGGTTTGAGGAATTGACGCAAACAACCATTAATTTCTAAACATCCTCACCCTCTCCAAACTCGGCAATTTTGCAAAGATGCATTATAAAATGCAACTAAGAAGGATGTTTTGAACATGATGTATGAATAAAAGTTTTACATTATGAATTTTTAATTCTATCCATATGGTTGAATCTGCAATTGCTATCAACAATATTTTTGTATAAAATTTTTAATTTGAAATTCAAAATTATTTTGTATTTCAATTATAAATAAGATATTGACAATACCGTAGTAGGAAGGCAGGGTCGGCAGAAAATAATTCCCCAAAAAAATGCCGGAAAAATTAATAAATTTATCAAGTGTTTTGTCGAAATCAACAAAAATAAAGTCAACAAAAATTGTAGACAAAAAACAAAGGAAAATGTTTAGCTGCTAGTAAAATTTAATGTTAGTTATTAATAGCCGAATTTTTAATAATTATTTTTGAAAGTGCCGACCCCTACTTTTTGAACTTTTATTAATTATTTGACACCAAAGTGCCGACCCTGCCTTCCTACTACGGTATGTGGATGAAATTTGTTGTGATGGGTTGAAATGTAATACTCTAAGTGTAGTGATTTTTGGAGATGTTTTGGTTGCTTAATTTTATGACTTTATTTTTTCAAAAGCACATTTAGACTAAAATCTTTGAAATTTTTGGTAAATCAGTGCAACATGAAATGAGGCATGAAATTTTCACAAATCATCTCCTTTCAAATTGGTTCACATGTGCATGAAGCTAACTTCCTATAAAAATATAGTAAAAATTCCACACTGCAAAAAGTACATGACGGATGAGAAAACATGGATGAAATTTGTACATTGTCCAAAAAATGGACGGTTGGGCAGTTAGGGATTAAGTGCATCAAATTTGGAAAAAGTTTGATTTAAAATGCCTCTAAATTCTTCTCTATTCCTTCGTCATCTATTAAAAAGTGGATGTCGGAGAAGACAAGAAGCAAAAGACATGGACATGATCCCTATTTGACATGGGTAGACGAAGAGGACTTTAAGATTTGGTGTTTTAAAATGCAAGAAATGATGTTTTCTTGTAACCCTATGAATCCTTAAAAACACATTAACCCTTTACCGTCCAATCCTATTCTGATTTTTTTTTAAACTCTCTCTGTTGAAATTAGGGACACTTACTATTGATAGTATTCAATTGTATAAATAAGCATAGCTTAATAAATAAAAAAAAGTGTTAGTTAAACCTTGGCAAAATCGAACCGTTGGATTGAAAGATCATAGTATGTCTTTGAATTGTATAATGCACACTCAAAAACAAGATTTTGGAGGGTGTGTGACTTCAAAGTTACATAGAATTTGGGTTAAATTTTCAAAAATGAAAGTGAAGCGATTCAACAATGATCTATGTCAACACCTCTCCATTACAATCTTTCATGTCAAGAACCTACTCACACATAATTACTGTGAATTTTATAAGCGAGAATGATTTATGCATATACGGTTTAGGACAAAATTTATACGTGTAAATATGAAAGGAGGTGGTACGTTGCTCAAGATTGGAATACATACACTAATGGAACATGAACAAGAGAACATAATCCAAAAAATAAAAGAAGACAACAAACTTCCAAACACAAGAAATACCGCATAGTACATGTGTTGTATTTGTAAGTATTTACTATATTTTGAGGTATTTGCAGTATTTTGGTGTTTTGTAGATAGGTGTTTTGAAAGCTTCACAACTGCAAATCAAAAATTTATTTTTGAAGTGTGTGTGAGATGAATCTCTACATGTGAACTTCAAACATTGATGCCTGATTTGAAGTAGATCTTACTGTAGGTTGCAAAAACATGCCCCATTGACCACAATGTGGTTGTTTGGGCTGTAAAGGACTAAGAGACATTGTGCGACACATCCCACGACAACATCCTTTTAAAGATGACCTTCCTGGCCAGACTTAGAGAGAATGCTTCAAGTCTAAATGTCATATTGAGACTACGTGAAGGTTTGGAATGAAGCGATGTATGTGCTTAAACTACAAATCATCTTCCAATTTTTATAGCAAATTGACCATTGAGATTACCTCTCATGAATGAGACTCAATTCAAGCAATAGGAAAAATAATACTCTTAACGTTGTAGCAAAGAAGCATCCAAAAATGTGAACATTCCAACTTGGTAACATCATTGTTGACTATTGTTGTGTGCATCTGTGCTCATGGAACTTACATTCTTCCTTACTACATATTTAGCCTTGGAAAATATTTGGTTCAAGATTATGTAGAGTTATGTGGACTTGAGCAACAATCAATGTTCAAGAAAATGGTTGGATTACCAACAAGATTTTTTGTGACTATATTGAACAAACAAGCATCTTAGATTCATTTTAGATGGACATTGCAGCCATATGAGCGCCTCATTATAATGGGAATAGACATCATAGTATTTCGTTGCACACTTCACAGAAAATGCAACCATAATTAGATTTATCATGTTATAAACCTTTCAAACAATATTTTCAAGAAGATAAAGCAAGCAACAAGGTTGAAGAATCCAAATTGGACCTATGGTGTCATGTTGAGATTAACCTTAGTTGGGATGGATGCAAACGCTCTAAACAAAGCTCTGGAGCCATCTCCCATATAATTAGTTGGTTTCAAAGCAACAAGTACTTACTCGATTTTATTTTTAGTTTGAACTAAATGCTTTTTCTAAATATATAACAAATTATTTTTTAAACATGACTCGCATGTGGTTGGGGTTGGATTTGCCATACAACACGCATCTTTCCAATAAATCCTAAGGCAAGTGAAGAGCTTTCATGGCCCAAGTGTCCCTCATTTAAACAATTTGACCTTGCTTACAATTATCAAGGATGAAATATGATTTGAAGATCAAACGGTTTCAAGAAAAATAACAGTACCAAACATGTGTTGCACAAAAAAGTTGATGAAGTGATTGATATGATTTTTGAAGAGGTACTTCAAGAAAAATACATCAATCACGTCTTGCGTGACAAGAATCTCATTGACATGTCAAATGAAGCATTCGAAACAGTTCAAGAAGTTGTATAATGACCCTAATCCAGTGGTAATTAGAGCTATTGATTTTCATTTCCTTAATGAAGGTCAATGCTTAACAAATACAATTGTGGATTTCTATTTCAAGTACCAAGAAAATAAAATATTTGAGTGGTTAGAGGACTTTCATTTTTGAAATAGCTTTTTCTTTAGAAAACTAGTACTTGTTCATCAGGAGGATGCTACAAATGGATTTACAAAGATTGCGTGTTGGATAAAAGATGCCAACATCTTCAAGTGTGAAGTCCTATATCTTCTATTATGGCAATTCTCTATTCATTTTAGTATCACATTTGACAAACTTATTGTTACCAAAATCTGCCATTGTTATTAACTATATTATCTTTTTCAATTGTAGTGGGTATTGGAGCTTGATAGTTATGTATTATCTTGGTAGCACTTTACCAAAGCCTTGTATACTTCATTTAAATTCAAATAATGAGTTCAACTACTCGTATGAATATATAGGAGTATCTTAAATTGTAAGTTTTTTCATGTCTCCTCAAATTTGTTAATGTTGTCCTTTCATAGACACTAAATGTACTCAACGAGTTACTTTGGGTCAAAATGTTGATCATACATTAAGTTTCTACATCTCTTACAAATTTACTTACAAATTGAAGAAGTTCAAGTGTATTTGAATTTAATGTATGTTAATTTGATTTGACTATATATATTATTTATTGTATGTTAACTGATTCTATTGTATAATAAGTCAACTAAAGCAAGAAAATTAGAAGTTCTAAAATACTAGTTTTCAAGGTAAAGAAGCTAGCTCCAACAAACAATATTGATGTTCCATGGTTTAATGTTTTTATCAACTGTCGCAATTATCCCAATGAAGTAAGTCATCTACGTTATCTTAATTTTAATTCTTTCTTTTCATAAACATTTTTTTCTATTTTGTTGATTTTTACAATCTTTATTAATTTTTATCTTCTTGTTCTTTGAACAATGTCCTTGAAGACCTATCCAACATACTAAAAGTCCCAACCTTTTCTTTAACTTCAAAAAGAAAGCCAAAAATTCCAAAAATGTTGAATCCACATGGCAAATGCTTGACTTTAGAGAAATTTACTTTGGAGAGACATAAAGGCATCCTTTTAGATTTCATACAATAGACTATGTTTTTCAATTCCAAACATCAACATTGTGAATGGAAACTTTCAGGTGCAATCTCTTGAATACAATTGATTTCACCATTCACCGATGTTTGAGTTATGGAAGGTACTATTGTTTATAAACAAACATTGAATGTGTCACAAACCTTATGGTTCAATTGGGGCAATTGTCCAACCATCTATCTATTGGCATGCACTTTTTTCATTTATGAGGGTCATTTTCACAACTTTCTTTATATTCATTTAAAAAAAATTCATTTTGTGCATTATAATGTACACCAAAATGAAGCAAAATATGTAATTTATTACTTTAATTGATTTTATTTCATTTTTACAAAGTAGATCATAAAAAGTACTCCTAAAACCATTTTTTGGTTTTCCCTCAATTTCAATGACGGGATCACCTAAAATTAGAAAGTTATAAGACCAAAACAAAGAAATATTCATTTGACAAACTTTTTTTAAAATAACATGAATGAACAAACTTCATGGAATTATGCATAGTCAAAGTTTAGTTGCCTTCAAGATATGATTTATTTTAATGTGTATATCTCACTTAATATTGATTAATTTAAAAAATAAACAATCCCAATAGATGAATTGGGAACTTTTGGGGGGATGGGGCCATTGGGGGGGGGTGATTTTGTTTAATTTTTTGCTAAATATATCATTTTTGGGCTCAAAATACCAGTATAAATACCCTTTGTCACTTGTTTCGTTAGCGAGGTGTGATTATCTTGTGCTTGAATGAGCTTGTTAGTTGACTGGATGGATGAATCAATGTCATTTGTCACATCATATTTGCGTACAAGTATGGGTCATTTTTTACACGAGAGTTTTTTCTAACGAATAAATGCTCCTTTCTCACATCTTTTTTGACTCTTACATATTTTTAATAAATTTTACTTTCATTGTTTTTAATTTAGTAACTAGTTCATTAACAATATGCAAGTGTTTACAGCTTTTCAAAATTGATTTAACCTTTAAATGTCACATCATGTCCCTTTGCCCCTCTACCCCTAGCCTCCCCTTTGATACTACGTACCCTTTCTATTGTACCCTTTCTATCGTATAGTATTGAATTAACCTTTAAATGTCATATCATGTCCCTCTATTCCTGCCCTTTGACATTATTCTTTTGACACTACCTTCTCACACCGACATTCTCCTTTGTTCTTCTACCCTCTAATACTACTCTTTTCCTCTCACACTGCCTCAATGACATTTTTTGAGTATTGATTTAATCTTTGAACATCACATGTCCCTATGCCCATGTGACAACTCTTCAGTGTATTTTAGAAATGTATGATAGTTAAAGGTTGAAATGAAATACAAAATAGCTCTCGATTTAATTTGTCTCTAAATAGGGTTGTTTGGAAACTAGCAAGGTTTTATATAAAAAATTCTCATAATGATAGTGACAACTTTAGTTAATCTTAAAATGTCAAAATACATTATATGATCAGCCCAAAAGACACAATGATTTGATAATGTCATACATAGTTGTGCACCTATTTGTTGAAAAGCCACAACTTTTTAATAAAAATTTAATGTTTTTAGGTAAACAATAGTGTCACCTAAATCACTAATAATATCAAAAAATGAAATTAGAAATTTTTGATGCCCAGCCCGTGAAACACTCATGCACTTAAATGTGCACATTCAACAACTCATGTTTAAGCCATTCTCATGTTTAATTCATGTTTAACTCATGTTGAAGTGGTTTGCTTATGATCTTGTTGATCTAGAAGTGGTGATTTAAAATAGCGATTTACTTATTATCTTCATTCATTGATGGAAATAGTGATTAGTAGATTAAATGTCCTTCCAAGTCTAATTTGCATGAATATTGTGCAAAACTATATTGTAAGCAGTATATTACAACAACATAAATTAGAAGAGGAAGGGTGTCAAAAATGGATTCACTAGTATTTATTTTAATAAAAGAAAATTCATTGTATGACACTTTTCAATCTTTGTTTGTTTAAATAGGTGAAAGGATTTATAATCTTTTTACTTCCTTAAGATTGCAACTACTGGATTTTTCGGTTTTATAGGTTTTCATTAAAAATACAATGAATAGGTTCGTGTTGGTACACGTGAAGTCACAAACCTATATTGTTTGTAAGACAATTCTTTGACGTGTATATATATATATATATATATATATATAGTGACATGTAGATAGGGTTGCTAAAGGTTTATTGTATAATCGTCAATTCATGCTTCCACAACAATATATAAAATGTGAGTTCTACATTACTTGCCAAATTTGATGAGATTTTAACCTCTAGTAAAGCACTAGAAGTCTAAAACACACTTTGTGGGATGAGACAATTTGAAACTATAGGAATGTGTTTGAAGTTGTGTTATAATTGCATTTGAACATTGTGTTCAAACTAAAACAACAAATACAAAATGAAACTAAAATCTACGAAATTCATTTGTTTTAAATTTAAAATATTTTAAAATAGAAAGAAATTATGTCTTTCTTAATAGTATAGAGAATATAAAACACACACGCACATGTGTCCACATGTTCACATTTTGTGTGCCCACATGACCATAATATTTATAGTAATTTCACTATAGTGACGATGAAATAATGTGACCATATGGAAGTCTCCAATAGTTGCTCCACCAATGATCTTCCAACAACAAAACATGTGGAGGAGGAAAAGCATCCCTTGCATAAAATATTCACATGGACAGAATTAACATGACCAAGTTCGCCAGTAGAGAGCATATCGTAAACATGTGAAGGAGGAGAAGCTTCCCTTGCAGAAACAATATAATATTCACATGGGTAGAATTACCATGACCAAGTTCGCCAATAGAGAGCATATCCTAAACAAGTCCCATCCAAACGAGATATAGTACAAAAAGAGTATACAGTAAAGACAACAAATATATAGTAAAGACAAAAAGAGTAACCTAGATTTTTTGATACAAAGTGAATGAAGAATTCACTGACAATAATTTTATTATTTATAATGCCTCATGGACATAGGTTGCAAATAAATTTATAATAAAATTTAAATTTGGTAAGTGGAGGATTGAGACAATGCGTGGGTTTGTAATTCTTGTGAGTACGACAAGCACTCCCCAACAAATAAGTTAAAGACATTAGTAGAACCAAAAATGGTAAAGAGAAGATCACTCGGTGTTGAAGAAGTTAGGGCAAGTGCATGAGCATCATTGTTGTTGCAATATGACATGTATTAAAGCCTACTTAGTTATGTAGTTTAAATATGAGTGACATCATATATTAGAGTTTATTTAGATTTTAAAGTATGTATGATCCATTTGTCATATAGATCCAGATCCTATAGTTTCTTAGGACAATTATAGGATTTTCATTTGCGACTTATACTACCACAATATTTCTACATTTGTAAAAAAATATAAGTATATAATGGATGTTGTGTCACGCTCATCTATTTTTGTATTTTGATTCTATTACCTATACAATTCAATAGGTCTCTTGTCATTTGTACTCTTCTGGTGTTTTTTCATACAATCAACACATTTGTGCTCTTTATGTTTTTTAGCATAATACACACTTTGTATGTATAAATATATAAATAAATATAGATACACATATATATACATATAAATACAAAATACCTATACCGTACCTACATAGCAACTTCAGAATCTTTTTGTTGAATACTTAATTATTTCCTAATAATAGATCTCGTCAAATGAATATTCTCTAAAATCAATCTTATAATAGTTAATAGAATGATATTATTGTAATGGTTAATAGTATATATAGTTTTATCATCTATATAATGGTTAATAGAGTGTCATTCTTTGAAGCATTACATGCTACTTTGTCAATGAATTTTTGACAATTGTTTATGGTGTTGTATTGCTATGAAGTATTCATGAAAAATTTTAAAGGCGTTACAAAATTATTCTTCACTACTTAACCTAATGCCTTGAGCGATCATTTTCTCGTCACTGCCTAGAGCAAAAAAATAATTTTTTTCTCATTTGAATTTTTTTTAGTACATTGGCAAGTTAGTTTTATATTCTCTTATTTTCCATTATATTTGCATATATGAGTTGTTATGTGGATTAATTCTCTCAAGATGTCTTCTATTTTCAAGCCATATATTGATTACTCTATCCAATCGTGTGTTCCGGAGTCTTGTCTATTTAAAAAATTATTCTACGTGCTCATCACTATGGGCTCTATCCAAAAAAGACTCCTTCACATATGGGCATGTCGGGTGAGCCTAAAACTGGTTCCAATTCTTTGTCTAAAACTAGAATGGTAGTAACAAGTCAATGAGATCCATTGTAGTGTCAAATGTGTATGAGACAACTGGGAGCTCTAAATCAAGCCATCGGTTACCAACTACTATGTTCAACTCAACAATGAGTTGAGCTTCAGAAACTCAAATACCAACACCTTTGCAATAAATATTTAATGCAATAAATAGAATCTAGTTTAGTTCAAAATCCCAATTATGGCTATTCAAAAATAAATCATGGCCTCAATTACTTACTTAGACAACACAAGATTATAAAAGTGGGGTCATTTGGCATTTGACATAATCTCAGACGGCTCGTGGCCAAAGTCCTTGTGCTGCCCTTTCAGCCATGTTCTGCCATGATCTACTACAATGCAGTTTAGTAGAGCTCCATCACTACATTATTGGTCACCTAATAAATCAATGCACTGAATGTCACTTCCCTTCTATTCGCATTTAACAACAAATTTCGACAGACATGGCATGATAGGCTACAGTACATTAGGGAATGCCAAGAGCCACTCTACACACTTTGACTTCCACTTTGAAGTGCACACTTATAAGTTTTAAATTACCCATTCACTATAGATCAACATACCAAGTCCGCAAACTATAGTGTACTATCTTCAATCTTTTGCTCTAATTGTTGTTTGGGTTGTGCCTTGTTCACCATATCACTTCTATACAAATCCAACAACTATTAGCTTGTTTGAACACGTCCTACCTTGCACTCTACCACGTTTGAAGAAAGCTAGAGTACTACCTCTGCAACTTAGGAATAGAAATTGGAGGAGTCTATTCTACCAAGCTCTAATAAAGAATTTGGGTTGGAATGAGGGTCGGAAGGAAGAGGGTTGTAGATACAAGTTTCCTACAGAAATTTACAAAGAACTTAGGCAAAGAGTGTGGCCAAACGAGGAAGAAGTGGAGCAAGATAGTTCATTTGTAACAAAAATAATAAATAAATAAAATAACAATAGAAGGTCGTCATCTTCACTGCAAAAGCAAGCCAAAGAGTGGCCGATGCTTCAACACTAATAGCAACAAAACTAAAGGTAAGAGTCCCACCCCAAAAAATCTAATTTCGCATGTATTTATTTTTTCCTTTTATTTTTCAAATTCATTAGATCAAAGAGAAAGTTGGAAATTGTTTACCAATTTTTAACAAAGCCCGCCCATAGCAACTCAACTCCCGCCCAAGCCACTCTATAGCACCTTCCTTTCCAAGTAACTACTTAGTGGCACTACATATTCAAAACCAAGGTTCACCGGTACAAACGCAGAGGGTAGCGATGCCGTTAGCCAATGCATGAATGCCACAGAGTTTCCGCTGCTACAAAGCCAACCAATGCTACCGGCAGGAAGATATCAGGAGATGTGTCAACTAATAACAACAATGAACCTACCTCGATGGACATACAAAGGCGTTATCTTTTCAATAGTACCACTTACCCATGGCAAGCCTATGGTGCAACCCATGGAATCAGAGTCCAAGCCCTTCAAAGACAATGATGACAATGACCACAAGGATGGCGAAGACGCCGAAGCATTCATAAAAGATAGGCTTTGTCGCCCTACTCTAGACTTCCCCATGCCCGTCAAAATTGCAAATGTGTACGTTCCGAATACACTCCAAGACATTGATTTGCTAGAACAGACCGGTTCGTTCACGTTAGAGGTTGCAACCTATTTCTATTTGGAGAAGGCTTCAAATGAAGAAATGTACGTCATTTGTTTGAAAAATAATAGCACTCTTATCTTAGTATCTTCATTGGTTCATAAAATCCTTAGAAGTAAGCACAAACAACAAGGAGAGGACTTACTATTTTCTAAAAATGAAGAGAAATCACATTCAAGGGCATTGCCATACGAAAGCTCTTTTTTTTCAAGTAGCAACGACTATGACACCAACATGGAAGATTGTAAAGGGTATCGCCTCTTCCCAAAGGCACGCCTATCACCCCAGAAGCGCATATGCACATCGGTCGTTACAATGAGAGCAACATCGTTGTTTGAGACTTGTGAAGAACTACAACAACAAGAAATTACACTACATCTGTAGACACTCCAACATCGATGGTAGAGTCTCTTTCAAAGATAACACGATGGATGCAACTGCCCCGGAGTTACGTTGGAGTTACAATGAAGAGGAAGTTCTAATCGCTCCATTGATTGAGAAGGCCATATTAGTTATATTGAGACGTTTCACAGATTTTGAGACAGAATGCTAGTTATTCAAAAATTCATTTAAAAACTAGTAATTGAAATCAAAAAATTAATAATGCTCAAATAGTGATTCTATAATGAAATTCTAAAAGTTGATGTTGTTACCTATTTCTAAAAAAAATACTAGTAAAGAGATAAAACGGTTTATCTTCGAGTCGAAGATAAAAATGAGACAACGAAAAGTCTCAATGTAACGAATATATAGCCTTTGAGGCTAGAACATGAAAAAAGACAAAAAGTACCCGCAAAGATGGAGTAGCAAAGGAGAAAGCTATAAGCGGGAAAGACTCGGGAGTAGGCGGGAAAAGAAAGGTCGCAAGTAGGAGGTCTAAGGTAGCGGACCCAATTCCCGTCCGGGTCCCAATGGCGACCCCTAGAATTGGGGGCTGGGTCCAGAAATAAAGCCAATAAAATTTATAAAAGCGCCCAAGAAGGGGCTTTATTGTTTACTGCACGGGTTTTGGGGTAGATGTGGTCGAATTAGAGGTTCAGGGTGGATGAAAAAATGCATTTTGTTGTTTGGGAAGAGAGAGTAATGAAGGTGCAATTAATTCTTTGTCACTTCGAAAAATAGCCCACATTCTGGGTTGATTTTGTAATAAAGGGGTTCCCTTTAGTATTTCCAAATGGGCGGCTTAAAATGGCGGCATGGTTTTAATTGCAACCTTTAATGGACATGTTTACATATAGAAGTGCTTGTATTTGTGGAGAACCATGGTAATTTCAGTAGTGCACCAAGAGTGAGGTTAGAGTGCTCTGTGGACGTTGATGAGAGTCATCATGGACACATTTATAGAGGGAAGTGAGGGCTTTCAAAGCAGTGAGGAAGTGATACCAGAAACTCAAATTGTTGGTGTAGGAGGACAGATTTCAACAGACAATGAGCAAATGGGGAGCTTAGACTTTGATGAGCACATGGCCCAGTTACAGCAAGGGAGAAGTAGATGTAGAATTCGAAATCCTACTCTACATGTCAATTCTAGTGCCCATGCAACTCAGCAAGCCATACCACAAACTTGTAGAAGTGTAGAAAGTGAGAAACCAAGGAGGTTAGGGTTGAGAAGTTCAGCCCCATGGGCACAAGAAAACCTATCTCAATCTAATTTCACTATGAGAGATGTAGAGACCCCCATAGGTGGTTCCCACAATGCTCAATCAGCTCCAAATGCTCAATCAACTCCAATCAGCACTGCAGAGGTGACCAAAAACTCAAACAAGAAAGGTGCAGCAAAAAAAACTGAGAATTGGACAGATGCAGCATTAAAACAAGCCATGGATGCTGTCACAGATCAAGGCATGAAGGTAAGAGCTGCTGCACGCACCTTTGGGATTCCACCTAGCTCTTTGAGAGACCATTTGTATAGCAAAGTTATAGGGAGGAAGAGAGGGACAAAAACAGTGTTAAGTCAAGAAGAGGAAGAAAAGTTACTTGATTATTGTTTCAAAATGCAAGATCTAGGCCACCCATTAACCTCATGGCAGCTGAGGTTAAAAGTGGCCATGGCAACACAAACAAGGGAAACCCCTTGGAGTGCCAATGGAGTCCCTGGGAAGTCATGGCTTAGAAGCTTTAAACTAAGACATCCAGATCTAGTATCTAGAAAAAGCCAGCCTTTAGAGATGGGTAGAGCTAGAGGATTATGCCCCACAAGTGTAGCTACCCTATACTCAAACCTACAAGAGCTTTACAATACCTTTAACTATCCACCCTCCGACATTTGGAATTGCGATGAGAGTGGAGTGCAAGCTTTAAGATCTGGAGGGGCAACGGTCCTAGCAAAATTGGGTAGCAAGTCTGTTCACACCATAGAACCAGACCAACGTGAGCACTTGTCAGTCCTTTCTTGTATCAATGTTGAAGGAGGAAAAATCCCTAACTTCTATATTTTAAAAGGGACTTACTTCCTACAAGATTATATCAAGAATTGTGAGCCAAATGCTGTCATGGTCATGCAACCTAATGCATGGATGACTAAGTGGCTCTTTGAGTCCTGGATCTCACATTTCATTGGCATTTTAAAGGAAACTACAGGAATTGACGAAAGAAATAGGCACTTACTCATTTTAGACGGGCACAATTCGCATGTGACCTTGGAAGTTGTCACACTTGCCATGAATTCAGGTTTAGATATCATCTCCCTACCAAGCCATACTTCCCATGCCCTACAACCCTTAGATGTTTTGTGCTTTAAACCTTTCAAAAGTGCATTTAGACAGATTAGAGACTCTTGGACTCTATTGAACAAAGGCAAGAAGGTAGAAAAATCAGACTTGTGTGAATGGACATCTCAAGCCTTAGAAAAATCCCTAACTCCTAAGAACATTAAGTCGGGCTTCAAAAAAACAGGGATATGGCCATTAGATGATAAAGTAGTCACTGCAAGAATGATTCCCAGTCAAGGTTTCGAGGAGGGGCACGAAGGCTTTGACATGACCACTGAATTTCAATCAAGTGACTCTTCGTCTAGTGACGAAGGGGAAGAAGTTGGACCACCGGATTGGGAAGACATGCGAGGCGAAACATCACAGTCAATTGAGGACGGCAACGCGCAGGCAAGATTTGAAGACCACCACTTCCATGGCACTGAGGAAATCGACCCCGGTTGTGAAGGCGTATCTGGAACACAAGGATCAGATGTGAGGGAATCAGAAGCGGTGCACGAATATGAGGCACCAACACAGCATTTCTATGTCGATGTCCCAAATGGAGAGGAGAGCAACTACGACTTAAGTGAGCAACATATCACTATCGACCCAGCATTTCGTGCAGAAGTACAGAGGGGAAATCATGAGAACATAAACAACTTTCTCTCTTTGCCCGAGCTCATTCCAGCCAAAAAGAGAAGAAGGCAACAACCTCTCCTAGACTACACAAGTAGCAGAATTTTAACTTCTAGGGATTATGTTAAAGGCCTAGAGGAACTTCTAGCAAAAAAAGAGGCTACTGCTGCATCTGCTAAGAAGAAGAAAGAGGACAAGGAAGCCACTAAGGAGCAACGGAAGGCTTTGAAAGAGCAACAGAAAAAAGACAAGGAAGAGTGAGCACAAGAAAGAGCAAGAAATAAACAAGAGAAGGAGATGGAGCGGCTTACCAAGCGAGCATCGGGATCAGGAAGGGGCCGTCGCGGGAGAATGGAGCCACCGCTGCAATCTGCAGACTCGGTCACTTGCATTCCTGAAACTCTCCCCACCGCCGTAGCACAAGCCCCTCCATCAGGACTGCCGCAGCTCACAGCCGCAGATTAGGCCTCACCGCCGCAGTGGTCACAAGCACTTCAACCACCACGACCTGCCCCACTCACGTATCCATGGATGCAACCACAAGCATTCTACCTGCCCTACGCCAATCCTCACGCTCAAGCATTTTACCCACCTTACAGATTCTAGAGTGCTTCCGCACGTCTCTAAGGAGAGAGGAGTGATCCAAATTGTCACACCGAAGAGGAGAATGAGCAAGTGAGACAGGGACGAAGACCAGGGAGCTGTTTAGTGCGCATGCGCGGGAGGACGACGGGATGTGTGCGGAACGCGGGTGCAAGTGGCCGGAACGGGAGTCACAGAGCGCGGAACGGGAGTCACAGAGCGCAGAACGGGAGTCAAGAGCCCCGAATTCAAAATCCGCGGCGTGCGACCCACGACCTTCGACAGCGCGGCTTTGCCACATCATGCGGTCCAGATGCAAGCTCGTCATGAGCGGCTTTAGGGTTCCAGCCGGCTGCTCCCTAATTCCAGGCTAAACCTAATTCCACTCCGCACGCACGACCTCACCCAGCCTCGCACGCTTTTTTTGGGGAAACCTTCGTTTGTTGACAGAGGATAAAGGTGCTCGGTTTTAGACTACCCAGTATGCAGATTTAGAAATCCAACCTGTAGACATACCACGTACTCTATGGTCGAGGACTGGTTCGCTTTAAAAAATTGTAGGAAATCACAAACATGCTAAAAAAAATTGTTCTTTTTGGGGTTGCTCTGGCACCAGCCTTGCGGAGCACTCAAAATTTATAAAAAAATTGGTTCACACTCCCAACTAGCCACGACTGAAATTCAGTCGGGAATGTGGTCCGCTACCTTAGACGGCCGAGGGCGGTAGTTGGTGAAAGTTTGAACAAAGAGCCGCAATCAACAAGTGAAGACCTTAAATGGTGCACAGGTCTATGCATGAAAGAACAAAGGGAGGAGAAGGGCCAATGGAGATGAAGGGCTAGCACAAACTGATGGTGGAAAGGGAGGCCAAAAAGGAGTTGATATACAAGACACTTCTTATGATTCTACATGGAGCAAAAGGTCTTATAACTTCAAACCCCATCCTAAACCATTTAGCAGATCCAAGCTGGGTTTGAGGTAAAATTAGGATAAATTACCAATAATGCTTCGATTATTTAGGACATTTTGGGATCGGGACATTTTGCATAAAATTTGTGAAGACAAAATAGGAAAGTGGTGGAAAGTTAGTGAAGTTGAAAAAAAATGAAAGGAGGGAAGGAAGTTGAAAAGTTGTATACTCAAGGTGGACTTGATTGCTACTCTATTACGGAGCACGAGTTGAAGGCTTTTACAGTGTGCACGTTATACATGGATTTAAAGAAGTATGCAAACATTAAATTTTATTGAATATAGTTGGAGCCTTTTCTCTATTGCCACGTTATTTCTCAATTATTCTTTAGGAACCGTTTCTATGCCTTGAGGAGGTGCCTCCATATTACAAATCCTAGTACTATATGCATAGATTAAGAGGCTATGGGATATGACAAAATGAACAAGATTAGTTGGTTATTGAACCATACTAGACATTGATGTAATGAGCAATGGAATGTAGGGGCACTAGTAGAAATGTTGTTCAATGTGACATGTCTTTAGTGACTAAATGTCCGTTGTGACTTGTCTTTAGTGACTCAAAATCAATTTTAAACACTATTAATAGGAATTTTTAACACGGGTGACTTTGATGGTGACATCAAAAAACAGGTAACATTGACGGTGATTATTGTTGGCGTTGGTAAAAATATGTTTTGATATCACAACAGGAAATTCCCTATTTTTGCACTTGGCCAAGTGCAATCATTTCGGGACCTAATTGTGCTAAAAAATAAAACTTCTCAAAAAAATTAACGATAAAAACATCAGTTTCTTTCTTTGTTGAAACTTGTGGTATTAATATTGCAATAAAACACTAATATTTCAAATTTTTCATATCAAAATTTTGAATTTCATTTATTTTTAAAATTTCAAGATTGACTATTTAAAAATTGTTACAAATTATGAATAGATTAAGACACTGTAACACCGCTACTAGAATGTATGGGAGAAGACATGAATTTATTTTTCTTATTTTCCTTTTTATTTTTTTATTTTTTTTGTGTGCCAAAAGTACATAAGGATCTTTCTTCCATCCTTCAAAACAACATTCAACTGCCACGTACCCTTAGCCCCTCCGCCACTCCTACCAAAATAAAGTAAAATAAAATTTATTCCGAGTTTTCTGGGGCTGAGGGTCCGCGCGCGCAGACCCCATTTCATCCTCTCCCCAAAAGAACATAAATATGTTCTCCCATGCTCCCATGGCCGCTTTATATACTCATGAAGCAGCTATAAAAGGGTATGGGAGAACAAATTTATGTTCTTTTGAGGGCTGAAGGATGGAGGATGCGCTAACGTGTATCCTCAGCCCCTCCGCCATGCCCAAAAAAATTTAAAAATAAAAAATATATAAATAAATAAAATTAAAATTCTAGGTTTTCCGGGGCCAAGGGTCTGCGCGCGCGAACCCCATTTCATCCTCTCCTCAAGAGAACATAAATATGTTCTTCCATGCTTCCATGACCGCCTTATATACTCATAAGGCGGCTATAAGAGGGTATGGGAGAACATGTTTATGTTCTCTTGTGGGCTGGAGGACAAAGGGTGCGTTGTCGCGTACCCTCAGCCCCTCCGCCACACCCCAAAAAAATAAAAATAAAAGATTAATAATAATAATAATAATAATAATAATAATAAATTAATAAATTAATATAAAAAATCCGGGTTTTCCGGGACTGAGGGTCCGTGAGCGCGGACCCTCTTCCATCCTCTCCTCGAGAGAACATCAATATGTTCTCCTATGCTCCCATGGCCGCGGAAGAAAGAAAGAGGCAACTACACATCATTAGGGACTCACAAAAAGTAGATAGATAGATAGATAGATAGATAGATAGATAGATAGATAGATAGATAGATAGATAGATAGATAGATAGATAGATAGATAGATAGATAGATGTTTTATGATTTTTTGCTTTATTTTTTGTGTAGGTGGTTGAGGGTGCATAGTCGCGCATTCTTTTTCCTCCTTTCCTTAGTGCATTTGGAAGCCCCATTGGAGTTGACAAGGATGTTGATCATGTGGAATCCCATGGACTCTATATAGGGAAGTGAATCGCTCGGCTCGTTGTTCTCGCGAGTTTGTTCCAAGAGGTTGGACAATCTATTTTGATAACACAATAAAGAAATGTCATGGTAGAGTTGCTATTTGGAGGAAGGATGCAACATTTGCAACAATGGCGCTATATGATTACATGTGGATGAAGCAAATCACTATTCCAAATGAAACAAATTCGCACATACTTGAATATGTGGCAATGCATATTGAAGGCATGGGTGTAAAGAGGTTGCAGAATGAACTACATGCTTACTAGAGTAGATGAGTACATTACTACATAGTATGCGGTTTTCTAGTTTACTTGTCAAGGTATTGATTTAAAAGTTTGTACTATTCTTATAAATTGTAAACCTGTAAAGTGCTTTTGTGTACTAAAAAACATATTTAAAACATATTGGTCTATTTGTGGCCTACTTCCGATTGCTTAAAATATGTTTATATGATTTTGTAAGATGTGTACTTAACTTGTTGTTTGAGAACTCCAACCTCCTGTATTTTTCTAACATACTATGTGTCAAGATCAATTTCAAAGGAGAGTTTTGTTGCGTATAGAATCCAATTAGAAAATATTCAAAGTACAAATACTGGCTTTTTCAAAAAAAAAAAAAAAAAAAAACTCAACAATTACCAAGAATTTGCAATTTATCCCTTTTGCAACCAAATTTGTGGGAGAAAAAAATTGGCCAAATTTTTCATGCAATTTTTATCAATCTGGATTTTTAGTGCGCCTGGAAGCTAAGTGCATGATTATATGGCCAAGTGCAAAAATAGGGAATTGGATGTTTCACTTGTAATTACCCCAATGTCACATTTAATGTGATATTTTTATAGTTAATGAAATTGACTGTATTGATCTTATTTTAGAAAAACTAAATTTAAAAATTATCAAAATTGCAATCTATTAAAAAAATTGAATATAAAATTTTAGCCCATCGAGAAAAGGTTATAACCGTTTTGATAAAATTATGATGCAATTTTAATACAAAAAACAAAAAAAATATCATAATTTTTTTTATTAAACTCACAAAGTACATTCATAAAAATCAAGATTAAATAGTCAAGTATAACTCATGTAATTCAAAATTTAAATAAAGATTAAAATAACTTCTATTGTATATTTTAGATTATTTAGTTTTTAATTACTAACTTTTTGGCATCAAAATGCTACAATAAGAAAATTTAGACTAGTCATATCATAGAATTTATGCTTAGAGTAACATTATGCCACTACATAGAGTTTTATTTCTCCTCAAAACTAAGTGATTGAATTTGGGTCCATGAATTGAATTATAATCTAACGAGCGTATCATTATAAAGCAAAAATATAAAGGAGGGGGGACGGATAGTCATGCAATTATAGTAGAAATTTGGTCCTTAATGACTGGTCCCTTGTGACTTAAACGGTCTCTTGTGACCATTTAAGTCACAAAGGACTAGTCACTACGGACCAAATTTTTACTATACCGATTATTGCCATTACTGTCAATAACAATAATTCAATATGCTCATAATAATTGTGGTATCAGAACAAAGTGTGATTTATAGTTATTGAGAAATCTCACAGTAATTGTGATAGTGGTTGTGTACTATAGCATGTACAAATATTTTCTACTTAAAATATTATGATTCCAGTAAAAAAATTACAAAAATAAACATCAAGATGTAGACTTTCAGTGTCACAAAAGCTACATTTGGCTCAAATTACACCTAGTTCAAGTTAAATTCATCATTTTTAAATCCTGTGTACATATGGAAATGTATTTTGAGGCAATGAGATTTGTAAATATATTGCTTGATTTTAGCCAAAAAAAATTGTATACATGGGTGTTTTAATAAGGGGGATGCACGCACGTGATTCCTGGCTTTATTAAATAGTGCACTCCCTGAGCAAAAACATCAGGATTCATGAGTCTCACTCACACTAATTTGAGATGTATGAATTGAAATTAGTGTGAAGATTGGTGTAAAGTCTCACACTAATATAAAGTCTCATTAGAATTGTTGTTGAGTGGAAAGATGTAACCCAATTCTTTATTGGGCAAATTAAGTGATGAGTTCGAACTATTCACACAAAAATGTTTTTTATTATTCTTCAAATTTTATTGTGTAGAATCGCCTTGTTCATGGTCAATTTACTTAGTTGTATTGATTTGGCCACGTAATTTTCAACAATTTTGTGTTGGTTTTAACAATCATTACAGGTGCTTTATAGTAATACAACATCACAAAGAATTATCATAAATCCAGCGACAAGGTAGCGTGTAATGCTTCAATGATTGGCATTTGAATCTTCAATGGTTCAACAATTAGTTCATCAAGTATTTAAGATACTATATAAATAATATTTATTTATTTATAAAACTATTAAAATATGAATTCTAAAATTAATTCCAAAAATTCAAATTTCAATTTGTAATAAAATCAAATATTTTAAAATTCAAATATTAAACCAATGGAACTACACATTTAGATCTTATACATTGAATTTCCAATATAAAATATCTTTTTGCTATTATATAGATTTTTTTTATGTTGTTTCCAGAATCATTCATTATTTAGATGGTAAAATCATATATTAAAATTTATTTTATTCATTATATTATAATCCATATGCATTGAATTTTTAATTTAAATAGAAGATACTTGGACTACTTTTGCTAAATAGTTTCTAATATAAAATATTAATGCAACAAGAATAGAATTTTATGGATAAAGACATCTTTTAACAAATGTCATAAGAATTATTGTCATTTTATAAATACTCTCGGGGAGATCACTAGCATGTATTTAGTGTAACCAGGTGCGTTAAGAGGGTATTTTAATGGGGGCTATCACATAAATGGAATATTTGAGGTATGTTCTAGTAGTCTAAGTATATTCTAAATAGATTCTTTAATTATTCCTTACTTGAATTTAAAGTATCCTATATTACATATAAAATTTTATAATTAGGTAGAAACTTTCTTTCCAATGAATATAAAGGACCCAATAATTTAACCCTTAAAGGTCCAGAGAGCCCTTTCTGACCAGTATTATACACCAATATTCCATTGTATTTGGCATGGTTCCACACCTCCTATGGGTTTAAGATCAAAAGTGAAGTTAAAATTCACGTCAACATGATTTTGATGAGCTATTGAGGTCTCAATTTGGAACTGCCCATTTACAACAAATATCAAATATACGCCACCGTATCTACTATCCCCATTAGCCCTTAAAGGGTTAATTCATGTGGTTTTCTACTTTTTGCATAGTGACCTCCCCCGAGTAAATACTAAATTCCTTGAGATAATATCCATAGCAATAAGTGTATTCAAACTTTCAATGAAAGTAACACTCAAAATAAGTACCACAACCTTATTTAAATATCAATTGTAATTTTTTTGTTTTTCACTTCAACACTAGTATTCATATCAAAATATGACTTCATGTTAGCAAAACACATCTTGGCATGTACAAGGATTTAGCAGAAGTAGTCCAAGTATACAAAGTATAAATAAATAAAAAGATAGCATGGCAACAATGTTACAAATGAAAAATGGGTGACATTGCATATCTCTACAACCATTTTTAAAGTTTGATGACAACAAAGGATAGTAAATTTGAATGAAAGACATGAATGACAAATAAAAAAAGCCAACCTAGATGCATGTGGCCTTTTCTACTTCAACTTGTAAATTATCTAAGTATCATAATTTAGGTTTAATTGAATAACTACTTTAATGCAATGTTCCGGACCCCTTGTCAATTGAATACAATACATTTGCAATTTTACGTATTTCAATCCACGATTCAATCACTCTAACAAAATGTAATTACACTAATTGATTTTATTATCAGCATCAAAGTTGACTATAATGCACATTAATCTTGAGGAACAATTTATGATTTTTGTTAGGTGACTTGGCATATGAATTGTGTATGAAAATTAATCATGCTCAATAAACAAAGTAATTCCCTACAGTTTATTATAACATTGATGCATCTAAAATTGGCACTTTGATAACTAATTGACACTTATAATTGTTGATAATAGCAACAACAACCACCACAACATTAATAACTAACCAATTATAACAACCAATTTTTAACAAGTTTTTTTTTATGAAACTGTATTGATAGTTAAAAGAGTATGTCAATCTTCTAGAGAAGGAATTTTATATAATATTTATTTTTTGCTATACATTGTCTTTATTCAATATCTTAAAAAACCAATTGTTATCTAGTAAAGCTATTTGCTTAAGAATTTTCAATATATGATGAATGTTTTGGAAGGAACACTTCATTCAACCATATTCATTAAAGAAGTTTCAAGAAAGATTGTGTAACATACCAATGAAAAGAAGAAACAATACGGGATCTCATAATGAGTTAGTAACTTAGTGAATGGAATATTTCAAACTTTAATGACTTCTACAAATGTGAAAAAGAGACCCAAAAAAAGAAGAAATAAAGCTACATTTCTTAATTACCAATCATTTTTTACTCCAAAAAGTGAATACTAGCTTTCACTCGTTATTATGAGGTGTCAAGTTCTCCATGTTTGAAAAAAGTCATGTTTTAAGTTCAGATTTTGCATTAGTCCATTTTGAGATCCTTTAAGTTTGTTCTAAATAAATCAATGGCACAAAATTTTGAAAGAGTTTCTCTTATTTATTATAATTTTTAAAATGTCATCTTACTATTTTTGATTTGAGCACTTAGGCTGAGTTTACATTAGGTTGGTATGATCCAAACTTCACAAATTTCAATCAATACGATTGTTTTGAATTTGGCAAATCGGGCCGAAGAGTATTACACTAGGATGTGATCAAAACTTCTCCTCAATTGTGACGATCTACATGGCACAAATTTGACACGAAAAACTTTGGACCAACCCAAAGTCGGAATACACCCTCAATATTAGATCTCACGCATCTCTACTATCCTTACAATCATTGACCCAATTACTTGTCAATTGGGTTTGAGTCAACCATCGGGCTGAGTCCTAATGTGAAGTGGGCCTAAAGTAGAGAATGTGATATTAGAGAAGGTGACATTAAAGAGCTCCTAATCTACGAATATTCTAGATTCTTTCTCCTCTCAGCATGTCTTCCTTTTCTCCACACCTTCTTTTCGAAGCTCTGATGTCCAGAAAAATTAGCTCCATTTCCGAGGCGGATTTCTCAGTTTGCTTTCGAATTCCTCGTTCAAATTCGTGTCATGATTTTTTCTACCTTTTTTCCAAGATATTCGAGTAGTCACATGGCATTGAATTGCTGAACTACTTTGAATTGTTGTATACACGGATTTGGTAGTCTTTGAATTTTTCTTTGTAGTTTTGGGACTATGGCGGCCATGAAGGTGCAGATGACACTGACGAAGCCGGTCACATTCGTGACGGGCAATGCGAAGAAGCTGGAAGAAGTGAAGATGATTCTGGGCCAGGCAATCCCCTTTCAATCGCTCAAGCTCGATTGTAAGTTCACACATTCTTCACTGGAATGCTGCGAATCAGTTGGTTTTTCTTCCTGAAAATAGCGTTTTAGGGTTATAGGGTTTTACTTACAAGTGCATTTCACTAATTTACTAATCGATCCGTGATTGAATATGCCTGGTAATGTTCGCTAGGGTTTGAGTAGGATTTAGTGATCCTCTGTGAGAGCACTGTAAGGAAGGGAACTGGTTTCTCTTATTAGTATGGAATTTCTTTTAGTGTGATTCGTGTCCGCATTTTAGAGAGGATTCCAACGCAGGAAAATACAAAGTATTTGGATATTGCATATTACAAGTTACGAATTTTAAAATTTTGTGAGTAAAACAGTAGGTGGGCTTTTGACTCTTCAGCTGTTATTATGTACTAAATACACTTAGAACTCTTTTATATAACTCCTTTTGTAACCAATGTACATGAGTTTAGAACTTAGCATGTGGAAAGTGTTGAATCACATGCATGCACAATAGTAAATATACTGGAATGAGATATTGGAGAGTGTGATAATAACGAGTTCAGAGTGTATGTACTTCCAGTGCCGGAGCTACAGGGAGAACCAGAGGACATTTCAAAAGAGAAGGCACGACTTGCAGCAAAAGAGGTACACTCAGCCCTTTCTATTGACACATTCTGTAATTGCACATTCCGTGTATACCCTCAGAATATGTCATGTTGTGGACAGATCTGATTGGACAACTTCCATACGTTAAGTCGTGAACACATGTGAAATTGCATTTAGAAAGGCTGAGTATAGTTTCATTCTTTTTCTGCTGCCCTTTGATATGAGTGGTTGGCATTATGTTTGCATCAGAAAATTGAGGTTTCCAGTATTTTTGTAGTTCTTTTTAAGTTTGAATTAGTAATCATGTGTCTAATAGAGCTATGTGTAATGTGATGGCTGGATTAAGATCGGAGGGCCAGTGCTAGTAGAGGATACTTGTCTATGCTTCCATGCATTGAATGGCCTACCAGGTACGTTTCATACATTCACTTGCATATCCATAACCTTCTCTTGACTTGATTTTGAAATGATGCCTTACATATCAAAAATGTGTTTCTTCAGCTAGACTCTCATGACTTCCATAGGTACTGAAACTTGATGTTCAATCTGGCAAGTATTTTAATAATGTGGGGTTCACAATGTGGGTGTTGTGTGACAGGACCATATATGTAAGCCTCTAAACCCTGGCTAAGGATTTTGTAATGACTCCCTCGCTGCGTTTGAGACTGCAACTTACGAACTTTCTTTGCCCTTCAATGAAGTTTTAGAATCATTTGAAGTAGGACTAAATATCAACGAAGCAATATTTAGGTGGATAGATTTTCATTCTTCAGAGATCCTTTTCAAAACCATTTCTGCAGAATGAGCTGTTTCTCCAAGTATGCATTGTTAGGGCCATGTTCATTTTGGAACTTACAAGGATATATAACTCTGATATGCTGCGCAGAAAGTGGTTCCTCATGAAGACGGGTCACGAAGGTAACACCAATCACTCACCTCACAGAGCAGTGTCGTCAGTGGTAATCAAGGAATCGGATGATTCACATCATTATTAGCCAGTTCTAGCAAGGGACATTAGTGAGGTGTCAGTGGCCACTTCAATTAAAATCCCTCGTCAAGAAAATAGGAGAGATATTCCATCTTCTAGTGAGGTGTTACAGAGGAAATCCTTCGGTTACAGAATGTTATGTTGATGGACGATTTTTCTTACTTGGATCTTGTAACTATCCAATTGATTGTTCCATCTTTTTTGGTTATCCTGACAAGTAGGTCAAATACTATAGTTTTGTTCTCGTTGGTCAATCTAACATGCATAACATTCAGTAGGAAACTCAGGGACTGACCTCCCCCCAATGAAATGATGAGGAACATATCTCATCATCTCGTCAGCCCCATCATTAGCTAAGGGGGCACATGGCAAGGGTAGGGAGAATTGCAAGGATGAAGTTGGATGAAATCCCAAGGCAACCCCTGCAAGAGCTACTGAATGTTATGTGTATCTGGAACTCCTGTCTAATTTTTACAATAACCTTTGAGGGGGTTGTTATTATGCAGGTTTGAACAATTTGTTGGCAGCTTATGATGACAAGTCAGCTTACGCACTTTGTGTATTTTCTCTTGCTCTGGGACCTGATTCTGAGCCAATCACATTTAGTGGTCGTACTGAGGTATATGTTGGCTAATCCTTTAGAACGTCAAATTTGTTTGGTTTCTACCAGTGTTGTACTGGTATCACATGGTTCTCAATGAAATGAATGAATGAATGAATTAGAGTCATTATGAGAAGTAGTGGACCACAAACAGATATTTAGAATGAACCATTGTCCAAGGTTTCAGTGTAGAAAGATGCCATACCAGTTTATGCTGACTGTAATGGTTATTTGCAGGGAAAGATTGTCCCAGCAAGAGGTGCTGGTAATTTTGGGTGGGATCCAATTTTTCAACCTGCTGGTTATGATGTTACGTAAGTTGCACATCTTTACAAGCCACCTCCTTCAGTGAAATATTTTAACCTTCAACTAATGATCATTTTTGCTGGTATTGGATGGTTCATGATGTAAATCTGCTTTTGCTCATTTCCCTCTTAGCCAGGGAAGAGATATGTTTTTTCTTTCGAAACATTAAGAACTGAATAGTTGAGGTACCGGTATAGAGAACTAATGAGCTAGTGCCTCTCACAGGCTCCTGTGTAGGCTATGTTGAAATATGAGAGTTGCTTGTCAAATTTGTTAATCGTAACTTGTTAGTCTCATAGCCTTTTCTAATGCAGATTTGCAGAAATGCCGAAGGAAGAGAAGAACAAAATATCCCATCGAAAGCGAGCACTGGACAAGGTCAAGGATTACTTCTTTGATTTCAATTATGCCCCAAGGCCTGATGCATCAGTTGAGACTGCTTAAGCCGTATATTTTGTCAAAAGCACCAATTATTTATCGATTTTTGCATATTGTTCTCATTGAGCTACATTTCTCATCAAGCCAGAAATTTGTGGAGATTTTGAAATCTACATACTTTTCCTCTCATTTTACCTTCTACCCATTCATGTCACTATCAGAACATGTCTATTATAATTTGATGGAGTGGCCTAACGTACATGAAATATATGAAATGGAAATGAAACAAAATTTGGGTTTGGCATGTATTGTTGTCACCTTGTCAAGCCAAAGGCAACAATACCCGAGTAGCTAGTAGCTAAGGGCGGACTTACATGCAAGCCCGGTGGGTAGAAAAAGCACTAAAAGACGAGAAGTTGCACCGATCATTGGTGAGCGTGGAACCATGAGAGTGAGTTCCACCGATATCAATGTATTTCACACTGTAGAAGGGACAAGAAAGTGCTTTCTATATTCTGGCATCGGTGAACGCACCCACCCATTGATACATGTAAGGAGGCTCTAAGTTCCAACAACAAAGGATGTGCACAGGAAATCACTATACAAGTGCCTCTGCACATAACATTCTTACGTCACTTCAGCACATTCAAACCATTCTTTCACATTCTGTTGAAGTGGTTTGCTTATGATCTTGTTGATGGAAATAGTGATTAGTAGATTGAATGTATTTCCAAGTCTAACTTACATGAATATTGTGCAAAACTCTACTGTAAGCACAATAGTGTACACAATAGTGTATGTGTATAGTGTATTTATAGAATATTATCAAGTCAGACAATTGAAGATATCAATGGCATGTACAGTATTATACTCGGCAACAATCAATCAATCATGTCAGACAAGACTAGATGTAGCATGTATTAATTTATACCGACAACAATCAGTCAATCATATCAAACAATACTAAATATAACGTGTATCAATTTATGCCGAAAACAACTGATTCACTCAATCATGCTAAGTATTACTGAAGTATGAGTGAGCATGCCGGCCTGATCACCTTAGTCTACTTTTCATTTTATTTTTAGAGAGAACACCAAAGCATTGCCACTTTGCCAGTGGTTTTCGGTTATTTGCAGAACGTATGACATGGGGGGTTGAAAACTGGGGAGCAGTCCGGATTTTATGACTGGATCCATTGAGATAGCCGGTTAACTTTCAACTCTCCACCACCATTCTTTAGCTAAAGATTATGTGGCATGGCCAATATTCTAGAATCCGCTACAACAATTCTTGTGCAATGATTCTTATTCCTAGGTATAGTTTACAAGGGCTAAAGAACCTTATGTCAAAAATGGATTCACTTATTTATTTTAATAAATGCAATTCATTGTATGACACTCTTTTAGATATGTGAAAGGATTTATAAAGTTTTTATTTCCTTAAGACCAAGCTAGCATAATGTTACTCTAAGCGTAAATTCTATGATAAGATCAGTTTACTTTTTCATATTGTATTGTTTCAACTTCAAAAGCAAATCTAAAACATAAAAAAGATATTATCATGATCTTTATTTTAATTTTAAAATACATAAGTTGCACTTGTCAATTTAATTTTGATCCTTATGAATGTATTTATGTGAATTTAATCCAAAAAAAAATTATGGAATTGTTTTTTGTCCTTTGTATTAACCCTTTAACGTCCCAGTTCAACACTGTTTTCAAAGATTCGTTATAAAATGTTTGATGAAAACCAAAAATGGAGTTGATGTACAAAGCAAAGTTGTAAATGTCAATGTGAAGATCACATCTGTATAGTTGGATTTATCATATATTTCTTTAATATTTTTTAATTAATTTTGCAAGGTTTTCTCTTGAAAATCAAATAACCCCTAAGTGCCCAAGGGTTTTTTTGAAATGCTAGATGTGTCATAATGTCCATCTTACTCAACTTTTATGAGCTTCAATTTTTAAACATATGTAGAGCACAACAGTAAGACAATATCCATATGGTTAAATTCTAGGAAAATGCTATGAATTATTTAATAATCAATTTATAAGAATTTTCTTTGAAAATTCATAAAAAATACATGTTTAGTCATTTTGACTTAGAATCAAGTATGATAGGTCAAAAACATTGGTTTTACATGGTGATTACCTTGTTCATGTTAGAACTAATCTTATTTGGTAGAAAACTTCAAGATTCCATTCCGGGCAGATTTTCAAAATTGTGACAATTTGAGATGCTGTCGCTTTGAGGGCTTTAGAGGAAAATCGGTAAACGTTTTTTCCAAATTTCTTTTTGGAAAAGTTGCTCAGTTTCAAAATCTACAAGGGGAAAAAAATGACGCTCAAAAATTGTTATTTTTGCAAAAGTTATGAACGTTTAAAGTGGGCTGAACTTTTTTTAAACTCTGAAATTTTGAATCGACCATATATGGTCGATTAGGCAGTTAGGGGTTAAAAATCATGAATTAACGGAATTTTTAAAAAATTATTGTAATGAAATTGGAAAAACATGCACTACGAGATGGTATGGTTTCCATTATTTGATTCTACTAATTTTGGAAAATCATCTTTAAGGTCTCACTTTTTGAACTAAGAATGAAACTTGACATAAACCACTTGTGTTGTTTTTCCAAAAATCATAATAACCTATTTTAAAGATCTAAACCGTACAAAGAATAGTCAACTTGCACAAGAACCATGAGAAATTTTGGTGGATGAAAACTGTCCAATTCGGATGGAATTCAAACAGTTTGAATATGTTTGTCGTCCACTATGGATGCAAGCGCCTCAAAGGGTTAAGACTAGTGGAACCCGTGTCGTTGACCACGTTGCCCCAAAAGGACCGTCATGGCCGCAGAAGAAGGCACATAGTAGTCGTGACCTCCATGAACATGGATGTCCCCTCAACCGGTTCCAGACCGGAACGGTCAAGTGAGACAACTCATGCTCCAATGTATAGTAGAATTGCATTGTAATTGTATTAAAAAAGTTATAACCTTTTCTTGAAGGACTAAAATTTTATATTCAAATTTTTTAATAGATTTCAATTTTGATAATTTTTAAATTTGGTTCTTCCAAAATAAGATCAACATAGTGAATTTATTTAATATGCAAAATATTGAAAATGGATCAAGAATCTATAATTTAAAAATACTTACTACTTCAAAGTAAAATAAATTTACTATTATTGAATTAAAAAATAATTTTTAATAGATATAGAGTACAACTTATGATTTTAACCAATTGTATCAAATTTGACGTAATAAGAATAAAAATCTGTATATTCAAAAAAGAAAAAGACACGTTATCTATTAAATGTTTTGGAAATAGTCATTTATAATTTGCCATCTATCAGAAAAAATTGATAAATGGAAAATATAGTTTAGTGCGTATTCAAACATTGTCATCTAAAGTTAAAGTTAACTAGCTTAAAATAAAAATGTAGACTAGCTCTAATACCGTATACTGAATATAGCACATTCTTTGTGTGAGAGTCTATATAAGACCTAACAGTATTTTAACTAACGATTATTTTGTTTAGCGACAAAGAAGGATTCCAAATAGACAACGAAGGATTCAAAAAACACAAAGAAAACTCAAATATAGAAACAAGGTGGTGAAGAATTCCATCTTTGTCTTCTAGGTTGTCTCCTACACAGTCCTTTTCCATGTTTTATAACAGATCTATAACACGGCACCTTACAGAAACCCACCTTATTATTTTTGAAATAAAAACACCATGTTTTAAATTTGAAAACAAGCGTTACAGTGGAACATCAGGGCAAATTCGCCATCCGTGTACTTCCTCCTTAATACAACACATGATGAAAAAGTTCAGCCCTCAAGTGGCAGTGGATCGGATACAGAATTGCTTCTGATACTACCCTTCATGCGCACTACTCTAAATGTCTTAGGACTAATGACTTGGTCAACTACATATTGGGCTAGATGGCTGCAAGAAGCTAAAAAAATGTCGCAAAAAATGGCTTAGGCCATGTCCTTAGCCAACTTCTCAGCCTTCTGGGAAACCTCCTCAATGCCACCAACCATGTAGAAAGCCTGCTCAGGCAAGTCATCATACTTGCCGTCCAACACACCCTGCATAACCAGAAAAAATCATGAGAAATAGCACACCTGGATGATCACTGACAAACAAATACCACCAACAATTGCACATAAAAGTGTCACACGTTTTGTATGTTTTGCATTATGTGCTTTCTGAGAGGCATTTTGTCGTGAGTAATTGTCTAAGACAAGAACCTGTCAGTAAGGAAGCCCATCCCAATAAAAGATGGTGCACCAATTTTCAACAACGTGCAAAATCTTGGAGATATGAAGTTCATTAGATTCAAAATGTACTCCATGAAAAAATGACTACAAATGATGGTATAGGGTGAAAAACACAGTTGAACTTTGAAAAACAATATGAAATTCAGATTCATGATTTCAAATTCCTTTGATATCATTATTTCATCATGTCTATTTAAAAAACGATTTCACTTGTCATTTTTGTTTCCTTTGAAGTGTTGGAGATAGGTGGATTCCCCTAGCACACAGGCATTTGAAGAGCACATAAAACACTCACCCGGAATCCTGAAACGCTGTCCTTCAAGTCCACGTACTTCCCGGGTGACCCTGTGAACACCTCTGCCACGTGGAATGGCTGACTCAAAAACCTCTGCATCTTCCGAGCACGCGCCACCGTCAGCTTGTCGTCTTCGCTCAGCTCGTCCATTCCCAAAATCGCAATGATGTCCTGCAAGTTCTTGTAGTTCTGCAACACCTTTTGCACATCTCGCGCGCAGTAGTAGTGCTCCTCTCCCAGAATGCGAGGAGACAACATCCGGGAGGTCGAATCCAGAGGATCCACCGCCGGGTAGATACCCAGCTCCGAAATCTGCCGAGACAGCACTGTCGTCGCGTCCAGATGCGCAAACGTCGTCGCCGGAGCAGGGTCCGTCAAGTCATCGGCCGGCACGTAGATGGCCTGCACCGACGTGATGGACCCCTTCTGCGTCGTCGTGATACGCTCCTGCAGCCCTCCCAGATCTGTCGCCAGAGTTGGCTGGTATCCCACCGCCGATGGGATACGCCCCAGCAGAGCCGACACCTCTGAGTTCGCCTGCACCACCACAACCACCCCCACTCCATCAACAAACCTTCAAACCCAACACACATCACCTCACTCCATCTTGCCAAGCCTGCCCCCACCATCTCACCTGAGTGAACCGGAAAATGTTGTCGATGAAGAACAACACATCCTGCCCCTCTGCGTCACGGAAGTGCTCTGCCACTGTCAGCCCCGTCAGACCCACTCGGGCACGGGCACCAGGGGGCTCGTTCATCTGCCCATACACCAGCGCACATTTGCTCTCCATCTGCAACCACAACGCCCACCACCTCGTCACCCCTCCTTATTCCTCCCCAACCACACACACACACACACACCAGCCATATTCTTCCATATCTCACTTCAACCTAGTCATTTGCCAAATACTGTACATGCATGAGACGAATTGCACTTGCAACCCTCCAAGCCTCACCTGCTTGTCGCCCAGCTTGATCACACCACTCTCGATCATCTCCTTGTACAGATCATTTCCCTCTCGGGTACGCTCTCCCACTCCCGCAAACACCGAGAAACCACCGTGGGCCTTGGCAATGTTGTTGATCAGCTCCATGATCAGCACCGTCTTTCCCACTCCCGCACCACCAAACAGCCCAATCTTACCACCTCGCTGGTACGGTGCCAACAGGTCCACCACCTTGATACCTGTCTCCAGAATCTCCATCTCTGTCCCCTGCTCCACAAACGACGGAGCCTCGCGATGGATTCCAAGAACGTGCTCCCTGCCTGCGACACCAAACCCATCGTCAACACCCAGCTTCCTCCCAAAGATTCAGAACCCCCTACGCATTAAGGAAATCACTCCCAGAGTGTCGAAACGAAAACCTGCCATCCAACTACATACGACCTTCCACTGTTCACTTACTGATGTCGCCTCTCTCGTCGATTGCTTCTCCAATCACATTGATGATGCGGCCCAGTGTTGCACGCCCGACAGGGACCTGCACAACAACGATTAAGTGCAATATATTTATGATCATTTATCTTCTTCAATTATAGCAACCAAGGCAAACTACATACGATTGGCCTTCAAAACTGACCAACACACAATAGTTTCGCAAGAATTATGACATTCAACTACGAGTTTACAAAGCGATCATAATAGACTCGGAAAAAGTGGCGACTGCACGAAAGCATGACCTCACTATTTTGGAGATAGAAATCTAGCTTAGACATTCTTTGCTTCAAAACCTAGAACTTTGTTTTCGAACCGACCACAGACAGTTAAGACCATTCACTCAGAAGACCGCATATTTCATCACTCACAGCCATTCCAGATCTTGGTGACCTAAAATTTCAACTACCTTAAATCCACAAATCACTGTAACTCAGACACCATTATAAACAGCCACATTGCATCCAAACAGTGCTCGCAACCCCAACATTCACTCCGAACCCTAATTCAGGTCATTCCTTCACTCACCATAATTGGAGACCCGGTGTTCAACACACGCTGCCCGCGAACAAGTCCATCGGTAGTTTCCATGGCGATGGTGCGCACGGTATTCTCCCCCAAATGCTGCGCCACTTCCAACACGACCCTAAGGTTGTGATCCTGAACCTCCAGCGCGGTGAGAATGGGCGGCAAGCCCTTCTCGAACTTGACGTCCACCACGGCTCCGATGACGGTGGCGATGGAGCCCACGCTCCCGGCGCCCGTGAAGTCCGCGGATTTGTTGTCCGTGGACATCTCACGCGCGGACAATGCCAAAGCTCGCGCCCCGGGGCTCAACAGAGATCGCGAGTGGGACAGCCCCTTGGCGGCCGCATTCGCCACGGCCCGGCCATTGTTGAACGATCTGGTGGACTGCTTGGGTGCCTGCGAGAGCCTGCGGGAGCCCGCCCGCAACGCCGCGGCCAACGCCTTGCGTCCGGACATGGCTGCGAGAGCGACAAGCTGAGATGCGAGGTGAGGTCTGAGTTAGGGTTTGGGGTTCAATGACGCTGAGGTTCTTCAACACTTGGGCCTCTCGGAACTCTCGTCAATGTTTGGAGACGGTGACGACGACAACGGGGACGACCGGATGTACTCCGTCCGTCTGTCTTGCGGTTTCCGTCCGTCGCCTCGCTCCGGGATTGCATTAGTTGTTGAAGGAGAAGTAAGTGTGAGGTGTCGATTGCGCCAAGTTTACCGAAGTACAGGAGCACCGTATCCCAATTTTCTAACTCACTCCAAAATTCTTCTAAGGTGAGTGGGCCACAAACCGACACTTTAAGCACTGTGAATATTTATAGTAATCTGAAGTGCAATGTGGTAGTTTGAATGAATTAGCAAACTGATTCTAAATCTACTCCAAGTTGAATCATAATTTTTGAAGCTACATTGAATAAGTTATGAATTTTGAAGTTCAAGGTCTAAGTTGCCTATTTGTGGCAATAGACTTGGGCTAAAATTGACAAATAATTTGTCTTGAAGGATCACAAAAACTTTAGAATACACAAGGTTCCCACAAATGAGGTGAGTCCAGGTAGTCATTCAAAGTCAACAATCACTAAATTATTTTGGTGATTGTTGGTTTTTTGGCACAGTGAAGTGTCTTTCACAATGTAATTATAGGATTTTGTTTATGGTCGGCATCAGTTTATGGCCCACTCACCTTAAGTATTTTAAAATAAAGAAATTAAGTCCACTTAAGTTTCATGTATGTCAACATCATTCAAAATGATAAAATTTAACCCTTTGACGCTCTTGCGTTCATGTAATGGACGACGAACCAATTGCAACCATTCTCTTGATTACATCATGTACATTTTTTCATCCATTCAAATTTCACTTGGTTCTTGTGCTAGTTGACTATCATTTGTACAGTACGAATCTTCAAAATAAGATATTGTGAATTTTTGAAAAACAATGCAATTGGCTTATGTCAAATTTTATTCTTAGTTGAAAAAGTGAGACCTTAAACACGATTTTCCAAAATAAGTAGAATCAAATAATGGAAACCATACCATCTTGTAGTGCATGTTATTCCAATTGCATTACAAGATTTTTTTTAAATTATTTTAGTTTGGGATTTTAAACTAAATTTCAAGAGAAAAACTTGCAAAATTCATTTTAAAATATTAATAAAAAATATGATGAATCCAATTGTATAGATGTGATCTTCACATTGACATTTACAACTTTGCTTTATACATCAATACTATTTTTGTTTTTTCATCAAACATTTTATAACGAATCTTTGAAAACAATGTTGAATAGGGACGTTAAAGGGTTAAGTACAAATATAAGAATTTTTTTTAGCAACTACTTATTTTATATATCTTGGTAATTTTTTGCAAAACATGCTATTGTAGATTTAAAAAGTTGACAAAACGATTTTGGAAATTAACACTCAAAGAACCAAGGATTTGCGGTTTGCAAATGATCGATTTGATTGATCATATTGTGAAAGATTATTCAATTCAAACAAAATTTTATATTACCGAAATTTGAAAAGAACATTAGAGTTATCTGTAAAGTCTTAGCAAAATTTTAATATAAGAGGAAAGACGAGACAAGCCTAGTGTTTTAATTTCAAAGGTGGCAAAAACAAGTTTTGTCTCCTTTTTTTCAAACCAATCACCACATTCTACATTGTCAGAGAGATTCTAACCTTGAATCCTCTCCATGCAAAATAACCTCTTCCAAACCGCACTTGAGTTCTCATAGTGGACTCTCAAAGTGCTCCCTCTTTGGCCCTATGCTTCTCCATAGTTGTTCATGTTTGGTTTTGACAATCAAGTTTATTTCAAGCCTCGAACCCTAGGCAAAAGACAAGCCAAGACCTATGTTACTTTATGGTTAACTCAATTGCATGTATTGATAAATAAAAAAAATTTAAAATTTAAAAATAGAAATTGAACAAGCAAAGTTTTCACATGATTTACTCAAAATTGCTAAAAGAACACGAGACTCAATTTGGACTTCATAATCCTTTGAGAGTTTAGTGTGTAGAACTTTCATTACATCAGTGTTTAAGTTTATTTAATACATCTAGTATATATTATTTATTTATTTCTTACGAAAGGGTTCTACTTAGTAAATTCTATGTGTCCGTTTCAACGCGCCATAACCATAGTATGGAAGAAATTTTAGCTTAACTAACTAAGATCCTACATTTTTTTGGACCAATTGATTTTTTTAAACATTCTTTTAACCATGCCTAAAAAAGGGGAATATTCTCATATTTGTTCTTCAAATTATTAGTATTTTCCCTTCAGATTTTGAACTTGATTAGGTAATTATGAACTTCAACCGACTCATCTCTAACTAAAAGTCGGTTCTCCCCAAACATTACAATTATCGATAAAGTCAATACCAAGTAGCTGATCTTTTGTTCTCTCTTTTCTTACTTCACATACAGATTGTTGCCAACCACTGACATAAACAACTTCACACCAAGCGAGGGGCAATCACGTAGTTGGTGTGGGGGCATTGCTAAATTCTCCCATGGGAACTCAAGTGTGCTTTGGAGGAGCTTTTCTAACTTTGATAAGGTGCAATGTTCAAATCTCCCTGACAATGCAGAGCGTTGCGATTGGTCAGAAAATAAAATAAAATAAAAATAAAAACTCAATACTTCTACCCTTGAGGCAAGGATAATCAAACCACCCTTCACTGACTCCTTATTTACAACCAATAATATGATTACGGTATTACTAAGGTCATGAACAAATGGGTTCATGATTCATGCCAGCCTCAAAAAGAGGCCTTTAACTTCCTTTACTTACTTCCACTATTACATTCTTAACCCTACAAAATCCTGTTTTTTAACCCCTAAATGCCTAGAGCCCTCTCCAAATTCGGCAGTTTTGCAAAGATGCATTATAAAATGCAACTCATAGGGATATTTTGAACTTGATATATGAATAAAAGTTGTACATTATGAATTTTAGATTCTATCCATATGGTTAGATCTATAATTGCTATAACCAATAATTTTGTATAAAATTTGAAACTTGAAATTCAAAATTATTTTGTAATTCAATTACGAATAAGATATTGACAATCTACGGATAAAATTTGTTGTGATTGGTTGAAATGTAATACTCTAAGTGTAGTGATTTTTGGAGGTTTTTTGGTTGCTTAATTTTATGAGTTGAGTTTTTTTAGAGCACTTTTACACTGAAATCTTCATTATTTTGGGTGAATCACTACAACATGAAATAAGGCATAAAAATTTCACAAATCATCCCCTTTCTAATCAGATCACATATGCATGAAGCTAACTTCCCATAGAATCTACTGTAAAAATTCCACACTGCTAAAAGTGCATGACGGATGAAAAATTATGGATGAAATCTGTACATCGTCCAAAAAATGGACGCTTAGGCAGTTAGGGGTTAAAAAGAAATTTACCCTAGCAATGCAAACACACAACACAGCAAGTTCAGACTCACTCCATAAAGTGAAATCATGCAGAAACCTTTCGTAGATGAAATTCATCCGCCCTATTCATCCACAACCGAAGCCAAGTCTACGAAACCCTCAGATTCCCGCAATCAAACAACCGGAATCCGTAGATTTCACAAATCAGTCGTCGTCTCCATCGCCCCGTGCCCCCGCAGGCTGCTTGCGCTTCGTTGTCTCTTCAGTCACAGCTCCAGCCCACCGAAACTGCAATGCCCAGTTCTCCCCGCTCATTGTCTCTTCCAGCTTCCAAGGGGACCTCAGAACAGGTCTGCCACTCTCACGCTACCTGCCTTGATCACTCCTCTGCTGGAAAATTTGTGAAGAAATCTTGAGGTGGGCTTCTCGGCCATGTCGGGACGCAAGGCGTTGGCCGCAGCGTTGCGGGCGGGCTCCCGCAGGCTCTCGCAGGCACCCAAGCAGTCCACCAGATCGTTCAACAATGGCCGGGCCGTGGCGAATGCGGCCGCCAAGGGGCTGTCCCACTCGCGATCTCTGTTGAGCCCCGGGGCGCGAGCTTTGGCATTGTCCGCGCGTGAGATGTCCACGGACAACAAATCCGCGGACTTCACGGGCGCCGGGAGCGTGGGCTCCATCGCCACCGTCATCGGAGCCGTGGTGGACGTCAAGTTCGAGAAGGGCTTGCCGCCCATTCTCACCGCGCTGGAGGTTCAGGATCACAACCTTAGGGTCGTGTTGGAAGTGGCGCAGCATTTGGGGGAGAATACCGTGCGCACCATCGCCATGGAAACTACCGATGGACTTGTTCGCGGGCAGCGTGTGTTGAACACCGGGTCTCCAATTATGGTGAGTGAAGGAATGACCTGAATTAGGGTTCGGAGTGAATGTTGGGGTTGCGAGCACTGTTTGGATGCAATGTGGCTGTTTATAATGGTGTCTGAGTTACAGTGATTTGTGGATTTAAGGTAGTTGAAATTTTAGGTCACCAAGATCTGGAATGGCTGTGAGTGATGAAATATGCGGTCTTCTGAGTGAATGGTCTTAACTGTCTGTGGTCGGTTCGAAAACAAAGTTCTAGGTTTTGAAGCAAAGAATGTCTAAGCTAGATTTCTATCTCCAAAATAGTGAGGTCATGCTTTCGTGCAGTCGCCACTTTTTCCGAGTCTATTATGATCGCTTTGTAAACTCGTAGTTGAATGTCATAATTCTTGCGAAACTATTGTGTGTTGGTCAGTTTTGAAGGCCAATCGTATGTAGTTTGCCTTGGTTGCTATAATTGAAGAAGATAAATGATCATAAATATATTGCACTTAATCGTTGTTGTGCAGGTCCCTGTCGGGCGTGCAACACTGGGCCGCATCATCAATGTGATTGGAGAAGCAATCGACGAGAGAGGCGACATCAGTAAGTGAACAGTGGAAGGTCGTATGTAGTTGGATGGCAGGTTTTCGTTTCGACACTCTGGGAGT
The DNA here is from genome assembly GCA_022496805.1 of Pohlia nutans. NCBI lineage: Eukaryota > Viridiplantae > Streptophyta > Bryopsida > Bryales > Mniaceae > Pohlia > Pohlia nutans. The sequence continues at coordinate 17,589,380 of CM040097.1, forward strand.
GATTTCCTTAATGCGTAGGGGGTTCTGAATCTTTGGGAGGAAGCTGGGTGTTGACGATGGGTTTGGTGTCGCAGGCAGGGAGCACGTTCTTGGAATCCATCGCGAGGCTCCGTCGTTTGTGGAGCAGGGGACAGAGATGGAGATTCTGGAGACAGGTATCAAGGTGGTGGACCTGTTGGCACCGTACCAGCGAGGTGGTAAGATTGGGCTGTTTGGTGGTGCGGGAGTGGGAAAGACGGTGCTGATCATGGAGCTGATCAACAACATTGCCAAGGCCCACGGTGGTTTCTCGGTGTTTGCGGGAGTGGGAGAGCGTACCCGAGAGGGAAATGATCTGTACAAGGAGATGATCGAGAGTGGTGTGATCAAGCTGGGCGACAAGCAGGTGAGGCTTGGAGGGTTGCAAGTGCAATTCGTCTCATGCATGTACAGTATTTGGCAAATGACTAGGTTGAAGTGAGATATGGAAGAATATGGCTGGTGTGTGTGTGTGTGTGTGGTTGGGGAGGAATAAGGAGGGGTGACGAGGTGGTGGGCGTTGTGGTTGCAGATGGAGAGCAAATGTGCGCTGGTGTATGGGCAGATGAACGAGCCCCCTGGTGCCCGTGCCCGAGTGGGTCTGACGGGGCTGACAGTGGCAGAGCACTTCCGTGACGCAGAGGGGCAGGATGTGTTGTTCTTCATCGACAACATTTTCCGGTTCACTCAGGTGAGATGGTGGGGGCAGGCTTGGCAAGATGGAGTGAGGTGATGTGTGTTGGGTTTGAAGGTTTGTTGATGGAGTGGGGGTGGTTGTGGTGGTGCAGGCGAACTCAGAGGTGTCGGCTCTGCTGGGGCGTATCCCATCGGCGGTGGGATACCAGCCAACTCTGGCGACAGATCTGGGAGGGCTGCAGGAGCGTATCACGACGACGCAGAAGGGGTCCATCACGTCGGTGCAGGCCATCTACGTGCCGGCCGATGACTTGACGGACCCTGCTCCGGCGACGACGTTTGCGCATCTGGACGCGACGACAGTGCTGTCTCGGCAGATTTCGGAGCTGGGTATCTACCCGGCGGTGGATCCTCTGGATTCGACCTCCCGGATGTTGTCTCCTCGCATTCTGGGAGAGGAGCACTACTACTGCGCGCGAGATGTGCAAAAGGTGTTGCAGAACTACAAGAACTTGCAGGACATCATTGCGATTTTGGGAATGGACGAGCTGAGCGAAGACGACAAGCTGACGGTGGCGCGTGCTCGGAAGATGCAGAGGTTTTTGAGTCAGCCATTCCACGTGGCAGAGGTGTTCACAGGGTCACCCGGGAAGTACGTGGACTTGAAGGACAGCGTTTCAGGATTCCGGGTGAGTGTTTTGTGTGCTCTTTAAATGCTTGTGTGCTGGGAACTAATGTTCTATCTTAGGGATTTGGTATGTTTGGTTCATCAGTGGTTCTTGTCAGAGTATCGCTTGTGTGTTGAATGTTTGGTTTCTCAGTAGTATTTGATCTTTCTTAAGAGATAATGTTAGCTTACTCTGGAAGTTTTTTCTTTGGAAGCTCTGTATGTTTGTTTTTGGGACACAGCAATCCGTCTGGTGATTGTTTTTTGAGCTTTATGTGTTGTATGCAGGGTGTGTTGGATGGCAAGTACGATGATTTGCCTGAGCAAGCGTTCTACATGGTTGGTGGAATTGAGGAGGTTTCACAGAAGGCAGAGAAGTTGGCCAAGGATATGGCCTAAATTTGATTGTGGTTGTTCAGCAATGCACCTCAATCAACTCGATAATGAAGAAGTGAAGTGGACACTCTGAAGAGAGATTTGTATAGCATTGCTGGTTAACAGTTTTGGTAGGAGCAGCCTGCTCGAGCACTAATGTAATTTCCTTCTGGGAGTGTCACGAAATGCTGTGGTGCATTTGAAATGGTTGGGAAGAAATAATGTGGTAGGCTCCCAGAATGTCGCACTGTTCTGTAGTACCCTTTGTGACATTCCGCGAGGTTTTCTCTCGAATAAAGCAGAAAATCATTTTTTATTTGCAGAAATTGTGAATGGCTGATGTTCGGGCATCCTTGCATGTGAGCAAATGTATCTTTGGGCTTCTCATGCTGACTGCCGTCCATTTTCTCTAACTGGCACTTCCATGAGCAAGGGGTAAACTTGCTTTTAAGTATAATCAAACTTTTTTTTTTGGCAAATCCGAACTGAGGCAGAAAGGGGCCACAGCAATATGGGGGGTTCTGAATAAGTGATAGGAAGTGATGGAGTCCCGTCCCCATGTCCAACATCCTCAACTCATTCCTGAGACCACTTCCGAGAGAAGAATACATGAGCTTATTCAATGCATGTACGTGAAAAAGACATGCTTCTGAACGAAGGATGTCACCCCATCATCAGAAAAGTAGAAAAGTAGAATAGTAGAATTTTAGTAGAAAAGTAGCTCTGGTCAGCTAATTTCAATGGAGGCACTCATCGGGAAAAAAAAAGGAACTGAAACAATACTTTAACAGTATTGATGCAGTACTCCAACAATCGCTTAATAGTATAATATTGTTGCAATATTGCAACAATACTGCCCAAAACTTCTCAATTCCGACAAAAATTGAGCCCGAAATCATCAAATGAAACATTCAGATTTCAAAAAATCTGCCAACTTCAAACGGCCATAACTTTTGATTGGTGAAGAATTAGAAAACGTACCTTATACCGTTGGATTCGTCTTGAAAAAACGCATCAAATGGACATCTCAAACACTGAAATTGAACAAGTAGTGAAAAAATTATCTAAAACTTCAATTCCGCCAAAAACATAAGAGATAGTGGAAACTTGTAATTTAAGACATATTTATATACTAGGTCCATCCCAAAGGAACTAGAGTCTACCTCTAGTCTTTTTACTTTTTAATCCAAACTTAAATCTAACTCATAGATCTTTCTATCCTATAGCTAGACGGAACAGGAATGCAGTGCATTCGGTGCTTTTGGGTTACATGTGTGTCCCCGCCAAAAGTGTATACTTATTTTTGGATTTTGAAGTGACCTACCCCCCATTTTCGACCCTTGTGAATTCAAATATGTAAAAACAATTCCCTAATCTAGCGTCATTTGTGAGATATAAGCAGTTTGACTTGACCCTTGGGGTGTTGACTTTCTCCATTTTTAGAAATTTCAACTTTTTGAAGGGACCTACCCCCCGTTTTCGAAAATTTAGGGTAGAAATCTATCCTCGAGCCACATTACAGAAAATTTTCAAAAAATTCACATTATCTTATTTTGAAGATCCATACTGTACAAATGGTAGTCAACTAGCACAAGAATCAAGAGAATTTTGGATGGATGAAAAACATCACAATATGTGGTGAAGGGACGCGTCAGAAATCATCCAGCGTCCATAATATGGACGTTGGCGTGTCAAAAGGTTAAAGTCACTTGTTCACGATGGAGATTGTATCTTAGGCCCTCTACTTGTGTACACTAGAGGCAAGAAGCCGGGGAGAAAACCTCACAAGGACCTTGGCTCATCCTTGAAAATCCAACCTTTGAACTTGACGGCATTTGGATATAGTAGGGGTTGTCACATATCCTCCACCCCATTCTCAATCTTCAAAGAATGAGGACATGGCACGCTCTCCTTAAATGGCGGAGGGCCCATTCTCTGAAGAATGAGAAATTTCATTCTTCTCCTCCATGGGTGAAGAGTGGGCATGAAGAATGGAGAATGGCCCATGCTTAGAGGATGTGTGACCAACTAACAACCTCTATTCTTCATTCTCATTCTCCACATACCACAAAAGGGGTGTCACACTTTCTTCATGGAGAATGTGTCCTATTGGTTCCTCTTTTCTCTCATTCTTCAAAGAAGTTTCATTCTTAGAGGATGTGTGACAACCCCTAGTGTAAAGTGAGAAGGGGCCACAAAATAAAGTGCTGATTTTTTAAAATAAAGTTCTTACATATTCTTAAAAAATACAAAGTGATTGGTTGTAAGAATGTTGGCCAAACGGCCTTCCTAATTTTGCGTTAGACCCACCTCTTAAGGTGGGCTTGACGCAAAATCCGGAGGCCTTGAAAAATGTACACATTTGTTGCCACGAAGGACAAAAGTGTTGTCCATGTCATTTTCTCATGTTCCGTCCCTTGGACTGAAAATTTCGGGTGTAAAGTGACATTCTTTGGTTTTCTCGGTTTCTAAGCCTCCCATTGGCTGAAATTTCTCTCCTCACAACTTCTCGTCTCTAGTGTAAAGAGGCCTTTAACCCCTGAATGTCCTCAACCCTGTCCAAATTAGGCAATTCTGAAAAGATGCATTATAAAATGCAACCAATAGGGATACTTTGAACTTCATATATAAATAAAAGTTGTACATTATGAATTTTTGATTCTATCCATACGGTTAGATCTATGACTGATGACAAATATTTTTTAATATTTGAAAATGGTACCTTGAAAATATTTCATTTATAAAATATCTTAGTTATTTAACTTGTGGATAATTAAGAAAAGGGACAGGGGGATTTGCAGACCTTAAAGCTTTGAAATCATATTTTGGCTAGTTTTTATTAATAAACTTGAATATAGAACGCCTAAATTCTTATATGCATGCAAAAAGCCCACAACAACAACAAATCATGAACATGATTTCACAACAAGACATTGTTACAAATTTAAAGATTTGTTTAGAGGCTTACATGAAAAGCATATAACAAAGTTCTTTATTAAGTTTGTATTTCATCCTTAACATAACATTCAGTAGCCTCGTATTTTATTCAAACATTATAATTATCACCTTGAGCCTCCACCTATCCACTTAGGTATTGATGAAGTATAATTGGGTGTGGAATTTTCCACACCATCTACTGTAGAGCCATCAAAGAGATAGTGCGCAATACTAAATGTTTTGTAAATGACATACTGGAAAGTACGGGTTTACCTTTTTTTGCGGAGAATCTTGTTCATAACTTCAATTCCATTGGACCCAATAGGGTTTTAAAAATGCCAAAAGCAAACATATTGAAGGTATCTTAATTTTTTTAGAATAGGACAAAAGTAAATTAAATAAAGAATCATGATGAAATTGGAGTTTAAAAGAGGTTTTGGGTGTGGAAATCAAGAAAAGCCATGATCTTCAAGGATGAAATATATCATATGGTTTTAGGACAAAGATGTTATAGAATCATAGTCCTTTTAACCCAGAAAGGACGAACAACCCATAATGAGTCTCACCAAAAAAAAAAAAAACAAAAAAAAAAAAGAAACTCAGGAACATGCTAAAAGTGTCCAAATTGAATGTTTCAAAAGTCTGACCTCTTTAGAATCGCATAAGGTATAAAGGCATGTGTATGGATTAGGATTTTTTTATTATTAATCCTATAAACAATAAATATAGTTCATGGTGATTGTACAGTGGGGTGACACCCAAATTGGCACCTTGTGCAATTCTAGGGATAGTGCCCACACTGCTGCCAGCTTTGACACCCTCCCGAGGGCTGGAAAATTGTTATTTTAACATGAAATTTTAGAAACAAAATCATTTTTTTGTTGAAAACATGTGTGCCAAATTTCAAGGCCAGAAGATTGATACAAAAATATATATTCAAGATTTACTAACAAGGGGTAGCTGTAAGAAATGTTTCACAACTGCCGACTTTGACACCCTCCCAGGGATTGAAGTTTTTTTTTTTCCCATGGAATTTTTGGAGTAGGAATATCTTAATGTTGATTACACATATGAAAAGATTCAAGTCCAAAAGACCCACAAAAAAATTGATATTCCAAATCTACCAACAGGTGTAGTTGTGAGAAACAAAGAGGAAAATCGTCTCACAACTTTGACAGCCTCCCTAGAGTTGAGTATTTGTTATTTCAACATGAAAGTTTTTGCACGCCTTATCAACTAAAAAGTGATTGTGTGCCAAAAATTCCATTTTAAAATAACAAATTCCCAACCCTAGAGAGGCAGTCAAAGTTGTGAGACAATTTTCCTCTTTGTTTCTCACAACTACACCTGTTGGTAGATTTGGAATATCAATTTTTTTGTGGGTCTTTTGGACTTGAATCTTTTCATATGTGTAATCAACATAAAGATATTCCTACTCCAAAAATTCCATGGGAAAAAAAATTTCTTCAATCCTTGGGAGGGTGTCAAAGTTGGCAGTTGTGAAACATTTCTTACAGCTACCCCTTGTTAGTAAATCTTGAATATCTTTTTTTGTATCAATCTTTTGGCCTTGAAATTTGGCACACATGTTTTCAACATAAAAATGATTTTGTTTCTAAAATTTCATGTTAAAATAACAATTTTCCAGCCCTCGGGAGGGTGTCAAAGTTGGCAGCAATGTGGGCACTATCCCTAGAATTGCACAAGGTGCCAATTTGGGTGTCACCCCACTGTACATGAAGTAGTCTACAAAATTGTCAAACTTGTAATTGGTTGAAAAAATGCATGATAGTGCATCAATTTTGCAATTACGTATTAAGAGTATTTCTAAATCATGAAATTAAATTTACTTACATCAAAATGGATTTCATAAATTAATCATAAATAATTAGATATATAATTCGTGAGCTAAAACTTCTCAAATTCATTAAAAATACAAAATTAGTGATCATTCTTGAAATTTAATTTTGAGTGGCTATATTATAAGTAAATGAGATGCTTAAATATTCATTAGACTTCATTTCATTTAAAGTGTTTATTTTATGCAATTCTTGCGTACAATTACTTCAATTCCTGTTTCTAAAAAAATGAAATATCTTAAATCTTGGCAACTTATGACCATATTATGAACATTATACTTCCAACCAATCATAATTATTGTTTGAAAAGTATATTTTATGATCAGACAAAGTTTTCTTTTTAAACTATATTTACGAAAATTCCAAAGTATCTTAGTGGTATTCAACAATATAGAAAGGATCTACAAGTTACGCATCACAACTTTCATGTTGTATAGAACTTCTAAGAAGTCACGGATGGCACAGTTTGTGACACACAGGTAGTTCATGGCAAAACCCTTTGTCATTGAAAGGTTAAATTGTGTGAAAACAAGTGATTTTTAGAAATTCACATGAATAAGAAAGTATAGTAATACATCAAATGAAGAGTTAAATTTCAACATAGATATGACTCAAACTATGTTATAGCTAAATTTCATGTTCATGAGTTGCTTTGCTATAATTTGCCCTTTTTGTCTGAAATCTAAACCTTAGACAGTCCATGATATGAACAACACATGAATGACAATGAAATCAAATTTGTTCAATTTTTCTTGCTCAATTGTTTTTTTCGATGGAATGTTGCAATATTCTCATGAATTTGTCATTAAATTCACAAAAATTGAAAATGTGTAATTTCTTGCACACATTGAATGAGTTATAAATGACATTGATGTAGTAAGTGAAAGTCATTAATGAAACCCATATCAAAGCAGTCATCCATTTTAAAACTATAATAGATTTAAAGGATCAGAGTTCGAAGTAATAAATAACTGAGATTAAACTTTTTGAGTATCAGTGTCAAAAAATACTTGAATCAGAAGAGAAGAGTGAACTTATCCGCTAACTCACCATGAGTTTGAATAAGATCCCATGAATATATTTTGCTATAGTATTCTGTTTAAGAATTTGGTGGTCTCTCATTATTAGGTGTATAAGAGCTCCGTGGTCCCTAAAATCAAGGAATTTTTTTTTTGCCATCAAAACAGAAGTTTTTTGAGTTCTCCAGCAACTTCAAGACCCCAAAGGTCTTCTACACTTTATAATGAGACCCTAAACCAACTTCTATCATACCTTTTAACTATTTAGAATGCACAAATAGGAGCATATTAAAGCAAAATTCATGGGAGCTTATGCAAACTCAAGTTGAGGTAGTGAACAACTCTACAACCGTAGTACCATAGCTGGGTTGCCAAAAAATAAGTCAAAAATAAAAAATGTAAAAAATAAGGAATTATGAGGACCCTAAACAACAATATAATAAATTATTTTAAGCCATAATTTGCAATTTCTAAGCTATTTTGAGCTATTTTAGGCCATCTTTAATCATTTTTTGCTCAAAAACAAAATCCAAGAATTTTTGTTTCATGAAGTACGAATCTTGTTTTTCAGAAACTATTAAATATTCATTCATGGGGTGGTGACCCAGCTGTAGTATTACGGTTATGTAATCATTTCTAAAAAATTATGACATGTTAGTTTCTGAAAAATTATTTGTGGGATGGTTATTTACTAGAAAAGCGATTCTAACACAAAATATTACGTTTTGTATCAATTCAATACTACTGAAAAAACGATGACACGGTGAAAGCTATTGTTGCAGTACTGCAACAAAAGCTAGTATTGCTGCAGTACTGCAACAAAGGCTAGTATTGTTGCAATACTGCAAAAAAAAGTATTGTTGCAGTACTGCAACAAAACTGATTGCTGCAATATTGCAACGTGATTGAAATTGTATGCTTACATGATTGCACTGTGTAGGAGTGGGGGCAATACTGCAACAGTATTGTTGCAATCGCACGGGTTTTCCTGATGCTCCCCATCGCAAACTCAAAATACCCATTGCCCTTTCCACAGTTCCCATGGCACAAAATTAAATCCAAACCTTAATGAATTCGTTTTTAGTTAAAAGCATGTTGGTAGAAAACCACACCTTGTTCAACTTTAGGGCCACTTAGGGTCACCAAGTGTAAAATGGCCCCCAAGGGGAGGAATTGGTGTTTCAAAACCGGTGCTCTCTTTTGAAGTCTCGGGTCCAATGCATGGGTTCAAAACTTCCCCTCCAAAATTATGTCACATAGGCGTCACATCATTTTGGGATTTGGATGAGTTTCTTGGTCCTGGACCCTAGTGTAAAGCCCTTGGGGTTCAATTTTCAACTCTCCAAAAAGATTGCTCATTTTGGGATTTTCTGGAACCCAAACCCGAATGTAAAGTGGCCTTTAATACGCTACATATTTTTGTTAACCCTTAACCCCTAAAGGACCATTGTTTTCCTGTTTTTGAGCATCATTTTCACCTCTTTCTATTCATTTTCTTGTGAATATTTTTTTTCTTCTTGATAGAAAATACCAAATCAAACATTTAAATAAAATTCAAGAATTTCTTTGACCAATTTAACAATTTTTCCCATGTCTAATATCCAAAAGACTGCAATTTCATCTTTTCATTTCAAACGCTATAATCTTGCAATTTGTATAGTCAAATTCTATGAAAATTTTACCATGCACTCTCTTGGTAATCCATAACAAGATCCTATGGTTAAAGTTGAAAAATAATAATTTCAGAGGTTTATTTTGAGCCCTGCCCACACTACCCATTCTCCCCCAAAAAACCCCTTTTGCGTCATAACTTCCACTTAAAAAGTCAAAATAAAAAAATAAAAAATCAGATCCCCATTCTTGTATTGATATACTGAATTCACATAATTTATTTCAAAAAATAAAATTGAAAATTGACACCGTGGGAACCTACCCAAACATTGAAATGTCCTAGTTAGGACATTTGGTCCTTTAGGGGTTAAACGTGAAGAGGGTCCTGGACGGACAATCCAAAAGAATAAAGAAAATTTAGAGAGTTGCCCCCAATAGTCGCCATGTAAGTAACGTGAACAACCAATGAGAATTTCTCAAATCCTCTATGAACAATGAATGGAGTGAATAGTGTCACTCCAAAAACAAATTAAAAAAATTCAATGAGATTCCAGCTTTGCAATGAGCTTTGCAATTTTGGATTTAACAATTGAAAAACCAAAAGAAAACCAAAAAAAAAGAAAAAAAAAGAAAAAACAATTGTTGAACAACGCTGGCATATACTACCAGCTCTGGTATGCATCATGGTCTCAAACTGCCCAACTCCCTCCCCTCCCCTCCCTCCCCACCAATTCTCCTCCCAATTTCCTTGGAATGTAAAATTTATTAAAACATGTGTATTTGCTAAATGTAGCCTCTCTTTTTCATCACCTTTCCAAAGCACCAATCCATTTCAATTTTGGTTGAGAAAATCCACTTTTTTTTCATTATTCTTTCAAAACAAGCCCTTGGGCATTTTTAACGTTTAAGGGTTAATAGTAGGAAGTTGCAAAGCTTGAAAATATGAAGCAATCGCTTTTAGAAATTGATGATTGATTTGTAAAAACCGGATAAATAGTTGACAAGAAAAATATCATTATTGTCTTCTTATTTAGTACATTATGAACAATCATAAGTTTTTAACACTATGAACATATTGAACACTAGTTCTTTTAAACATGAAAACATGTTTGATTGTAATGAACTAAATTTGGAATGTATCAATGTAAATATGACCTCATACTTTTTATTTTTTTTGAAAATGATACACCATAGGGTAGTGACTTAAAAACAGTCTATTGGTGACTTAGGGGTTAAATTAATACATTCTTCATTACATTAATTAGATCAAGTTGCAGACACATGCATAACATTCTTAACCCTTAAAGGACATACTGGGCTTAGTTTCGAGGGAATATAGGAGAAAACTTTACTTTTTCTCAACCAAAAAATAAAAGGATTGAACACGCAATTCGCTATTTATGCACTTGGCCAAGTGCGCTCATTTCATAAACATACTTGACTTTAAAAAAATTGGTTGAAAAGTTCTCTAAAAACATCAATGTTGTCATTCTACAATCACTTAAATTGTAAATAAATAATTATTTTAATTAATTTTTATTCTTATCTTTATCTTATTTTTATCTTTTCTTTTATCTTTTCTTTTTTATCTTGATTTCTTTCTTGTCTCCCTCTTGTCTTTCTTTTGTCTTTCTTCTTGTCTTCCTTTTTGTCTTCCTTGTCTTTTTTTTCTTCTACTTTTTCTTCAGTTGTGGCTGCTGAACCCTAAACAATGGGAGCAAACCCAAAAAGAAAAAAAAAAAAAAAGAAAAAAAAAAAAAAACTCTTTTTTTTTTTTTTTTTTTTTGGTTGACCATGGGGTGTTGCTGAACCCAAAATGGCAGCCGCTAAAAAAAATAAAAAAATAAAAAAACTTCTTTCGGTTGGCCGTGGGGAGTTGCTGAACCCTAAATGGCGGCCGCCCAAAATAAATAAATAAATAAATAAATATATATATATATATATATATATATATATATATATATATATATAGGGATTTTTAAAAAAAATTGCTATTTTTAGCCTCGGGTGCGCGGCCGCAAACCCTAAGACCCTCCCATCTCTCTTCTCCCTCTTCCCTCTCCTCATATAAGGTTGAGACACCCATTCCCGACCAGGGACACAAAACCGATTAGGCCTAATTTCTAGATTTTGAAAGGAAAGATATACCTCATTTGTACATTAGAGCATATGATCGGTTTTGGGTACACCTACAACTTCGCACTTTAAAAATTTGTACTTAATCAAATAATTATCAAAAAAATTTAATTAAATATGAAAACTTCTTAACTTTTGTAGTGCTAAAAGAGGAAAATAATCAAAATATCAATTCATCTATCCCAAGTATAGTACATGTCTTATTTGATTGGTTTTAGGTGTCTCGACCTTATATAGGGGAGAGGAGAGGGGAGGGAGAGGGAGTGGGAGAGTGAATGGGAGATACCCTCTCCTCTCCCCTATATATATGAGGAGAGGGGAGGGAGATGGAGAGGAGATGAACATAGAGAGGGAGATGAAGATGGATAGGGAGATGAAGAGGGAGATGAAGATGGAAATGAGGGAGATGGGAGGGTCTTAGGGTGCGCGGCCACGCACCACAACGGCTAAAAATAGAAAATTAAAAAAAAAACAACTTTTTTTTTTTGGGCAGCCGCCATTTAGGGTTCAGCAACACCCCATGGTCAACCCAAAAAAAAGAAAACAAAACAAAACAAATTTTTTTTTATTTTTTTTTATTTTTTTATTTTTTCTTTTTTTTTGGGTTTGCTCCCATTGTTTAGGGTTCAGCAGCCACAACTGAAGAAAAAGTAGAAGAAAAAAAAGACAAGGAAGACAAAAAGGAAGACAAAAGAAAGACAAGAAGAAAGACAAGAGGGAGACAAGAAAGAAGACAAGAAAGAAATCAAGATAAAAAAGAAAAGATAAAAGAAAAGATAAAGATAAGAATAAAAAATAATTAAAATAATTATTTGTTTACAATGTAAGGGATTGAAGAAAGACAATAATAGTCGTGTTTTTAAAAAACAAGTTAAAAAAAATAAAAAAATAATGCGCTTGGGGACCAAGTGCATGATTATATGGCCAAGTGCGTAAATAGCGAATTGTGTGTTATTGGTGCTTTGGAAAGGTATTGAAAATGCGAGAGTAGATTCCCAACTTGCGCCTAATTTGATGGACTATAGAGCTCATGGTGATTGAAAGAGTGCATCGGGAAAGTGAGGGATATTTTTGGGCAACTAATTTAGGGCTGGCTGGCGTGAATGGGGCATGTGCATGGGCTTGTTTTAGCATGAGGCCAGGAGCAGGGCTTGGTGGGGTCAGGCCGGGTCGGACTGGGTTGGCAGGGATCGGGTTAGCCGGGTTGGCAAATAATGTTCTTGAATTTTTATTTTTTTTGTCACAAATGAAAATTTATTTCAATGCGAAAAAAACCAATACAACAAGTCAAACGGCAAGCCATTGAACGTTCTTGAATTTCCCATAAAATGCACATCATACTTCATTAATTTTATTTCTACACATTTGTATATTTATTTGAATGGAAAATCGCAAAGTCCCAAAAACATCTATTTTAATCCTAGATGATTTTACACAGTTTTTGGTTATTACACATTAGTAAACCTCAATCGAGGAGTTTTATTTTGAACAATTAAATATCATGTGTCACTAATGTCACTAACCTCTATTTTTGGGGTTAGTGATGTTAGTGACACATGATGTTTACTTTAAAGTAAAATGCCTACATATTCTAAAAGTAAAGTGCCTGCATATTTCTGAAAAAAATAAAAAAATAAAAAATAAAAAATAAAAAATAAAAAAAAAAATTAAAAAAAAAAAAAAAATTTAAATTTTTTTTAAAATTTTTTAAAAAAATTTTAAAAAAATTTTAAAAACAAAAAAAAAACAAAAAACAAAAAATTAAAAAAAAAATATATATATATATATATATATATATATATATCTAGGCACTTCTCTTTAAAGTAAATATCATGTGTCACTAACGTCACTAACCCCAAAAATAAAGGTTAGTCATGTTAGTCACACATGGTATTTAATTTTTCAAAATAAAACTCTTTGATTGAGGCTTATTGATGTGTAATGACCAAAAACTTTGTGTAAAATCATCTCCTTGTTCAGAGTGTTTATTTCATGCTTATTTTTTTTGTGTAAACGTAACTAATATATATTTTAAAACAAACGTTTCTCAGACTCTGCATTCTTCCATTTGAATAAATATACAAATGTGTAGAAATAAAACACAGCCGGCTCTGACCAACCTGTCCTGACCCCGCCGACCCCACCGACCCGGCCCGACCTCACCAACCAGGCGTGACCCCGCCGACCCGGCCTGAGCCCGCTGACCGAACTCACCCTCGCCCCGTCACGATTCCGTCGTTAGACCTTTTTTTTCAAAAAAATTATGCCTTATCACAGCATCGGGCAACCTTGGCATGGATGCCCATAGGGTGAAAATATTGATTTGATTCCTTCGGGCTGACTGCCATTTGAGCCCATGTCCTTTAAGGGTTTAAGTAGTAGGATACTGCATCGCCTACTGCTTGGATGGCTTTTTACTAATACAATAACTTTCCTTAGAACACGGAGTGAAAGATGACATGTCATTATATGAGGGAATTTAGTAGGAGTCAAGGAAATAAGACAAATTTAAGATGTGAAAACAAAGAGCATCCAAGAGCATCGAAAAAAATCTTAGAAACTTTAATAGGGGTGCAAAGTCTAGGGCTTAAGAATGTTATAGGTCACTCGTGCGAAATTCTGTAATTTGACTTTTCTGAATTGCCATCTACATTAGCAGGAGGTGTGGCTCCAAGCAAAAATTGAGCACTTGTTGTGGAAAGCCGCCCTTGATTACGCCCGGGCGGCATGGCAGAAGACCACACTCCTGACCAAGCACTCATGATACTAACATTCAGATCATAAACACATTGGTGATTAACCCTTTGACGTGCCAGTGTCCATATTCTAGACGTTGGATGATTTCTAACGCGTTCTTCACCACATATGGTGATGTTTTTCATCCATCCAAAATTCTCTTGATTCTTGTGCTAGTTGACTACCATTTGTACAATATGGATCTTTAAAATAAGATATTGTGAATTTTTGAAAAATAACAAAAGTGACTTATGTCAAGTTTCATTCTTAGTTCAAAAAATGAGACCTTAAACATGATTTTCCATAATAAGTAGAATCAAATAATGAAAACCATACCATCTTGTAGTGCATGTTATTTCAATTTCATTACAATTTTATTTTTTTAAATTGTGTTAATTTGGGATTTTAATTGAATTTCAAGAGAAAACCTTGCAAAATTAATTTAAAATATTAATAATAAATATAATGAATCCAACTGTACAGATGTTATCTTCACATTGACATTTATAACTTTGCTTTGTACATCAACTCCATTTTTGTTTTTCGTCAAACATTTTATAACGAATCTTTGAAAATAGTGTTGAATCGGGACGTTAAAGGGTTAACTTCACTTTCTTTAATTTCAATAAATATTGTGACGTTGGTCATATGCCTTCATAACATTCTTTAGAGGCCCATTGTTGCACCTTGGAATCTTAAGCATATGTCAGGGGATCAGAGGAATTGCAGAGCATTTCTTTTAACTTCAATTGCGCGAAGCAATGAGGGTTGTAGAGTTGAATTATTTTACAATGTAAAGAGTGCGGTCTAGCAAGGATTTAAGAATGTTATATTTGAATTAAACCCTTTGACGCGCCTGCGTCCACATAGTGGACGATGAACATATTCAAAATATTATCTTGACTACATACATGGATAGTTTTCATCCATCCAAATTTCTCTTGGTTCTCGTGCTAGTTGACTATCATATGTACAATATGAATTTTTATAAATAACAGAATAAGTTTATGTCAAGTTTCATTCTTAGTTCAAAAAGTGAGACCTTAAACATGATTTTCCAAAATAAGTAGAACCAAATAATGGAAATCATCCCATCTCGTAGTGCATGTTATTCCAAATTCATTACATTCAAATTTTTTTATTTTTACTTTTTTTAATTTGAGATTTTTTTTATTGAATTTCAAAAGAAAGTCTTGGAATTTTAATTACAATTTATTAATAAAAAAATATGATGAATCCAACTGTACAAATGTGATCTTCACAAAGACATTTACAACTTAGCTTTGGACATCAACTCCATTTTTGTTATTCATCAAAAAATTTATAACGCATCTTCAAAAGTAGTGTTGAATTGGGACATTAACCCCTAAATGTCCAATTGTTCAGAAAGTGGACGATGTACAAGATTATGCACAATTTTCTCATCAGTCATTGACTTTTTGCAACGTGGATTTTTACTATATATTTTATAGGAAGTTAGCTTCATGCATGTGTGATCCGATTAGGAAGGGTATGATTTGTGAAAATTTTATGCCTCATTTCATGTTGTAGTGATTCACCCAAAATTTCAAAGATTTCAGTGTAAAAGTGCTCTTTAAAAAGTCAACTCATAAAATTAAGAAACCAAAAAATCTCCAAAAATCACTACACTTAGAGTATTACATTCGAACCAATCACAACAAATTTCATGTACAAATTGTCAATATCTTATTCGTAATCAAATTACAAAAGAATTTTCCATTTCAAGTTTCAAATTTAAAAAAAAAATATTGGTGATAGCAATTGCAGATCTAACTGCATGGATAGAATCTAAAACTTATAATGTACAACTTTTATTCATATATCAAGTGCAAAATATCCCTCTGGATTGCATTTTATGATGCATCTTTGCAATACTGCTGAATTTAGAAAGGAGTGAGGACGTTTAGGGGTTAATTCTTAACTGCCTAGGTGTTCATTTTTTGAACGATGTACAGATTTCATTCACGTTTTCTCATCCATCATGCACTTTTTATAGTGTGGATTTTTTACTATAGATTTTATAGAAAGTTAGCTTCATGCATATGTGAACTAATTAGAAAAGGGATGATTTGTGAATTTTTTTATGCCTCATTTCATGTTGGAGTGATTCACCAAAAATTTCTAAGATCTTAGTTCAAAAAGCTCAAAAGTGCTCTTGAAAAAGTCATAAAAATAAGCAACCAAAAAATCTCCAAAACTTGCATTTCAACCCATCACAACAAATTTCATCCACAAAATGTCAATATCTTATTCGTAATTGAATTACAAAAGAATTTTGAATTTTTAGTTTCAAATTTTATACAAAATACTGGTGATTGCAACCATAAACCTAACCATATGGATAGAATCTAGAATTCATAATGTACAACTTTTCTTCATACATCAAGTTCAAAATATCCCTCTTAGTTGCATTTTATAACGCATCTCTTTCAATTCTCCAAATCTGGAGAGGGTTGTGGGCATTTAGGGGTTAAAGGGTTTACCCGTAACCGTATCGGTGTTCATATTTTGGACGTTTTTTGAGTTACTTTCACATCGACGAGCTGTAACTTTTGCATACATTGTTCGATTTCAATGAAATTTTGGAAAACCCCCCCTCATGATGTCTAGTTTGAGTGGTAAAAATTTCAGATCAATTGTGATGTATTGAATTTTTGGGAACCATTTGAAAGTAGGGGTTTTTTTTTGGACAATTTTTGTGCATTTTGATGGCTGCAACTTTGGGGCTTGTATCTCCTTCATCCAATGTCCGTTTTCAATAAAAAAATAAATTGTCGAATAGATTCCCCTTTTTTAACACTAAAACATTATGATCTTGCAATCAATGTAGCCAAATGACTCCAAATTTGATCCACATCATCTACAACATGTACACTACAAGATTGTACAGTTGAGATTTCTACACCTCACTTACATTTAGACTTATAACACATCAAAAGCAATGATGTTTTTAAGCCGAAAAAAGCTAGGGACGCTTAGGGGTTAAGGATAACACTATGCAATTGCAATTGATTATTGTGACAACAAATTTGGTCCCACTTGAATCATTTACTCCCTGTGTCGTAAAATAACTATCCTAGTTTTGGCATGATTTAACTTCATGCTTTTTTTTTGCTTAAAAAAACCATATAAAATACTCAAGAAATGGTCTATCTTTAATATTAGTATGTAGTTTTTGTATTACCCTCATTGTCTACCCCGTTTGAAGTGGACATGGGTCAAGTTTGAAGTATAAAACATAGGACAATTAGGATTTGGACAATTATTTCCGGACAGAGGGAGTATTTCATAACATGATTGATTGAATTTGTCATTCTAAAACCATAAATCGTTTGTCCTTTGGAAGTTAACCAAAGTCAACTCTTCCTCTATCTCTTCATACCCTATTGGATTACCAGTAACTCATTTCAGACCTATGTCATTCATTTGCAACAGCCCAGTTACACAAAACCACAAACCACTCAGTAGACCATCCCATGATAAGAACAAAAACGACCCCCACTTGCAATACCGATAGATCAAATCAAAAAGTTAAAAAAACAGTGAGATAACCGAGTAACAATCAAAATCGCTCATGATATCAATACATTAGCAAAACTGATGTAATCTATACATGTCTCGTTCTATCTTGAACTATACAACATGGTTGTTGCCTTTCTAGTAGTCTGGAGCACCTTGCTCAGAGGTGGTGTCGAGAGGAGGAAGATCCTCGTAAGGGAGAGAAGGGAGTCCATTGGCACCTTCTGTGGCGCTGGTGGTGCTCTCTGTCACCGTGGCTCCATTTGGCTCCTCATCGTAAATGGCGGTGGAGACTTGCGTAGCAGCTGCTCTCGTCACTGGAGGCTCAGTGGCCAAAGCTTTCTGCGCTGCTCTCATTGCTGAAGTCTTTGCCCTCTCTTGTACCTCACTCTGTGCCCAATTCACATGGTTTAGCAATTATGGTAACTACATTTACTTCAGACACAATTGATTATAGCTTCTATTGTTACATTGGCCAATTTCTTTAAAAAATCTTGTTGGCAATTACAAGGAGATTCTAACGCAATTGAGCATGCCATATTTAGACACTGCATGCAAAAGTTACAAGGTTTCAAATTTTCTGGTAGATGACCTAAAATGGACACGAGTTTCATTACAATTCACCTCATTCTGTGCCCAATTCACAAGGTTTCATTACAATTAGCAATTAAGGTAACTACACCTACTTCAGATGCAATTGATTATAGTTCCTATTGGTCAATTTAAAACTAAAAAAACTTGCTGGCAATTACAAGGAGATTCTAACGCAATTGAGCATGCCATATTTAGACACAACATGCAAAAGTTATAAGGTTTCAAATTTTTCTGGTAGATGACCTAAATGTACGCAAGTTTTGGTGTTAATGTTGTGTACATTCTCAAATTCAATGTATACTCATCATCGAAGATTGTCTAAGTGTCCATATAAGGACTTTGTCTAAATTAGGTGTATAATTTTGAGGACAAGAGTAGTATACTACACCCTACTTGTGTTCTGTAAGGTATTGAAGGCAAGAAAGTCCTATCTGGTCTAAATGGTCTTCAGACCAACCCCAACCGAGCTGCTTCTTTTTATTACACTTTTCTGTTTATGTCTAATCAGTGTCGGTTCTGAAATAAGGTGGGCGCCCTACTTGTATTGAAACTTAGGAGTGAATAATGTTTCTGTCATGAATCCAATAAATGGATTCGTACAGAAAAGAACTGCTTGAATTAAAGTGGTCCACACTAATAGAAATAAGAGGGTTTACCTGGAATTCACGGATATTACGTTGCTGTTCAGCCTGCCGTTGTCCGACTTCGCTCAAAAGCTCGCCCACCAGACTGCCAATGCGCTCACTCACAGTATCTGCAAGTGCTTTCCCCAAAAAGAAGGCGTCTAACAATTGTTTACTCTCGGGATCACCTGCACAAAAAGCACCACATCTCGCAATGAATCCACAACGAAAGAAAGAAAATAAAAATGTAACTCTGACATGGCGTGACCTTACCCTAGAACCTCAACAGATACAATGCAGGGCTCTGTCTGGTGTAATTGAGCTAAAACCCCAAACTAACTGCGCAAGAAACGTACCACCCGCCCGCTGCGCGCGCACGCAAACGCCAACGCGGCCAGCGCCGATTCTCTTGAGACTGACAGCAGCGCCGCTGGGAGAGACCGCCGGACGGCCGCTGATGGTGCAGAGCGAGGAGAGAGACGACGGAGAAGCCAGCGTCGTCGCCATGGCCATGGCGTGAAACGACAGATGGCTCGCAGCGAAAGAAGTAGGGGTACTCCGAACGAAATTTTAGGGTTGGAAAGATGCACAAGATTGCCAGGAATGAATTGCAAAGTGGGTGCGCAAGAATTGACAGTGAGAGGAGAGTGACGAAGTGGCGATGGCGGTGGCGATGGCGAGAACGGGTGAAGGTGTGGCGTCCGTGACGCGGGCGGCTCGTGTCGCTCGCGTTCGCGTTCACACGACAAGTGGCGCCCCTCATCTCTAAGCTAAGTTAGGAAGCCCTTCAAGTGCCAGGGTTGTTTTTTTGGTTTTCGGATCATTCAATTTTAGGCTAGAAAGTTCATAGCACAATTAGAGTTATCCGTAAAGTCCATCAAATTTTGAAGAAGATACTATGAATTTTGCTTTATTTTACTCTTATTTGTTCTCTCCAAATAGTTAAAAGGTGTGGAAGATCTTGGTGGTCTATCATTATTAGGTGTGTAAGAGGTGTGTAAGATCTTGGTGGTCTATCATTATTAGGTGTGTAAGAGGTGTGTAAGAGCTTGGTGGTCTTTAAAAGTTTTTTAGCACCAAGAAAGGAGCTAAAAAACTTTTAAAGACCACCAAGCTCTTACACACCTCTTACATCCCTAATAATGATAAACCACTAAGATCTTCCACACCTTTTAACTATTTGGAGTGAACAAATAACAGTATAATAAAGAAAAATTCTTTGTAGATTCATCAAATTCAAGTGACTTTACGGATAACTCTACGGTAATAGAGCGTAAGACTTTAAATCCCCCGGACGTTAATGCAAGAGGACAAAAACTGCCCCCTATTTTGAACATGTAGGTGCCCACCTTAAAAAATAACCCCCTCTTCCAAGGGTTTAAAATTCCCAAGGGGGTCACCCTAGACCAAATTTGGATCGTGGGCCCCAAATTTGCAAAAACAATTGCCAAAAAAAAACCCTAGGGTGCCCAAAATGGAAATTTCAGAAAATGGGGCCCACGGGTGAATAGTGGCCGCATTAACGTCCCGGGGGGGGATTTAGAGTCGGGGCAATAGAGCAATGGGAGCCAACACCCTTTTACAATGGGACTACATTATCCCCTAAACGTTCAACCGTCTAGAATGTGGACGATGTACAAAATCAAGCACAGATTTTTCATCCGTCATTGACTTTTTGCAGTGCGGATTTTTTACTATATATTTTATGGAAGTTAGCTTCATGCATGTGTGATCCGATTAGAAAGGGATGATTTGTGAAAATTTTATGTCTCATTTCTTGTGTAGTGATTCACCCAAAATTTTGAAGATTTTAGTGTAAAAATGGTCTTTAAAAAGTCAACTCATAAAATTCAGCAACCAAAAAATCTCCAAAAATCACTACACTTAGAGTATTCCATTTCAACCAATCACAACAAATTTCATCCACAGATTGTCAATGTCTTATTCGCAATCAAATTACAAAAGAATTTTGAATTTTAAGTTTCAAATTTTATACAAAAATATTGGTGACAACAATTCTAGATCTAACCTTATGGATAGAATCAAAAATTCATAATGTACAACTTTTATCCATATATCAAGTTCAAAATATCCCATTTGTTACATTTTAGAAGACATCTTTGAAATTCTCCAAATCTGGAGAGGGGTGAGGACGTTTAGGGGTTAACCCTTTAGTGCCCAGAGTGGTTTTGGAGAAACCACACCTTTTTGGGTGATATTTTCTTAAAACTCTTGCTATCAAAATTAGGGATACCATTAATAGTATCCAACTGTATGAATGTAAGCATAGCTTAATAAAACATGTGTCGGTTAAATCTTGGTAAGATCGAACCGTTGGATTGGAAGATTATAGTATGTCTTTGAACCGTATAATACACACTCAAAAATGAGATTTTGGGGGGTGTGCGACTTCAAGGTTAAATAGAATGTGGGTTAAATTTTCAAAAATGAAATTGAAGATGTTCAGCAATGACATGTGCCAACACCTCTCCATTGCAATCTTTCATGTCAAGAACGGACTCATACATAATTATTGTGAATTTTATAAGTGAGAGTGACTTATCCATGTACGGTTTAGGACAAAATTTATATGTTCAAATAAGAAAGGAGTTGGTACATTGATCTAGATCAGATTACATACACTAATGGAACATAAACAAGAGAACACAATCCAAAAAAAAAATACAACAAAACAAACTTCCAAACACAAGAAATACCACATAGTACATGTGTTGTATTTGTAAGTATTTGTTGCATTTTGAGGTATTTGCAATATTTTGGTGTTTTGTACATAGGTATTTGGATAGCTAAGAAAGTCAGATTCTAAAGTTTCTTTTTGCATCAACTGCATAATCAAAAGTTACATATCTGAACTTCAGACACCGGACTGAGATGGTTCACAAATTTTCCAACATTTCATTTTCTAGTGATCTAGTGACCACTTAGTGGTTACCTGGGCACTAAAGGGTTAAGTTACAATTAGAAACTAAGTATACATGGTAATGACATGATAGTCTCAAAATTCATGGAATATAAATGTCATTCCCTTATTACTTAGAAAAGTGGATCTAAATGAAGATTCTTCTTTGATCTAGTTTTCAAAAGGGTGCTCCATTGCACTGCTCTATTATGCTATGTTGGCATGCAAGTGAATGAGGGTTTTTTTTTTTTTTTTTTTTTTAATTTGAAAAACCTAGCGACAGATCTCTGTTTTTCCATACATCCTATATTTTTCATCCAACATATTCATAAGGTTGTTTAGCTCTTCTCTGCAACACCGTGAGAATCTAGCGACTATTTCCAAATTACTGAAGCAGATCTCCGAATCATGGCAAATCCACATCATCTTTAGCCAAAGAGGTTGGATGGTGAGACACTGTTGAAGCATCTACAATGCTATTGTTGAAAAGGGTGAACTCCACTAGCTGCTAAAGAATCTTATGTTGGCCCTTTGCAAAACTTTTCATATATCGTGGTCATGATGTTTCATTCACTACGTGTGGCTCACAAAGTCCTAGCCTGGTGTACAACCAACTCGTGCCATTACCTTGGTGGCTATATGAAGTGACATTTTTCTCATCATGCTCCCATATGACGATTCTCCGAGTGGATTTCTAACTTAGTAAACTGGCTCTAAAAAGCCAGAAAAAAAAAAAACCTGCCTTCAATCTCCTATTTAGGGTGCCTCCCTATGAAGAATTCGTGCCCGCTCTCACAAGGAGGAATAAGAACCAAGGTCCGTAGATTTGAGAAATTGTCCATGGACGTATGCAAGAGGAGGGAAAAAGTGGAATTTGGGTTTGCCTCATATCCAACCATAAGGTTGTGCATGTTGCATAGACTTGCTTGAGGTGAAACATAAACAAATTTAATTGGTTAAAGAGACGTTGCCAGAAAGTCTTCGGCTTGAAACCCTCCATACTTCATGACAACTTCTCCACCACTTGTTTCTCAAAAACTCACTTGAAATGTGGAATACGGTCCCTTGAAATCCCTAAAAAAAATACTAAACTTGTCTTTTAGTGAGATGATAACTAGACTATCCCAACTTTGTAAACATATGATTCCCCAAACTGGTCCAATCTGCTTCTTGAAATTGACTAATATAAATAATAGTGCAAGAAGTTGATTAGTTGACACAAATTTCTACACAAGTGGCATTGAGTTTGATTGTTGACCATTATGGGTGAGTTTGCACATTGGTTTTGGATGTATTCTCTATTAAAAGAGCTTCTACCTTATATAATTATAACTTTTAATCCCTAAAGGATCAAAAAGTCTAAATTGGGTGCGGGATTGGGTGTCATTTTATTTTTTTAGTAATTTTGAGTAAATATAATGTGGGTTGCTTTAGTACAACCATACAAATTGTTTGAATTCTTTATTATACAATTATGAAAGAAAATCTATCAATATGTATTAAAATATTAAAAACCAAATTTGAATTTGAATTTTTGTATGATTGGTCAATAGTATGAGATTTATGACATTCTTGAATTGAAAATACATTTGTCATTTTAAAAATTTATAACAATGTCTAAAATAATCAAGATTCTGAAGGCTCCAAATAAGATAAAATAATCAAAATTCTAAAGCTCTAAGTAAGATTTGTATTGCATCTTTGTGTAATTCTCAATCTCATGATTTTAGTCAATCACTCAAAATTTATGTCAAAATAATATATTTTGTATTGAAAAATTTAATTTTGAACAATAAATGTTTGTAAATTGAAATATTTTTATCATAAATAAAACATAACATACACACACAACCAACTTTCCTTTGCTTGAATTTTTTCACATATTCTCAACTCATTTATCCAAAATAATATAACGAGGAACAAGTTGTCAAACACCAAACACACAATTTTTCTCTTAACCCCTAAACGTCCTCACCTATGTCCAGTTTAGGCAGTTTTGCAAAGATGCATTATAAAATGCAATTAATATGAATATTTAGAACTTGATGTATGAATAAAAGTTATACATTTTTAATTTTAGATTCTATCTATACAGTTAGATCTATGACTACTATCACTAATCTTTTTTTATAAATTTTGAAACATAAAATAAAAAATTACTTTGTAATTCAATTACGAATAAGATATTGACAATATGTGGATGAAATTTGTTGTGATGGGTTATAATGTAGTACTTTAGGTGTAGTGATTTTTGGAGATTTTTTGGATGCTTGATTTTAATAGTTTTTTTTTTTCATGAACACTTTTAGACCAAAATCTTCAAGATTTTCGGTGAAACACTACAACACAAAATGAGGCATAATTTTTTCAAAAATTATTTCCTTTTCGATCGGATCACACATACATGAAGTTAACTTCCCATAAAAAATTCAGTAAAAAAATCACACCACAAAAAGTGCATGACGGATGAGAAAATACGGATGAAATCTGTACATCAGGCCAAAATCGCCTGCTTGGGCAGTTAGGGGTTAACCCCTAAAGGACCGGGGGGTTTGAGCTTAGTTGATGTTTTGACGACTAGCTCTTGTAACAAGGTCAATTCCTCATTTGCGTGGGGTTATTTTGACGATTGGCACCGTTGAAATTGAAGAAGACTTACATAGCTTTTGTACGAAAAAAAGATCAACGAAATCGCACAATTTTTGAGAAAATGCCACCGTTGAGAATATTGGTGAATGATGTTCGGTCAGGGGGTACTTTGTACATTTACTGAAATCGGATTGCTCAAAAGTGCTCCAAAAAAGTTGAAATTTTTACCATGTGTAAAGGACATCATGATCTTCATGTGGAATTTTTTTCACATAATTCTGAGGTCTAGATTGGAAGATATGAGGGTCTGAAGTCAGCAGCATATGAAATTGGTCCAAACAGTGCAAAAAATTCGCCCTGCCCTAGCCTGGTCACGCTCCAGCCTCACCTCCTCCAAGCACTGACGAAGATGAAAAAAATAATTTGTAAAAACAAATTCCGGCCATGATGCCAGGGCCCCACTGCAAAATTTTGTTGTTCATCAATCCAGCGTCAGAGCAAGGAGCCCGGCTCCCAAAACAAGTTGAGCCAGGGAGGGAGGCTCTCAAAGTAAGCATGGCCATCAATTGAAGGTGAATGGAAATTGCTAGTATGAGCCAGGGCCAGGGACTACTTTCACAGGGGTCTCAACCTCACTGTAAAACAAAGCCAGCTCTGGAGTCAACTTCTAACTTTTGCAATGGAATCACAGTCTAGTTACAATTTGGAACCAAAACAAATTGAGCAAAAATAATAAATTATATCACATAATCATAACTTATAACAAAGCTTATAACAAATCAAAACACATACATAATAAGACATAAAATGATATAACATATAGATAGAGCTGCAAAAATGAACACTTGGTTCAAATGTGAATAAAAAAACGGATATCACATGGAAATGATAAATTATCATCAACTATGGCGTGCCACAAAGCAATTGCCCATGCAAACAGGAATGTCTCCACATGTGGGGCAATAGAACTGTTGCAGCTTCCCGCATATGACACACTTCTTCCGCGTTACTTTTCCCTCTTCGTTGCGCGTCCAAAACAAGGTATAATGCAATGCGTCCGGGTTGGGGATGCCCGTTCGGAGAGGAATGACACCCTTGCACTGCACACTGGAAGTACACATCTTGGTGGCCAATTCATAATGAAATTTTAGTCTGGTCATCACACTTTCACCCATCCTTTGCATACGAGCGCGGTACAAAATATATGCATTGACAAGAGATGTATCTAGTAAATGTAACAAAATTCTATGCCACCATTTGTGATCCCGTGTTTGTACAGAATAATTGCTTCGCAATTGATCTTATACATCTACACCCCTCATGTAGTATTGGTAATGTACCAATGCAGGCGAGCAAGGGATGTCTTTTACAGCATTTGTATGCCATCTGCCCACAAACAACTCATTTGATGCATGTATAGGAGACACGGCCGTAGTCAAAATTGTCACTGGCTTGTTATCGAGCCAAGTGACAGCGGCCAATTGATGTGATGCGTGCATTCGCACCACATTGTACCACGAGGAACTGCTCTAACGGCTTTACCCTTGTCAATCGTCAGTGCACTTGGCCAACCTCGCCTATTGGTTCTACAAGTCCCAGTAGCTCTAAAATCGAACTTCAAAAGACCCCAAAATAAAATTGGACTTGTAAACCAATTATCGCAAGTGATCACAGGTCCCATGTGCTCCAATTCGCTCACTAAACTAGTCACCACTTTGTAACCGAACACGCAATTCGCTATTTACGCACTTGGCCATATAATCATGCACTTGGCCCCCGGGCGCACTAAAAATTCAAATCCCAAAAAATTGCAAAAAAAATTAGGCAAATTTTTTTTCCCAGCAATTCCCTTCTAATAAGGATAAATTGCAAATTCGTGGAGATTTTCGACGGGGGATTTCCTTTAAAGAATTTGTATTTGCATTTTCTATATGTCAAATTTTTGTCCTATACGCAACAAAATTATCCTGTGATATTCATTCTGCACATACTATGCGATAGGTACGAAAGTGGGAATTCTGAATCCCTTATTTGTGCACGCATCTTACATAATCATACAAGCACATTGTATGCATTTAGATATGGGCTACAAACATACACATAAGATTTAATTATTCTTTGTATTATATAAAAATCGTGTACTCGTTCACGTTTTATAATAATAGTACACACTTTTCCCTTCAATACCTCGACATCTAATACAGAAAACCATATACTGTATAACATATACAATTCTATTCTAGTATGCATCTAGCTCGTTCTGCATCCTCTCGTCATCCATGCCTTCCACTTGTAATGCAATATATTCAAGTATGTGTGGCTTTGCTTCATTGGGAATAGTTACTTGGTTCTCAGTTCGAACTCCTTGTATAGAAATGAACTTCACCTTTAAATGTCCACTTCTCGTTCTTGCTGGTACATCTCTCCATGAAAATATAGCAGCTTCTTTGTCCACCCAACCATGTCTCTCACCAGATGGCTCCCAAGATGCTTCCATGCAGTTCCTGTATCGTTGTGGCTCAGAACCTGCTTCATCCGTCACACCTCGCCTCATAATAGGCCAATACCATATCACCTTCACTTTCATTGCCCATTTGCCTTGTCCAAATTCCACCACCTTCCCCACATAGAATGGTACTCCAGCCCTTACTACTTTCTGCTCTACTGTTAAAGCCACGAACTGTCCAATCTCCAAGTCCCTCGCTGGATTGAAAACTGGAAACGGATCATCTGTTGCCTCCAGGGTAGCTGTAGATGATGCTTGGCCCACGACTTCCGTCCCTGTTCTTCTAGGCGTTCTCGTTACCGCTGCAGTAGATGGTCTACCCTTTCGAGGTCCGAAGTACCCTCGAGGCTCTGGGTTCGGCATTGTTGCCATGATCGAGTCCACAACCGCATTCGTATTACTTGTCGTATTGGAGTCAACGTCATCTGTTGTTGTTTCCACCGTGGCATCGTCTCCTGTTGCGTTCACATGTGCTTCGTAAGGCCAGAACGGTAGCTTTGCATTCTCACTTCTATCTTGCAGAGGAAAATTCTTCAAATACTTGATCAGCCACCGCGCTTCCTCTATTTCCTGTAAGTTCTCCTCCACGTGTTGTATTCTTTCCATACACTTCTCCTTGTATGCAATGAATTCCCCCAAGGCTTTCAACTCCTTGTCGTCCGCACCAAACAACTCTGCAAGATTTGGCTTCTCCTCTCTTGTAGGTAGAGACCGCAGACACAAGTGTCCCTCCGTAGGACCCCATACATCCTTGCTGTAATGCTTGAACTGCACTCGGGGCGCACCATTCTCCGTGTAAAATCTCATTTGATGCGGAAATGTTATGCCCGTCAGTGTATCACCTCCCGTCAGCAAATGCGGCGTAATGAATGCCTTCCAATCCCTCACGTTCTCCAAATGCCGAGCGCTCACGAATGACTCTGTATACGACATTCCTTTTTCCACCAACAGCAACAGTTGCTTTAGAGAATCGATGTTTGATCTCTTCAACGTATGAGATATAATGCTGAACCGCTGATCGATGTCCTCGTGAGTGTATCCTACTATAAGAAAACATAGCTGTACTTCTTGGAAGTAGCCCATTCCAACAAGGGCAGCATATAGGGCAAACATGTAGATGTTCTTGTTCTCTCGGGTTGTGTTGTCTGCTTGGATTCGCAACGTAGGAAGCAGCGCACCCTTCCTTCGTCTCACGTCATCTATCATATACATCACTGTTGTAATGACTTGGTTGCTATCATGCTTGTGATGCAAGTCTATCCACACGTCTGCGTACAATCCAATTCCATGTACGAGGACTCCACACAAGTGAGTCTTCACAAACCGCGACTCAATGTTCTTCACCGTTTGCCTCATCTTTGGAATCATGGTGGTGTTCTGGTCCATGCCGTCGACTATTAGGCACATATAGAGGTCATGGTTTATTATAGCTGACCTTTTGAATAACCAGTAATCACGCCGTTCCTCCATTTGGTGGCGGATGTGGATGAGAAACAAATTCTTAATCTGCACCTTCGCCACCGTGTTGTTCGTTGCTTCCATCCCACACTTATACTCCCAACAATGGAAGCACTTCGAAAACCTTAAAAACGGTGGAATTTGCACGTGCGGGAACTCCACCCTCCATAGCTTTCGGAACGAACTTATCGACAACGGTTCCCCATCATGTATCCGCTTCACCTCCTCGTTCACATAATTGAACACGTCCACTTTCGTCGTGTTCATTGGCAGCAGCACTAGTGCCAATACCGAGTTATCACTCTTCCGTCGTACTTGACGATGCGGTTGTGTGCACCCCGCTTCATTTACAAATGTAGAAAAACATTCACGGGCCGCAGACAATTTTGCCCCTTCTCTAATTTTGCAAACGTTTCCATGGACAGCTGCGATCCTCCCATACACTTGTTGAGATTGTTTCAATTCCTTGAAACGTCTCTGCGAGTAACCCAATGCTGCAGCGTAACACCCATTACAAACCGGCAAGCCATCCAACTTCGTATCATATTTGTTTCGCCTCTGTCCCTCAGTAATTGTGTAAAAAGCGTTTAGCATCTGCAGAATCCAAGTCGCTCTCACTTCATACTTCTGCGCCCACGCCATGTACCGTTGTTCCAAAATGTACTTCTCATTCACATCCCTCAAACAATTACGTTTGCACCCCCCTCTCTGCTTTGCAGATCTAACGCTTGCCAATGTCACTTTCTCCATTCGTGGCTCGCCCTTCTCACGTGGTTTAGGAACTCTGCTCTTTCGATTCTCCATAGAGTACGTCCTGCTCGGTCTCTCTGGAGCTAAACCTTCTACATGTGGAAAATTCCCTACGCTAGATTGTGATCCTTGCGTCATTGGAGATGACCCCTCTCGAATGCCCGACTGAACTGGCGTGGCAGAATACATATCCGTACGATTGGAATCTCCATCATCCTCATGGAAATCATACTGGGCCAGTGCCGCTGTAGAGAACGAGGAATTTTGTCCCCTACCAGATGAAGGTGGAGGTTGTTCATTGCTTTGGACAACCCGCAACAGTGACCTCTGCCAACGTATGACTACGTCCAAACATTGTCCAAGACGTTCCCCGACTACCTCTCCAGTCCAGAACATTTCGTCTACAACACGTGAGACACGTACAACAACTTCACATGGAAACAATTTCACCTGATTCAGTTCCATCCTACGTTTGAAAGAACTATCAACCACTCCGAATCCCACAATGCTTCCTCCAGTCGATAGTAGTTGTATCGTCTCATTCCACTGTTGTGTCTCCATCTGAGTACAGTGTGTTCGTACCTCTTGGAACAAACTCATGCGAACGGGACGCCCAGTGGGTCGCTCTCCTACACTAGGTCCCGGTCTGTCCACACCTCCTACAACATTTTGTAAAGCAACAGGGCTTCCAAAGGCACTCGAATCCATCGTCATCCGTATCTCTGTTCACCACATTTGCAATCCGTACTCAGTATAACAAACATTTATAATAGCTTATCGATAACGCTGCTATTAACTACGATCTATACATAAAGTACAATTGTTTTGTTATGTTTTGTTATGTTTTGTTTGTTTGAAACGGTGAGAACTCTTAATCCGAGTGTCCCCGGGCTTGACCCCAGGCCCCATGCGGTCTTAGCGATGTCCCTCGGGGCCCAAATGCTAATTCAATCCACTTGAGGGCCCCAAACAGGGCCCCCAAGTGTTCTAGGAGCCCCCGTGGGGCCCCCGGGGTTGACCCATAGCGACATGCGCTCCTAGCGGTGCCTCTCGGGGCCCAAATGGCAATTCAGCCCACTAGGGGGCCCCAAACGGGGTCCCCAAGTGTTCTAGGAGCCCCCGTGGGGCCCCCGTGGTTGACCCCTAGCCCCATGCGGTCCTAGTGGTGCCCCTCGGGGCCCAAATGGCAATTCAGCCCACTAGGGGGCCCCAAACGGGGTCCCCAAGTGTTCTAGGAGCCCCCGTGGGGCCCCCGTGGTTGACCCCTAGCCCCATGCGGTCCTAGTGGTGCCCCTCGGGGCCCAAAGGCAAATTCAGCCCACTTAGGGGCCCCCAACCGGGGCCCCCAAGTGTTCTAGGAGCTCTCGTGGGGCCCCCGGAGTTGACCCCTAGCCCCATGCAATCCTAGCGGTGCCCCTCGGGGCCCAAATGCAAAATCAGCCCACTTAGGGGCCCCAAACGGGGCCCCCAAGTATTCTAGGAGACCCCGTGGGGCCCCCGGGGTTGACACCTAGCGCCATGCGATCCTAGCGGTGCCCCTTGGGGCCCAAATGCAAAATCAGCCCACTTGGGGGCCCCAAACGGGGCCCCCAAGTGTTCTAGGAGCTCCCGTGTGGCCCCCGGGATTGTCACCTAGCGCTATGCGGACCTCGTGGTGCCCCTCGGGGCCAAAATGCAAATTCAACCCACTTGGGGGCCCCAAACGGGGCCCCCAAGTATTCTAGGAGACCCTGTGGGGCCCCCGGAGTTGACACCTAGCGCCATGCGATCCTAGCGGTGCCCCTCGGGGCCCAAATACAAAATCAGCCGACAACTTCTACTTAAAAATTTGTTAAATTTGTTAAAATGAATTCATCCATTCCAACAACTTCTACTTAAAAATTTGTTAATATGTTGCTTACAATCAATTTTATAAGGAATTTAGAATTCTCACTTTTAAAGTTTAGAATAAAATATTGGAGATAGCATTGGTTAACCTCACCATACGGATGGAATATTCAATTCAAAATCTAAAACTATCATTCATACATCAATCGTAAAATATTATTCCATATAGTACTTTATGATGACTTTCCTCAAATTGTCAAATCTGGAGACACCTTTGTACGTTTAGGAGTTTAAAATGAGCCCACTAGGGGGCCCCAAATAGAAACCCAACTGTTCCTAGGACTCGTATGGGGCCCCCGTCGAAGTACACTTGCAATTTGCTAGAGTACTGGCCGCTGTTGATGACAACATGAATTATATGCTAATGCAATGGTTTAGGTATAAAGTCTTACCGGGAAGTCCTGGATTCGTTGTAGAAAGCTCCTACACCCCGCTGATCAGTACTCCACTAGTGCTGAATAAATCCTCCCATGTATATACCTTTCACAAATCAAAAGGAAATGGAATAGACTGTTAATTCAATAACAACGATGATTTTTTCTGTAGATTTTATGAGATAATAGCTTCACGCAAGTTTGAACCGATGAGAAATAAGATGATTTCTGAAATTATTATGCCTCATTTCATGTTCTAGTTATTCATCAAAAACTTCTAAGATCTTAGTTGAAAATGAATCAAAACTGCACTCGAAGAAGTCACCTCATACAATTATGCAACCAAAAGATCTCCACAAATTACTACACTTAGAGATATACATTTCAACCTATCACAACATATTTCATCAATATCCTATTCGTCATGGAACTAAATAGATGCTTGAAATTTATTTTAAAGATTATCATAAAAAACAAACAAAAAAGAACAAAAGAACAAACAGAAAGAAAGAAACAAATAATGCAAAGAAAAAACAAAAAAACTTAAACCAAAAAAGGGAAAAACCAAATAAAAAAAAACACAAAAATTTAAAAAAAATATAAGCAAAAAAACAAAAAACCACAAAAACAAAAAAACAAAAAAACAAAAAAACAAAAAACAAAAAAACAAAAAGGAAGAAAGAAACAAAGAATGAAAAGAAAAACACAAAAAAACAAAAACACAAAAATTCAGAAAAAATAAAAGCAAAAAAACCAAAAAACATAAAAACATAAAAACATAAAAACATAAAAACATCAAAAACAAAAAAAAAACCAAAAAACAAAAAACCACAAAAACAAAAAAACAAAAAAAACAAAAAAAAAAAAAAAACCAAAAAAACACAAAAATACCAAAGACTAAAACAAAAAACAAAAAAACCAAAAACAAAAGAAAAAAAAAAGAAAAGGAAGAAAACCAAAACCCAAAAAACAAAAAAACTGTAATAAATAAAAAAAACCAAAAACAAAAAAAAAAACAGAACAGTAAAAAAGAACAGAACAGTAAAAAAACAGAACACTAAAAAAAACAGAACACTAAAAAAAAAAAAAAAAAAAAAAAAAAACGGCCTGCGGCGGGCCCGCCAGCTGGGCCGACCAGCTGGCCGGCCAAAACCGGCCAGCAAGCTGGCTACCTGGCCCGCTCCAAGGGCGGCCAGCCCATTGGGCTGGCCTCCCTTGGAGACACACACAAATAGAAGAGGGTGCGCGGCCGCGCACCCTCTTTGCCCATTTTTTGGCTCAGGCAAGCTTCTCTCTCCAGCCCTCCGTCCCTCTTCCACATTCTCCTTTCTCTATAACATCAGATTGCGTTCAATTTTTCTCAAAATACTTCAAAAAAATCACTATTTCACTTAAGGTCTCTAACACATACCATGGTCAGCTCTCCATCGTTGTAATGAGAAGAATGAAGGGTTCTTCTTATATATATGAAGAACAACTCACGAAAGCACTTCATTTAAAAAATTCACTCTTTCTCAACTAATTTTCTTTTCATGTTCGTTTCGATTCGTGACAGGAATTTGGAAGGGAGCATTAATTCGTTCGTGGGGGAGTTCCATCTGCAAAGTCTAAGAGCTTCAACCACGAACTCAAGACTTTGAGGTAAACGTTTCTCCCTAAACCATTCTTTTATCGATCACTTCATGCGCTGAATAGGCATTTAGGCCCGAGGGGCACCGCTAGAATCGCATAGTGCTAGGGGTCAACCCTGGGGGCCCCACGGGAGTTCCTAGAACACTCGGGGGCCCCGTTTGGGGCCCCCAAGTGGGCTGATTTTGCATTTGGGCCCCGAGGGGCACCGCTAGGACCGCAAGGGCATTGGGGTCGACCCCGGGGGCCCCTTGGGGACTCCTAGAACACTTGGGGGCCCCGTTTGGGGCCCCCAAGTGGGCTGATTTTGCATTTGGGCCCCGAGGGTTATCGCTAGGACCGCATGGCGCTAGGTGTCCACCCCGGGGGCCCCACGGGGGCTCCAATAACACTTGGGGGCCCCCTAGTGGGCTGATTTTGCATTTGGGCCCCGAGGGGCACCGCTAGGTCCGCATGGGCCTAGGGGTCAACCCCGGGGACCCCTTGGGGACTCCTAGAACACTTGGGGGCCCCTTTTGGGGCCTTCAAGTGGACTAAATATTTATTTTCGCAATGGCGGGGTCTCCGTGGGGACAATGCCATTGTTGGGATTGAATCGTAATATGTAATCGCAAGTTTATTTCGAATATCGATGTCTGGATTGCTGATACGCTTCTGTTTTATGCAGGCTCTTAGACTTATTACCATGGCGCCTAATGTGGTATCCGAGTATAGGGAGCATGGTTGGTGGGTTACGGGCGAGGACCCTTTGATGCCCATGCTGTGGATGACTGATTTTCCGGTGATGCCGGGTAGATTCTGGACAGCACTCGGGAGGGTGATTGGTGTGGTGCTGTGTATTACCTCGTCGCCGAATGGATTTTTTTTCATTCAGGTGCAGAGCGAGGACCCGACTCCGATGAAGTACAGGGTGCAGAGGGAGTTGATAATGGCACCGGTCCCGCACAACCTGCTTGATCGTGTTCCCGCGATGAAGATGGTGCGTTCGTTGCAGAGGGAGTGGGAGGCCATTCCAGAGGAGTTGAGGATGGTACGTGAGGCTTCCGTTATGAAGTGTATGCCATTGGGCCCCGAGGAGATGCTTCATGCGAGGCAGCGGTTTCTAGAGCATCAGGCGTATGACTTGTTGAGGGAGCGTGCCCCCTTGGAGGCTGCAGTGGAGCAGCCTCCACCTATTCCGGAGACTACCGACCCCTTGTATAGGGTGCTTGCGGCTCCTGTCAATGTGGATTGGGTGCCAGTGGAAGAGCGCAGGACAGGACGGCGTACAGTGGGAGCACCGGTGGATGATTTGGTTCCGAAGCCCTATCCTGTACCGCGGGCGTCTGCACCACAGAGGAAGAGGAGGAGGCTACAACGAGTGTCAAGGGCTGTGACACCACCATTGCAGGCAGGTGCAGAGGACGAGGCTGATGATATTGATGATTCTTCGTCAGAGGAGGAGATTGTGGAGGGTGCACGTCGAGGCATGACACGGAGGAGGAGGTTGGTGTTTCCGAAGGAGGATGAGCTTTGGGCGGGTTACATTTGGGGAGCGGATGCGATATTTAATGTCCAAGTGCAGAACATCCGTGCAGTGGAGAATCCTGAGACGAACCACCGCGTGTTGACTGGAACGAGGGTGATGGACATGTATCGACGGTTGAGGGGGAAAGACAAAGAGTTGATCAGTCCGTTGACTTTGAGGCCCATCAGATACATTGTGGAGGGTACGGGGTCGCACGGTGAGAGCCGGAGGAGGGAAGTGCCATTCTCGGAGGATAATGCAGTTCGGGAGTTTGAGGCTGCGTATTTGCACTATGCGGAGGCAGTGTCTGGACATGGAGTTCTTGGTTCTAGGGCAAATTGGTTGGAGAACAACATCATTTGGGAGCCAGTGGATGGGCAGCACATTGTTCAGGCTTGCATGGAGGCCAAGATCGAGTGTGATGCGGGGTTACTATTAGAGGAGGAGTACCGGGAGGTGTTTGCAGTACGGAAGGCCAAGTTTGTGGTGTCCAAGGATCCGCGTTTGTACATCGATGCTTCAGTGAGGATCAATGCCAAGGAGTTCGAGAGACAGTTCTACACCACAATGGTGGAGGACCTCATGAAGCTCCGGGCTATATGGATTGCGTGTGGAAGACCGGATCAGTAAGTGCGAGACGACGATTAGCGGCGGGGTCGGGCGTTGATGATGGCCGCGAGTGCACTGCATCTGACTACAAGCATGAAGGACAACAAGGTGGGTTTGGCGACATTGTCGAAGCAGATGGTAGACCATACCCGTCATGCATGGCACAGGGACGAAGAGTGCTATGAGGCAGTATTGCAGGTGTGTTCGGATTACGAGAGCGGGTTTTTGTGGTTCAGCAAGGAGGACGAGAAGAAATGGAGGGATTATGCGTCCAAACACAGTTTGGATGTCACCGTGGACGTGCGAGCGGGGCGGAAGAGGATGGAGAAGAACTGGCTCAGACCATTGTCGAGGATTCCAGCTCGGCACTATCTCCGGGTGGCGAAGGACTTGGCAGCACAGCCAGTGCAGGGAGGGAGCCGGGCTACGCAGAAGTACTACTTCAACGGCAACAACAGCCCCAATCCACCGAAGGAGACTTAGGCGTGGGTGGCTGATCGGATGCAGCGGAGGGCGGCGGTACGAAATGCGTTGAGGTGGTTGATAGTGAAGGACCGAGAGCGCCCGGTACCGACGATGGAGGAGTTCTTTGTCATTCCAGTGGGACGATATGGAGGGGATCGTGGGGAGGTCTTGCAGGAGCTTGGGGAGAATATCGAGACGGATATGAAGAAAGCTTGAGCTAGTCCATTGGTCCGTGCGGTGGGAGCGTTGGAGAAATTGGATCCCCTCATACCTCCATTGATCAGACAGCACTACACGGACATAGCAACCGGTGGTCGTGAATACCGAGGGCATGCCCGAGATGTTGGAGATCTCGGAGCAGCGCGATGGGACTGGCAGTTTCGTTTACTCATCAGGAGGGGAGGCCATGCTTTGAGAATGCTTCCGGTGCGAGGTCGAGGGGGTTTTTTCACGGAGGAGCACCTGGAGCTTGGGGAACCATGCTTATGGATTATTGATTGCAGACGGGGATCATCACAGGGGGAGGACAAGGCTTGGGGAGATGACGATTATGCACATGTGATGGAGCGGTTGCAGAGGTGGATGACGGGTATTTACAAGTAGAACGTCATTTTCTTATTGCCACCCGGAGTGCACTTTGAGGAGCGGTTGCGCAACACCTTGCACGTACCAGAGGAGAGCCGGTGTATTGGAGGAGTGTGGGTGTTCGAGTCAGGTGCGATCAACGGATATGAGCATGATCTGAGGCACGAGGGGAGAGTGGAGCGAGCAGTACAGGCTATTGGAGGTGTGGCAGTCGTGTTGGCGCATGCCCGCGGGTGCAGGGCATCTCAGAATGTTCGAAAGGGGACGGGGGAGCTTCCTACTGTGTTCATGGACTCCTGGACTGAGGCCAGAGCACCCTGTACAGCGGATCCATTGGAGAGGTCTCCGACAGAGTTGCAGAGGCTTGTGCAGATGTATTTGCTGGAGAAGTGGGGTCTCGTGGTTGTTGGCATCACTACGGTCATACCAGACATACTGCAGGGCGATTTTGTGGGTAGGCAGATCATTGTCCTTAACAGCTCGGGCACACGTACTACATTTTTAAGGAATGCATGCGCAAAGATGTACGGGTGTGACATGGATTGGCCATCTGGTGCTGCTACTCAGCCTTGGGCTACTGCGGGCCCTTCTACAGTGAGGCCTACACGTGGGAGCACATGATTGATGGACGGTGTAGACAGTGGGGCATGTGAGGGTTCTGAGGGGGAGCCTTCTGCTACACAGCGCAGTGCAGATACTGTACGACATGTGGAGGTGTCGTTAGGCTCTAGGGACACACCAGACAGAAAGAGGACTCACGAGGACACAGCCCGGAGCGTGAGACAGGACGACAATATCACAGGGTTGAGTCCGAGGTATGAGGTTGTTGCAGCACTGAGTCCCCAGCCAGTTGTTAGTGTAGAGAGTTCTGCACATATCGTATACTCTTCAGAGGGGCAGGACGCCACTGGAGCTTCAGGTGCACGAGGAGACGCACTACAGTTCATGGAGGTTGATGGGACCATGGAGGAGGGAGGGACTATGGAGATGGGGGACTTGAACATCCGTCCTGAAGAAGTTGCAGAGATACTTGCAAAGTCTTTGGGGCACGAGGTGACATTCTCAAGATCAGTAGGTGTATCTACATCTCCTCTCCGTCCATCAGGAGCGATTCCAGTACCGGATTCATTAGTCTCGCGTGACATGGAGGTGTTGCCACGATCAGGGCTGGATGCGGGTGGATC
The DNA here is from genome assembly GCA_022496805.1 of Pohlia nutans. NCBI lineage: Eukaryota > Viridiplantae > Streptophyta > Bryopsida > Bryales > Mniaceae > Pohlia > Pohlia nutans. The sequence goes on from CM040097.1 coordinate 17,626,594, forward strand.
TGAGGTGTTGCCAACACCAGGAGTAGTTGTGGATATTGATTCCACCCCACGTCCGTTTCATTGGGCCCTACCAGACCGAGATATGACACTTGCAGCGGACGGATTCTACTATGACGTTGATGGAGTCAGATACAGGCGTCACGGGATTGGAGGGCAATATACGTTTGAGCAGGCGGCGTCTATCATGGAGGAAGCGTCGCCTGTGCACCGGGTGTCATCTCCGATGGTCAATGCCATGGTGGCTCAAGCTTTGGAGTATACAGATCCCGAGACCCCTTCAGATGTTCGTGCAAGGTTGGAGGAGCAGCGTGTAGCTAGTGAGGAGGGTCGGGACGACGGAACACAGTCATCTGAGAGGATTCCGGAGACCCAGTTCCCCTTCGAGTAGTAGCTTTTTTAGACAGTGTGGATTAGTGCTATTGGTTGCACTTCAGATGGCCGACTTGTACTTCTTTATCATATGTATTTTTTATTTATATATATAGATATATATATAGATATATATATATACATATATATTTATATTTATATTTATATTTATATTTATATGTGGATCCATACTTTATGTGGATACGTGGATATGTGGAATAATGATGTCGTTGTACGAAAATGTATTGCGGATTGTATGTGATTGTAATACGAGGGGAATGGGGAAAATGCGGTTGAAAGATAGTAAAATGTTGGATATTTATTGCACTTTTGAAGGGGTTTTATGAAAGACACTTTGAAAATTTTAAAAAATGTATGAAATTCACATATTTATTATTGAAAATCCGTAATATATTTGATTAATTGCAATGCACTGTACTTTTCACCATAGACAAAAATCACACCCTTTTCAAAAAAAAAATTTTGATTTCTGAATTTTTTGGCACAATGGGGCCCCGAAATGACCGCACTTGGCCAAGTGCGTAAATAGCGAATTGCGTGTTACCGGCATTTTGATCTTCACCCTCAAATTCTTCACCTTTATCGCAATAAATTTCTATTTTTTGGACATACTTTGAGACACTATTTGCTAAACACCAAATTTTTATGCCATATTGTGTGGGCTTTGCCTTTATATATTGTCTAATAGGTGAATATTTCCCGCAATACTTTACCATCATCTCATTAATGGTAACCTGGTTCTGCTCGGGCTGCCAATATTGAGAATACAATGCATTATGCTCGTGCACTAACCACTCACACTTTGCAATTTTGCTATAACTTGGTTCATCTTTATTTGTAGCTATGCGGTCGTTATCAACAAGATGTATACATCTCAATATGTCCTCAAATCTTCTTCTACACATTATTGAGCTAATTTCTCGCGAATGGAACATATCAATGGAGGACCAATGCAACCTTTGGTTTGGAATTTTTTTGAGGCCCATCAAAATTACAATTCCAAACCAAGATTTTAGTTCGGATATGGTCAAATACACCCACTTTGCACCACCCATTGTGCCAAATTTCCCATCAGATCGACCGGCATACAAATTCGTCATGCATACAATTTTGCGCATCATGGCTAGCGGCCAAAACAACATCAAATACTCCTCTAAACTCTCAAACTTGCCAAGTTCGTCTTTCAAACTTTCGGACCCACCTCGCCACTCAACATGTGGAATGGACGATACCGGCGAATTCAACATGTGCTTCGCAAACCTTTTTTTCTCGGATAACCCATCAAGATAGTCAAAATCCCCGTACCCTATGCCAAGTTCGTGGTCCACCCTATTAGACTCCATAAACCAAGCTCTTATTTGGAGTTAATCTATTCGTAGTTTCCAAAGGGTCCTCCTCTCCTTGGTCACTCGGGTAGTAGTCACTATCATCGTCACTGCGGTATTCCCCAGAAAGAGCCCATATTTGTTGGATAGGCACTGTCTGGACATCATCATTTCCATCCACCCATTCTACCACAACATCAGGAACATCATGCAATCCAAAAACACCATACAATTGTACGCTCAAAAATGTCAAGCCATGGGCCGGTTCGTAATACTCGTTCATGACAGTTCCCTAGAGGTAGTCAAACTCTGAAAAATTGGCATCCGACCACAGGACATCGGGGAGTTCAATACACGGGACCCTCACAACTTGACCACGACGCCCAAGTGCATACAACGATGGAATAAACGGCCTCTTAGAATTGGATCTCAAACCCGATTTCAAATGCGGAGACTCTTGCGATAAATTAAAGGAACCTACTCCATGCAAACGGGAATTAGAACCCAACGGCTCACTTTCATTATCAGAAGTGAACAAGGATTTTTGGCTCGTGGACCCGGGTTCTACTGCTTTAGAGGACGTCCCAGCCTCGCTACGAACAACAACATGATCACAACCCACATTCACAGTAGGGCTTCCGGTGCCAGAAATGTTGATAATAACAGGAGGAGGGGTGGTCTTACACCGCTTGCGAGCTCGGCCCATCGTTCTTCTCCTCGCTTACTCGGTCTGGCCACAAGCGTCTCACTGCAGAATTGACACTCGCTGGAAAGGATCCCACTTCTCCCTCGCTCCGTCGTTGGCGCCACCCCAACCGATGCGCCACCACACGCCTCTACAAGTATCGCAGGTTCCTTGCCACCGGCTTTTTTGGCAATCTCACACCCGTTGGTCGCAGAGCTGTGAGGAAAGCATCCTCATCCAACAGGGAAACAAGGTCTGCTACAACATCCTCTATTTTCTGCAGCTCTTCTCTCACCCAAACAGCCACTGCAACTCTAGCTTCAGATAGCACAGTGTGAGCTTTCCCTGGGACAGTGGCCATCTTTTGTAGCCTTCACGTTGCTCAACTACAAAATCTTGGTGGTCACTAACAACGCCTATTGGTTCTCTCGCTCATTACTAAAGAGTGCGTAAAAACCAAGACAAAACCAACACACGTCTGTTGGAACCAACAGAGAATGGGTTTAATGTAGCAAACAATTAGTCATCAGCACAGAACCAACAAGTTTTCTGTTGTAACCAATAAGGTCCTGTTGATTTTCTCTTGGTACTAACAAGTTCGTGTTGATTTTTCCGGAATCAACTGTTCCTAACCCGCATAGAACCAACAAAATTTATGTTGATTTTGTGCGTGTTAGGAACCCCATTTCTCTAGTAGTGGCTTGCTCGCCCTGCCGTTGCCCCCGAAAGCTCACTCTGTCGCTCTGCTCGCCCTGCCGTTGCCTCCAAAAGCTCGCTCTGTCACTGTCGCCACCCCAACGTCTCCGACTGCAGATGATCCAAGGTTGCAATCCTATCAGGGTTGCTGCAAATTTTTTAGCGCTCCAAGCAGATGATCCAAGGTCGCAATTGGATTGCCAGTTCCGACCAGTTCCATTTTCAGCGCAATCCAGCAAATGATCCAGGGTCGAAATTGGATTGCCAGTCGCCGGCCAGTCCACCACTCTGCAACGTCGAAATCTCAAGACCAATGTTTGCATTGAATTCTCGAAATTTTCTCCCTCGCTCAACGGTCATGAATTCTAAGAGCCAGAAACGACATTCAACAGTCCAATTCCCAGTTCACCGTTCTACAAGTTGTCGTTCTGCAAATCTAATTCACCGTTCTGCAATTCCCAATTCACCATTCTTCAATTCCCAATGTTATTGTTCTACAAGTCGTCGTTGTGCAAGTCAATTTCACCGTTGTGCAAATCAATTTCAATCCCAATTTCTGATCGCAAACGGCCGAAAGTCCAACCGGTTCTCATTGCAAATTCTGAATTTCAACAAATTCGCCTGGCAATCCAATTCACAGCAATCATCTCATGCAGGCTCCTGCCGTTGACAGGGAACAGCGATTTTGGGTTTCGTGGATTCTGTCAATTTTGTGGGTTTTACCAATTTTTCCGTTACTTTGTGTCACCCTGCCAATCTGCAGCGCTCTACCTCGAAATTGCTGCCTGCAGGTCGTTGGACTCAGAGCAGTGCCAGAATTCTGGCTGAATTCAGAGCCTCTGACATTGCTCTCACTCGCTTGGTGTCTCTTGCGCACGCTTGGTTACTGCGTGATTGCTCCTGGCCTTCTAGCGCTGTTGCCCTGTCAGCCCGTCTCCGCCCTCGACAACTCTTCGGCAGCTCCAAAAATTTACAGAAAATTGCACACTCCACCAATTTCAGATCGCAAATGACTGACAGAACCAGTGCAAAAAATCAGCCAGGGTCACTTTGCTGTTGAAGCCGCCTCTCAGAACCCCACAAATCGAAAATCGTCGATTTCTAGTTACAGAAGCCCCCTGGGGGCCTTACGGTTTAGGGTTAACCCCTAAAGGACTTGGGGGTGTTGAACTTAGCTCTTGTTTTCTAGACTAGCTCTTGTAGCAAGCTCAATTCCTCATTCGTGTGGGGTAATTTTGACGATCGGCACCGTTGAAATTAAAGAAGACTTATGTAGCTTTTTTATGAAAAAAAAATAACAAAATCACATGATTTTTGAGAAAATGCCACCGTTGAGAAGATTGATGGAACTTGTTTGGGGTATTTTGTACACATGATGAAATCGGATTGTTCAAAAATGCTCCAAAATTTTTGAAATTTTTAATATGAGTAGAAATCATCATTTCAAACGTGTGCAAAAAATTTCAAGTAATTTGGAGGTGTGAGGAAGAAGATATGAGGGTCTGAAGTGACACCTAGATACCCTCCGTGCAACTCAAAAAAATCACCAAAAATCGCTCACTCAATTTCAATGTTTTGTTACTTGATGAATCATAAGGAGGAATCTCTCACTCAAAACCTTGACCATTATCATTGACATACTGTACTTTAAGCACAGGGTCAGAAAATTAATAATTCTAAAAATAAAATAAAATAAAAACTGAAGTTTCTTTTTTAAAGAAAAGGTTTGTATGTTGAAAAAAAATCTTGAAGAATACCTATTATATAATGTAGGGTGGTGAACACATGCACGTTGCTTCCCACGATGATTCTGCTACTGGGATGGTTAGGTTGTATGGGCACTGGTACGTGCCAACTTAGTTTAGAAAATATGGCATCTTTATAGACAAACAACATGTGCATAGAGGGTCTAACTCCCAATTATTTTTCAAATTTTTGTTTAAAGAAGTAAATTTGAATTTTTTTTCCAAAAGGTATGGTCAAAAATGGTTGTGTGATCAAGAACAAATCATTTTGTAAATGGATGAAAACATATTCCACTAAGTTGGCCCATGCCAAAGTTTGGCATGATGGATCCAATGGCACATGCATGATATGTATTATACGATGGAGCAATTGAATTTTTGTTAAAATAGATGAGAATATCTATTACATTCATACATTGAATGATAAGCTTGGCTTATACCAAATGTTGGTCCAAAAATAAGAAAAGTGTATCTTTATTATAGGCTTACGTAGGATTGCTCAATAAAAATGATTAAAATGATTGTTTTTTACTCTTAATCAAGAATGGAATAATAATGATGATTTGTTTTTATGTGCAAAAGTTAATAAAGTAAAATTAATATAAATGTAAGAAAATGGTAGTGTAGTGTATTCTAAAATGAAACAACACTTTCAAATTAATCCAAGATGTAATGAAATTATGGGAACCAATTTAGTACAAAAGGTTCAATTTTAGTTCGCCGAAGTGCATTTTGATGACTACAACTTTGGGGGCTTGTTTCTCCTTCACGCAATGTCCGTTTTCAATAAAAATTGTAGGGTTGTATTTTTCTTAAAGCCTAGTTACTATGGTAAAATTTTCATGCCAATCCAATATATAGGAATCATTTGACGTTCAAAATCTGAACGTTTTTGGATTACAGTGAACTTTGGCGGCCTATTTCTCCTTCATACGATGTCTATATCCAATAAAAAAATGTTAGGAAAGTTGCGTATATTATTCTAGTTTGTGTGGATACAATTTCACTTTCATCCAAAACGTAGTAATCTCTCAGAAGCAGTCTAGTAGAAGGGGGTTCAACCCACGATCACTCTTTTGCAACTTTTTTTGCAACTTGTTGACATTTCAAGGCTATTTTGCTCACACATTATGTCATTTTAATAATATTTTCTTTTACCGGCAATGTGAACATTTGAATATGATGATTTTGAATCACTTAATAGTTTATTTATTTTTCATTTGAGTAGGATTAGAAATAGAATTTTAACTCTAATGCATTGCTAGGCAAAGTTCAGTGTTCATTTTTAACATTAAAACATTATGATCTTGCAATATGTGGCCAAATGGCTCCAAATTTTATTCACGTCATTTACAACACGTACACTAGAAGATTGTATAATTGAGATTTCTATACCTCAGTTTCATTTAGACCTATAATACTTCAAAAGCAATGATGTTTTTAAATCCAAAAAAGTTGGGGACGCGTAGGGGTTAATATTAAGTAAACAATAAAAATCATTTTATTTACAAACCATCTGTTACAAATCTTAATCTTTTGAAGGAGATGAAATTTAACATTAGAAACTATATAGTATAATTTTTATTAAAAAAACTATATGGTATATTTTTATTAAAATTATCTAATTCCAAATTTGAAAATTTGATAAGGGAATTTACTATGCAACGCAGTTTGGGCCTTTGACCTATAGACTAAAGTTGGCGGCTTGAAAGTGAGTCAACTCATCTTCAAAGTTCAATTTAAAATTGGGTTTCATCAATATATGAGTCCACTTTCCACTAAGTGATTGTTTTTTGGGTCAATGAACAAGATATACAACAATTTCTTACTTAATTCCAGTGATGACAAAAGTCGGAGCTGGTTTAGCATGCATTGGATGGTAGGTTCGTCGTCATGAAAATTCCGTTTCATCACCAAGACGGTTCCATTTCGTCTCGTCACCAAGACTGTTTCAGACTGTTTGGAGGACCGTTCCAAGGTGCCCTGGCTCGTTCATCGCAGTTCAGGTGACCGTTCCGGTTCATCGAAGTCGGGCGTTTCGGCGTTTGAGTGTTTCGGCGTTTGAGTGTTTCGGCGTTTGAGCGTCGGGCGTTTGAGCGTTTCGGCGCGCGATGATGGTTTGTGTTGAAAACCTCTCTTTCTTTGTAGGTGGCCAAGATATCTGTTGTTTCTGTTTCAAACTTTGAGACTACGATCGGTTATCGTGTTTCGATCTCTCTGATTTTCGTTGTTTCCGTTTCTGCGATTTTCGTGTTTCCGTCTCTGTGATTTTTCGTGTATCTCGTAAGAATCGTGCTTCGTGAAGTTGGAAGTGGAAGCATGTTTGTGAAGTCGAGACCTCTTCGTCTGGCAGGGTCTTCTCGTCGTGGCAGCAATGGCGAGGAGACCCTAGAGCACCAATCTCACGGGGTTGGCCCTCGGGCCGCTGCAGAGCGCCTCGAGCTCCGGCATGACTGGTGCAATCCCTCCACCCCCAACCTCGTCGAGCGAGCACGACTAGCAGCAACTCGCGCGGCACGGCGACTTCCGATGCCAGGAGAGCTTGGGCCGGCTGTTTCCCGGCCCCAGTGGCAATGCGGCGGCGGCTGCGGGATTTCCTGAGGAGGTGACCGAGGAGGAGTTTCGCGCGCGAAGTCTGGAGCTTCTCGAGAACAAGGACATACACACGCAGATTCAGCAACTGCTCCGCATGTATAATGGACAGGTAGGGGACATTCCGTTCAGTCCGTATGGTCTTATTCCTAGAGATGATGCTTTTCCCTTTGGCTTGCCTGGTGATGGTGAGGCTATCGGTGAGCATAAACCTCCGCGTGCCAATGGCAAGGCTTATGTGGGCTGGTTGAAGCTGAAGGCTGCTTTGCATTGGGGTATTTTCATTCGGAAACGCGCCGCGGCCCGGCGCGCTCAACTGGAAGTGGCTGATGAGGAGTCATGACAACTACATAAAACAAATTCTCAACTCAAGTAGTTGGTAGGACTGATTCTTTCAAGGTTGATTTAATTGTTCCTTCCCTCTCACTTGGAGCCGTGGTCAAATCACACCATGCTAAAGGATAATAGCAGACAGGCCTAAACCCACTTGGAGATTACTGTGAGGGCTATTGGCTGTATATACTCAATACTATACCAGTATCATATATCTCTCTCTTTCTCGCTCTCTTTCCACTCTTGAAAAGACAACCGGGGTTATTATCACTACTAGAGAGTGCGTAAAAACCAAGACAAAACCAAGACAAAACCAAGACAAAACCAAGACACATCTGTTGGAACCAACAGAGAATGGGTTTAATGTAGCAAACATTTAGTCATATGCACAGAACCAACAAGTTTTCTCTTGGAACCAACAAGCGCCTGTTGATTTTCCTCTTGGAACCAACAAGTTCCTGTTGATTTTCCGGAATCAACTGTTCCTAACCCGCACAGAACCAACAGAATTTATGTTGATTTTGTGCGGGTTAGGAACCCCATTATATAGGATGTAGAATGGAGGAACATGCATTTTTTTTAATCCAGTTTTTTAATGGTTGCAATCCACTTATGATCAATGTAGTTCCATGTTTTTTTCACATATATACATGTCCTATGCGTGAAGAGAGGTCAGTTTTGGTTTCGAGCTTTCTATTGAACACATTCCTCCCTCTTTTTATTGGGCTGGAACAAGGTTTATTATGCAGGAGTTTTGAAGTCCTTGCCTCTTGGTTATTGATCACTCTCATGTGCACTTGGCATGGCATAAAGAATGCGGACATTATATGTTGATAGTTAACGAAGTGCACAAATCCTCGTCAATTATAGAGGAGCTTTAATCATAAACTGCATAAAGTGTGGGATTTTTGACATGCAAGAAGCAGAGATACTGTGCCGGTGAACTTATGCGTGCCACTTGATTTGTAATCGCAGAGTTATCCCTTCATTCAAGGTGCTGAATCTTATGCATTTGGTATGAAAAGAGAGAATGTCATACCTCCGCCACCTACTTGAAGACTGATCTGCAATCAGCTCTGGAGACCACGGACGATTAGATGAGATGAGGATTTTATTTGAGAAGTCATTAGTTAGTGCAGACAATTCAATAGTCCCGTTGGTGGTATAGCTGCACTCTTAGACTGAAAAATAGGCCATTTGTATCAGAGCAGGAAATTGAGTTAAACAAAACCCCTTGTTGATTCATTCTGCCACCTTCATGGCAAGGTTTTTAATGCAATTATGTGCCTTTGAATGCCCTTGTTCAACAGCTGAACGAGTAAAATATGAAGAGGACTTTTAAGGTAATCACTCCTTTAACCCCTAAAGGACCGAGGATCCATGATTTTAAAATGTCAAATTCAATTTATCATATTGTAAAAAATATAATTTATATGAAACCAAATTTTATATCACTAGAATTAGTGAACAACGTTGCATGTGTTGGTCATACGACAAATAAATCTGAACAAAAAGAAGTCCACATAGAACCTACTCAAAACTGCTAAAAAAAATATGAGGCCCAATTTGGGCTTCTTGGTCCTTCAAGGGTTAACAACACCTAAACCTTTAAAGAACATGCAATTTTTCTCATTTTTTAGGGTCATTTTCACAACTTTCCTTACATTCTTTTGAGAAATTCATTTTTGTACATTATAGTGTACACCAAAATGAAGAACGTTTTGTAATTTATTGCCTTAACTCTTTAACGTCCCAATTCAACACTGTTTTCAAAGATGCGCTATAAAATGTTTGATGAAACCCTAAAATGGAGTAGATGTGCAAAGAAAACTTGTAAATGTCAATGTGAAGATCACATCTGTACAGTTGGATGCATCATATTTTTTTATTTAATTTTGAAAGGTTTTCTCTTGAAATTCAATTAAAAATCCCAAATCAACACAAAAAAAATTCAAAAAATTGTAATGAAATTGGAATAACATGCCCTATGAGATGGTATGGTTTCCATTATTTGATTCTACCTATTTTGGAAAATCATGTTTGAGGTCTCACTTTTTGAACTAAGAATGAAACTTGACATAAACCGATTGTGTTATTTTTCTAAAAATCATAATAACCTATTTTGAAGATCCAAACCGTTCAAAGAATAGTCAACTTGCACAAGAACCAAGAGTAATTTTGGTGGATGAAAACTGTCCAATCTGGATGAGATCCGAACAACTTCAATCTGTTCGTCGTCCAGTATATGGATGCTGGCGCGCTAAAGGGTTAATTGATCAAATTAGCAAAAAAATTCATTGGTACAAAGTAGATCATCAAAAAGTGCTTATGAGACCACTTTTTGGTTTCTGATATGAGACAACATCTAGGAGACTACATTACACAATCAAAAATAATACCATTTCCAAAACAAAATATAATGGATTAATATATATATATATATATTAATATTAATATTACTTGCACAATATATATAAACCATCTTTGAATAAAAAGTATACTTATCTACATATAATAAAATTATGTATATTTTCATTACACAGACATATACATACCACTATTATATGTATCATATAATATCATATATACCAATTTTTTCCCATATATGTACCAATGTATCATAAGATATCAATCGTCACTGGTAATGCGAAGAGCAGCAAAGCCCTGGTAGAACTTTTATACAGAGGCATTAGAAGGATTTCAAATCCTAAACCAACACTACAACATTAGTAGTTTTATATAGTATGACCTTCCAATCTATTAAGGTCACCAAATTTACAAAGACACATACACCAAGGCACAAACGATAGCTATAACTTCAAATTATATTGTACCTAGAAGGCAGGGTCAATAGTCCCTGCAGAATATGTTAACGGTAAATTAGGAGCTACCGGTAGGTCTACCGATCTGAGTTTTTACCCCAGTAATTTTCCAAGTTACCACAGGAAAATAAATCTAGGGAAATATTTTTTTACCAATCTGACCTAACTGTCAGATCTGGTTGTACTGTTGTATATAAGCAATGGAGCCAAACTCATTGGCATGACCCATTTTTCAAGATACATGATTACTTTGTCACAATTCTTCTCCTTTTGCTACTCTGCTTACCGAGTAGTTCCTTCCTGATATTCTTAGTTTATGATTCTAGTTTAAATACGTTGTTCTGAGGGATTACCGAGCCCGTACCGGTAACGTCTTGTCCTTAGTATTTCCATGTTTACTGATTTCTCTTCTTCCTGGTAGTTTTTACTCCCTCTGGTAGTGACTACCGAGTAGTCATTTACAAGGAGGAGTTACTAGAATAATTAATTTTTTGTCAAATTGATGCACATATTTTCAAAATATTCTTTAAAATTCTTTTTTTTCATCATTGAAAAAAGATTTTTTTTGAAAAAAAAATTTTGTAAATTTTTTTGCATCTCTTTATATAATGATGTTTTTGGCGACTCTGCCTTCTAAGTACAATATATCTCTTTTTTAGTTTATTTGTTATTACTTAGTAGTGAAACATAGAGCTCATCCTAGAAAAGAAGTATATAATCAATATATAACTCTCTTAGTCCCAATAAGCTTATACGTGGGCCCTTAACAAACAAGCTCTTGAGTCATGTCGGTCTAAATTAAATAACATTTAAATTGTTCTTCTTCTTCATCATGATGTTTGTGCTAAGAGTATCTATTCAAAAATGAAAACTCACCTAGTCCTTCTACTGTAAGTTCCCTCTTGAAGCTCTTTCAATCGTTTATCAATAAACCAACGGTGCAAAGGTATAGACTAATCTGTAGAAAATAATCATGGTTATTTTTAGATTGGGATCCCATCTTGAAAAAAGAAGAAAAATATCTATAATCTTAAGACAATACTATAAAAAACTTGTGTTTTTAATGACGGATTTTTATTGACATCTAACTATTTTCATGTCAACAACAACACCAAACGTAATGTCTTGATGTTACGTTTGATGTTATTGTTAACTTGAAAACAATTGGACGTCAATAAAAACCTGTCATAAAAAACACGGGTTTCTTATAGTGCAAGAGTGAATGAAGAGTCTATTGGGGTTAATCCAAGTTCTACCAACTAAAGGCATATATGTTCTCACTTAGTATTAAGAGTGATATTAGTGAGACTCTTAGAAATGAGATTATCTACAATGCTGGATTAGATTCATTTTGTAAAGATCAATCCTAACACCGCTTAGGTGTAAACATACCTTAACCCCTCAAGAACCAAGAAGCTTGAATTTGACCTCATGTTTATTTTAGCAATTATTAATTTAGGTCTTATGTAAACTTTCTTTTGTTCAAATTTACTCTCTATGTTCCAAAATAAAAAAAGCACCTTTGAGAACTGAAAGCAACACTTGTTCCTATGGGCTTTTTTATTTTGGAACAGAGAGAGAATTTGTATTTCCATCAACATACACAGAATCCCATTTGGGCTTTAATAGGCTTAAAGCAAGGTCAACAAATTAATAATTCTAAGAATAAAATAAAAATTGAAATTTCCTTTTTAAGGAAAAAGTTTGTATGGTGAAAAAAAGAATCTTGAATAATATCTATTATATAATGTAGAGTGGTGAACACATGCACGTCGTTTCCTACGATGATTTTGCTACAAGAGCGATCAGGTTGTGTAGATACCAATACGGTCCAACTTAGTTTAGGAAATATAGCAACTTTATAAACAAACAACATGTGCGTATATAGGATTGATTAATAAAAACAATATCAAAAACCATGATTTTTTTTTTACTTTAAATCAAAAATAGAATAAAAATGATGATTTTTTTTGTAAATAAAGTAAAATTAATATTAATCAATGTAAGAAAATTTAAGTGCAATGTATTCTCAAATAAATCAACACTTTTAAGTTATTTTTATATTTTAATGTTCATTTTTTACTTTCTTTTCCTTTTGTAATCTTTTAATTTTTTAATTTTTAAGAAATTTTACTTTTTAATTTTGTATAAATAAAATGACCTTTGTAATATCTTATACTCTTATATAATTGTGTGTTCTTGATATCAAACTTAGTTATTTGCCGAGGTTTACATTTTTAGTGATTTCATACTAAATCTCATGATATTTTTCTAATTTGAGGTTTAAAATAGTCAAATATGATAGAAAAAAAATCTAAATTTGAAATTAATCACAATACACGAGTAGAAAATATAAATGTTTCCTTTGAAATTTTAAATCGTCATTATAAAGGTATACAATTGCAAAAAGAAGATGAATCCCATGATTTGGAATGCAAAATTTGTTATGAAAATGTACCTAAAGTATATAAAACTCCTTGTGGACACTACTATTGTGTCTCGTGTATTGATAAATGGTTAAACGAACAAAAGCAATCAAGAAATAGTATAAGAACATGTCCAACTTGTCGAGGAAGTATGGAAGAAGCTATTTCCACTTTTGAATTTGAGATTCAAATTATAGTGCCAAACTTAAAAACATGGACAGGTTCATCGGAGCAATTGGAAGAGTTGGAAGATCAAATAAGTAGAGGAATTTTATCCAATTGCATAAATTCTTACCAAAATTTCTTTGATAAATATTACATTATATGTGTAGTGTGGCGTAGACCACTAAGGTTCATAGGATTGCCAGAGACTATTATTACTAACGCATTTAAAAATGTATTCGAGGAATGGCACGATTGTGGTATCCCACCTTTGATATGACATGTAGGTGGATTCTGCTTTTGAACTTCCAAAATTTGTTGAATTTTTCCCCTTTAATTGATTAAAATTACTTTTTTTTAATTAATTTTTTTTTACACCTGGATAGCATGAAACTCTTTTATCGAAGTCCAAATTTTTAATTGAATAAATCACTTTTTATATTTTTATGCTTGATGGAAGAAATTGCCTAAAATCAACATATGCAAGCATTGTAGTATTAAAGAAATTGAAAATTTTAATTCTTTAATTTAATCATTTCAAGTAACACATCTAAATGTACTTCATATCAAAATTTGGTACCAAAATGACGTCATTTGATATTTTAAATAAATGTTTTGGATGTTTTAAAGTACTTAAGGCAAATTCTCATCTCTATACAAAACTACAAAAATGCCTCTTTTGAAATCTTTAAAATGCTTCAATTTTGACGTGAAAATTTTCTAGAGTACTTCATGATTGTAGGAAATCAAAACCATATTGGTTGAATCATTTTTTTCTTTTAATTTGATGAGGGACTCATTCATAGTTGCTATAGGGGCTCATTTAAGAATTAAGACGGTCTTTAGGCGTACCCGATTGTGCCATTGCCTATTCCACAAACGTACACTCGTATAAACATGAATTGAAAAAATTATTTCTCATGTATAACATTACAATAAATCTACGTCAATTTATCAATCCTTGGAGATCTTTGAAGTACTCTATATTTTAAATTTGAATAAACGTTAAAACATATAGTAAAATGAAATGTAGTAGGAACCAATCAATAATCCTATAAGTAAAACATAAAGCCCATATGTTGAATTGTTAGCACTACTACTCAAAAATGAAAAAAGTGATTCTTCATCTCTAATATTCTAAGTTGCTAATCGTTGCAAGCTTTCATGGGAAACTCTTTGAGTTTTTCATATATTTTATGATTATTGCCTTGATTTCTTTTTTGCCATTGTAATCATTTCTACGTGCATATCCTGACACCTTGAGATTGCGGTTCTCCAATGTGAGCTCTGCAAATCACATATTAAATTATAAATAAGAATTTAATAACAAGACGAATTTCGACCATTTTTTTAGAGCTAAAGTTGATCAAGAATCCCAAAGTTGTTTAAGAAAAATCAACATTTCCTTCAAATTTATGATTTATACTAAGATTATAAAATTAGATTCAAAAAAAATACATTATGGAGAAATTACAAACCTTTTCCAAAAAAAAAAAACAAAAAAAACAAATTTGAATGATGCGTTTATTTAAGTTAGTTTATATGTCACACCACCAACTTTAAGAGCAAGGGCTTGCCATAATATCCCATATTAAAAATACATTCACCTATAGGAATATATTTTAAACTTGAAAGGTACTAGTATATGATAAGTCAATGACCCCACTATCATGGAAGAATCAAAATTATCTCATTATTCCTCCCTCAAATCTTAACCCTCTATCATTGTAAGTTATATTATCCCCTTGAAGTGAATTATTAGTTATTTTTTTCTATTGGCGTAAGTGTCTCTTAACCCTTTAACATCCTACTCTATTGTAAAAAAATCAAGCTACATTGTTATGTGCAATTTGGCCATCAAAATATTATAAAATTATTTTAAAATTATCATTTATAATGATATAATTATAAAAAAAAATCTACTAGTTTTGAAACATTCCAATCTTTTTGGTAAAAATGAAATTAATTTGATTTTTAATATTATGTATACTATAAAAATCATTTTTAAGGAGATGAAATTAAAGTTAGAAACCATATGGTATACTTTTTATTAAAAAATAACTAATTCAAATTTGAAAATTTGATAAATGAATTTGCTATGCAGTGTAGTTTGGGCCTTGACTTATAGAGCTAAAGTTGGCAGCTTGAAAGTAAGTCAACTCATCTTCAATGTTAAATTTAAAATTGGGTTTCATCAATGTATGAGTACCCACTTTCCACTATGACCCCAAAGTTCATTTTGGGGGTGGCCCGGAAAACACGGGGCCCTAGATTTAAAAAGAAATTAAAGTAGCCGGTCCACGTACGCAAGAGCGGGCTACACGTAAGCAATTGACGGGGCGCTGACGGGGCGCTGAGGTGGATTCTGAGGGGCGGTTCTCAGGCTAATGGGACTCGATGGGCACAATGGGACTGGATGGGCTCATTCTCCCTGTGTCTCTCAATCTGTCTCTCTGTCTCTCTCAGTTCTGTCTGAGTTGTCTGTCGAGTTCTCTGAGTTGTCTGAGTTGTCTCTCCGGTTGATCGGCTTCGAGTGTCGAGAGGGAGATCGAGAATGGGGGCGATCCGTGAGTAGTTTGGAGTTAGACCCGTGAGTAGTTTGGATCCGTAGAGTGAATTAGATCCATCGAGAGTTTTCGCAGCAGATCGGAGTGAGCGGGGTGAGCAGACTGAGCGGCGAGCGACAATTTTTTGCAGACGGCGCTCGCAGACGGTGCAGGCGTGAACTGAATCGGAGTGACGGCGTGAGCGAGGATGAAGCTGCACACCAAGGATCAGAGCAAGGAGGGCGAGAAGGAGGCCGATGTGCAGCCCGTCGGATAGTGGCAGCCTTCTATTCAGGGGTATTTGAAATTTCTCGTCGACAGCAAGAAAGTTGACGACACCATGGAAACTATTGTGGCCAAAGCCGCTCATCCCTCATGTGAGTGCAAAAATCTCTTTTCTCCTTAGGGTTTGTCAAGTTTTACAGCTTTTATTTGGTACAGTCCCCTCCAAACAGTCTTGCAATCCACCCTCAAATTGGAATTCCTGGAATCATTGTGCATAATTTGAATATGTTGTAGTGCACTGTTCATTTCACTTTAGTTTTGATTTAAAAAAAAAAAAAACAGTATGGATGAATGATTTCAGCTTGAATGGGGGTTTTTTTTTTAAGTGATTTTTCTAGAAGAGATTGACACTTTGTTTTTTACTTGCTAACAATGCACGAAATAGTTAGTAGAAAGAACTATATAATGAAGTGTCTATTGAAGTGTTTGTTTTGTTTGCAGAGTGTAAAAGCGTACTTAAGGAGAGGTACAGCTCGTGAGTTTTTAGGATACTACAACGAAGCTAATGAGGGTAAGAAACAACTTCTCCTTTTGCCGTCGTCATGGTCAAGTCCATCTATTTGAGTGAGCGTGAGCATCATGAGTTCTGTGAGTGTGAGATCTGTAGATCTGGAGCGCGAGCGTGGTGAGCACGGGCGTTTGGAATTCGATCATTGATTGTTTCTCAGCTTGTTGCTATCAGATTATAGGCCGAAGAAGTTTCTCCTGTCTTGATGAATTAGGGTTTAGATGCTTATCATGGAAGCTTCATGGATAACAGGAATCTCGAGTAGGATGATTTTGGAGTATGTGAAGACAAAGATTGAATAAAGCTTTGATTTGCTGTTACGACAATGGAAATTATTCAGAGACGCAAGGGTGTGCCCAGTATTCAGAGCATTCAGAGAACTCAAAGCAGGAGAGGAGAGAGAAGCAGTGATCTCATTAATACAGTAATTTTGGGGTCATAGTTTAGCATATTTGTCACTATTCTGCAACATTTTTGAAACTATGAGCATGTATAGTTTTCATACACTAAATATTACAATATGTGCAATTGTGCAACAATACATTGTGTATTAATTTTTGATATGGAAGGCGTATTAATTTTTTTGAATTTTTTCCAATTTTGCCTTAATTTTTGTTTTTGCCATGTGGCACCCCCACAAGGGGGTCCATGTGGCACAAAATGAATTAAAAAAATTCGAATGTGAATATTTCTCTCAATTTCTCCACTGGAACGCATCGTGACACTATGACTATCAAAGACTAAATGATTGTTTGTTTGTTTCCACTAAGTGATTGTTTGTTCGTGGACAAGATATAAGAGTTCTTTACTAATAGAATTTTATACAAAGGCCATACAAGGGTTTCAAATCCTAAACCAACACTACAATAGTAGTAGTCTTATATAGTTTGACCTCTCAATCTATTAAGAAGACCAAACCTTACAAAAACACACACCCAACTACACACAAAAACTATAACTTCAAATTATCTCTTTTTTCAGTTCATTTGTTAGTACATAGTAGTGAAACATAGAGCTTATCTTTGAAAAGAGGTATGTAATAATTATATCACATTCTTAGTCCCAATAAGCATTTAGGTGGGCCCTTGAACAAACAAGCTCTTAATTCATGTCGGCCTAAATTATATAACATTCTAATCATTATTTTTCTTCATCATCATGTATGTGCTAAGAGTATCTATTCAAAAATGAAAACTCACCTAGTCCTTATGTTGCAAGTTCCCTCTTGAAGCTCTTCCAATAATTTATCAATAAACCAATGTCGCAAAGGTGTAGACTTATCTGCAAAAAATGATCATGGTTATTTTGAGAGTGGGATCCTCTCTTGAAAAAGAAATGGAAAAGAAGAAAACTAACTCTAATATTAAGACAAGAGTGAATAAAGAGTTTGTTGGAGTCAATCCAAGTCTTACCAACTAAAGACATATTGTATGTTCTCACTTAGTATTAAGAGTGGTATTAGTGAGACTCTTAGGAATGAGATTAGGAGCGATGGCTTGATATGGGACATCCCTCCAAAAACAATGTGATTTTTGATAAATGTCTTTTTGGTAAGAATTTTTTTTTTGAAAAATTACAAAAAATAGAGGGTGTTATAGACACCATGGTTGCAACTATATACATGGTGTTAAAGACGGAATTTCCAGCACACATAAAATGAGTTAGAGATAAGTCACACTATGTGAGACGCGTAAAAGTGGTACCCATATCAAGCCATTCCCCTTAGATACAATGTTTTCATTCTGTAAAGATCATTTCTAACACTTGGTGTGAACATACATTAAACCCTCAAGAACCAAGAAGCCCAAATTTGACCTCATGTTTATTTTAGCAATTTTAGTAGGTTTTGTGTAAAGTTTCTTAAATTATTCAAATTTACTCCCAATGTTTCGAAATTTTAGTAGGCTTTTTATTTCGGAACCGAGGGAATATTCGTTTTTCGACCAACATATGCAATATTCTTTAGCAATTCTAATGATATAAAATTTGGCCCCATCCAAATTATATTTCTCACAATACGATCAATTACATTCCTCATTTCAAAAATGTAAATTCTTGGTCCTTTAAGAGTTAACCCCTGAACGCTGCCTAGACCAAATTCTGGCTTATGAATTGAACTAACTATTCAATTCCAACTACTACGTGGATGATTTCCATCCAATCCTTTTTGGGAAGGATTTTGCTTAGTCATGCCACCTCTTCAAGTTAAATTCAGATCATTCAAGCTATTTTTATATTTTATATGGAGTCCCAACTACAAAAAGAGTCGTAAAAATGGTTCGTGAACCGTATAGTGTATTTTGGATTTTTCTCCTTTTTTAGCTTAAACTATATTTAAGCCATGAAAATGAGTTTGATTGCATTTGAGCTTAACTAAAAAATGAAGCTTGCCAGGTCTAGTTTCTACTCCATTTTGAATTCTTGAAAAACTTTGAAAATTGATTGTTTTATTGCAATTACAAGTTTGGTGGATATTACCATGGTATAGCAAAAAAATCCAAAATTAGATACATGGATGATTTTCATTAACTAAACTCTTCTTCATTGTAATTTACACCGTTGATAAAAAAATCGGAATTTTTAGTACAATTTGCCCATGATATGAATTTTCTTTACAATCAATTCAAAAATTCATAATAATTTCAAAATTTCACCAAAATTTATGAAAAATTCATGATAAATTTGTAGTAGACACGTGGCTTCATCTACTAAAAATATAAAGTTGAATATTTGTATTATTTAGAATGGCAAAATTGAGCGTGACATGTAAAGCATGATTCCACAGTCATAGGTCCAACATTTAGGGGTTAAGCCACATGAACAAAGATAGCAAGTGCAACTCTGGGTAGACTCTAAGGTAACTATACCTTAAAGCGTTCACCTTACTAATTGAGCCTATTTACACACATAAAACATAAAATATTTTCAGTGGGTCTTTATAGCAAGTTCAAGAGGATTCCAACGCACTTTAGCATGCATTATTTGGACACTGTATCAATAAGTTATGAATTTCCAAAGTGTTGACTATAGGTTGACCTTAAAGCGACCCTAAACTCTGATGTTCAGATTGTGCACATTCTCATCAACAATAGGGTGTCAGAATCTACTTATTATGGAACATTGAGCTATGGACGCTTTAAAAGGAAATGGTTGCTTTT
This sequence comes from Pohlia nutans, assembly GCA_022496805.1. NCBI lineage: Eukaryota > Viridiplantae > Streptophyta > Bryopsida > Bryales > Mniaceae > Pohlia > Pohlia nutans. The sequence continues at coordinate 17,646,267 of CM040097.1, forward strand.
AGATATAGTTACCTTAATGCAGAAAGGCACAAGCAAAGAGCCTTCAAATACGAATAAACAATCAAACAAGCAATTAAGGGTTCATAGCTTACTCTCTCATTTGACTAGCTGGTGAGCCTTCAATTCCAAACTCAGTTATAGTAGCTCCACTGCTAGAGGGGTTGCTGGCTCTGGAAATGAGGGAATCGCAGGTTCAAAATAGCAAAAGGCGCCCTGTGTAATTGATTTGCCCCACCGCTACAAAAATAGCCGGCCCTCTCACAATACAAATTGGGTCAAACTGTGATACTGCCAACATGATTCGCCTGCGTGGCATTGTGACTCGCCCGCGTGGCAATGGGGAGGGTTTAGGTGGCAGTTTGACCCTAGGAGATCCTACTTCGCGGATTTAGGGTTTGCAAGGTGTGAGCAGCCTCCTAAATAAGGCAGATGATGTACAGAGACTAATTTTGGTAGTTTTGGGCAAATTGGTTGGTTTCTCTTGCTAGCGGGAGTATGACAAAAGTGCGTTCTAATTCTCTTTGACTTTCACGTGGGATTTAGGGTATAGAGGCCTGGCGTGCGCGACTCGCCGCTGCTCAAACATCTCTTCTCGAGGATGACGAAGAAGAACTCAAGTTCCTTCACATAGTGCGTTTAGGGATGGCCAACGCAAGACGTCCACAAGTACGTAGCATCGTGGACAGATCTCGAGCTGGGAGATCGCCGAACATTGAGAGGTACAGGCATGAAATGCACTTGCGCATGATGTCAGATTATTTTTCTAATGCTCCTATATATGGGCCCAATTTATTCCGAAGACGGTACCGTATGCGTCGTTCATTGTTTATGACAATCTTGGATAGGGTGTGTGCGGTTGACACCTACTTTGTCCAAAAGCTGGATGCAGTTGGACGTTTAGGCTTGTCACCGCATCAGAAGATTACTTTTGCACTACGTATGCTATGTTACAGATCATGCGCAGATGCCATCGACGAGTACTGCAGGACTAGCGAAACTACAGCTATGGACTGCATGAAGCGGTTTTGTTTGGCAATTAGGGCACAGTTTGAGGAACACTACTTAAGACAACCTACCCGTGCGGATTTTGACAAACAATTCGCTATTAATTCTGCACGTGGATTTCCCGGTATGTTTGCGAGCCTGGACTGCATGCACTACGAGTGGAAAAATTGTCCAGTTGCGTAGCAGGGCGATTTTGGCGACCGTGATGGAAAAAAGTCTATTATCTTGGAGGCCGTTGCGGATGAGAGCTTGCACATATGGCATGTTTTTTTTGGTCTTCCAGGATTCAACAATGATTTGAATGTGTTAGACCGGTCGCCACTCATCTACAACATGCTGACGTCAGAGGCTCGCGACATGCATTTCGTGGTCAATGGGTGCGACTATGATCGATACTACCTTCTTACGGACGGCATCTACCCTAAGTGGTCTTGCTTTATACAAAGCATTCACTTACCGCAAGACAAAAAGCGGATTCACTTTGTGGAAAGGCAGGAGGCTGTGCGCAAGGACGTGGAGCGTTGTTTTGGTGTCTTACAAGCCCGTTTTGCCATTTTACGAAACCCGTATCGCCAATGGACCATGGAAGTCATTTCCAACATCATGTTTGTATGTTGTATCATGCGAAACATGATTATTGAAGATGAGGAAAATGTGGAGGGATTAGAAGACATTATCACGGATTTACATGCAAATGCAGTGCCATTGGAGAGGGGCTTGTGTTTCAATGAGTTGATGGCAAGCACAAAAGAAATAGAGAACATGGACACACACTATGGACTTAGAGGTGACCTAATTGAGCATTTGTGGGTTTTAAAAGATGTATAATATGTAATCAGAATTACAATCAAGGATAATATGTTTGACTGGACAAGGCTAAATCAATATTAACATCTTCTCCTTCCTCCCATGTACCACTATTGCTATGTAAAGGATTTCTTATGTCATCAAACAACAGAGAAGGTCCTACACCACTAAGACCGGTTGGAGGGGTGTTCACTACATATCCCCAACTCCTTCGCCTATCTAGACCTAGTGAAACTGGGGGCGTTTTTGATTGCGATTCATGAACATGTCTCATCCTTACTCCCAGCCCAATGTTCAACTCTTCTCCCCGTGGCAGTTGGGAGTTCATTTCATCTTCCACATCCGTATAAACACCGGCATTGTGCCCTTGTTGCCTCTACACAAACATACAATTGAATCAATGTACACTTCATTCACCAAAACAATAACAAAAGAGGATGAAAAATTGAAGGATTTTTTTTTATTTTCAAAATTCTTGGAAATTTTACTACAGCTAAAACAAAGCCTGCATGCGTCAATGGAAATTTTTTCAATATTGTATGGGATCATAGTGTCAAAATGCGCTTCTGTGGGAAAATTTGGAGAAAAATTCACATATGAATTTCTTTATTTTATTTGGTGCCACATGGACCCCCTTGTGGGGGTGCCACATGGCAAAAACAAAAATTAAGGTAAAATTGGAAAAAAATTCGAAAAAATAGAAAATTTCCAAAAACCTTGTATTTGTATATGTGCGTGAAAAAAATCCATACATGAAACAATATGTGTAGAGAGTTCCAAAATTTTCGAACATTTTCAAACATTGCAAACATAGTGTCATTTCCAAGGGTTCATCTCTTATGGCTTGGTACGAACCATCTTAACAACAGCAACTATCTTGCACAGTATGTTCAGTTGATTATACGAAAAACAGATTCCCACAGATGCTATGAGTATAGAGTTCTCCATAACGTAAGATTTCGTTTTGATCAACAAGTCAATTTACCAGGATATGCTAGACAAGGCAATCTTGAAGAACAAAATTTTATTGAGCATCAAAGATGAGCTCAAGTGTGAGGAACCAAATTGATAGATCAACCTCCTCTACAACCCGCAGTAACCACAGTGAGGATCACTGCACAATCTAGCAAAGACCCAACTCTGTTATATCAAAATAAAACCATCTCATATGACCATACCACTCTTCTGCTCAAAGTCGTACGAGTTCATGTACCCTCGCATTGACTCATCTCAAAAATCACCTCCTTCTGCACATCCATGGATACTTTTGTACCATCTTAAGAGCTCCCATTATACACAAGATTTAGCAGCTCTCCACCATGGCTACCTTCAACTGGATTCTACTGTTCAAAATCAATCAACTCAACCCATATGCTAACTCCGTCCCAGCCCTCCCATTAATGGGAATCACTGAGCATATGCTCTTTCATTATTCATCTCAAAAACTACAAGAAGAATGCAAATTCCACAGTATGATCAGTTTGTGTTACATTGCAGCGTCGGCATCTCATGGCAAGTTGTATCACTCCCCCACTCATTTTGTTTTGTAGGACCTTGAACAGGGAAGTTTCTACAGTAACCAATATAATTGGAGCGTACAATTGACGATCAGCGAACTAAATCCACGATCAGAGTGAATCTTATTAAATTTCGAATCTCTAAGCATCAAGAAATACTCTGTTTCTGAAAATCACTAGAGTAAGAAGAGCATCAAAAGGTACCTGCAAGTGAAGTAAGAGGATCAACGAAACCACGATCCTTCCCAAGTATGCCACCAATAGCAAACGGCTTGTGCAGAAACCCAAACCCGAGCTTTAAACCCTTCCTGACAGATCGCACCACTCGAGCTTCAAACCCCTCCACAGATCGCTCACGCTTCAGATCTACACTCGCACAGATCTGCACTCCGCCCATCACCATTGCTGCATACGCCATTGCTGACTATGGTTTACACCAAAATTCCCCTCAACCTGATGAAATAGAGCGCAAACGTGATCAATGAACGCGTATTTTCTAAGGAACTCTGTAAACAAACCGATTCATCACGATGAAGCTCCGCCGTAAAAGAGGACGAGAATCGTGAAACACGAATCAAAGGGAAAAAAACTATTGAAAAAAAACAGAGAGGGAGAAAATTGCGGAATGCGGCACCGGAGAGACGACGTGTCATGTGCATCACTACAAGAAACAGTGTCCGAATTGATAGAAACATGGTCGAATCAACTCGGCTTTAAGACAGAGTTCTGTCACTTTGGACAAATTTTTATCAATTCGGACAGTTTTTGTCAATTAGGATGTGTCAATTTGGACACTGTTTTCTTGTAGTGCATAGCTGGATACACAGCTGATGATGAAGCTTCTTCACAAAAACGCGGCTGCGTTAACTTCATCGAGCACGTTGCACCGCTCGCACTCACCTGTGCCTGCGATCGCCCACTCGCCGAAGCCCTCATCGAAGCCCAGAACTCACTCGATCACAGTGTCGCACTCGCGCACTCACACACTCGATCCCCTCGCGCACTCGCGCACTCACGAATGCGCCCTCGCGCCTCAAAACTCTCGCAGTTGCCATCGCCAGAGCCGCCCTCGCCATCGCCAGGAGAGAACATGAGTCGACTATGTTTTTCAATTAGGGTTTCGTAGAACTCCAATGGACTCCAATTAGGGTTTTGCAGAACTCCGATGGACTCAGATGAACACGATGGTTTCTGCTCCCTTCACACGTGGACCCCCTCCAAATTCCCCCCATCACACGTGGACCCCCCTCCAAATTCTCCCCCATCACACGTGGACCCCTTCCAAAAACATTTCTCTACGTGTCATCCGCCGCATATTCCGGGCCAGCGTTGAAAAAAGATTTTGGGGTCATAGTAAAGTTATCATTCAACTAAAAAAATTCAGCGAACTTCAATAAACTTCACCAGATTTTGCGTTGGAATTTTACACCAGTTATACATTTTTTTGTAATGATATCAAAAATGTGAGTAAACAATATTTTAACTGTTAACCTTTTAACGGTTCACCACTGTTTTCAAAGATTCGTTATAAAATGTTTGATGATAAACAAAAATGGAGTTGATGTACAAAGCAAACTAAGCTGTAAAAGTCAATGTGATCACATTTCTACGATTGGATTAATCATATTTTTTATTAATATTTTGAAATTAATTTTGCAAGGTTTTCTCTTGAAATTCAATTAAAAATCCCAAAAAAACACAATTTAAAATTAAAAAAATTGTAATGAAATTGGAATAACACGCACTACAAGATGGTATGGTTTCCATGCTTTGATTCTACTTATTTTGGAAAATTATGTATAAGGTCTCACTTTTTGAACTAAGAATGAAACTTGATATAACCAATTGTGTTGTTTTCCAAAAATCAAAATATATTATTTTGAAAATTCATGTTGTATAAATGATAGTCAACTAGCACAAGTACCAAGAGAAATTTGAATGGATAAAAAATTGTACAGGATGTAGTGTTGAGAAAGGTTTCAATCTATTCGTCGTTCATTATATGGACACAAGCGTGTCAAAGGGTTAACCTGTAAACGGCCCAAAAGCCCTTTGTGGCCATATAGTATATTTTTTATTCGGTTGTATTTGATCAAAATAACAATGATCAAACATTTTTTTAGTACAAAGTAAAATCATAAGGCTTTTGACCTCAAAATCTTAGCCACTATTCCCAAATCACTATAGCAGATTCCAAATTGCGGGCAAGTACACGTCATTTTAATTTAAGATTGGGTGGTGAGACATTGTATTTTATGTTAATGCTTCTACAATACTACTATTGAATAGGATGGACTCCACTAACTGCTAAAGGACCTTATGATTAGTAACTATGATAATATGTATATAACAATATATCACAATTTATATATACTAAACCACATTTGAACAATTATAAAGCTAAATATGGGTTGTAGAGAAGGAACCCAAAGACCTTTAAAGGGATAAGCCAAATGAATCACCCCATTCATCTTAAATCTCTTAATTTTAATTATTAAATAGCCAACATGATGATATATTCTATAATAGTATAGAATCACCATTAATTGCATGATTTCGACTACATTCTTGATTTTTTTTAATTACTATAGGTCAAAAAAATTATCATAAAACTTTAATTTACCGCGAAACAGTAAGTATTTAGTAGTAGAAAATTTTATGTGTTACCATTTTTTATTAACCCCTAAACATCCTCACCCCTCTCAAGATTTGGAGAATTTCAAAAATGCATCATAAAATGTAACTAAGATGGAAATTTTGAACTTGTTACATGAATACAAATTGTACATTATAAATTTTAGATTCTATCCATGTGGTTAGATCTGCGATTGCTATCATCAATACTTTTGTATAAAATTTGAAACTTGAAATTGAAAATTCTTTTGTAATTTGATTACGAATAAGATATTGACAATTTGTACATGAAATTTGTTGTGATTGGTTGAAATGTAATACTCTAAGTGTATTGATTTTTGAAGGTTTTTTGGTTTCTGAATTTTATGAGTTGACTTTATTAAGAGCACTGTTACACTGAAATCTTTGAAATTTTGGGTGAATCACTACAACATGAAATGAGACATAAAATTTTCACAAATCATCCCCTTTCTAATCGGATGAAGCTAAACTTCCCATAAAAAATATATAGTAAAAGTGCATGACGAATGAGAAAATTGTGTTCGATTATGTACATCATCCACTTTCTGGACAGTTGGACGTTTAGGGGTTAAGTTAATAACTACTTAGAAAACAAAATTTGAAAACTAATTTCTAACTTAACTTTCGTCCACTTTCAACCAGACGTTTAGTTTCTCACATAGTTGAAGAATTTCTTGCTTGAAAACAAAATCTGAAAAAATAATTCAGTAACTATGCAGTATTGAAGTTATTTTAGTAGACATCAACCTCAAGAAATTCAATCTTTAATCTCATGAGATTAAGAGATTACAATCTTTGAATGAAAATATGATTGTGTTATTTGGTAGCTATTTTTCAGGTAAAATCTCCACTCAAAATAGAACACATAAAGATACTTGTTTTTGTTGCGGTGCTAGATTTGGAAATCTATTTTAAATCAAGTTCACCATGGATACGTGGTTCAATTTTGAGACTGTGATGTGTAAATATGCACGAGCTATGAAGTTTTTAACTAATGGTGTCTTGATTCAAAAACTCAATAATAATAAACTTACAAAATGTTAAAAATTCAAACATTAAAAATTCAAAACTCAGTTTGTGCTTAATTTGGAGTTGCAACTTTTTTATTTCTGGAATCTAATTAAAAAATAAATCCCCCACATCTATTATATTAAATGCAGAGTGTCACGACCGATGTCACGACCCCATGTCACAAAATCCATCATGCAGGTGATCACGTTTTCATCCAAGTCTCTATCCATCAATTACCATCCAATATCACATTATATAACATTTTCATCCATTTTCATCCATTTTCATTCATTTTGCTGATCTATTCACAATTTTTTCAATTTCTTTGTAATGGGGTCCATGTTTCTTGATCATGTTTTTTAGTTTTGTGTTGCATTGCAACATGGGATTTTGCTTATGTATATATGCATCTCAATAGATTACACTATACAATTCAAGGCAATTGTCAACATAGTCATTATTTCTTACTTGGATCATAGATTCACAAAGTGATTTCACCTTCATGATCGACACTTTTTGATTTTATGCACCACCTTGTATACTATCGATCATGTGTCACGAATTTGTGAGCATGTACGAAAGCCAGTCTCCCATCATACTCGAACCCAAAGATGCCAGTATCAGTTGAATGTATGAAGGTTGTTTGTAGCGATCTAAGATGATTGTGAAACGATAGTCTTGAGCGCCAAGTATTTTAGGATTGCAAGCAACTGCAATCCTAACCAGAATTTCAATGGTGGTTTCTTTGTGCAAAGTACTTTCAATTGATTTTGGCACGTCCATTGTCCTCTCATACTACGTGGGGGCTTAATCCCAAAGTTTCAATAAGATCACCACTTTCTAATGGGACATGGGACTAAGGAGTAATTGTGTCTTTTTTTTCTCACAAGATGTCGGACTAAAGGTAGTCTTAGCTGTCTATTTTCAACTTTGTGGTATGGCTTAGTTAGTAAAACTCTCTCCAACAAACTCTTCATTCATGCTAGCCTAAGGTTGAAATTACTCTTCTATTTGTAGAATAGAGTTTATCACTAAGAGGAGGCATCAAGAATAGACTTCACTACTCGTGTCCTTGAGACATGAATAGATGAACTACGTCAAACAGACCCTCCATTCACGATGGTCCCTAGGACCATTAATAATAATGATAATAATATTATTATTATTATCATGATCATCATCTCTATATCATTTACTAGTAAATGTAGGGACTATCCTCCTCCAATGAAATGATGAGGAATATACCTCATCATCTTCGGCCCCATCATTAGCTAAGGGACCACATGGCATAGCCAAGCATAATTCCAAGGATGAAGTCGAATGAAACCTCTAAGGTAGCCCGCATAAGCTACACTGAATGGCGTATTTAGTGTCCAGGGAGAACTGATGTTCTTTACTACAATTTGTTCAAAGGTGAAGAAAAAAAGTGTCCTTGACACTACATAGGAGTTTGTCATTTGTCATTCCCACTTCATTGAGAGTGCCATATTCTTTTCAAGTAATAAGAGTGACATGAGGTGACATGCAATATTTATTATAAAGTTACCATATGTCATTGGAACACTCCATTTATTCTTTTCTTACGAGGACACAATATCTCCCTAAAATTAAATAGTCTTCAAGTTTAGAAATAGTGTCCTGGGACACAAAATACGCCATTCAGTGTAATGAATGCTATGTCCTTGTAAAAATGTCCTAGAAACGCTGGAAATGTCGGAAAAGCCAGCAGGTACACTGTAACAACAGAGAGTGCATCTGCTAAATCTATTGTCGTCATGATAACAATTTGATTAATGATTTATGTATAAATATGTATCCTTAACTACAGTATTTCATATGAGTATTGTAATCATGCTTCAGGTCCCTTGATTCTCTTCGGCCAAATAAGAGTAATGCACCTTCCCATACTATCATAACTTGGAATATTTACCATCAACCCAGGTTTTCTGTCTTCAGAACATGTTATGGATGTCCGACAGTATGGCCATCTTAACCAAATGTGAATTGTTACTATTCTTATCAACAGTAGCACTGTAGAAGCTTCAACATTAAATACCATGTCTCACCAGTCACCCAATCTTTAGCTAAAGATGATGTGGATTTGCCCATGATTCCAAATCTGCTACAGTGATTCCAGAATTGTGACCAAGATTTCTGAGCTCAACAGTAGAAGGGCTAAAGAACCTTATGATACATGGAGGGCATTCCAGATGCATCGCCTCTTCATGGGGGAGGATGTTGGACCATCAATGGTGTATTTATGGCCAATTCCGACTATTTCACTTAGTATCTGCCCATGCAGACATTCTCCGCCCTAATATTTCTTGCTTGTTGGCAACTGGCCATGGTTAGTTGAGGTGCAAAAGTCGGTGAAATATTTAAAAGTGCTGGCCAACAAGTCGGTGCAAGGCCGGCCATTAAATTTCTTGGCGTGTTTAACTGGTAAGCATTTTCGCTTGCAGACAAAAATTAAATGCAGCACCCTTGGTTTCATCAGAACCTACGGCGAATGTGTCATGGGGCATGTCTGCACCGAGATTTAAGTCTGTGTAACTCACGACAGCCTTCATTTTTTAGCTGGCAAATACAGCCAGAAAGCGAAATTATTTTTAGAAAGAGCTAAACTTTGGACCCAAAACTCATTCCTTTATCGTCAAAATATTCATCCATGTTGACATATTTTCATTCACTTGAACAAAATTTCATTCAATTATGACGACTTCATCTAAAATCTAGGTGAAAATGCTGCATTGTTTGTTTCATGGGTGCCACCTGCTAGAAAACTGAAATATTGCAGACAAATTCCTGGTGTAACTTGCACCGTACCTGCAAGTCACTTCATCCATTCCAGCCATACTCACAGCGTATGGCGTTCTCAGAGTTAGAGTAAAACTCCATTCTTATGTATTCTGAACCCAACTTGAGTATACATGTACTCTACGTCCTCATATACATTGGACACTTGTTTGATACCGTATGTGAGGGTGAGATTGAGATAGCCACGGTGTCAAAGTGGTATTTTGTTTAGTCTCAGGTGGTCAATTGTAAATAATTATTTCGGTACATGCATCCATTGTATATGGCTCCTCGTACTTATTCTCCAATCCCTTCAATTCCACATGAAACATAACAACTTGTAATCCACATAAATTATTTACCATATAAACAAGATCTTTCCATTTGTAGAATTTCTGTAATTTTAAGTATTACTTCAAAGACAACATATCACTATCAACGCTGTAGATGTATACATAGAAGATCGAGACCTCATGTCCTCAAATATGAAAGTCAATTCCTCCAACGAATGGAAAACATGCATATAACCCTATAAACACACCCTGCAAATAACAATCATAGACACTGCCAAAACTAGATGACCAAGGAGATTCCACCCGATATGGAATTTATAACAAGGACTAAAGTATAAACCTATTTCATAAAATAGTAGGACTCCAAGGCATATACTAATTTGGCATCACACGTTGCACACAGGACGTGTCTAGTATCATAACTTTCAAAGTAATGAGGCAATGGAGCCATAATTTATGTTGAAGGTGGATGTCACCCTTCTAATCATATTTTATATAATTTATAATTTTTTGATTTAACCATTTACTATTTAAAATGATTTAATTTAATTTATCACAGTTTCAATTTTTATGGGTTTTAGTACATATGAGTATCCAAAATTGACGTTCTAGAGATCACCTTATCAAAATATATATTCTTCATATAGTCGTATACTTATGGTACTAGGTTTAACTAAAAATAGTAAACTTATTGTCCTCTACGAGGATGCAAACAAGGCTTGCTTGCTTGAGTAGTTGTGGAGATTGAAAATCATTGATTCACCATTTGTTTAGTGAAACTTGTTCTTTAGAAATTTCTTACAAATGAATGATTTATAGTTTTGTTATTTTTTTTGTCTTTACTTAAGTTAAATGTTGTTGTATCCATTTTCTTTTTGGAGATTTTGCACTTTTTTTTAGTTCTCATACTTCAAGGAAATTTCCCCTAAGCTATATCTTTCTAGGGTACAATCTTTTTTAGATCTAAACATAGGCCTTAAATTTTTTAATTTTAAAGTACTTCAAAAAAAATTCACTTGGTTGGACCAAAATGCAACAAATAATACAAGTGTTTTATGCCATATATACTTTGTAACACCTACAAGATAAAAACATGTCTACAAATCCTCCTCTCCTGCCTTGAACAAAATATTAAAAAGATACGAAAAAATCACCACAACAATGCAGTATGGGAAATCCAAAATCTATTTTTAAGTGGTGAGTGATGAAGTCAAGTGTTTGAACTGATGCACATATATCTTTCAACAACCTCACTCAAATTTGTCCATATCTCATGTATAAAATTTCAAATTACAAAAAAAATTCTTGGAAAGAAAAGATGACTGGACCTTCTAACGTATCTCTGTTGAACATTTTTCAAAATAAGATAATTTGATATGCTCAATTGTGCATTGAAATATGATGAAAATATAGTGTAGAGAGAATTCACATGGGCTTGCAAGTCCTTGTCTCTCATCATTTGGGATTGACTTAGACTGAGCTTGGTTACAAGATCAACTCTTTCTTCCCCCTAGATCTCACATATGATTACCCAATAAGTATTAAGAAAATGCAAAGAATGGTAATTTATTAACATTTTGGCAATTTTAAGGAGTAATTTATACAAAATATGACAAAAATACTTATAATTTTTAAAAAAACATTCAAAAGATATTGAAAATTTTAGAAATATATTATGTTTACCCTACCCTCTGCCTACAATATATGGATATCATAAACACAATATATGGATATCATAAACACCCTACAAGCGTTGCAACATAAGGTCTTTTAGCCATTCTACTATCGACTACAAAATCCTTGCTACTATTCCCAAATCACTTTAAATAGCAGATTTGAAATCATAGGTAAGTCCACATCATTCTTTATTAGCTACAGATTGGGTGATGAGAGATTGTATTTAATGTTAATGCCTCTACAATGCTATTGTTGAAAAGGGTGAATTCCACTAATTGCTAAAGAACCCTATGAAACATTTCTAGATGGTACTTATTTAGGATCATACATGCTCAATTGAGGATTTAATGTTTTGAAATTATTTGAATTTCTAAAATATTTTTTTACAGCCAAAACTTCCAAGCCCTTGCTTTGTTGCTTATGGGTCTCAGTAATATGGAGAGCTCATTTTTTAAGGTTTTCAACGACATATACTATGCCCCACTTTACTGAGGGTGTCTTTAAGAACCTTGAGTCCCACCCCCAATTCCAATTTATATGTCCCTGAACATTACCAACTTTGAAGAGGCATAATATTTAATTCACAATTTTGATTAATGCATTCTTTGAACACATGAGTGTGTGCTATTACGAGATTTCCAACAATGCATAGAACGCTCTCATCTCACCTTCAAAAGTAACGCTAATTATCGAGTGTTGCTTGTTCGTAACACCTCAATCTTGATTTCCCCATCTTATCTCTTGGAAGGCTGGGACGTCACCCTTGGATCTTCTTGTTCACCATGGTTTTCAAGTATCTTTTTGAAAGGGATGTGACACCACATTTACCTCGTCTAGGTAGATCAGTCCTATTGCATGAACATTAGTAAGCATGCAAGCATTATAATTTTTTTTTTGGTTAGTCATTTTTTCCCTTGCATTTACAACTGAAGGTTGTAGTATCATGTGCACATTTGTGACTCATACGTAATTTTTGGATTTCCCATCTGCATCGTCGTGGCATTTCACGTGTAATTTGTTTATATATTTTGTTTCGGACATGAGGAGAGGAGGTGTAGCTATGTATCTATGTTATAGATATCAAATAGTTAACTTTGTAACACTGAACAATGTAGAGGTGTTTGTTTTAAAAATGATCCTAGGTTAGGTGGAGTTTAACTTGGATTGGCATAGATGATTTAAATTGGGTTGGAAAGTAGACTAGATTTCATATTAGAAAATTATTTTAATTTATTCAAAAAATTATTTTAATGACCTTAGGCATCACTTAAAAAAGGGTAGCAACTAGAAAATGGTCCTTTAGAGCATTAGGAGCTAATATGTATGCACACTAATCAAAACATGCTCTGATCAAAATTTATAAATAATTGACATAGAGATGTATATATAATTTTAATAATAATAATACAAAATTTAGAGGATGTTGGTTGGTTTAGTATGTAGAATTTTTGTATAGAACATAGGGCCTTATAATTGGCTATTGTGGGAATTCCATAAGTTACAATTTGAGTCATTATGCATTTGAATGGTACAATCCGTTAGAATTATTGTCCTTGTGCACTCTTTTGAGGATTTTGAGAATTTGAAAAACCCATTTTGGAGAGAGAAAAATATTTTGTGAAATTTAAAGTGGTAGGATGGACCGTACCGATAAAAGAGAAATGAAATTTGATAGAAAGTTAAAAATTCGGCATTATATTTTAATGGGGGATGAAACATAGGGTAAACTGGTGCATTGTCACAATGCATTATATGCACTCTAAATTCTAAAAGAGAAGGAGAGCAAAGGGTTGTGGATGGAATTTTCAGCTATGAATTTTTACAGTGTTCAAATATGTGAAGAAAAATATCTTTTGATTTTTCCAATTTTCTTTGAATTAATAGAAGTTTCAAACTTTAAAATGTGCTATTTTTGGGAGGAATTAATTGTTTCTCTATTTTGATTTTTTGTTTTTGATGGATTTCATTTTTGAATGTACCCTGAGAATGAAATTTTGCACGTTGGCATATATTAAGATTTCTTGATATAGAATCAAACATGAACTATATTTACATTCAAAGTTTGATCATAAATTGGTAAAATTGTTATCAGAATGCGAGTTTTGATACTCAAAATCTACAACATACAATCATTTCAACATTCTAAAATTTTATTTTTTGGTTAATATGTACATAAATCTAAATGTTAATTCACTCAATTTTCATTGAATCATTGTTACGTAATTTTCAAATTGGTTTGAAAGTTAACTTTTTTGATAAAATGCTCAAAGTACACAAATGTGCACCAAAATGTGGTTGGTGCACCAAGAGGAGTTGGTGGACCATACCATACAAATGCCGCATTGTTGAGCTTAATTTGTATGGTATTCGTCTTTTTAGAGATATACATCATAATTTTAAAAAAATAAAGTAAAATTTATATTTAAAAACTATACAATTATTTCTGACTCAAAGATATTAGGACTTCTGCATATCTTTAGTCTAATAGTTTCATGAAAATGACATTTGTCTAAACTATATTTTTTGCATTCATGATTTCCTTCAAAATACATATGTACACAAATTTTTTTAAGTGTAAATTAGAAACATACGTACATATTAAAAATTAAAAAAACATATAGTATAAGTATGTACACACACACAAATAAATATATATATATATATATATATATATATATATATATATATATATTTATTTATATTTCTCATTGAATTATAATATGCCTAATGTATGTATACTTCGTACATTGACATCCTTATTAATAATTACTCATTTTGTGCATTCACATGTTGTAATGTAAAAATATTAGGTTCATTCCCTGAGCCAAGGCTAAAGAGTTCGTTGGCATGTTCCGGATATTAAAATAGTTGATACTTTATCCCATCTATGTAATATAAAATAATAATAATAATAATAATCACTTGTCTAGTAAGAAAGTTGTTATTTTAAACTGATCATTTTTGGCTAATATGGTCCCTTGTGATTCAATTCTTGTCCCTTGCAACGATGCAAGTCACAAGGGACCAGTTGAAACAAACCACATTAATTTTTTACTATTCAACTAAATGAGCTAAAGTATCTAGTATCGAGTGAGAATTGATGTCTTTTACCATATTTTATTCGAATCAAAGATGGGGAGAAATAGTGACCTGTACAATAGATAGGAGTTTAATGCCACTTGTCATTCTCACTTTCATTGAGAGTGCCATGTTCCTTGCTTATAAGTGATGAGAGTGACATGAGGTGGTATACCATGTTTATTACAAAGTTGCCATTTGTCATTGGAACACTACAACAGGGTCCAAAAATAATTCAAATTTTTTCTCCAAGTTAGAAACCATGATCTTTGAGAAGCTCCTTTGGGCTCAAAAATGCATCAAATCACAAACCGTGAAGTGCATTGGAAAGAAAATAGAGTCTAGTTTTAACCCCTAAAGGACTATAAGGCCCCCACGCGGCTTCTGGAACTAGAAAGTGAGGAAATTCGGGTTCTTGGGCTTTGAATTGTAGGACAAGCAACAAAGAGAACCTAGCTCTTTTTGAGAGCTAAATCTGTAGGTACTTCCCGATCAGAAATTCATGAAGTGTGCAATTTTTGGTGATTTTTTTGAGTTGCAAGGAGGGTATCTAGGCGTTACTTCAGACCCTCATATCTTCCTCTTTACACCTCCAAATTACGTGAAATTTTTATCACATGTTTAAAATGATGATCTTTATGCACAATAAAATTTTCAGAGTTTTTGGAGCACTTTTGAGCAATCCGATTTCAGCATGTTTACAAAATACCTCGAACGAGTTCCATCAATCTTCTCAACGGTGGCATTTTCTCAAAAATTGTGCGATTTTGTTGATCCTTTTTTCATACAAAAGCTATGTAAGTCTTCTTTAATTCCAACGGTGCCAATTGTCAAAATTTCTCCACACCAATGAGGAATTGAGCTTGTTACAAGAGCTAGTTAAGAAAACAAGAGCTAAGTTCAACATCCCCCTGGTCCTTTAGGGGTTAAGCTTCAACAATTTTGTTTTAGTATTTGATCTTTTTGGATAAAAATTTTCAATATGAAAATTATGTTTGCACAATGATTTGAAACTTCAATTAGTTATATTTTAGTCAAAAAATCCCAAAAGTTGTGATGTTTTTTTGTATTTGATTCTTAAGACAATTTGTATATTTTCTTGATACATTACAAGTAATAAAAGTTGTATCCATTTTTGCCTAAAGTAAAGGTTTAAAATGGGTTTAAAATGGGGTTTTTTCATTTAATTAAAAATAGATGAACGTATTCTTTTTTGGATTGAAACTCATATGTATTTGTAGTGCATCTTGTATACTAGAACATGTCTAAATTTGGCTCATAGAAACCTAAATTTTCTCATTGTAATGGTAATACATATAAAATTGAGAAATTCAAATTATTTTTGGACCCTATTGTACAGTGCTGCTACAGTGTAAAGTTCTAATAAAATAATTCAAGTCTTCAACCCTTGATAATTGGACCAGCTGAAGTCATTGTAGATCCTCCAAGATGCTTGTGATTCCAACGCACTGTTGAATGAACGTCGTTGTTACATTGTTAATGACACATTGTTAGATGAACTTTGTAGGATGAACTTCATTCATGAAGTTGTCTCTCCCTCCCTGGTAGATAGACAGAAACTCCGACCCTATTTCAAGGCCGGCGTGAATAAAGTGTCTGTTCGTAATGTCAATGACCCGGTGCCCACCGGACAAGGGGACATTGGGACAATACTACTCTCCCCTTTCGAGAATGGACAGTTGGACACTATAGTAACAGTAACAAAAAACAGTAACAGTAACATAATACAGTAACAAAGTATTGATGGTTGGGTACTAATTTGTATAAAGGTATGTTTTGAGTTAAGTATTATCACCAAGTCATGAGTTCTTTGGTTGGTTCGTGAAGGGCGTTGTATCACATTTATGTGGTCCGGGTTCGATTCTTATTGGGCTCGTTTGAGCAGTGGTGTAATACACATGACTTGGTACTGCTAGTGAGTTGTCATGGCAGGAAAGTTGTACCAACTAACCGGCCCTACCTATCCCCTGAGACAAGTGTTTGTGTTAAGCTAGTGTTTGAAAAGAGTGGCTAGCAGTGGTTTTCACGACTACCCTCCCTCTTTTAGTATACTATTCTGTTGGTATTGGCTGATTATTTTCTATACGTCTTTTGTGTAAAAGGATTGATCCAGTATGTATCCATACATATCCTTTTGTGTAAAAGGATTGATCCATATTGTATGACAATGGTGTTTATTGCTTTAAATGTGTGCTTTATGGAGGTTTCGCAGATGTTAAATTTTGTTTCTAGTTGTTTCATTGAGGGGGCGTGTGTGGTTCCTCTGACTCCAGCTGTGATGACTATGATTGGATCTACTTTCCAACCTTGTTGTATGATATTATTAATTAGTGGTTGGTATTTTAGAATCCCTCTCTGGTACTTTAGGACCTCCCATGTCTCTTTGTGCTTTGCTTGTTTCATTTGTAAGTGCGTTTAGTAATAAAGAGTCAAACAATACATATCTGTGCTAGTGAAGGCCATCTGCTGACATCCAAGCTGCAGTGACCACAATCGTTTCAACATGGGCATCGATAACGTGGAGGTATGGACTTCAAGTAATCCTGACTGACTCGAAGAAAATTGTGGAAGTTGGATACTAACAGTATTATTGTGTTCAAATTAAAAGGAACATCGAAGTTTTTTGAATTCCCCTCAGAACGAAAGAATCATGTACTAATGGGCCAGGGACCTTCCCTGCAGAATGCACAGGTACCTCATATGCATGGAGAATTCTCTAGATAACAGGGACTTTTGTCCCCAGTGCCGAACTTTTTTTCCTTGAATTGTATTTTCTTCACGTATTGGAATGTTTTTGGATTTCACTCATGACTCATATCAGTCATGATTGAACGCAGATCTTTGATTACTGCAAGAAGAAGGAGAATT
Source organism: Pohlia nutans (assembly GCA_022496805.1). Classification (NCBI taxonomy): domain Eukaryota; kingdom Viridiplantae; phylum Streptophyta; class Bryopsida; order Bryales; family Mniaceae; genus Pohlia; species Pohlia nutans. The sequence continues at coordinate 17,663,995 of CM040097.1, forward strand.
TCGGTATGGACCAAGGAGAATTGTCTTCAGAATGGGTACTGCAAATCAATTTTAGAACCTTTCAATCTGATTATAAGGCCCAGGCATAAGCCATGTCGTCTTTTCTACATGTCACACAAGGGAATAGAAATCTACTTGTCTCACCACTATAAGAAAACTTGGTAAAAAAAAACCGCACCTGAAATTGGTTGTGGTTTGTTTCAACACCGTTTGCTGCAGTCGCTAAACAAATGAAGAACTTTCTTTTTCTATATGCGATTGGGAGTTTAAGAATTTTGGAACATGTAATATACCGTTGTAAAGGTATTTTCAAGACTTTTTCAACAGTATATTACATGCCACAAAATTCTCAAAATTGTGACCGCAAATTGAAAAAAAGAGTTCTGCAGTCGTTTAGCGATTGCAGCAAACGGTGGTCAAATGAACTGCAACCAATTTCAGTTGGGGTTTTTTAACCAAGTTTTCTTATAGTCCATGGTGAAACATCGTACGAGTTTCTCAACGTGGTCAATATCTCATGTAACAGTTAATTCAATTAATTTTTTCATTGCATGTATCAGGGATATTAACCACAATAGGATACTTGCACCATGCCCCAATATCATGTCAATATCCCCGTTTCCTGATGTGTCACTAGAAGGATTGTCCAAATTATCGTAGACCGTGAGGATTGAATTTGACAGCGTAGTATGAAACTTTTCACGTCATAATTTGAGAGGTCCACGTATGCTACCATTAGTAAGAATTTTTGTCCTTTGTGATTTGCCTTTTGTGACTCAAAAAGTCCCTGAGGACTCAATTTTCAAAATAGAGTCACAGATGACCATTTCAATCACAAAAGACATAGTAACAAACACAAACAACACAAAGGTCCAAATTTCTACTAGTGTATCCTAAAGACATAAACCAATCACCAAATGACTTGTGACACTTTTTGACAAAAGAAATTGATTAGTTTATGTCAAAACTGATCATGACATACATAACATTCAGTAGCCTTCATGCTCTCTGCCTTTTCTTCATGCATCATTTGAGCCCGGGTATGCAACTCCTATATTATACGCAGGGGGCATCGGCATTAAAACAGCTTAGAGGTTGGCTTTTGTTAAAATTATATCAAATTATATAAATAAATAAAAACAGATCAAAAAGTTATGTGAAGACCAAATTAAATAAAATGAGATGTAGAAAATGTTGGGTTGTATACTTATTAAAAAAAAGCTCCACATTGTATATAAAGAATTGAAACACCTATGTATAATTATTAAAAATCCATACGAGAAGTTGCCTCCAATTAAAATTAAAAGTCATTTGCAGTGTTTTATTTATAATAAAACAATTTTGAATTTTTATTAAAAAGCCCAAAAAGTTGGGTAGCTTGGCCTATGCTACATGTATTAAAAAAACTCATATAATTAGGTTTTTAATGCTAAAATTGTCTTCAAAGAATATTTAGTTCCTGTTTATAATTACATTTTTAGATTCCTTGTTAGAAGGGCTACAAGAGTTTCTTACATTAAAACAAGTTATATCACTTGAGATTGAACTAAAATGCAATATAAGTGATTATAATCAGGGGCATATAATACGGGAGTTGCGTACCCGGGCATTTGAGACTCCACCTGTCCACTTATGGCTTATGTGATGTCCGTGATGGACATGACGTTCATTTATGAATTCATTTTTCATCTATGACAACTGTGGGAACTTGAACCATATGAGTTCAAGACTTCAAGTGAATAGTCTCAATTCAATTCAATTTGATTCCACTGATTTGCAGCCATAGCCATATTTGATCTGACTGACTCATCATCTGCGTCCATTGGTGTAGAGCCTAATTATGAGCCCTATGTCTTAATCCTGCATGTAACACCCAAATCCATTGTGTATGATGGGGGAACTGGCACAGCATGGATGTGTTCATGATGCTTTGGATGTCTTCGAGACAAATTAATAATTGAAGCTGGATGGAGACACATTTGTGACAATTTTGTCACTGCATGCAACCATTTAGGACTTGTTGATGAAGGTCGTTCCCAGTTTTTGGATTTCACATACCCCTTAACTAACAAAATTTGTCTAGATATATGTCTCAGCTACTTAAACAAGGGTTTAATTTGGAATAAAGAATAAATCCAAATATATGTGTTTTTAAGATCACAATTGAATTGTATGTGTAGTGCATCTTGTGTACTACAACATAGTCAAATTTGGTTTCAAGATTCTCATTTTAGAAAATAAATGGTTATTGTTTGTAATAAATGAAGGGTGAAATTACGATCACTTTTTGTACCCTACTGTCCATACATGTAGATCTTCTTAGATGAGCGGGACACAAGGAGATCCTTTGAAATTCCCCTACAGGAATAGGGGAAATTGAGGCAAATTCCCATGTAGGAATGGAGCTTGAAATGAATCTCAAATTTTCCCACCAAATTGTTTATAGAGGATTAAATTTCTCTGATTCTAGGTACCTTGAGCATTCCCATATCATTCATTTGTTCTCAATTCCCTTAGCAAATCCCCTCTGCATCAAAAGTTCCTCATACACTATGAAGGAAATGTCTGTTTTTTACCAGATGGCCACATTCGGACATTCCCTCACAAGTGTAATTTGAAGAGGGAAATCACAGAGAAAACCAAACTATTTCCCACACGGGACACCCACAAAATCTCCTTGTGCAACTTGAGGAGTCTTATTTGATGCTTTGTCAAATGCATGGTAATGTGGAGCTTTGTTTCATTTGGTGTTTTGTAGAATGTATGGTAATATGGAGCTAGGTTGTTCACGATTCACAACTAAAATTTTCAATTACGCATCACTAAAGACATACAAATTTATGACTAGATGTGCATGTGACAACACAATAAACAAACCCTTGGGAAAATTTCATAAAGGTGTGAACGGGTAAGAGCTCTTTCTTCTTAACCATAGAGGAGAGTAGATTCACTCAAAGGCAATGTCTTTCCTCACTCCCTTCTAACACTCATTTTAGATGTACATTCACTATTTACCTATCCGTGAAGGATATCATTAATTTCAAGGATTTTCATTCCTTTAGCTTTTGAGGCTTGATTGAACCCAAAGGTTTTATTTCTCATCTATCTTATTTTTTCTTTATGATATTTCTCAAGCCTTACTAAACCTTTACGAATCTAGGACATGTCTAACTCTATTGAATGAATAGATCTTGAAGTGGGCAAGATTTTAGACCTACATAATTCCAAGATTTTTAACCACGATTTCTCATCCGTCATGCACTTTTTGCAGTTTTACGTAGATTTCATGGGAAGTTAGCTTTATGCATGTGTGATCCGATTAGAAAGGGGATGATTTGTGAAAATTTTATGCTTTATTTCATGATGTAGCGATTCACCAAAAATATCAAAGATCTTAGTTCAAAAGTGCTCTTGAAAAAGTCAACTCATAAAATTAAGCAACCAAAAATATCCAAAAATCACCGAACTTAGAGTATTACATTTCAACTGATGACAACAAATTTCATCCACACAGTGTCAATATCTTATTTGTAATCAAATTATCAAAAAAATTGGAATTTTAAGTTTCAAATTTTATACATTCAAAATATTGGTGATTGCAATCAAATATATAATTGTATGGATAGAATCTAAAATTCATATTGTACAACTTTTATTCATACATCAAGTTCAAAATATTCCTCTTAGTTGCATTTTATAATGTATCTTTGCAATTCTCCAAATCTGAAGAGGGCTATAGGCATTTTGTCGTTAAAGTCTAAAAAAAATCAACAAACTTTATCAGATTTTGCTTTGAGACTTTAGACCTTTTGAATTTTATGAATTGAAGGATAACTTTAATTTTCTAGAAAGTTTAACCATGAGTTAAGTTAGTAGCCATTTCTAGTGTTCATCTACTTATACCAAGCAAGGGATCATTTCATATAGTCCAATTGAATAAAGAATATTAATTGTGTTTGTTTTCTCACAAGATGTCTGATTAAGGGTAGTTTTAGCTATTTACTTTCAAGTGGTGTGGCATAGTTAGTAGAACTATCTCCAACAAACTCTTCTGATCATTCATGCTTGCCTAAGGTTGTAACTATTCTTCTCCTTGTAGAATATAGAGTCTACCTCTAAAAGGGGGCACCAAGATTAGAATTCACTACCCATGTCCTTGAAGCATGGATAGATGAACCAACCCAAATGGACTCTCCATTTGCGATGGTCCCTAGGACCACCGATATTATTATTATTATTATTATTATCAATTTTATTTTATGTTTTTTTTCTATTTTTATCAGTACATCATTTATTAGTAACCGTAGGGACTACCTTCTTCCAATGAAATGATGATGAATATACCTCATCATCTTCAACACCATCATTTGCTAAGGGGCCACATGACAAGGGCAAGCATAACTCCAAGGATGAAGTTATGGGAAACACCAAAGCAACCCCATATGAGCTAATGAATTTTATGTCCTTGTAGAAAGATCCTAGAAACGCTGGAAATGTCGGAAAAACCAGTAGGTCCGCGGTTACAACAGAGAGTGCATCTGATAAATATATTGTCGGACGTCATGGTAACAATTTGATTAATGATTTATGTATAAATATGTATCCTTAACTACAGTATTTCATATGAGTATTGTAATGCTTAGGACCGTTGATTCTCTTCAGCCCAATAAGAGTAATGCACCTTCCCATACTATTATAACTTGGAATATTTACCATCAACCCAGGTTTTCTGTCTTCAGAACATGTTATGGATGTCCGACAGTATGGCCATCTTAACCAAATGTGTATTGTTACTATTCTGAAACCATAAGGTTCTCTAGCAATTACTGGAGTCCACCCTTATCAACAGTAGCACTGTAAAAGCTTCAACATTAAATACCATGTCTCACCATCCAATATTTAACTAAAGATGATGTGGACTTGCCCATGATTCCAAATTTGCTACAGTGATGCCAAAATTGTGACCAAGATTTCTGAGCTCAACAGTAGAAGGGCTAAAGAACCTTATGATACATGGAGGGCATTCCAGATGCATCGCCTCTTCATGGGGGAGGATGTTGGACCATCAATGGTGTATTTATGGCCAATTCCGACTATTTCACTTAGTATCTGCCCATGCAGACATTCTCCGCCCTAATATTTCTTGCTTGTCGGCAACTGCCCATGGTTAGTTGAGGTGCAAAAGTCGGTGAAATATTTAAAAGTGCTGGCCAACAAGTCGGTGCAAGGCCGGCCATTAAATTTCTTGGCGTGTTTAACTGGTAAGCATTTTCGTTTGCAGACAAAAATTAAATGCAGCACCCTTGGTTTCATCAGAACCTACGGCGAATGTGTTATGGGGCATGTCTGCACCGAGATTTAAGTCTGTAACTCACAACAACCTTCATTTTTTAGCTGGCAAATACAACCAAAAAGAAAAATTATTTTTAGAAAGAGCTAAACTTTGGACCCAAAACTCATTCCTTTATCGTCAAAATATTCATCCATGTTGACGTATTTTCATTCACTTGAACAAAATTTCATTCAATTATGACAACTTCATCTAAAATCTAAGTGAAAATGCTACATTGTTTGTTTCATGGGTGCCACCTGCTAGAAAACTGAAATATTGCAGACGATTGCACCATACTTGCACCATACTTGCACCATACTTGCAAGTCACTTCATCCACTCCAGTGAGCCATACTCACAGCGTATGGCGTTCTCAGAGTTAGAGTAAAACTCCATTCTTATGTATTCTGAACCCAACGTGAGTATACATGTACTCTACATCCTCATATACATTGGACACTTGTTTCATACCGTATGTGAGGGTGAGGTTGAGATAGCCACGGTGTCAAAGTGGTATTTTGTTTAGTCTCAGGTGGTCAATTGTAAATAATTATTTGGGTACATGCATCCATTGTATATGGCTCCTTGTGCTTATTCCCCAATCCCTTAAATTCCACATGAAACACAAATTGTATTTATCATATAAACAAGATCTTTCTATTTCTAGAATTTCTATAATTTCAAAGACAACTTCAAAGACACTATAACACTATCAATGCCATAGATGCATACATAGAAGATCGAGCCCTCACGTCCTCAAAAATGAAAGCCAATTCCTCGAATAAATGGAAAAAAAGCATAAGAATCTATAAACACAGCCCCAAATAACAACCATAGACATTGCCAAAACTAAATGACCAAGGAGATTCTACTACATATGGAATTTATAACAAGGACAAAAGTATATACCTATCTCATAAAATAGTACTAGGACTCCAAGGCATATACTAATTTGGTATCACACGTTGGACGCAGGACGTGTCTTGTATCATAACTTTCAAAGTACTGAGGCAATGGAGCCATAATTTATGTTGAAGGTGGATGTCACCCTTCTAATCATATTTTTATATATTTTATAATTTTGTATTTAATCATTTACTATTTAAAATGGCTTAACTTTTTTATCACACTTTCAATTTTTATGGCTTTTAGTATCCAAAATTAACGTTCTAGAGATCACCTTTTAAAGACATATTCTCCATATAGTCATATACTTATGGTGCTAGGTTTAATTAAAAATAGTAAATATCTTGTCCTCCACAAGGATACAAACAAGGCTCCCTTGCACAAGTAGTTGTGGAGATTGAAAATCACTTATTCACCATTTGTTTATTGAAACTTGTTCTTTAGAAATTTCTTACAAATGGCTGATTTTCAATTTTGTTCCTTTTTTTCTAAAATAATAATTTAAATGTTGTTGTATCTATTTTCTTTTTGGAGATTTTGCACTTTTTTATTAGTTCTCATACTTCAAGGAAATTTCTCCTAAGTTTGATCTTTCTAAGGTATAATCTTTTTAGGAATCTAAACATAGGCCTTAATTCTTTTTAATTTTAAAGTACTCCAAAATAAATTCACTTGTTTGGACCAAAATGCAACAAATAGTACATGTGTTTCATGCCATATATACTTTGTAATACCTACAAGATGAAGACATATCACATGTCTACAAATCCTCCTCTCATGCCTTGAACAAAATATTAAAAAGACACGAATAAAACACCATAACAATGCAGTATGGAAAATCCAAAAGCAATCTTTAAGTGAGTGATGAAATCAAGCGTATGAATTGAAGCACATCTTTCAACAACCTTACTTTAATTTGTCCATATTTCATGTATAAAAACTTCAAATTACAAAATTCTTTTTTGGAAAGAGAAGATGACTTGACCTTCTAACTTTTCTCTGTTGAACATTTTTCAAAAGAAGATAATTTGATATACTCAATTGTGCATTGAAATATGCTGAAAATATAGTGTAGTAAGAATTCACATGGGCATGCAAGTCCTTGCCCTTCATCATTTGAGATTGACTTAGAATGAACTTGGTAACAAGATTGACTCTTTCTTCCCCCTAGAACTCACATATGATTACCCAATAAGTATTAAGGAAATGCAAAGAATGGTAATTTTTTAACATTTTCGCAATTTTAAGAAGTAATTTATATATAATTTGGCAAAAATACTTCTAATTTCCAAAAAAATCCAAAAAAGATTGACATTTATAGAAATATTTTATGCTGACCTTGCCCTCTACCTATAGTATATGGGTATCATAAACACCCTACAAGCATTGCAACATAAGGTCCTTTAGCCCTTTTACTATTGACTTCAAAATCTTGGCCACTATTCCCAAATCACTTTAGTAGACTCAGAATCATGGGTAAGTCCACATCATCTTTCGCTAAAAATTGGGTGGTGAGACATTGTATTTAATTTTTAATGCTTCTATAGTGCTACAGTTGAAAATGGTGAACTCAGATACTAACTGCTAAAGAACTTTATGAAACATTTCCAGGTGGTGCTTATTTAGGATCATACATGCTCAAATGAAGATTTAATGTTTTGAAATTATTTAGATTTGTAAAATATTTTTTACGGCCATAATTTCTAAGCCCTTGTTTTGCTGCTTATATTAAGTCTTAGTATTATGCAGAGCTCTTCTTCTTAGCTTTCCAAACACATATACTATGCCCCACCTTATTGAGGGCGTCTTTGAGAACCTTGAGTCCCGCCCCCAATTCCAATTTATATATCCTCGGACATTACGAACTTTGGAGATCTATAACTTTTAATTTACTATTTTGATTAATGCACTCTTTGGACCTATGACTGTGTGCTCTGATGAGATTCTAATAATGCATAGAACGCTCCCATCTCACCCTCAAAAGTAACGCTATCGAGTGTTGCTCATTTGTAACACCTCTTGGTTTCTCCACCTTATTTCTTACAGGGCCCATGACGTCACCTTTGGATCCCTTTGTTCACCATGGTGTTCAAGCATCCTTTTTGAAAAGGATGTGACACCACATTTACATGATTAAGGTAGATCAGTCCAATTGCATGAACATCAGTAAGCATGCAAGCATTATAATTATTGTTTTTTGGTTAGTCATTTTTTTTCCTGCATTTACAACTGAAGGTTGTAGCATCATGTGCACATTTGTGACTCATACATAATTTTTGGATTTCCCATTTGCATCGTTGTGGCATTTTACTCGTAATTTGTTTATATATTTTGTTTCAAACATGAGGAGAGGAGGTGTAGCTATGTATCTATGTTATGGATATCACAAAGCGTATTTTTTATATTTGGATATTTATTTGGTTTGATTTTTTTTATCTTGCAATTCCCGAGCACTCTCCTAGTCCTCAAAGATACCGGTATTGTCTCTATCTCGATTTCGATAGTTAGGAGATTTGTTTATTTGTTGTTTGTGAGTTTTTAGAAAGCGACTGGATTGTTCTATGTTAATTTTGGCGTTATTTAATCATATGTTCATGTTTATTTATGGTATTTCTTGTTTTATTTTATCTCTCCTACTTTTGAATATTTTTGGAGATTTCTAATGAGATTTTTGCATGTTTTTTGAAATATGTGTTTTTTAATTGACTATGCATATAGACTGTTTACATTCTCATCCCATTTCTAAAATGTACACAAAATTTGTATCAATGCTTGTTTTTTCATGCGACAACATCTTAAACTGACACCACTTGGCATGTTAACTCCTAAATGCCGGAGGGGTATAGAGCATGGAATAGAGCAAAACTAAGATGTATTATAAAACGCGACTTTCATAATTTTGATGAAGTTTATCCCAACAAAGAGTATGTAAAACGTGATGTTTGAAATTAGCCATACGGTCAAATTTCCAAAAATAATTTTAGATCTTCATATGCTGAATTTAGAAGAAATTAACTTAAAAGATTCACCAAAATTACATTTTATATTTTTAGAATTTAGAATTTGGTATTATTGGATAGAATTGTATTTTTAATTCTATATTAGATAGGGGTACTAAGGGGACTCAAACTAATTTATTGACATTTCACAATATGTAAATATTTACCAATGGTATTATACAATAATACAATAATTTTTTAAAATTTTGACACAAATAGTGAGTAAGTTTTTATCAGTTTAATTCAATAAGAGTCACCACAAGGTAATTTTTATGGGGTAAGTCCACCTAATTTTTCAGTTCCCATAATACCTCTATTTAGTGTAGAAGCAAATAAAGAAAAAGAATTGATGAAAAGAACAACATTACTTTCTCCAAATAGTAAATTTTGTAACAATATAGAGGTGTTTGTTTTCGACAAAATCACCTAGGTGGAGTTTAACTTGGATTGCCATGAATGATTCAAATTGGGTTGGAAAGTAGTATAGATTTCATATTAGAAAATTATTTTAATTTATTCAAAAACTATTTTTATGACCTTAGGCATCACCTAGAAAAGGATAGCGACGAGAAAATGGTCCTTCAGAGCATCAAGGGTTAATATTTATGCACACTAATTTAAACATGCCCTAATCAGAATTTATAAATAATTGACATAGAGATGTTTATATAATAGTAATAATAATAATACAAAATTTAGAGGATATTGGTTTAGCATAGAGAATGTTTTATAGAGCGTAGGTCTTATTATTGGCTATCGTGGGAAATCCATAAGTTACAATTTGTATCATTGTTGAGCTTGATTTGTGCATTTTTGGTCCTTTTAGAGATATACATCATTGTTTTGAAAAATAATAATTAAGATTTATATTTAGAAACCATACAATTAATGACCATATTTGTTAAATTGAGACAAAATAGACATTTTGAGACTTTAGCCCTATTATTTGAGACCTCTATTCTAACAAATCAAAAATTTATGAACATATCAACCTTTATAAAATCAAAGTTTTGTGAATGTATTAACATATTGAAGTCTCAATTCACCAAAAAAATTCAATATCAAACACCAATTATCATCTAAATGTAAAGTCAACGGGAAAGTCAAAGATAATATGAGACTACAGATTGTCTCAGTTTAACGAATATGGCCTTATTATTTTTGACTCGAAGATATTAGGACTTCTACATATCTTTAGTCTAATAGTTTCATTAAAATGACATGTTTCTAAGCTATGTTTTATTTAAAGATTAGTTTTTTTCACCCATCTAAGTATAACAATAATAACATTGATCCAAGAGTGTCGTGGCACGAACTTAGTGTGTGTGCTCTACATCATGTGCTAATGTGCGTTCATGATTTCCTTCAAAACTAATATGTATATAATTTTTTATAAATGTAAATATATATCCCTTTTATATTAAGTACACAGCGTCACAATACCATGTCACTACCCTGCTTGGTATCCGTCACGATACCATATCACAAAAATCATCCACATATCACATTCATACCTTTCATCCAATTTTTCATCATGTTCTCAAATCATTCTCCACAGTCCCCATGTTGTTTCCCAAAGCCTCGCATCACATTTCCCAACGTTCCTATCATGTTCCCTAATGTTTCCAAATCCTCTTTATGTTCCTGAAGTTCCCATGTTCCTTTTGTGTTCTCAATTGATTCACACGTTTCCAATGCAATGTTGGTGCATTGCAACAAGGTGTTTGCTAGTGTGTGTGTGTATATATGTATATATATATATATATATATATATATAACACTTCCATTTCTAATTTATAGCAAGTAAAGCCCCTTGGGTGTTATCATGGTAGGGGTTATAGGAGAAATAGTACAAACACTACATTGTGTTTTCTATTAATGTGGTCATAGTCGAGCACTAGCCCAAAAATAGACTGTGGCAAAAATATCATTGTGTGAATATTCCTCATACCCCTAATCCTTCAAAATCTTATACATCTATCATTTACGAAAAATTAACTAGAATTTTCCAAAATCCAATTTCTCCAAAAAATCCGTAACTATAGGTTACTTTCTCCTAAAGCCCCCACTATGAGAACTCTCACTTTTCTTATTACCGGTATTGTAAAGTAATTAAGTTAGGTTGTAAGAATGAGATTTGGAAGCAACAATGGCTTCAGACCTAGACACTCCTCATAGGCTCATACAAATGGATGAAAGTTCTCTATGTTTCTAATGAACTTTACAATTTGTCATCTTGATTTTATCCATCCTAGGCTATAAACATTATTTAATGCCTCTAACCCGTACCCTACAAGTGTGTATTCTCAGCATTCATAAATGCCTATATATATATATATATATATATATATATATATATATATATATATATATATATATATATATATATATATATATATATATATATATATATATAATTTCTCATTGAATAATAATAGGCCTAATGTATGTGTACTTTGTACACTGACGTTCTTATTAATAATTACCTATTTTGTGCACTCACATGACGTAATGTATAAATATTGGGTTCACCCCCCAAGCCAAGACTGTAAAGAGTTTGTTGGCCCGCTACGGATAGTAAGATAGTCGATACCTTATCCCATCTAAGTAATGACAGTGACAAGAGGTGGCATGCCATGTTTATTATAAAGTTGCCATTTGTCATTGGAACATTACATAAAAATTTATTTGAAGCTTTTATCATTTTTAATATACAATTTTTTATTTTTTTACAGGGACAATTTATCTCCAAGATTGAAGTCAAATAGTGTATGTGTTGAGAAATAGTGTCCATGACACAAAATAGCCCATTTAGTGTAACGAATAATAATAAAGTCAGTGTACTCAAAGACCATCAGGTACACAATACAAGTATACAAAGGAGGTCCTACCGCAATACCTACGGATTATCAGATGTATTTATTTTTTGCAACGCAGGAAAAAGAGGTCCACTGTCAAACGGTATGAAGCCGACGTTGACTAACATACCTTCAGAAGCCCTTGGTTGCAATGCAATTTCCAAGTGGCAAGTGCCGACCTGCACAAGTACGTTAATCTCACTGCAGACTTGGATCAGACACTCCGTCTACTTCCGACTCGGCCACCCCATGTCGACGACACAGCCGACGACGGCCGTCACCGCGGGATCCACCGCAACGTTAGTACAGACTTTTAATTCCCGACACCGTTTCCCCGACTACTGTCGACGTACAGTACGTCATGTTCTGCCATTGTCGGATTGTCTGCTCAAAACCAAGCACATACTCTGTATATAACAAAGTCTTACACCAAAGTCTACTCACTTTATCGATCAGATATATCGTCTTCTCGCTCAGTCTCGAAATCCAGCTACTTAGCTAGACTCATCCGTCGTCTGTTTTCAGATCTTAAATTACCTTCAACTAGAACACGAGACTCAATCAGTGTTGGTGAAAGAAGAAGTCCCGGAAGATCGAAAGAAATTTGAACACTGAGCTTGTACTCCACCTGCTCAGCTCTCTGATCTGTTTGCAGTGGGAAACGTACTTCTGACCAGGGAAAATATCTTTGTGCCAGTGAAGGCGATCGGCTGACATCCAAGCTCAGTCGACCACGATCGTTTCAACATGGGCATCGATAACAAGAAGGTATGGACTTCAAGTAATCCTGACTGACTCGAAGAAAATTGTGGAAGTTGGATACTAACAGTATTCTTGTGTTCAAATTAAAAGGAATATCGAAGTTCTTTGAATTCTCCTCAGAACGAAAGAATCATGTACTAATGGGCCGGGGACCTTCCGTGCAGAATGCACAGGTACCCCATATGCATGGAGAATTCTCTAGATAACAGGGACTTTTGTCCCCAGTGCCGAACTTTTTTTCCTTGACTTGTATTTTCTTCACGTACTAGAATGTTTTTGGATTTTACTCATGACTCATATCTGTCATGATTGAACGCAGATCTTTGATTATCGCAAGAAGAAGGAGAATTTCGGTATGGACCAAGGAGAATTGTCTTCAGAACGGGTACTGCAAATCAATTTTATAACCTTTCAATCTCATGATAAGGCCCAGGCATAAGCCATGTCGTCTTTTCTACATGTCACACAAGGGAAAAGAAATCTACCTGTCCCACGCTGAGACATGGTGGGTCCATTCAAGCTAATAAGAGCCAAGGGTGCCTCATTTTGAGTGCTTTGAAGAGTCCTTTGGAGAGTCGTTAGCGGGGCCGTTAGAGACACAGAAGTCATGATTTTCATTCAAAGAGCAATTTTTTAATGTGTTGATTTCATTTTTCATTCACATAATTATCAATTTATCATTCTCATTCGATTATTTGAAAATTTCTACCAGAAAAGTGTTATTTATCATTTAGAAAAGTCAGCGAGTCATTAAAACAACTGATGATAGAGCTATTTTAGTGCTTTTAATACCCCGGCCAAATTTTTACAATATTGCTTTCATCTTGTACTATGTGTTTTGTATATATGTTGCAAACAATGAGATACCACTTTCCTTTCTAATAGCAATTTTAATCAAACATCAATTTGGAAATGCCTCCAAAAGAGCACTGAAAAAACACTGCTAACAACTTAGCTGGTTCGTATTAGCTTGAATGGACCCTGGTACGAGTGTCTCGATGTGGTCAATATCTCATGTAATAGTTATTTCAATTATTTTTTCATTGCAAGTATCAGGGATATTAACCACAACAGGATAGTTGCACCATGCCCCAATATCATGTCAATATCCCTGTTTTCTCATATGTCACTGGAAGGATTGTCCAGATTATCGTAGACCGAGAGGATCGAATTTGACAGTGTGGCTTTAAAAGTTTCACTTTTGAGAGGTCCACGGACGTTACAACTAGTAGAAATTTGGTTAGGCTTTGTGATTTGTCTCTTGTTACTCAAAAAGTCCCTTAGGACTCAGTTCTTTTAAATTGAGTCATGTGCAAGGGACCATTTCAATCACAAAAGACACAGTAACAAACACAAACAACACAAAGGATCAAATTTCTACTAGTGTACCCTAAGGGCTAAACCAGTCACCAGATGACATGTCAGTGATGCTTTTTACCCAAAAAAATGATTAGTTTATGTCAAAACTGACCATGACGTACTGTAGCCCTGGGTCTTAAAGTTGCAGGGGACATTTTAAATTCTCAGTGAGTAGAGGATATTTTGTCTTATCATAGTGGCAGGCATAGTAGTTTTACCGGAACAGCCTTGACTGTAACACTAGAGCCATTTTGTATATATTTGCCGAACTGGAGCCGGAGCCCTGTTGAACCCAAAAATCTGTGCTTGTCCTAGATTTTAGTGCTCAAGGTTTCAGTTAGTCATTTCGAAACTCATAATTATGAGAAATTGAATCTAAATCCTAGTTAATTTTCAAACCTGTAGGCACTTGAAAGTACTTGATTTCAGAGTTTTGAACCCCAGGATTTTGACTTTTATTATTCACACGTTGTGACATTGCATATAACAGAAAACAGTGGGCATCCGTCTCCGTAGTGCCCGGCAGATTGGCATGATCAGAAACAGCCTTCAACAAACTCTGAAGGATTCTGGTAAGATCCTTGACGTGGACTTTCCGTTATTTTTTTTTTCCTTCTTTTAACCTTGAGTAGATCTTGCTCAAGTGAAAGACAACGCCTTTACATGCGTGTGCGCAATTAACCCCGACTGTAATTGAGTGAATTATTCTTTGTCATGACAATTGTGTAAATTCCGTTCTGCAGAAATTGAAGAGCGAGGCAACGATATAACTGTTTCCGGGTATCCCCCAGACAACGCCGACTTTGAAGATACTGTTCTGGCTATTGTCAGGGAGTACGACGCCGGTGCACTGAGCATCTAGTCATCCAAAAGCCTTCGATGAATTGTAAACAGGTGTAAATACCCAACACTGCTGACCTCTTGGAGGTGATTTTTATTTCGGAACTGGGGGAGTACATAACTAGGCTGACCCTGCTGGAGTCCGACAAGACAATTCTACGAGCAGAACCGTCCTAGCATATGTGCAAGGTCTGCGTTATATAATAGACTAGGTTGGCTCATGCCGGAGTTTGGTAGGCAAAACCGTCCGAGTGTGCAAGATTTCTTGATCTGTGTTATATAATAGATTATATAGCTATCTAGATTCATTTGTAAAGATTTGACTGTTCTCGATTAGGAAAGAAAGTTTGATTTGCATCGTCACTTGAGAGCTAGCTAGGTACGCTTGATGTTCTTGAGAACGAGTTGTTGTAAATAATTTGTCTGTGTGATATATTTCAAGTGATTTGAACACGAAAGTTTATGCACACAGGTTTATATATGTAGTTACTGTCTTTCAATTTTCTAGTTGTAATAATTTGACTGTAGCTCTCAAGGTTGTCAAAGATGACAGACATATAAGTAAATTCTTGTCCATTTGTTACATAGTGATGAGATAGTTGGTCAAAAATCCTAAAAATACGTTGGAAATATTCTGAATATTTCATGAATTATTTATGATATTTTAGAAATATCACGAGACGGTATTCTCAATAAGTGAGGGATGAGAGTTCTACATAAGGTTCTTAAGCGGTTGGGGGATCACACCCTCCCCCAACTATAAAACTCTACAATGTTTTTTTTTTATTATCAAGGCCTCCGGAAATTATCAAGGCTCTACAATATGTTTTTATAAAAAATCAGGAAAGTATCATGGATCATGAACTCAATGGAATATCATTGACAAGAAGCAACCAACTCAACCTCACTTCAACTTAAGATATTAAATCGAATCCCTTATTCTGCATCTTGGAGACTTGGATGCTATTCCTTGAGAGATTCGGAGGTGAGTAGTAAAGGCGCTGAAGAACCTTGTGAAGGCAGACATACCCATTACCATCCATTTAACAATTCTACCCTTATGTACGAAAGGTATACATTGGGTGTTGGATGGTGATGGATATGTCCACCTTATGTGACGTTTGTGATGGACATGACGTTCATTTATCTATTTTTCATCTCTGACAACTGTGGTAACTTGACCCATATGAGTTCAGGACTTCAAGTGAATCATCTCAATTCATTTCAATTGATTTGCAGCCATAGCCATATTTCATCTGACCGACTCTTCATCTGCGTCCATTGGTCTTTGTGTAGAGCCTAATTATGAACCCTATGTCTTAATCCTGTAACACCCAAATTCATTTTGTATGATGGGTGTGGGCATGATGCTTTGGACGTCTTCAACCCCTAAGTGACCGGACAACCATTTTATGGTTGCTGCCTTCTTTTACGGGCTCACCAGGCTGTCCACGATGAAAAAAGTATTTTTATAAAAAAATAAAAAAATAATTTCAAATAGCCTGGAATCAGGTCTACTTTCTAGACAATCCAATTTGAATCATGTCAATTCGAGTTAAACACCACCGAGGAGAATTTTTCAAAAACAAAGACCTTAATATTGTGCTAGTGTTATAAAAATTTCTATATGATTGGGGAAACTAATGATGTTCGGGCTCCTTTGAAGAAATTGCTTTTTTTCATTTTAGAATGAATGTCTAGTTTTAACCAATCATACCAAATTTCAAAATTTAAAGTAAAATTTATAATTTTGGTGAATATTAAATGGTAAATGCTTCTAAATTCATTAAATGAGTATTAAATTATTATTTTTGAAATTTTGACTATACAGATAATTACTAAACATCATGTTTCTCATTTTCTCTTAGGGACCAAACTTCATCAAAGCTGCAGTCTAAGTAACATTTTATAACACATCTAGGTTTTGCCCTTACCTCCTCTTTCATTTAGTAAGGGGTTAAGACAAATGAATGATCATATTGTGAATCCAGATGGACACATGTTTGTGACAATTTTGTCAGCATGCACCCATTTAGGCCTTGTTGATGAAGGTCATTCCAATTTTTGGCTCTGGCATATCCCTTAAGTAACAAAATCCAACTACTTAAACAAGGGTTTTAATTGGAATAAATAATAAATCCAAATATATATGTTTTTAAGATCATAATTGAATTGTATGTGTAGTGCATCTTGTGTACTAGTTACAACATAGCCAAATTTGGTTCCAAGGTCATCATTTTAGAAAAAGAAATGGCTATTGTTTGTAATAAATGAAGACTGAAATTACGTTCTCTACTTGTACCCCATTGTACGTATATAACATAGATCTTCTTGGATGATCGAGACACTAGAGGAAGCAAAGCTCTTAATTTGTAACATGGCAGTTGAACCAAAATGGAGCAACTTGGGGAGCTTTGTAGAACGTGTGGTAATGTAGAGCTTTGCTTGGTGTTTTGTAGAATGTATCGCAATGTGGAGCTAGATTGTTCACAATCTGCAACTAAAAATTTCAATTACACATCATTTACTAAAGATGTGCATATAGTGACAACACAATAAACAAATCCTTGGGAAAATTTCATAAAGGTGTGAACTAAGAGCTCTTCCTTCTTAACTATTGAGGGGAACATTCTATTCACTCAAAGACAATGTCTTTCCTCACTCCTTTCTAATGCACATTTTAGATGTACATTCACTAATGCCTATCCATCAAGGATATCATTAATGTCAAGGATTTTCATCGCTTTAGCTTTTGAGGCTTGATTGAACCCAAAGGTTTTATTTCTTATCTATCTTATTTTTTTCTTTATGATCTTTTTCACTTGAAGCTTACTAAGTCCTTACAAATCTAGGAGATGTCCAACTCTATGGAATAAATCTTGAAGTGTGCAAGATTTTTGAGCTACATAATTCCAAAGAATAAAGCTTGAAGTTGTCTAATTGTCCCTTTCTATTAGGATATGGTTCAAAGAGTCATCATATAGTAAACCTCAATTGTTAGATACATATAGTCACTCCTGTGTTTGAGGTTTAAAAGTTGAATCTTATCCTTTGTTTGAGGTTTACAATATGATGGCTCTTTGAACATTATCCTAAATAATATAGTCACTCCGTGTTTCATTCCTTTCTTTCATAACAAAGTTTCAAAAGTCACTCCCGTATTCCATTCCTTTTAATCCTTTCTTTAATATTAACACACTTTCAAAAGTCACTATATAGTGTTTTATTCTTTCCTTTCGAAACAAGGTCTTTCATTATTTCTGAAATTGTTTAATTCTACCAAAGCAAATCTTAGAGTTGTCTAAGTCCAATGCATAGATCTTGAAGATATCTAATTTCAAAGGATATATGTTAGGGACCTTGTCTAATTCCATGCACAAGTTTTGGAGCTATTTAACTCTACTAAATGAATCTAGGAGATGTATATAAGACCTAGCCCATTTTTTATGAGAGAATGTTTGGAAATTAAAAAGTAATAAGATATGGGAAAATTGCTTAATGGTCATATTCGTTATATTGAGACTTTTAGCTGATTTTGAGACAGAATGCCAATTATTCAAAAATTCATTTAAAAAATAATAATTGAAACCAAAAAAAAATTAATGCTCAAATAGTGATTCTATAATGAAATTCCAAAAGGTGGTGTTGTTAAATATTTATAAAAAAATAGTAGTAAGGAGATAAAACGGTTTATCTTCGAGTCGAAGATAAAAATGAGACTGCGAAAAGTCTCAATATAACGAATATGACCTTCTTAGTACAGTAGATGTTTATGAATGTTAAGACTTAGACTCATGAATGTTGACATGCATCAATTCCTCTACAATGACATAAATTCAAACAACAAAATTACACTAAAGATATGAAACTCTTTTTTCCATTCTCCAAAAATATCACTGTCGGAGCCAAACAAGCTAGTTATTGAATTGTTAAACAACCAATAATCAATGAATCCATAATCCATTATGACATCATCATGAAATGGAAGCAATTCATATTAATATATATATATATATATATATATATATATATATATGCATATATATCTTTATAATTCTTCAAAAACATCTCATAAACGTCTATTCTTCATAGAGAGAGAGTAACTCTAGGTCAACGTGAGTCTCTTGGGGAAGTGTTGCCAACTAAACTACCAAGACCAAGTTTGCAGGTACTACCCTTAATGCCCCTTTCGGAGATAGACTCTTCATAGACACTAGGTTACTTTGAAACGTTCTACATCCGATGTCCTCATAGATGGGAGTATCCCTTGCATGTGATGGCATAGTCGTTGAAGTTCCATTGACATATCAATTTGGTGCAATGGCATGGAATGTTCTCTGCGCCTCCGGTGCCAATGAAGACATTCAAGTTGGTGTAAGGCTTTCCATCTGTGTTGATGCACACATGTAGCTGATGTTTGTGAAATCAATGCGACCCCTGCTGATCGGAAAACTATAGGTCAGGCCGGGATACAAGTATGGGTTCTGAAATGGCCAGGAGTACGCACTCTATACCCGCAAATAACCTCCACCGGTTGATGCATCATGTTTGTGATGTATATGTCCATCCCTGCCACAATCTGTAGCACTAGAAAGATTGAAAGCAAGAGCAACCCTCCCTTTGCGAAAGGCATCACTATGGTGATAATAAAGCCAGATCTAGTATTGAATTGATGCTTTAGTTAGTCTGCATAATACACAATCACATTTCGTTAGACAAAACGTGCGTAGAACTACATGTAACTAATTGTGCTGGAGCTTGCAATTGAGAATACACCGTTAAGATAGACGACCATCGAATTCTAACATTAATGTAATCATACAAGTCTTGAATTGATCATAAAAAGCATAGTTCTAAGAATTTTCTTTTATGAAATAGAGCAAGTAAGACTTGTGCAAGACGTATGGAACGTGCATAGAACTACATGATGCAAAATAATCTCAATGCAAGGATGCAACTAATTGCATTGGAGCAATTGAGAATGTCAAGTCGACCATCCATTTTTAACATTAACATAATCATACAAGTTTTGAATCGATTATAAAAAGCATAGTTCTAAGAAAAAAGCTTTATGAAAAAGAGCAAATAAGACTTGTATAAGCTACAAATTACTTAGACGGAAGGTGCATAGAACTACATGTTTACTTACAATGATGCAAAATAATCTCAATACAAAGATGCAACTAATTGCTTTGGAGCAATTGAGAATGCACTGCCAAAATGACCATCGACTTCTAACATTAACACACTCTTATCCTAAACCCTAAACCCTAATTTCACTTGAGCAATTAAGAATGCACTACCAAGACGACCATCAAATTTTAACATTAACACAATGATACAAGTTCTGAATCAATCATAAAAAGCATCGTTCTAAGAAAAAAGCGTTATGAAATAGAGCAAATAAAACTTGTACATGCTTATCTACAAGTGTAGTTCACAATAAATTTGCGTCAAGCGCAAAAAGATCATGTTGAAGTGGAGAAGAAGAGAGAAGCTGTGTTAATAGGGTGCATTCGGCTTGTCGTGTTTATGGTGAATCTTAACCTTCTATAACTCTTCAAATATCGAACAGTGTAGAGTATTCTACTCATGGTAAGGGTTCATCTATGGGGCGCATGAAGGGTTTGGAAACGTATCAAGTCGGGGGACTTGGAAAGAGGGACTTCAAAGAAGTTTGGCTCATGAGTGCCTATTGTAAGTGTTTTGTGGCTCATGAATGCCTAAGTGTTTTGTGACCCATGAACGCCTATTAAGTGTTTTGTGGCTCACGAATGCCTAAGTGTTTTGTGACCCATGAACGCCTATTAAGTGTTTTGTGATTCATGAGAGTCTAAGAGTTTTGTCGCTCATGGAATTTGTTATTGTCAATTTAAAGCGTTATTTTCTAGAAAATTGTTTTTTTTATACAAACAATTTGAAGTATTTTAGTGAGTCAATGATTATTTTATTGGAAAGTAATTTTTTGTATTTGATTTCTGTCTTCTTTCATATATTATCAGTTTCATATGTGCCCCACATTTGAACTAATTTTGAATCTTCTTGCAAGATTTCATAGATATTCTTCATGAATTTCTCAGATTAATTGATTTTAATTAGAAAAATGAAGTAAATTTAACACGTTCAAACATTATAGCAAATTTGGGCAAAAATTAGATGTTGAGTTAGGTAGTCACCAATGTGGCCAAGTCGTAATTAAAACCACCAAGAAATTAGAATGTAACAATGTAGCTTGATTGAGTTACTTTTAAACGTCATGTCACAGTCTCAATGAACCAACAAAACAATACTCAAATATAATGTGTGAATTATATCTCAATCTTGATTTGAAGGAAATTAGAACACATATTAGTTTTGGAATCCAAAAATGAACGACACATTTGTATTTCATTTGGATCTTCACAACTTCTATACTCACTTCTATATCACCAATTTAGAACCTACTTCGACATACATTCATACTTAATGAATATCTTCGCTTTAAGACATTACCATTCTTTGAATTTGAAGTGATTATTTTGACTCTCAAACATCGCATGTGAGTTGAATTCCGTCTACCTCAATCTTCATTGATATCTCAATTGGCTGGATAAAATATGTAATTAATCTCCATTCTAACAAGTTGTGAAATTGTTGACCACACATCAGTTCTCGAAGTAAGCATGTATGAAAAAAGTGCTTAAAACGCATGTTTTCAAGTGCCTACAGACACTTAATCCAATGTTTTTGGTGCTCATAAGCCAAACTTCTTTGAAGTCCCTCCTTTGTATTCTCTATGTCTGGCCACTCTTGGCTGCGTACCCAAACCCCGCACACTCCCCACAAATCAACCCTTGCTAGAGGAATACTCTGTACCCTCCAATCTCCAAAAAGGCGGCATCTTTTTGAGAGCTGAATTTGTAAATACTTCCTGATTGGAAATTCATGAAGTGTGCGATTTTTGGAGATTTTTTTGAGTTGCAAAGAGGCTATCAAGGTGTCACTTCATACCCTCATATCTTCCTCCTCATACCTCTAAATTATGTGAATTTTTTTTCACATATTTAAAATGATGATTTCTATGCACAGTAAAAATTTCAGAATTTTTGGAGCACTTTTGAATATTCCAATTTCAGCATAAGTACAAAATACCCCGAACGAGTTCCATCAATCTTCTCAATGGTGGCATTTTCACAAAAAATTGTGCCACCCCCCCCCCCCCCCCCCCCCCCCCCCCCCCCCCCCTTTTCTTTAGGAGTTAACCCTAAATGCCTATAGGTTTTGGGCAATGCTTAAATGTATTATAAAATGAGGTTTCTTCTACTTTTGTGAGTCATGTAAAGAGCATATATAAAACATTCTTATTAGGAGACATTTGTATGGTTGAATTTCAAATAAATGCCTAGACATTTTTCAAATGAATTTACAAGAAAAAACTTTGAAAACTCACTAAAATTACAATTTTAATATTCTCATCTTGTAATGCATTATGATTGATTGAAATCATTATGCTTCAATAGTGGTGAAGTTGTTCACATACGTTTTATTATGGTTCAATAGAGGTGTTTTGAGATCTCATTGCAAGCAATCAAAAGATAATTTTATAGGTTGAAAGATTTCACATTATGCAAAAAATGATTCAACATTGTACATTATGTATTGTTGGCCAATCATTCCAAAATTCATAAGATAATGAGTATTTTGTATTTTTCATATAATTAGAACAATGATCTCTTTTAAAATATCCTTAATCCAACCCTCAATCCAACCATATGGATGTCATGGAAAAGTCACCATCTACAACTTTCATTTGTATGAGAGCCTCATAGAATGGATTTAGTGCGCATTTTATACCTCAAAACTTTGTAATTCATTTTTGTTTAAATGGAAGGTCACATGGAATGGAAGGACTCAGTAATTTCAATTTCGATTTTTTTCCCTAATCGATCGGACTTTGCTTACATGAAAGTAACTACCTAAAAAATTCATGTTATAAAAAACCAACTACAAAAACATCACCATGGATGAGAAACTGTACACAAGCTGATCACATATGCACGAAGCTAACTTCCCATAGAATCTACAGTAAAAATTCCACACTGCTATAAGTGCATGACGGATGAGAAATTTTGGATGAAATCTGTACATCGTCCAAAAAATGGACGCTTAGGCAGTTAGGGGTTAAACTATCAGATGATCATATTGGTTTACATGGTAGATTTTAGAGCATCAAAAATGTGACATTCACTCAAGTGCTCGAAGCTCTGGAAACTTGAACTTTCAAACCCTCATATGGGTTTTGGGGTGGATATCTAAAACCTCGCGCTCTAAAATTCAAGACAGGTTTAGGGTTGAGGTTCTGTTGGGTTTTTTCAGGTTTCACTTGCTCCAATTCTAAAAAAACTCAACTTTTGCTATGCTTGCCGAAATTTTATCATTTAGAGAAAAAAAAAAAAAAACATTAACCTTAAACCATCGTCAGTTCTACTAATAATGCCATGTAGACGTACACAACGAGTTTTACCTTTTGGGTCAATGGGAGACGTAATTCGACATAGCAGTCTCTCTGAATGTGAACCGCACCAAGTTAGGGTATAAATTTGACCAACTTTCTCCGAGCTGAGCAAGCAAGGTCACCTCCACGCATCAACCTTGTCAACAAGTTTCCACCAAACTGTAAATGATTCTCCCGCTTTTCAAAAGGGTGATGGCACTGTGAATGTGCACAGTGCACCAAGGTGTCGTCATCACTGGAACCTCAGTAGAGTAATAATGTTGCAACTGTTTGCAGAAGTTGTGTACGCAAGCTTCAATTCTCGGGCTTTATGACCCTGTGTGTGCAGTCACATCGCCTTCAGGAAGGAATTCATAGACTGAGTCAGGGCAGAGAAATTATTGCAATTGAACTAAGTAGTAAGCTGTAAGTCTATGGTTGTGACTTACTACTTAGGGGTTGTCATGTGCACCTCTTCCAAGAAGTTTGCTTCTTTGGAGATTGAGAACCTCGGGAGAGAAAAGTGGAGGCCATCGTGGCCATTCTCCATGACGAAGGTGTGACTCTTCATCTCACCGTGTGAAGAATGAGAATGTAGATGGCTTGTTAATCTTCTCCATGGCTTCTCAATATTCACGCTCATTCTTCACTTCCAGAGGAGAAGAATGAAACGTCTCAATCTTCAAAGAATGGGTCCACTAGTAGAAATCCTGTTCAACGGTACATGTCCTTAATGATTTTGAGTTACTAAAGACATGTCACAACGAACATTTAGTCATTAAGAACATGTCCCGTTGGACAAGATTTCTACTTGTGGTCCTCATAATTCAAGGAGAAAACGAGGAGAAAGTACCACGTACGCATTCTATGAAGATTGAGAATGGGAAGAACAAGGTGTAACACCCCCTAATGATTGATTATTACAGAGCTAAAGCATCCACATAGGTGCATGACACGGGAGGCTGCTAGGAATGCAATTAGTACGAGGTCAGCATGACGCAATTTCCCACATGGCAATCACAAGGGACGGCAAAAATGAGGGCTGGCATAACGCGTGTTGCAGCTCTCAATGCCCTGGCCATGCTTTATTAGAAATTAGGGCTAAAGGGAATAGTGTGTACTTTTTAAAGAGGACCGCAATTCCTTATCATTCTCTTGCTAGTGTTTGGCATGGGTCTACGCTGGTGTTTGACGCATCACAATGGCAGTAGTTAGGACTTGTAGGTGGATGCATCCGGCTCTGGCATGGTCCCAAAATGCACTGGTGGTGGGTCGTTTTGCCTTATAACATTCAGTAGCATGCATTGTCTTTGCCTTGGCTCTACAATAGATGGTGTCGAATATTCCACACCCATTCAACAGTACTTCATCAGTAGCTAAGTGGACATGTGGAGGCTCAAGGTGATGAGCAGAGTGCATGAAGGAAAGGCAGTGGGCATGAAGGAAAGGCAGTGGGCATGAAGGCTACTGAATGTTATGCTGCAAAGGGCTGTGGATGCTCTAAATATATTCTCTTCCTCCACAACAAAGATTATGAACATGACTGTCAGAGTGCGGTAACTGATCTGCAGACATCCTAACTACCGACAAGCATGCACTTCCAATTGATGAATGCTTCGACCAGGTGCTGCGTTTCCCCTGCAGAACCTTCCAAATGCAATAAGCTAGGAAATCGATGAAATTTTGTTTTTATTTTGACGCAAATTCAAGAAAACTCATTGCAAAGCGACCAACCAGTCACGAAACATACGACATCATGCAACTGTGGGCGGCCCAGCTGAGAACCTCAGACTTTATTCTGAAACCGGCCAGAACTTCAGGTCTGAACAAAAGCACAAAAAGCAACATGTCCAACGGACGCTTCTGACACAGAGAATACAAAGTTTTCTTCAATTATACCGTAACCACATAAAATTCCTTGAAACCACAGTGATGCACAATTGAGATCTATGATATCAAAGATCTACAAATCCTACTGACATAGTAAGGGTCTCAAAATTAAAGTAAAAAAACGCTTGCAAAGGGCTCTAAATCACAAGTGGGTAGAGCAAGCTTAGAACGACATTTGAAACAATATCAGGATCTAAGTCACAAGTGGGTAGAGCAAGCTTAGAACGACATTTGAAACAATATCAGGATGTAGTTCTAAGCACATGTTTCTAATGCGTTAGAAACACATTTCAATGTTGTCTTGAAATAGTAGAACAACATTGAAATGTAATTCTAACACGTTGTATAGAAATGTTGTTTTAACAATTATGTCGTTCTAAGCACTTGCTCCTAATCATGGATTCACATGTCGAACCGCACCTACTTCAATCATAGTTCGGCTGTTACTGCCAGCTACTAGCGCTCTGCCTGCACTGCTAGATATGAACCAATACCAACTCTAATCAAAATCCGGGAGTACTGACGTTCGACTCCCCTAAAAAACGCAGCCTAAGTTAACTATTCATCTCCCATCAATGCAGACATTTGAGCTCTTAATAATAAGCAAACTATCTATACCAGGTCCTATCTAATCGTGTACACTAACACTAGTGTGCCTCAGAAGATAGACACACGTCGAAAGCATGAAACTCAAAGGAGTTAATATGCAATCTTGACATGCTTGAGATAATTGGGGTTCATCAAGGGCTCAACGGTGGGACCGTAGAAGCCCATGTAGTTGTAGTCACTCGGGTAGAGACGCTGGTAATCCTGGCTGGGCCTGTACTCAAACCCAAACGGCCCGGGAAATCCTTCGTAAGAGGAGTATTGGAAAGGTGGAAACTGAGCTGCAGCTGCCACAGCTTCATCCTTTGGCTTTTCCTCTTCTTTTGGTTTCTCTTCTTCCTTGGGCTTCTCCTCTTCCTTGGGCTTCTCAGGCTCAGGCTCAGCCGGTTTCTCAGGCTCGGCCGGTTTCTCAGGCTCAGCTGGTTTCTCAGGCTCAGCCGGTTTCTCCTCCTCTTTTGGTTTCTCAGGCTCAGGCTCAGCCGGTTTCTCAGGTTCAGCCGGTTTCTCAGGCTCAGCTGGTTTCTCAGGCTCAGCCGGCTTCTCCTCCTCTTTTGGCTTCTCTTCCTCCTTGGGCGGCTCCGGTTCAGGGGGCTTCTCTTCCACTGCAGGGGGTGCCGGAGGAGGTGGCGGTGGCGGTGGCGGTGCAGGCCAGAATGTTGCATGCCTGTCCACTTTCCTGGCCCTCTTCAAAACGCGGTCTGGGTCTGGTCTTCCCGTCACCGTCACCTTGGAGGCTTTCTGATCCACGTCCACTTTAAACACTCCTGCAAAAATGAGTGAACTCCGGGTGTTAGTTCTAGACACATAAAACATACTGCAACGATTGAGTTTCAAGGATTTCAGAAAAGATTGTACAGTTACCTGATAAGTATCTGATTTCTTCACCCACAATCTCTGCGCATTTCTTGCAGCACATGTTCACCTTCAGCTCCACTCTGTGTAATGCGATCCTCTGCACAATCCACCAGGAACACTCATTAGGCAACTTAACCGCGATGGAGGCTGAAAAGTCTTACTTTACAACTGAATGATGATTGTAAGCTTGGATACAGTGAAGAAAAAGGCATATGCAGATCCAGAAGGTTCCTTAATCGTGAAATTCAGCCAGTAGTTGATTGTCAGGAATCGGCAATGAAAAACTTACAGGCATTTTGTCGATGTGTTCCTGGGGAACTTCAACCGGGATGTACCATGCGTTTTTGTCCAGCCATGGAGGAGCAGGGCCTCCCGTGTAGCAAACCTGCATGATCATAGCTAATTTCTTAGCCACGTATATACAAAGCAACTATACTGTGAACCTCTAGAAGGAAAACAAAGGACAATGAATGACCAATTGACAGCAAAAACAGAGGAATAGCCCCGTTCCATACCTCATTGTCTGCCATTGTAATTGACTAGTTTGGAGTAAGTTCTGCTTCTTCGATCGCAAAACGTCACTCAGACTCCGACCTGAGTCACACTCAAAAGTCCAACTGTAAACTCTAACCTGTTTCTGAAGTAATGGCTAGATCAACACCACACCGACCACAACTAGTACTTCTAATTTGCAACGAGCAAGATGATGGCGCTTGCTATCACAATGCACTGCCTACTCCAAAATCAACACTAACGAAACCACTTCTAGAATGGCAATCGATGCCGGCCACTGAAGAAAGAAGGAAGGAAACTCGATCGATAGGCAGGGAGACCTTAAGAACAGAGTGTCTAGAGAACTAGCTCTTCAAGAATCTTCTGAAACTAACTAGGAACGAAAAACTGAATGATTCATACTACTACTTCCTGAATCACTGGACCCGCTAGTAATATAACCAAGCTATGGCAGGATCTAGAACACTCCAATTGCCGGTCCGTCAGCTTCTAGACGTCTCTCAGCAGGCAGAGCTTGAATCGCAAGCAGGCAGTGCTTGGATATCAAGCAGCTCTGGGCGGCGGACGGCTTTAATTTCAACAGATCGATTGGTGGTGGGGCACTCAGGCACACTGATTTTTTTGTTGCTAGTTTTAGCCAAATTGCTACATAAAATTTGGGCTAATTGTTACAAGGGATTTTTGAATAACGAAGGAATAATAGCCAGATTTCCTACATGGAGTCATGGAGTCAAGATGTATAGCCTCTTTAAACCTAGGTATCACCCAGGTGCTACCTAAGTAACACCTAGGTAGCACATGTGTATTATCCTGAAAATACCTTATGAAAAGAGCATCTAAGGAGCCTGCATTGCTCTTGGAGCAATGAAAAAGTAGCAAAAATGCTAAATTGTCTCCTGACCCAAAAGAAAAAAATCACTGCTCAGGCACTCAGGCACTCGGACACCCTGCAGAACTCCAAGTGCCAGGCTATCGAACAATAACTGCCGATCCGTAGTTTACCTCTACTGGCTATGGATTGCTACCAGGGAACTGTACTGTACAATTCCATTTGGTGCCGGACTGTCGTTTGGGTTTGTGGCAATCCTCGTGTGTCGCCATGTCCCTGTCTTATGATAACTTAGTTGTCCTTCGATCCAGTTCATCGATCCGATCCTGTGGCTCACAGGCCTGTGACTGTGTACACTCCTTGGTAAGTGATCAACTTTTCTGTGAGGACATAATCAAGGCAATATTCATCATATTTGCAACTTTTCCAATTTATTGGGCCCAAATGAGATGCACAATTAAGTCGGTGATTCTTGCTTTGAGAATCAGGACATGTAGAGGTTTCAGTTTTGCACACCTGCACAAAACTTTGCCAAAATATTGGAAAGCAGCCAATTTAATGAATATTTCAATGACATGTATGTACTTGTCAACTTGTGTAAGTTGATCCTAGTCTCTCACTTTGCAATTAAATAGGCATCCTTAAACTCAAAAAGTTCTGGACCCTGTTCAGGAATTCTTACTGCATGTTTACTTAGTGTTTTTTTTTTACTCATGTTCAGAATGATGAAATTTTGATCCATGTCTGAAATTTTGAAATCAATGTGAGGTTAAAATTCTTTGAGTTGACAGATAACTCTAATGGGTAGAATAGTTTGTCACCAACCTCTAGAAGCTAAACGTTGAATTGGTAGATTCCTCAGATCTACAACAATCCTAGTTTTTAGAGTTCGGGTACTTTGAACACATCATTTTAACTAATATGACCGTGACTGACTTTACCTGGGTGTATACGGTTTTACCCTGAATGATTCGTGGTACCTTTGGTAAGCTGAACTCTGAGCAGTCCTGCAAATGCTCAAGCTAAACTTGCTGAAGAGCAACTTATTTGCATATTTTCCGTTTTGTTGTCTCTCTGCCTTTCCTCCACTACAGTTGTTTCGAGTACATCCGGTTGGAACATGGTAGAAGACTAACTTCCTTTCATTGCTGATAAGAGTGAATCATTTACAAACGTACTATCTATAGGTAGACAGCCCAGCCTTTTAATTTTTGACAAATTTTTGCCACTCTCTTACCTCATTTTGGGAGTGGTTAGTTTTACACTTGAAAATGGGCAAAAAAGTGGATAAAATTATCAGAAGTCTTCTCAAAAAAATTTAAATTCTCCAGTATTTGGATGAAATTACCTTATAATAGATAATTTATGAATGAGCATATATATATGGATGATTCTATTCATTTTTTCCTTAGTACCTGGCTACATTCAAGGGTGCATGTTGCTCTACCAACAGAAAAAAAAAAAAATATTTGTTGAGACAACCCTATTGTGGGAAGAATAAGTGATATGCATGTGTGGAGTAATTGAAAAATTACAAAAATAAAATTTAAAAAAAATAAAAAATTACACATGGCCCGTAACTGTAAGAAAATGTCATAGCAATTAAAGTTGTATATTTTTAACAAAGTATGAATTTCTTATGAATTATTGGAGTATGTTGTTTTAGTTTTCTAAATGGTCCCTAAACTATCCCATAAAACACCAAATGCATTCATAATGATAATTGCTTGTTCATCTGTCGAAAACATAATAGAATTAACCGAAAGAGTGTCTCAAAGTGGAAACTCACCTCATACTCACCTTCAACTCATTTTCAGTTCAAAAAAACGGCAAAACTAGTCTAAGTATGGTGAGTTGGAGAATAATCTAAAGCAAGACCCTGCGCCACCATGGGGCGTGGAACTCGTGACCTCCCCAATGCTAGAGGAGAGTTTCCATCCGCTCTCCCAAGCCAAGTGCCCCGACTATGGGAACTATTCATGAATAATGATTGTCAGAAAATTTATTTATAAAGAGGAGACTCCTCTCCAACTCCTCTTCAACTCCCCAGCCTTCTGTTTTCGGTTAACTCAAATATCTACGGTCTATAAACATAGTGTCTAGGTCCTAAAGTGATCATAGGTGTTCTTTGGATTTTATCAGTAAAAGTTTTTATTGTGCTCACTAACTAACTCATTCCATTATCATCACTTGAAACTTTGATTGTAAGCATCAGGGTGAAAGCACGAAAAAGTATACCACCTCTAATTCTTATGACCATTCAACAATGAAGGGTTCAAAAATACATTATAAATTTGAATTTCGTAAATAAATAAATAAAAATAAAATAAAACACCTAGATTGTTTTATAAAGTCTACCAAAAAAATTTGAAAAAATGATCTTCAATAAGTAGTTATGAAATTTTTATTGACGTAGAAGTGGCCAAAATTGAAAAAGTAGTTACGTACAATCAACAAAGTTGATATAAAACAAGCAAAATGTATATCAAAACATATTTTTTTCTACTTTCTTTTTGGACAAGGACCTCAATTCTATCATTATCTCAAAGGTCATAAAAATTATATTTATGTTGAGTGTATTTAAGGCCATCAATTTTGCAACCGAGATTGGAATTAGGCATTCATTTTCAAACACTACTTTTTGTAAACTTTTTTGAAGATTTTGTTCTGAAAATTTGGGTTCAAATACCTACAAGAACTCTAGAGGGCTTCATAAAATTAAAACCAAAATACAATATATTTTTATATAAATTTATGGCCTTTGACCAAAACAATTATGATTTTAGTATAGCAGACTAACTTTTTGGTACAGTTTTTTGTGCTTTCACCCATCAAGTTTCTCCATCGTGCTTCAAGTTTTTTTTCAAAAATGATGGTATTAACCCCTAAATGACTGAACGACCATAAAATGGTCATTGCCCTTCTTTTACGAGATGCCTAGTATGAAAAAAAAATTATAAAAAATTAAAGATATCTTCAAATAGGAAATCAGGTCTACTTTCCAATCCCATTTGAATCATGTCAATCCGAGTTAAACTCCACCGAGGAGAATCTTTCAAAGACAAAGACCTCGCTATTGTCCTAGTGTTATTAAATTTACTATTTGGGGAAACTAATGATGTTATCTCCTTTAATTTTTTTTTAATTTTTAGAATTTTAGAATAGAATGTCTAGTTTTAACCAATCATACCAAATTTCAAATTCAAAAAATAAAATTTGTAATTTTGGTGAATATTAAATGGTAAATGCTTCAAAATTCATTTAATGAGTATCTAAAACATTTTTTGAAAGTTGGATCGTACAAATAATGACTAAACATCATGCTTCTCATTTTCTTTTTTGGACCAAACTTCATCAAAGTTGCAGAAATAACATTTTATAACACATCTAGGTTTTGTCCTTACCCCCTCTGTTGTTTAGGGTTAAATTGCATTCATGACTAGATGGCTACATTCTAACAACTTAGAATGAGTTAAGTGCTTAAAATAGAGAAAACTACCTTACTTAGTATAAATTGGAACAATTTAGTATTTCAAATTTAGAAATGACTAAAAGTGAAGGGACTCTAAACTCTTATAAAACTTTTAAAATATGAATTTTTTTTTCAAAAATAGTGAGAATTTTTTTTACTACAAGTGTCATGATTTACTTTTCATGGCATTGTTAGTGATTGATGAATGATTAATTGAGATGAATGCAATTATGACTTTTGAATCTATGTTTTAGTTGGAAAAAATGAAACATATCTGTGATTTTGGACACATGCTTTAGTTGAAAGAGATGAAACAAGATTATCATTTTTGAATCCATTCAAGCCTTAGTTGGAAGTCCGAGGTTGGAAGAAACTAATTATGGCTTTTGGAACGCCGTCCTATTAGGATATATAGGACACAAAAAATTGGTGGATGAAGAAAGAGCTATATAGATATGGATATTATTGATAAGGGACTTCTAAAGCCACTTTCAGAATAAATAAGGAAGAAAATCTTTGAGTTGAAACAACCCTTACAAAGTAAAGGGATGCAAAACCTTATCATTGATGATATCCCGCAAGGCCACAAGAATAGGCACTAGGAAATGTATGCATGAAATGTGTAAATAAACAAAGTTTTGGGGATGAGGAGGGACATCAGTTTTGGGTGATTCAAACCCTTAGCAAACTCCAAAGACACATGCTTTGTATTTGTATCGTACATTCTTTTGTTGAGATTTATTCATCTATAATTTGCATTTTTGTTGGGAAATGTAATTACGGATTGTGAAAATGAAAAGTCCATAACAATAAAAATTCTATGAAATTTGGTGAGAATTAGTTTGATCCATACACTTGAAAGAACAACATAGCTCGTAATGAGTGTGTCAACCTCATAACATAAGAATATATGAGCCTAACCCTAACATCAGTTCTTTGGAATAATCAACTTTTGATAAATTTTTATACACTTACGTATATTTTAGTTAGAGCAAAAATTGAGTAACTATGTACTATTCTAAGTTTGAAAGTTACTCTAGTTAGTATATGAAGTCTTAACCCCTAACTATACCGGCGTTCATATTTTGAACGTTTTTTGAGTTACTTTCACTTTGAAGAGCTATACCTTTTGCATACATCATTCGATTTCACTAAAATTTTGTAAAAAACCCCCCTTATGATATTTAGTTTGAGTGATAAAAATTTCATATCAGTCCAAAATGTATTGAATGTTTAGGAATTATTTGAAAGTGGGGTCTTTTTTTTGGACAGTTTTTGTGCATTTTGATGGCAGCATCTTTGGGGGCTTCAATCTCCATTATTCAATGTCCTTTTTCAATAAAAATTATTGGATTGGATTCCCCTTGAAGTCTAGTTATCATGGTAAAACTTTCATGTCAATCCATGTTGTTATGAATGTTTGAGAGTCATTTTAGTTCACGGGTCTATTTTGGACACTTTTTGCTTTTTGGATCAAATGGGTCACTTTTCGGGCTACTTTTTGACATTGCTAGGCCATTTTAGGGCACATCAAATTATTTCATGAGTTTTTTTTTTGGTAACAATGTGTTTATATGATGATTTTGAACTAGTTTATAGTTTAATTTATTTCATTTGAGTAGTTTTGAAAACAAATTTCACCTCTAATGTGTTGCCAGGAAAATTTTAGCATCCTTTTTGAACACTAAAACATCATGACCTTGCAATCTATGTGGCCAAATGACTCCAAATTTGATTCACATCATCTACAATATGTACACTACAAGATTGTGCAGTTGAGATTTGTACACCTCACTTACATTTACTCATTTAGACCTATAAGACATCAAAAGAAATGATGTTTTTAAGCCCAAAAAAGCTAGGGACACTTAGGGGTTAAGGACACAAGGACTTTGGAGTTTTGTTACAAATTATTTGTATTTTGTGATTGATTAATTTATATTCTTTTTTGAATTTCAATGTTAAATAATTATTTATGAATTTACAAGTGAATCCATCTTTCTTTAATGTTAGCACATTATTCTATTCTATAAGTACTTAATATTGAGTACATTATTCCATTCCATAAAAAATGCCTTTGTAGTGCACTGAAACCATATCCTCAAGGTCACATGTAGCTATATAAATCACAAATACATGACTTTAAAGATTGAATATAGGTATTAACTCAAGTCTGTTTGCATATTTTCAAAAATTAATTCTTTAAGATTTCTTTCATGAAAGTATATCATTTCTAACTTCCTACATTGCCCAAAAATTTCAAATTGGTTTTGATAGTCAAAAATCCTTAAAGGGTTGGAAGTGAAGGACCTTCTAAGGTATACATACCTATTACCACACAACACTCAATTCCGCCCTCATGTACTGGTGGTGTACATTATTAATACAAATGTATATATATGGAGCAACTAGGACAGAACGAGCATTATACCCATTATGCCCCAGTTCTGGTACCCTTAGAGATCCATGTCAGCTTTATCGCCATCCACGTCCTCTTTTTCGTAGGCCACAACCAATAAGAAAGCGACACGTGGCACTAACTAAAAAAAATTGAATTAATTTGTGCCAGAACCGCCACCGCTACCAGCTTGCGATAATATCTACATCAAGAAATTCTTTCCGCACAAGGTCGGCAGAGAAGTTATATAGTTGTATTCTATGTAGCTCCGGAAGATACCAGAAGAACCCAGTGGCTTTGAGACTACATGAGAAATCTAGGTGCCTGTTCTGGACATAGAATTAGGTCTAAATAATCAAGGAATCCGTGAGTAATTACCGCATGTCATGGGCCACGGTGGCATGGCCACGGCAGGTGGTTCTGAAGATATGAATTACAGAGTTCCCTATGCAACTCCCATTGACAAAGTCGCTCTGATCCAGCCATGCAACCAACAGAGTGGGGAAACTTTGGAGACAAGCTGGCTCTTGGGATGATGAACAGGCTGAATCTCTGATAATTTCATCAACTAATGTCACAAAACTACATGGCGGCCATGACAAAGTCATTGCCCATGACATTCAGTAGCCTTCATGCTCTCTGCCTTTCTTTCATGCATTCTGCTCATCATCTTGAGCCTCCACCTGTCCACTTAGCTATTGATGAAGAACTGTTGGGTATGGAATATTCCACACCATCTACTGTAGAGCAAAGGCAAAGACAGTGCATGCTACTGAATGTTATGGCCATTGTCAACTCAGGGCAGACTCTGCAGCTCAGGCTTCGTGCTGAATGCTTGCATGACGAAAGCAGCAAAGGCTGGCCAGCTCTGTTGGAATAATTGGAACATTTCTGAGGATGGGAGTATGGGACTACAAGTTGACGTGCAATTCACTCCAACATGATTTTGACTTAGGTAGGCCGCAGCTTTTTCTAAAACTGCCACTATCTACTACAGGTGAACATTTTAACACTCAAATGTGTGATTACCGTAATCAGCTCTGGCACCCTTAGAGTTCCACGTTGGCTTTCTCACCACCTACATCCTTTTTTCATGGGTCATAACCAATAAGAAAGTGACACATGGCACATTCTTTAAAATTTGAATTAATTTGTGCCAAAATTGCTAGAAACTTACGGTATAGTAGATAGTCGAGGTTTCACGAATAATTACAAGACTATCAAAATGGGATCTTGATTGTGGAATTCTTGCAATAATTTTTTATGTATTGGAAATTTGGTTTTCTTGCATGAGGGACAAATTTAGAAATCAATATATTTCATGGGAAAAGAAATTGGTAAACGGACATATTTAGGTCTCTCAAAGGCACACATACTATACATGGTCTAAAATACAATAGAATTGTGTAAATATCTTACTGGCAAAATATATTTTTATGAATTTCATGAAATTTGTCATGTTTTGTTACAATAATACGGTGCTCCAAAAAATTGAGGATAAAATAGTGTATAATAGTGTGTAAATTAAGTATATTTGAGTTTTGAAATTCAAAACAAATTCCGAAAGAAATTGTATTGGGTTATGCAAGGTGTCATTAGAAATAGAATGAAATGTACATTGAAGTCCATCTTCAAGTCGACAGAAAAAAATTTACAATTTTTTGTGTGGACTTGCAATCAAAGAGGGGTGTAGATGCGTTACTAGAAATGAGCAATCTTACAACTCATGTTTCAAAATTTACCATTAAATAAACACTTTTTTATAGTGACTTCTAAATAATTCTAGTGTTTTTAAAATTTGAATGGTTTAATTTTTTAAAGTATGCAAAGTTATCACAAATTCACTCAAAAGCATAGATGGACTTGAGAAAAATGCTCTAGGTTGTAAAGAATTCATGCTTCTGTGCTTCAAACATACTTTGAACATTGTAACCCTTAACCCTTAAAGGTCCCTTGAGGTTATTACTTATTAGATATGTTAGTGTATATTTGGCATTTGTTGGAAGTAAGAAGTTCTAAATTGGGACATCAATTGCTCATTAAAACCATAGGTGCATGAATTTCAATTTTACTTTTGATTTTAGATCATTGGAGGTGAGGAATCATTCTTAATATAACAAAATATTGATGTGTAATACTGGTCGGAATGGGCTTTCTAGACCTTCAAGGGTTAAATCCTTAACCCCTAAAGGACCATTCTCATTCTTAAAATTTTATCACTTTCTCGTGATGCTTTCAGAAAGGCAATTGTATCTCTTGATTGGTATTCATGTAGAAAACTTCACCATTGAAGTTCAAAAAGGACTTAGTCATGAGATTGTACATCAATTTTCAAAACAATCTACCGTATATATTACATGATTATAAGGTTTGATTATAAGTTGATTTCTGAAAATTTTGAATAAAACCAATAGGTCATTCATTGCAAACTTTCTCATAAATTTAAAAACCATGATTAGCGTTTGAAAGTTTAGGAGCATACAAAGATGTACTATATCTAGGTGCCCACAAAAAATGGTGTTCTAAAACTAAACACAACAACAATGATTGATTCTCAAAGATTTATGTTTGGGTGAATTGACTTGTTGGTGGCTCGTTGGTGACTCGTTGAGCCGGTGTTTGTGATCTGTATACAAAGGTTTTTATACATATAACCCCTCATATACATGGGGGTTTGTAGAGGGGATCATGAATGCACGTGATTCTCAAACATAATGTAGAGTGCACCCCTGAGCGGTAAACATTTTCTATTGGTCATTGAAATTAGTTTTTTGGCAGAAAGATAACCATAGTGAAAAGGTATTCTAGGATTGTATGTATATTAATAATTTAAAAATAATATAAAATAGTATTTGGACCAAAATGTAATACATTGCATTCGGTGACATTGTAGTATAAATACTTTATTGCCTTAATTGGTATGTTTCATTGAAGATATAGTGATGGCAATAATTTTCCTCAATTCCTATAACATAGGGGTATCGTATTCAAAAAAATTCCAAAAGATTTTGTGAGCAAGGTGGATATTAGAGGTTTATGGCAACAATTTTTGTTCCTTTACATTAAACGCTCCTGAAATGGCAAATTCCCAAAAAAAAATTGCGAGCTTGGTTAGCTAATTAAAACGGAGCCTATGGTGTGGTTGGAATATGTATTCGACGTGGTTTGCAAGCGGATTAAATGACATCAGCGGGAATATTCCAAAACAATATGAGAATATTCCAAAATAATATAAAATATTTTGAAATGATTCCAAATGATTCCAAAAAGATTCCACTTTTACTATATTAAAATGTTTTTGGTATTTTCCCTATTTATTATATTACGTCATTAATGCAAATGCTTTACAACAATAGAAACGTTTTTTGTTGAGAACTATGACATCCTAGCGTGAAAACATCCGTGAGAGTTATGGATTTTTGAGTAATTTTGGTCACCATAGATTGAATTAATTTATGAAAAATGGAATATGGGAGTTTTTGATGTCATTTTTGGCATTGTTAAAAAGCTTTCGGTGAGTAGGGGTGCACCAAAGTTGTTTCGTAGCTTTTGGACCCACGGTGTGAAAGTTTATGGATTTTAAATTGAATTTCGTCACTTCAAATTGAATTACATCATGGATATATTATTTTAACATTTGGGCTAACGGCACAAGGCTACACTAGTATATAATAAAGGGTGATTGCAAAAAATGTACTATTTTGGCATCACATGTTGCGCGTACGACGTGTCTTGTATCATAACCTTTGAAGTAATGAGCCAATAAAGCCAAAATTTATGTTGAGGGTGGATATTATTTTTCAAATTATGTTTTTTGTTATTTAAAATTTGAAAAATAATTTACTAATTAAAAACCATATTTTTCTAATTTGTCACACTCATGAAGAAGTCACTCTATATATTTTTAGGTACCACCTAGGTATTTAGGGTATTTTTAGGTACCACCTAGGTATTTAGGGTATTTTTAGGTACCACCTAAGATAAGTGGATATATGTTAGTGACCCCCCTAAGGTGTGCAAACAAGGCTCCCATGTTGCTCACAGTTATGGACATTGAAAACCATTTATTCACTATTTCTTTGTTGAAAGTTCTTCTTTAAAACATTCTTCCAAATGGTCAATTTTGACTTCTTTTTTTCCTACTTTTTAATGATTTGATGTCGTTCTATTCGTTTTCTAGATATTTTGAACTTTCTTAGTCCTCATACTTGGAAATTTTCCTAGAATTGATCTTTCTAAGGTATAATCTTCTTAGGAATCTAAATATTGGCACTTATTTATTTATTTGTTTTTTTAATTTTAAAATACTTTAGAAAAATCACTTGTACTGGACCAAAATACAACAAATAGTAAAAAAATCTTCCAATCATCCGATTTAAACTAAAAAAAATTAAGTAATTTGAGGTTGACATAGAAACAAAATTTGCAGTATTTAAGTCCTAGATTACATCTATAAGGTTGAAGTCATGGTTTTTATTATGGAACACAAATATTTTAATTAAAAAGAATCTAGATAGATTTGCTAAAATTGTGAGATTTTACAATATACTAAAAATGCATTTAAATGTTCACTAAAAATTTCTAAAGGACCAAAGGATTTTCTGTTTCAAAAACACGAAAACTACTATTTCTACTACACTAAATCACAATTAATAAAAAAAATTAAATATTTCCATATCTAACCATAGGATCTTGTACAAAACCAATATGAAAACATGTATTTAATATTTAGCAACATTGACTACAAAAATTATGAGATATTAGCGATAGAAGTAAATAAAATAGTTTTTTTGGTACCTTGCCAAACCAAGTTAGCAAACTTTCAATCCTCTTAACTTAATTGTTTTGAACTATAGAATTGATAGTTTAATTTTTTATGTCAAAAAATTGAATTGAGAATCTAAGAATTTAAAAAAAGAATCAACTTGATTTTCATTCTTTAAAAACCCGTTAAGTAGAAGTAGATAAGATAAGAGGAAAATCTAAATCATATGTATATAGAGTTTCTTATCTTTTTGTATTCGTTCAATCTCAATACAATTGTGTTAAGGGCGTCATAACTGGAAAAAATTATATTCCCACTAAGTTAGTTTCTCAGAGAGTTCACTTCCATAATTTTCCAAACCGCATGCAAAAAAATGGGGTGGTATATATTACTTCTAGATAAAAATTTACGATACTTTTAAAATAAATATTGGGTAGAATTAATATTGGACAACGCATTTTAGTTATTATAGGATGAACTTTAAACGTAGGAAATACTATTTTTTAAGTTCTACTCATAGGGGCAATAAATTTGAAGAAGAACATGTGTCGTACTCTGTGTCACGGTTTATTTCTTTAGAACCTGAGAGTAAACGATTTGGGCCTTGGAGACTAACAAAGAGGGCTTCAATTTGCAAGGTTGGAACATGGTTTTGCGGTTTGCCGGGGGTTTTGTAGACGACTTTGGTTTTGATATCCAGCCTGTCATCCCATTGACTTGTTAAACAAACCAAATACAACAATTATGGTGCTTTTAAATTATTTCTTAAAGCCTAGAGGACACCTTCACTTCAAATATGACATTACTTACAGTAAGTGGGTGGACATCGATACCATTATCACTTTTTTAACCCCTAAGCGTCCCTAGCTTTTTTAGGCTTAAAATCATCATTGCTTTTGATGTGTTACAGGTCTAAATGTAAGTGAGGTATAGGAATCTCAACCGTACAACTTGTAATATACATGTTGTAGATCATGTGGATAAAATTTGAAGTCATTTGGCTATATAGATTGCAAGATCATAGTGTTTTAGTGTAAAAAGAGGATGCTGAAATTTTCCTAGCAACACAGTTAGAGGTGAAATTCGTTTTCAAAATTACTAAAATGAAAAAACTTTCAACTATAAAGTAGTTCAAAATTATCATATAAACACATTGGTACAAAAAACTCATGAAAAAAATTTAATGTGCCCTAAAATGGCCTTGCAATGTCAAAAAGTAGCCCGAAATGTGACCCATTTGACCCAAAAAGCAAAAAGTGTCCAAACTAGACCCGTGCACTAAAATGACTCCCAAACATTCAAAACAACATGGGTTGACATGAAAATTTTACCATGATAACTAAACTTCAAGGGGAATCCAACCCAATAATGTTTATTGAAAACGGACATGGGATGAAGGAGATACAAGCCCCCAAAGTTGCAGCCATCAAAATGCACAAAAACTGTCCAAAAAAAAGACCCCTACTTTCAAATGATCACCAAAAATTCAATACATCTTGGATTGATCTGAAATTTTTACCACTCATTCCATACATTATAAGGGGGATTTTCTCAAAATTTCATTAAAATTGAACACTTTTTGCAAAAGTTACAGCTCTTTGAAGGTAAAAGTACCCCAAAAAACGTCCAAAATATGGAGGTCGGGATAGTTAGGGGTTAACTATGACTTTTGAAAGGGCTTAAAATGTTTACATTTTAGTCCCTAAATGATTACATCCCTCTCCAAATTGGGCAATTTTGCAAAGATGCTTTATAAAAGGCAATTAAGAGGGATATTTTGAATTTGATATATGAATAAAAGTTGTACATTATGAATTTTAGATTCTATCCATACGGTTAAATCTGCGATTGTAACCACCAACATTTTTGTATAAAATTTCAAACTACAGATTCAATATTCTTTGATAATTCAATTACGAATAAGATGTTGACAATTTGTGGATGAAATTTGTTGTGATGGGTTGAAATGTAATACTCTAAGTGTAGTGATTTTTGGAGATTTTTTGGTTGCTTGATTTTATGAGTTGACTTTTCAAAGAGTACTTTTGAACACTTTGAACTAAGATTTTAGAAATTTTTGGTGAATCATTGCAACCTAAAATGAGGCATAAAATTTTCACAAATCTTCCCCTTTTTAATCGGTTCTCACATGCATGAAGCTAACTTTCCACTAAATCTAAGGCAAAATTAAGATGACTACCCTTTAGAAAAATACCCTGGCCATTATCTCAAGCGCTTCAAAAAATGTACAAAGAGTGGATCCTTCAAGGCTTGTTCTTTCATGTTAAAATATTTCTATTCAAAGAATCACACTAAAACATTACATATAGGTACCTATTCAAACTCAATTGTCCCCCAAACAAACAATAGTCCTTTTAACCCCTAAAGGTTAGGCCTATGACCATGGAATCATGTTTTATCTGTCACACTCAATTTTGCTACTAAAGATAATACAATAATTCAAATTTATATTTTTAGTAGATGAAGTCACATGTCTACTACAAATCATGAATTTTTCATAAATTTTGGTGAAAATTTGAAATTACTATGGTTTTATGAAGTGATTGTAAAGAAAATCTATATCAATTACAAAATGTACTAGAAAATTCCGATTTTTTTACCTAAGGTGTAAATTACAATGATGAAAATTTTAGTTGATGAAAATCATCCGTGTATCTAAATTTAGAAATTTTGCTACACCTTGGTGATACCTACTGAACTTGTAACTACAATAAAACACTCAATTTTCAAAAAAATTCAAAAATTCAAAGTGGAGTAGAACCATGTTTTGGCAAGCTTCAAATTGTTAGTTAAGCTCAAATGCAATGAAACTCATTTTCATGGCCTAAATTTAGTTTAAGTAGAACAAGCAAAAAAATTCAAAATACACTACACGATGAACCGTTTTTACGACTCTTTTTGTAGTTGGGACCCCATGTAAAATCTAAAAATAGCTTGAATGATTTGAATTTAACTTGAAGGGGTGGCATCACCAAGCAAAGCCTTTCACATAAAGAATTGGATGGAAATCATACACGCAACAGTTGGAATTGAATAATCGACTTCAT
This sequence comes from Pohlia nutans, assembly GCA_022496805.1. Lineage (NCBI taxonomy): Eukaryota > Viridiplantae > Streptophyta > Bryopsida > Bryales > Mniaceae > Pohlia > Pohlia nutans. Next base: position 17,705,919 of record CM040097.1, read on the forward strand.
TCATAAGCCATTTTTTGGTCTCGGTGGCGTTAAGGGGTTAACCCTTCGCTTCCCACCCCTTGTTGCAATTTTGGTTCTTCTTAAGAGCAAAATATGCTTGCACGTTAAATTAACCTCTAAACATCCTCACCCTCTCCAGATTTGTAAAATTTCAAAGATGTCTTATAAATGTAACTAAGAGGGACATACGAATAAAAATTGTACATTATGAATTTTTGATTCTATCCATACAGTTAGATCTATGATTACTGTCACCAATATTTTTGAATAAAATTTGAAACTTAAAATTCAAAATTATTTTGTAGTTTGATTCCAAGTATGATATTGACAATTTGTATATGAAATCTGTTGTGATTGGTTGAAATGTAATACTCTAAGTGTAGTGATTTTTGGAGATTTTTTGGTTGTTTAATTTTATGAGTTGACTTTTATATGAGCACTTTTACACTGAAATCTTCGAAATTTTGGGTGAACTACTACAATATAAAATGAGGCATAAAAATTTCACAAATCATCCCCTTTCTAATTGGATCACACATGCATGAAGCTAACTTCCTATAAAATATATAGTAAAAAACACACACTGCAAAAAGTGCACTTCGGATGAGAAATATGTGTTGGATTCTGTACATCGTTGGATCGTCCACATTTTGGAGGATTGGACATTTAGGGGTTAAATTCATGGCTTGTAAGTGATTATATGGCATAGGTTAACCACATAGATGCATAAAAATACCATTTCTAAAACCAAAAAATGGTCAAGTGGGAAATAAAGGGTTAAAAGGTTAAAACCTCTAAAATCATGATTTGATTTTTATGGAATCAAAATTTGGAAATTTCTACAAAATAAATATGGTAAATGACCATGGTCAATTTGAGCATGTCATAAATCTCATACTTTTAAAAAATTGTACCAAAATTTATTTTAAAAATAAATAATTATTTATAATTCTTATTGATACATTTTCTTTCCAAAATGTATAATAAAGTATTTAAACTAATTTTTGAAAATCCAACTATATAAATGACAAGTTCTAATTTATCACGAGTTACAATCCTTTTTTGGAATTCAAGAAAATTGAAATGCTAGATATAAAAGAATATTTAGTAACAATATGCTAGTCGACATCATAAAGTTTTTCCCTCTACATTTTGAATTCTAATTTTATGCAAAGTTTGAAATTAAATGTTTTAATTGATATCTTCTTATAAAGCTATTAAAATTATGGTTCTAACAATATCTAGAAAACGAAATATTGAAATGACATCAAACAATAGAAGATGTGCAGTAAATGGCAATGAAAAAAAATTCTAAATATGAAGGGTGAGCATTAACAATACTACTTAATGTTACTAAACTATTAATTTTTTTGAGATTTCTTGCTCATTTTTAATCAATTTAAGCAAAAATTGATATATTAACTTGTTGATAATTCATGAACTATTCACCTCTAGAAAGTAATATTAATATTCTAATTTGTAATATTGAAATTGTAGCAAATAATTGAAGACTTGAGGTGCGTCTATTAGAGTATCAAGTGACGTCATATATGGATTTTATATTAGACTTTCCAGTTTGATTGCAAGCAACATCTTAGAATCTTTATCAAAAAATAAAATATTAACTCTGAGAATGTACAAAGCTCAACACCCAATAACAAACTTATGTTCTATGTATACATACAAAAAGCATATTTAGGATTGAAAACAGGGTTGTATAATTACATTATACATTTATACATGAACTAGTATAAAATTATTCTTACTCAAGGGTATTTAGAAGGGGGTCATGAATGCACATGATTCCAAGGTTTAATAAAGAGTGCACCCCCGGGTTGTCTGCCAAGGCCAACTGTTGTCAACTGTCCGCCATCCATTAAGGCCGTCCGCATGTTCGTCATCTGCCAAGGCCATTCCCCCCGTCCACATGTGTACCAACTAATGACACTTTAACTTCTCAAATAAAATCCTGGGAAGGTGTCACTCTTTGTGTAATTTGGGATACATGGATAGAATCTAAAATTCATAATGTACAAATCTTATTAATACATGATCAAGTTAAAAATATCCCTCTTAGTTGCATTTAATAATGCATCTTTGCAAAACTGCCTAATCTGAAGAGGGCTGTGTGCATTTAGGGGTTAATTTAAAGCAACCTATATTACATCTAAAATTTTATAGTGAGGTAAAAAATTTACCTCCCAATGAATAAGATGAACCCTATATTTGAATGCATGTAGTTTTCTAATTTTTCTGTAGTACCCCCCCCCCCCCCCCCCCCTTTGGTAAAATTAAAAAGACTTTGTTATTATAGAATGTCCGAGGGGCCATATTCAGCGTCCGAAGCTATATGAACCCATATGCATTTCCAAGACTTCACATATCTGTAAAAACTTAGGAAATTGTTTCTTTTGTATTCTATAACGTCTCTTAGAACGGAGAGATCCCGCTCATGGGAACAAGGGATTTTTGCGGGGTAGATCCCGCTCCTAGAACATGGTTTTTTAGGGAGATTCCGTTGTTGGGAATGTCATCCAACGTATATTTCATCCACCATATATTTCATCCAAGTTAAATTTCCAAATGCACTTCTTTCAATTTCCTATGGCATCAAGAAATGAAGGATATGAAAAAGCAATGAAAAGATTGGATGAATATTTTTCCCATCTATTTACGTTTGGGGAGCTCCATCCCTCGGGCACTCCCCGACTCTCTGTTGCTCCCCAACACTGCCTATGGCTTCTTCGGGCTCCATTACTTTGGGAGGCCCTCAAAATAAGACCTCCCCTACACTAGTAGAAAAGGTGGCGCTCTCCATGGAGATGTCCAGGCAAAATCACTGTGCATGCGTGGAATTGGGCACCCCATGCCTGGAGGCCCTGAACAACTCCCTCGACAATGCCACCTTTTCTACTAGTGCCTATTACATTCCCTCAATCTAACTATGCACCAAAATTGGTTTTCGGGGGCTAGACATCAATTAATTTTGGTGGCCCAGGCAAGAGTGGAAGTGCCAACTTGGTGTAAGTGCGTTGTACTTTTCCACGTCATATTTAAAAATGCCAGGAATCATGCTGAGTTGGCAGAGCCAATGTGGGCAGAAGCGTCCTCAAAGAGCCCACGCACATGCCAATTTTTAAGTCCGCCACCCGCCACCCGCCATGGCAGGTGGCGCTCCAGCAGTGGCTGGAGAATCGGTGGCTGGTGGCGGAAACCGGCGCCTCCGCACATGCTCCCGGTCGCGGCCTCCAACGCCATCGCCATCGCCAGGTAAACGAAAAGACCGGATTTGAAAAGTCGGCGTTCACACCCGCACGGCAGGGAATAAAACGAGTCTCTGGAGTACATCGTGGAGGGCGAAATTGCCTGGAACCACCCGACGGCAGTAAATACCCGCGGTAAAAGGTAAGACGGGGGGGTGAAAACGCGATGGCGATGGTGAAACGTGAGGCGCGGCAGCGTGGCTCCGGTCTGCGACGGCGGGAGAAGTCCGCCGGGGATCTAGATGAAACAGGATGAAAAACGTCGGCGCCCGCCGGCGCACGCCATCAAAATCCTGCATGTGCGTGAGCCCAAAGGAGGTCTCCGGGGTGGCCTCTGTGTCAGTGCGCTTGCCTGTCGACAAAGTCTCACGACGTGTGGTAACTCTCAAGCTTTCAGGCATGGGAAAATGCTACGTGGGGTTTGAGGTACGTACACTCAGTACATTCAAGCTTTTCCTCGTCTTCTTTTGGATCCCAGAGGTGAAAATGCAGTCATTCTTATTCATGACATTTGGGACGAGTTGCTCACAACTCTCGCCCTTGCATCATTCTCTGATCTGTTAAAATTTAAGCTCCGTTTGCATCGCGGATTGAAAAGTTGGGTCAGGATATCCGCCCTCGCCCTTCTTAATTAAGGTCTCATCTTCCCTTTTCTTGCACAATAACCCTAATTTGGTGTCTCTGAGCTCTTTCTTCATGGAGATGGATTCCTGGCATGAACGTGGTCCCTAATTTGGTTTAGTGTTAATCTTTAGCTGTACCAAATTTGTAGCTCTTTGTTCTCGTCATTGGTATCTGCTCCTTCCTTGTTCCATAGTTGAATCTCTTGTAACTGGGATTGAGGGGAAATAGGAACTATTGATTACGACGACCATAACTATTTGCACACGCCTGAAAGATCGATCGTCGTTTACTTACTGTATACAGTAATTACCAATAGAGGCCATGCAATGGAATGAGAAGATCAGCCTGAATGGAGATCTGTATCATTCGACTTGCTCCGTGATAACTCACACATCAGACAAGTCGAGCGTACACATGAATGATACAATTCCAGATGTATCGAACAAAAGCATCGTACACATGTAGATTCTTTTAATTAATTAAAAAGACTCGGACTGAAACAATTCTGGACGGATCGAATAAGATCATTGGAGTAGACATGCAAATTCTTCATTATAAATAGAAATGAAACAAGTCTGGATGGATCGGATGGATGCATAGTGGATGCATGAAAGTAGGCGTGCACGCAATTAAATTCTTTTCATTATTGCCACAGAACAAGAAACTAAGGGCCGCTTCACACTATGGCCATCCAAGTCGAGAGGCCGTGGGATTGAGAGTCCAAACTTTGTTGAGAGTCCAAAGAAATCTACTGAAAATAGCCAATAAAATATAGTTTCATTTTTTATGAAAAGAAATCGACGGCCTCTCCACCATAGTGACGGGTCTTGCAAAATGTAGGACCCAAACTTCCTCTCGAGAGGCCGTCACCTTGGTCAAAAAGTGTTGCCATGTAAGCATTTTGAAGGTCCACGGCCTTTGGACTTTGGCCTCTAGTGTGAAGGGTCGAGAGGCCGAAACCATGGTTTCTTGCAATTTGATTGGTGGAAACCGACGGCCTCTCGACCTTTGGCCATAGTGTGAAGCGGCCCTAATAGACGAAAACCATAAGTTCCTCACTTATAGATCGAGTAGCGCCTTGGACGACTGTCTACGTCCACGCCTTCACAGGTCTACATGCGAAAAATTTCTATGATTTTTCATTAATTTGCGGCCTGGCTAGCTGCTATTAATCAATAAAGACAGAGCAAGCTAACGAAGTGGATCGATGGATCAGCTAGTTGCCCCATGCATGGAAGTATCCGTTGCAGGAGAAGCCCGCTTCCGTGATGGACCACGGGCACTGGGCGCCCGCGCAATGGCACGGCGCGTTGCCGGCGCCGCCGGTGCCCACGAACACCTCTAGGACGGTGCGCGGCTTGTCGGTGGCCGCGAACACGCACTGGTACCGCATCCCCGTGAAGTCGTTGCTGCCGAACCCGATGTCCATAGCGTACGTGTTGCTCGGGAACACGAGGCGGTAGTCGCCTGGAGAGGTACCCTCCACCTCACAATTGACGCCGACCTCTCTGTTCAGGTTGTTCCTCAGCACCAGGATCATCCCTTCCGCCGGCAGCAGCAGCGCCAGCAACATCACGGTGAGTGCCACCAGGCACGCGGATCCCCGTTGTATCGCCATTGCAATTGGTCGATCGACGCTAGCTCAGCTGCCTGCCTGCAAACACAACAAATCAAGCGCAACCACGAAGAATCCAGTAATAAAGTTCAGAGTAATACTCATGCATAATTAATGGGTACAAACAAATAGCATACATAATCTGGTATCATGAACATCATTCCATTCGGTCCTTTAGCAGCAGCCACCATGAATGCAAGCTAGCACTCAGCTAATTGCATTCCAGGATCGGAGCAAGTCGTCGGCCAGATCCCACGTATCAAGCAGCTAGGCTGTAATCGATCTGAGTACAGATTGGAACTAACAACTTGCTGTGCAACGATCGCACGGGGTCAGTTAACTAAGTCTTTGGAAAGCGGCGCTAGTGCAAACATGGCAGGACGATGACGACGTCTGTAACACTAGTGTGATGAATCAGGAATAGGAACGAGACGTACTGACCTGTGAGGTTGCAAGTGTTCACGACGACGGAGTAAGCAAGCACGGTGCTTCGCCAATCGCTCGAGCTAACGCCAGAAGATGCGAGATCGAGTGGAGAAGCGAAGCGCAGTTCAAGTGTTTGGGGCAATGAGAGGGAGCTCCCTTTATACCTGTAGGAAACGGTATCACCATGACCACAGCGACGTGAACAGTCATTTGAACGAACGGCATCCACGTCAGTCAGGGACTCCGATCGATCCAGAAGCTTCAGTCCTCCAGAGAGCGAATATCGAGAGAATATTTCTGTGCACGCTAGAGTTTGTATCAATGTGTCTACCATTATCCTTTTCTAACTTTTGTGAAAATCGATATTCAGCTCTGAGTGTGCACCTCTGCTTGCATATATTATTTTGGTTTTTGTGAGGGTACGTGTAAGCAGGCAGTAAGCTAAATGATCTTACACGCACTTGGGTAAATGTATTAAAGAAAAAATAATCCACAAAAAAGCTTTTTAAGAGCATGAATCTACCCGCAGTCCCCATAAATTAGGTTTCACCAGTCACCACATAACTCCATAATCACCTCTGACTAAGGCAAATTGTTAAAAAATTAGTGTTAGTAGCGAAAATCCAGCAATGGGATAAATACTCGCCGTGCCAGAATTTAAAAAAATAAAAATAAAATAATATTAAATTTCAAATGACACAATCGTGAGATTGTCTTGTTGAGTATGAACACCCGATATTACCAATGTCCAAACCGTATTGACCATGCACTTAATGTATATTATAGAACTTGTCCTCTTGAACATCGCTTCCAACACATACTTTGAAGAGGTACACAACAAGAGACACGATGAAATTCTATAGTGAGCAAGAGGGATTCAACAAAAGACATGATGAAAGTCCATGGTGAACAAGAGGAACCAACAAAAGATACGATGAAAGTCCATGGTGAACAAGAGGAACCAACAAAAGATACGATGAAAGTTTGTGGTGAGCAAGAGGGACCCAACAAAAGACACGATGAAAGTGTGTCGTGACTCGTGAGCAAGATGGGACTTTGTAGGAGTCCGTAGTGAGCAAGGTGCTTCGGAGTGTGGGACACCCCGAGGATGATGACCTAAAGAGACCTTGCCATGTGTCTAAGGGATGAAAGGTTGTGCTAAGAATTGAAGGGATAAGTCAATAGAATGTCTATTCCTGATAGGGGACTAGGGGAGAGTAGTTTTGTTCCAATGGCCCTTGTTTGGTAGAATGGATCATAGTCATTACAAGCAGGGTCCATTCAAGCTAGTACAAGCCAAGGGTGCTTCGTTTTGAGTGCTTTGGAGAGTTCTTTGGAGAGTTGTTAGAGGCAAAAAGTCAAAAAAGAAATCCATCTAAAAAGAATTTTAATAGATAAACAATCAATTCCAGCCAAAAATAACACATATAAAATGTGATATTTTAATCAATTAAAAAAAATTGAAAACATTGGAAGATACTTTTTTCACATGTTTGAACATTGGAAAAATTTATAGCTCAAAAATCCATCTGCAACCCTCTTTTTTAGAATTTGGGGTGCATATTCTTCTTGTGACAGTGCACTAGTTTATCCTTTGTTTTAACCTCTATTAAAATATAATGCCGAATTTTTAATCTTCTATCAAAAATTTGTTCTCTTTTATTGGTACAATCCATCCTACGACTTTAGATTTTAAAGAAATATTTTACTATCTCCAAAATGGATTTTTCAAATTCTCAAAATCCTCAAAAAAGTGCACAATGACAAGAATTCTAGTTGACCGTACTATACAAATGCCCCGTACTATATATACTATTGTATGTATACGTCGTACGGCATTGTTCAAATTAATACCCCTTCTATGCACTCACGTATACTTGTACATGTTAAGTACAGTACACCCCCCCCCCCCCCCCCCCCCCTCGGGGAGTGCCATGTGCATGCTTTCTATAGTCATTGTAAGCCTTTTATTTGTTAACTTTTTCTTTTAACTGCCATCTATAGTGGAGAACTATAGAAAAGTGAATTCTTGCACTTTTAAAAAAAAAAGTGAGTTCTTACAATTACTCAAGAATGCTATGTCAAGGGAGCAAATTTTTTTTCTTCTTGTTTTTGATGTGTTACCAATTTGGGCAAATTTAGTGGTGAGTGACATTATGTATCACTTAGCTTTGTACTTTACCTAGCTACTTCTTTATCTTAACTCCTAACTACCTACAACCCTCTTGAGATTTGAAGAATTGCAAAGAAGCATTATAAAATGTAACTAAGGGATATTTTAAACTTGATGTGTGAATAAAAGTTTTACATGAATTATGAATTTTAAATTGTATCCGTACAATTAGATTTGTGATTGCAATCACCAATATTTTTGGATCCCCTTTCAAATTGGATCACACATACATGAAGCCATCTTTCCATAGAAGGTACATTCATAATAATACTCCAAAGGCACCACTTAGAAAGTTGCATTTGATTGGTGGTTAAATCTTGTAAAAAATGTGAATCTCTTTAAAAAACTCTTTAAATAGGCATGCAATCCAAACTTGATGCCAAATGTTTATGTATACCACATATGCATCCTAAACTTCATACCAAATCTTTATTTATATGAATATTTGTATCAAACATTCATCAATATTGATGGATTTTCAACCAAAGTAGTCCTTTTTTAAAGACCTTTAGCAGTAATTGCGCCCCTTAATGTGTTCTTAAGAAGATGTTAAAATTGGAATTGTCTAAAAACCAACATAGAGTAAGTTAAATATGACATATTTATAAATGGCCATCATAAAATTGCAATACAATTTAGCACATAGAAAAGTTCTAAGCAATATATTGGAAATTTCAGTGCTTGATTAAAGTTTTGATGGCTCAGGCTATCATCATGAATGTACCTTAGAATTTTGTAGTATTTTTCTTACTTGCAAAAAGTGCATGACGGATGAGAACAAATTTCAATTTTGTACATCAGTCGAGAAAGAGTTGCTTAAACAATTCTTGTCATGGATGATGCCTGAAAAAATTTCATAAGAACATTTCTTCATTATTAGCATTCCATGGTCAAAGTGGTTTGAAAACTGAGAAAACTAAATCCGAGGGGCTTAGTATGTCCTTTAAGGGTTAATTGAATCCTCTTAGTGGATGATCTTGCTTTGACAAGCTTGCAGAGTAGAAGTATTCTTCCTATCAATCACAAAGCTCAATGATATCAGTGATTCTTGCGTTGCTAGGATCAAGGATATATGGTCAATTTCTACAGTAGCTACTAATTTGATGGGCACCAACTCTCACCCAGGCATGAGCGAAGCGCTTTCTGAAGCAAGAGTACCATAACATTGAGTAGCTTGTAGTGGCTCTGCCTTGCTTCACAGTAGATGGTGCAGCATATTCCACACCAAAAGACCAAACTAGTAGGTAAGTGGACACGTGGAGTCTTAAGATGATGCATGAAGGAAAGGCAGAGAGCATGAAGGCCCGCATGAAGGCTACTGAATGTTATGTAGGTGCCTTCTGTATGCTTGCCCTTCTGTTAAAAAATAAAATAAAAAGCAAGGATCATATACATCTTCTCGGCACTTGCTACTTGTAATTTGGTTAATTACAGTCCCCCAACTGCACCACAAATCCTGAAGACCTGGACCCTAAACCCTAAGTTGCAAACCAATCTTCTCAACTGTGATAAAAGAAGGATGCAAAATTAGGCTGTGGCCTTGAGATTGAATTCTCATTATGTTTTGGAAAATATGAAGTGATCAGCCGGTACATAAATTATGATTAGAATCACTAAGCAAAGAGAAAAGGGAAAAACCCAGCAGCGAGCCTACTCTTGAAGTAGTATGTTATACTCCCTTCGTCTCATAATAGATGCTTTTGAGAAAAAAAGTTGTCTCAAATTACTTGATGCAAATCATTTTTTCAACTTGAAGTTGTTGTTTTACATATTCTAAGAAAGCAAAATCACAAGACAAGTACATAAGAAGTGTTTTTTGTCTGTGAAACTTGTCTTTGCTCAAGTGTGGATCACAAACAACATATGAGTTAGTTAAAATCAATGCTAGCATATGTTCATTGCATCAGAGAACACACTGCAACAAACATCACCATGCTGCCACATATGCCACACATACCATGTGCAATATGATACAAACAAACAACTACTTCAAAATGAAAACTTACTGTATTTAGAGATTTGATGAAGACAATCATTCTAGTTCGCTTTATTTTTTAATTTTTTTCAAAAGCATCATCTATTATGGGACAGAGGGAGTATTAACAATCAACCACACAAGACAAACAGAGCAACTGAAAGACTTGTTTTTAAGCAAGGAACTCATCGTTGCCATTAATTCCTGAATTGCATGAACAATGAGAAATAACAACTTCCACGACCCTACTTTTACAGAACAAGTGTTCATATAAACTCTAACACAGCTTCCACCCTAAACATAGCTTGTGCGCATATGAATCTTCTACATCCTTTATTTCTGCAAAATACATACCACGTGCACATGAGATAACAAAATTAGAAGTAAGTTTTATATTATCACAAGACATAGCGCTTAATTAGGCTTTGCATACATGAGAGGAACACACGTACACTCAAGGCACACGAGTATGCAAATGGCAATTGACCTTAAAGGTCCAGAGAGCCCGTTTCGACCAATATTATACAACAATATTTCATTGTATTTGGAATGGTTCTATACCTCCTATGGCTTTAAGATCAAAAGTGAAGTTAAAATTCATGTTGACATGGTTTTATTGAACTAAATTGGGGTCTCAATTTGGAACATTCTACCAACAAAATATGCCAAATATACATCAAGGTATCTACTATCCCCAAGGGACCTCTTAAGGGTTAAATTATACTCCGGGGCGCCTTAAGATATTGTCTCAAGCCTCTACAAAAATACGTCACTTGCTCAGCCTACTACAAAGTACCTACTTGTCTTAGAGGAGGTCACATGGCTACGAATGGCCTTGACGACGAGCCGGGGTGGTCGCTTTGTAGTTACATTATTTACTCCTGTAGAAATAGAGGTCCAATTGATTAAATTAGAAAATTGCATCAAATACAGTTTGACTGTATGCAGTGAAAGGCAAGAAACTTACTGTGAGTTCCCCATTCATCTTCATGTATGCAGCACACTGCAAAAGCAAATATCTAAAAGAACCCCATATTTGTTAACATGGAGTTTTTCCACCAAATTGGCAGGCATAGTAAAGGCTGAGTTTTAAGAAACCAGAGCAATTTTCAGTGGCCCAACTGAAAACTGGAGCCCAGCTGATCATATCTAGGGTAGCCATCCTTAGTATTGCTTACAACAATTGCAATGCCCCTCATTCATATAAATAATAAATATTTTAAAAAACATTCCACTACAATCTCAAAAAGCTACTTTTATTTAACAAAGTGTTACTTCTACAAGTGCATATAATCTAAAATTACCTCCTTTGCACATGGGTCAAAAAGGATGAATCTTTAATTTCACTAGTAGGATTTTGGTCCTTTATTTTGATCTTTTGTGACTTAAATGTTCTTTTCGTTTTTGACCATTTACAACACAAAAGACCAATTGGTTATAAAAGAACAAAATATTACTAATGTTGCATTGTTCCTATTATTGCTCCTAATTGATTATGGTACACAGTCATGGGGACATAGGTGCGCAACTACTAGTGCATGAACTGTCATAAGCACACCGACCGTATATTTGGCATAGATTTTATAACTCGAAGTTTTAGTTAGCCATCCCAAAAACCATATGAGCACATCAAAGTCCTAATTTTCAAAGGTCTAGGTAGGCACATGCAAGTACTCATTTTTGGAGTTTTGAGCACTTGGATGTCACATTTTTGGTGCTCTAAAAATCTTGCCATCTTAACCCCTAAGCGCTCAAACGACCATTTTTTGGTCGCTGCCCGAATTTAACGGGCTGCCCGGAACAAAAAAATATTTTTTTGAAAAAATAAAAAATATTTTAAAATAGTACATCAAGTCTACTTTCCAACCCAATTTGAATTATGGCAATCCGAGTTAAACTCCACCCGGGAGAATTTTTCAAAGTAGATCATCTCAACATTGTCTTAGTGTTATAAAATTTGCTATTTGGGGAAAGTAATGATGATCCCTCCATCATTTCCTTTGCTTTTTTGAAGTTTACAATAGATAGCCCAACTTTAACCAATCATACTAAATTTAGAACTCTAAAATTGAAAATTATAATTTATACAAATTTTCAAAGGTTTATGCTTTTAAATTCATTAAAAAATGATCTAAAGTTATTTTTGGAAGTTTGACCATATGGATAATTTGTAGAGATGATACTCTACATTTTGTCTATTGAACCAAACTTCATCAAACATATGGAAGGCACATATTATAACACATCTATGTTTTGTCCAATACCCTTGGGGCTTTTAGGGGTTAACGAATATAACTGCTTTTTACAAGATCAATTTCCAAACTGTAAGAAATGCTGCATCAAATATATACATCATGCTGCAAGAATCAGATGAGAAGTGTCATACGTAAGTATATTACCAGTATTCGAATTTTAGCTTTGTCGAGTTCCTCGCATATGTTGTCAAAAGAGGGTCTCTCTAAGGGATCAGCACGCCAGCATTTCTCAACAAGCGATATCAACTCCGTGTCAAACGCCTCGTGCTTCTCGCACTTTTCAAGAAGAGGTGGTCTCCAAGTACCGTCAATGACGCCGTTCATAAACTTCGAAATAGAAGGCTTTTTGTAAAGCGCGACTTTCTCTCCTGTAAGCACCTCGAACGCCATAATGCCAAAGCTGTACACATCGATTTTGCGAGGAGAATTGATACACACAGCCTTGTCAGTGCGCCGCATTAAAACTTCTGGTGCTGAATACTCAGTGGTTCCACTTCCTGGAATGAAGTTACCTACGGTACTAGCCGAATTTCCTAGAAACCGAGCACTACCAAAATCAGCCACTTTAACGAGATAATGCACAGTTTTTTCTGATGTCACATTAATCTCGCTTATCAGGATGTTTAAAGATTTCAGGTCGCAATGAACCACATTCACAGTCGGTTGGTGCATGTGGCTCATGGCTTTGGCAACTTGCGAGAGTATGTCGACTGAGTCGCGGGGTGAGAACGGTGGCTTGTTACAGTCCACACGTCGACGTGCTCTGTCTCGTTCTATGTCGGCGATGAAACTGAAAAGGTCTTGGGACATGCATTCCATGAAATACGAGCTCTGTTTTCCATCACAAAGCTTGCCGAAGCTGTAGACGATGTGCGCGTGGCAAAACCTTTTCACGACGTCAAGCTCGGCATCGAAACTCGCCTTCTCAGCTTTGTGTTGCTTCTGAATGAACATGCCACCTCTCCATTTTATCAGCGAGATAATCCCCTCAGATCCATCTGTAAGCTCTCTCACAAACTCCACTTCAGCAGCTTCTATGTCTCTAAACAACTTGGATGCAAATCTCGGCTGTCCACACGTTCCGCCCTCACATCTCCTTCTTAATCCATTGCCAATCTCACATGCAACCCCCATCGGAATCCGTTCCTGCAACTTCATCTTCAACGTTTTTCTCTCATTCAATGCTTCGTCGAGCACACAGGAATGGAAATCCACTCCCGTGTATGGTCCGTCTCGCGTGGCCCTCCGTCTCTCGTCTCTCCGAAGCTTAGACCAATACGGATCGTAGGGAAGAACGTTACTGTGAACGATGATGTCAGGGATCATAATTTTGCTCCACGTTTTGCCTCCAAACCTGGGCCTCCATGCTCTTGTTTCGAGTTTTGTCCATGTTGTAGGTGGCAAATTCTCATGGCCAACAAGAGTTCGTAACCATTGATCTGTGGCGTTAGCCATGAGGAAAAACTCCTCCGAACGATGAGCAGCAAGGCAGAGGTCGCTCAGAACCTTCAACTGCGATCCTTCAAGGTCAAGGAAGGAATCGCATGATAACCTCATGAGCCTGGATGGGGACACATGTAGCAACTCCGTACAATCTGCAACAGCTGAACACTCACATCTTTGAGCATTCTGTATGTTTAGAACAGAACCGATGTGACCAAACTCAGCTTCAGGTAGGATTCTTCGCGACTCCTGCGCGAGCTCGAAATGCACGTATTTCATAGTGTACAGAGCTTATTGAATTTTGAAGCCAGTAACTCGATCCAAGCGCTAGCTCTCCCTGATAATCTGGCCTACTGATCCAAGTGCACATGCCGTCCGATTAAAGCACAGCCAAAGCACATAAATTTCCAAAGAAATTTATGCGCAAGCCAGTACTCTGGAAGCCAACCTCACACATTCTGTACAATTCAAAATATTGGTCAGAACTGTTAATTAATCACAGAAGCTCTGGGTACGTTGCCACCTCTAACAAATCCAACTACATATTGTTGGAATTTAATTAATGAAGCTCGTTTAGGCTAATGGTCTGATATCATGGGTACCCCGGTTACGCATAACCATATGTGTGACTGTGTGTAACTCATTTTATGCGTGCCAAAAATTCCGTTTTTAACATAGTGTATGCGCGCGGCTCCTACTATGTCATCTACAACACCATCTAATTTTTGTAATTTTTCAATATTTTTTCCTTACCAAAAAGATTTTTTTCTAAAACCACACTAATTCAAGAGGGGGTACCCATATCAGGCCCCATATTAGGCCATCACCCTTTATTGACTGTCTTTAAGATAGTTTAAAAACCATCACAATTTTAAATGACACTTAACCCTTTAACGTCCCGATTCAGCAGTGATTTTGAAGATGCGTATTAAAATGTTTGATGAATAACAAAAATGGAGTTGATGTACAAAGCTAAATCGTAAATGTCAATGTAAGATCACATCTGTATAGTTGGATTTATCATATTTTTTGTTAATAAAATGTAATTAAAATTTCAAGGTTTTCTTTTGAAATTCAATTAAAAATCCCAATTTAACAAAAAATTAAAAATTAAAAATTTTAGTAATGAATTTGAAATAACATGCACTGTTAGATGGTTTGATTTCCATTATTTGATTCTACTTATTTTGGAAAATCATGTTTAAGGTCTCACTTTTTGAACTAAGAATGAAACTTGACATAAACCAATTCTGTTATTTAAAAAAAAAATCACAATATCTTATTTTGAAAATCCATACCGTTCAAATGAAAGTCAACTAGCGGAAGCTTGAACCAAGAGAAATTTGGTTGGATGAAAAATTGTACATGATGTAGTCAAGAGAAAGGTTGCAATCTGTTTGTTGTTCATTATATGGACGCATGCATGTCCAAGGGTTAAAATGACTATAAGAATGACATTTCTAATGAGCATGCTAGAACAACATTTCAATGTCAATTGGCTTTGTTCAAATGATATTGAAATGTTGTTCCAAAGCATTAGACCTAGTGTACAATATATCTAGAAATTCCTTACATATCATTAGAGAAAAAATGAACCCTCGAATGGGCCTCTAAGCTTGGACATTGGCACCTATTTCTTTGGAGCTAGATGGGGTAGGGCAAGGACACAAAAACATGTCCGTATCTTGGGTGAAGGGTACATGCAGTACATGTAGGGCTCATTACTTTTAATTGAATTTTCTACTCTACTAGTACCAGGGACAAGTGCTTAGTGGAGCCTTGTAATCCATATATTTATTACTTGATCACATGTGGGAGGAATGATTGCATCTCGGTCATGTGTTTTCAACTACAATACTCACACATGTCACTATAGTGCTTGAATTAAAAAAAGATAGAATCTCAAGGTAGCACATCATGATGGGCTCCCTCTTATACCTCAGGCCCTAGCCTACTTCAGTACATACACTACGTGCTCCAATTACATTCGACCCCCTCTTTCACCCTTGACATCACAGGGTGAGCGTAAATAGGGGAATGGTCGCTACAAAAGTACAATTTAAATACAATCGAGGGGTCCCATAAAGAGAGTTCGGAGGGCCCATGTGAGGGTTCATTTTTTCTCTAATGTTTATGATATGTAGAGACGCTTAGGTAGTGTAAAAGTAACTCAACAGGTGAAAGGGATATAGTTGACTAACTAGTGCATAGCTCTCAATAACTCTTTCTATGGTTGGGTGGCGGGTTTCACTCACTCACATCATATCAATATGTTTATCTTTACTACATTTGTCTTCATATATTCCAACATGCTATTACAACTGTATTTGACACATATGATGCACTTTAATACATGCACCCCTGCTTAACATAAGAATGTCAAAAGTCCCAACAAAAAGCTCAAATCCAACTTAAGGCCATGTCCTAGTTTGATCATTCAATGCCAAAAGTAAGGGCTAGGTTTCATGTGGGAATGGGCCGGATTAAAATACAATTCATGAGGCATTCATTAAATAAATGCCTCACCGGCTCTAGGTGGAAAGATTTGGTGGGTTTTCCATTTCACTCGCATCTGGTAGAACATTCCATCGGTTACCAATTAAGAGGTTGAATTTTGTGCCAATTGCTTCTGAACATGGGACATAACATTTACTGCTTTGTCTTATTGTGTTTTTACTTACTCCGAGGACACTCCCACATAAAACATGATTACATGACCCTAGATCATTTTATAGCACTTCATAACATTCTATGGTGGTCATGAAAGAAGAGACCACCAGATGTCAGAAGCATGAAAAGAGGGAAAACTCAACCAATTAAAAGTTAGAGATTCCTTCATTCAATTGCGAGGAGATTTCTCTGAGTAATCAGATGGATTGCACTCAACAGCGTAATCTGCATTAGCTGTTAAGAATTGACGTGACACAACCCTCAAATCAACCGAGGTTCAATTCTCACTCTTGAACCGACAGCCAAAATTACACAAGTGGGTACAGCAACTTAGAACGACATTGGAAACAACATAGGGATGTCATTTTAACGCATTACCAATACGTTAGAACAACATCCCAATATCAATTTCAACAATATCATTTTCAGCATGTTCTATACATCATGATGTCGTTCTAAGCACCTGCTCCCGTTTTTGTTATCAAGCTCAGAATGCATCAAACTGGTACAATGAACGAATAGGTTAGAACATTACATACACGTCGCAGTGCCTTTCTCAGTCTGCAGCGCGTCATTGATAGCGAATTGCAGGTTGCGCCTTGGGAGACTTTGATACCAGAAACCTCCTTCCGACACTGCTCACCGATTCGGCGTTGTCTGCGTTTCTCCACCAAACTCAGACTCGCTCGATCATCCAGTCTGCAATCGAAGGAGAAGAAAAAAACACACTCCAAAGAACCCTAAGTTTCTAAGGTAATTTCTAAACGCCACACACACGCTGAGCCCTAAGCCCTACCGATTAACCCCGGCGAGAAAGATGATAATGTGCTCAGCCCAATAAATACCAGTAACATATAGCACAATCTCATATTCATGAAAATCAGTCGCCCCACTGAAACGTCAGATCTATACTAGTTAACCAGTCCTAGCTCTGGGAATTTTGATGCTCTGAAAGTCCGAAACCCGGCATTTTAACCCGGTATGAGTATCTTGGATGGGTTGCCTTGTCAGTCCCTCCGCTCCCTCGCGGCCATTATGGCATGAAAAGTTGAACACGGCACTACTACTGTAGTCACCAACAGTATTTCTGAACAGGTCACATTCGGTGAGCAGTAACTTATTTTTCAGTATGTGTCGCAGCTTATTGGGTCAACTGCTCAAGACGCTGAGTGTTCGTTTGCCAAGTTTTCGATTTTCCCTGCCGTCGTCGTTCCATATGCGTCAAGTCTCCACGGTACTCATATGAAGGATTTGAGTTGGCGTACTGCGCGCACGTGTTTCAACATCTTGGTGAGTCTGAACTCTTTGCCGTTCCACTTCAAATCGAAGGCTAAGTCTTATGTCATAACTATGGTACGGTCATTTTAAGTTTAAGTCTTAAACTGATAGGTATAGGATTGCAACCACCGGATTGTTGAACTCTTCCTTGATCAGCCGTTTAGTTAATCAAGGTAGGGAACCTGTGTCGATCTTAAGCTTGCATCTCTGAGAATATTTTAGGTGCGACAGAAATCGATGTTATTGAGCGCTCGCGAAGACAGTGCGCGTGAGACAGTTGTACATTAGAGCCTGTGTGAGATCTATACGGTATTCTGCCGAGTGACGGGTTACCTTATGCATCAATCATTTCAGGTACGAGCGCACTTTCTTTCTGCTCCATTCTTAATATCGCCCCAATGGTCATATGGCAGATTTCCGAGTGCTTAGAGCTTCGATATACTAGGTTTTTCAAGTGCTCATATGGGTTTTGAGGTGGTCAACTGAAACCATGAGCTCTGAAATTTAATTAGGACAAATATTGATCTGAGGTTTCATTATCTAAGTTCCAGTTTCCAATTGGGAAATCCGAAACGTCTCAAAGCTGCTCAAGCCCAGCCTTTACTACCCTAAATTTTTTGGCCAGCAGAATATGGCCATTTTCGAGCTAGAAACATCCGTTTTTTTGGGAGAAAGTATTTGGGCTTCAGCTTCCTTAACGTTTGCCTTATGCTTCTTGTTATGGATGCCTTGCAGCGCAAGGGTCAGATACATCCAGCCATGATCGATTACATGGTGACTAGATCCAAGTACTTCCACTGACAACGGCTTCTTGTTTTAATGGAGATTCTCCTTGTAAGTGGGTCTATTTCATATCCATTTCTGTAGCTTGCATCATCCGCTCTACTCATTTTTTTTTGAAGATTAATTTACTTAATTTTATGATGCTTACGAGACTGATAATTCAGTCAAATAACCCTACCAAAGTTGTGCAAACTCTGAAAAAGGTGTGCTTTTATCCTTATTATTAGGAACTTGATCTATTTTCAGATACTAGAGTTTTCCGCAAACTCGATGCCACTTACAGCCTCAGTTTTATTGAAATTTTGGGAAATTAAATTGAGTGAGGTTCAATAATTAGCAAAAAACAGAGCATGCGCCGAATGAGCTGGTGGTGGAAACATAAGCATTGATTTGGATTTGGTAGAAGCATAAAATTAATTCGAGGACATCATAGGCGGAGTCAAAGCTTGGGGCTCCCTGAATTAACCAAAATTGGTTGGATCAAGAAAATTGAGGGTCTAAAGTTTTTGGGCACCGTTTTTGGAGCCTTGAAACTTCACACCTCTAGCTTTTAAAAAGCAACTGACATGTCTACTTTTATTGGGTTCTCAACCATAGTTTTCACAAACTTTGGTCCAGTCACCCCTCTTTTACAGACTTAGCGGATAACTCTACTGTTTGGGTATGTCATTGTTGCAATTACACTCAAACCTCTTTAATCTTGTACTTCCCGGGGTTCTTAATGACATGGTTCGAATGTTTGAGAATTGTTTTATAGTGTAGAAAGTACTTGAGTAGTATATTTAAAATGTCATTTTAGAGAGGTTCCTAATAAAGAGGTTTGAGTGTAAGTTCAATTATTAATTGCCCAGCGTGTTGATAACATGGCCAAAATGTTCACTGTAGTTGCATTTAGTTCCCTTTAATATACTCCATCAGTGCGTGGTTCAGAAGCATTCAGAAAAATGCACGAGTGATGAATATGTAGTAATTATTAAAAGTCACTGAAGCTAATATTGCCTTGAATATCAGTGCAGACATATTTGTGAGAAACGCTCTACACCAGACACCGAAAGTCGGCTACTATGACAAGCTAAAATTGCTTTGAATTCACTGTTATGGAACATGTAGTCCTATTAATTGCAAGGATATGGTGATCTTATCAAGACCACGTCTAGAACAACACGATGGCCTCTCAAAGTGGGCACGACACTGGAATTTCCTCTCCCGTCGAGCTGGGTGATTTACCAAGCAAGCGCCTGCTTGGTAAAGGCCTGGCAAGTATTGTCTATGAGACAGAAGTGAATGGAGAGAGGTTTGCAAGAAAAGACTTCATAGGAGTACCAAGCGGCCTCTTTGAGAAAGAGGCAGCTGTGTTGGTGGGGCTTGAGGATCACAAGAACATTGTGAAGACACTTGGTTGGACCGTTGACAAGACGAGCTGCTCT
The DNA here is from genome assembly GCA_022496805.1 of Pohlia nutans. Taxonomy (NCBI): domain Eukaryota; kingdom Viridiplantae; phylum Streptophyta; class Bryopsida; order Bryales; family Mniaceae; genus Pohlia; species Pohlia nutans. The sequence goes on from CM040097.1 coordinate 17,725,851, forward strand.
CTTGTTGTGGAATACGTGGATGAAAGCCTTCTAGGTCTATTGCGCAAGAGAAAGCAGTCTCAGGGGAGACCAATTGGCGCAGGCGACTCCAACGATGACCACCTTCCTCCGCCTTTTGAACTTCCTGAAGCATTGTACATCATGTTGCAGATTGCCGACGGTATGGAGTACCTGCATGACCACGGTATCCTACATGGAGATCTGAAAACCAAGAACATCCTAGTGAACAATTGCAATGGAGACGAGAACTTGCTGTCGGTGAAAGTAGCTGACTTTGGTCTAGTTCTAGTGAACAATTGCAATGGAGACGAGAACTTGCTGTCGGTGAAAGTGGCTGACTTTGGTCTAGTTCAAACCAAACGAACGAGCATGTCATTTGTTTCGCGTCAGGCACGTAAGCGTGATATGGTTCGATGGAAAGCACCGGAGATTTTAGAGGCTGAGTTATTATTGTCGAAGGATAGAGACGAGACCTCTTCAGAATCAGATTCGGATGAGAGCATAGGCTCTCTTTTTGTTATAAACTGGAGGCAGCTCAGTGCCGACGTCTACAGCTTTGCTGTGATATGCTCTCAGATCTTAACCGGCGAAGACCCGTATCCCAATAATCTGAACTGGAAAGAATGGGGAGCTGATATCGTGGCCCGTGAAGTCAGACCAACATTACCCGCCGCATGTCCTCCGGAGTTGCGAACCCTTTTGAATTCTTGTTGGGGTAAGATATTACCCGATTTGGGCATGATATCACCCGAGTCATCGTTACGGCCTACGTTCTCCTACATCCGCAGAGCGTTGGAACATCTGGTGCCCAGTCGACAAATGGCTTTACCGGTACGTGCTCATCCATACCTTGATATGTATCTAAGATTTGACCGTGATGATGAGGTCATGGTCGTGACAGACCTCATCAATGCTGTGATCAAGGAGACAAGTTTGCAGTTTTTAAGGAAAAGGCTCGAAGTGATTCAACTCGACGTAGTGAAAATTGAAGTCAAGCTGTGGGTGCTACGTAAGCACAGACGATATTCGAGCGAGACTCGTGCAGTGGAACTAGGTATTGTGAAAATGGCGGAGGCTTGGTTGACGACGCTGCAACACGCGCTTCATCTTACGGTTAGCGAGCTTCGAAGAACATACCCCGGCAATACCAGCCAATACTTGCAATTGGGATCTGCTGATTCCTTTGGTTCGTCTTTGATGTGCATGAAGATACTGGAACACGTCAAGGAGATTAATGAGCTTGCCAAGAATCGGGTGACGGTGGACCTGCAACTGACTAACTTGCTGAGCCGCTATACTGGGAATCTTTTGCCGAGCCGCTATACTGAGCGGGTTATGCTGTCGAACTGGGAGCATTGGCCGTCGAACCGGGAGTATGGCTCAGAGTTTTTTATCATCCATCTAACACCTTCCTTTGTGTTCTTGGAGACGCTGTTCAGGCTCTTGAACGAGAGGGACCTGGAGATTCTCAAGGATCAGTTCAGACTCGTTCTACATCCCATTGGGCTGAGGAGGTCGAGGGAGAAGCTCCACGAACCTATTTCAGGTCGGTCAACCTATGGCTCTTGGCCTGATCGGCTATCTCATGCCTCTTCACTTCGGCCACATTCTGTCGATCGATCATCCTATGCTTCTTCAAGTCGACCATATTCCGTTGATCCATCATCCTATGCCTCTTCAGGTCATCGATCATCCTATGCTTCTTCAAGTCGACCATATTCGGTTAATCCATCATCCTATGCCTCTTCAGGTCGACCGTACCCGAGCTCTTCAGGGCGGTCCGCTTATGGCTCTCCATCTAGTCAGCCAGGCTTGTCAGGCTTGTCAGGATTGTTGGAACAGTCATTCCATGAGGATGGCTCTCCACCTAGCCAGCCAGGCTTGTCCGAATTGTTGGAACAGCCATTCCATGAGGAGGATTCAACACTATTGTTTGGCTCTGCTCCAGTTCAGTCGGGCAACTGGTTGCATTTTAGTCCCACAGAAAGACTCTGACCTGATGCAGAGAGGGGTGATAAACAAGATTTGTCTGAAACTACTGTTCCTTCTACACCCGCACTGGAAGGTTTAGAGGACTTAACTTTGGAAGATTTAGAGGTCTTAGCTAGGGAAGATTTGGAAGATTCGGAGGACTTAAACGGGGTAGATTTGGAGGACTTAAACAGGGAAGATTTGGAGGACTCGTGTGTTAGGCCCTCTTTTAGCCCATAGCACTGGGTTCCTTAACTGTAGCACTAGGCAAACCTTTTTTTAATAAAGACATTCGCCCCAAAAATGTTCCCCTTGCCTCGGCTAAAGTTTGGGGGAATAGCCCCCAAGTAACCCCATGAGCCCATTAGTCCCGGCGCTAACGCCTCGAAACCTTCTTGTGCCATCTGCCATGTCTTGGACCCCAGGAAGGAATAATGAATTCTATTTATTTTCAAATACTAAACCAATGGTACTATGCATCGTTCATCATAGCTTTTTTAGAATTGCGAATTTGCATATTAACCCCTAAATGCCTAGAGGCTCCAAATTCGGCAATTTTGCAAAGATGCATTAGAAAATGCAACCTAGAGGGATATTTTGAACTTGATATATGAATAAAAGTTGTACGTTATGAATTTTAGATTCTATCCATACAGTTAGATCTATGGTTGCTATTACCAATAATTTTGTATAAAATTTGAAACGTGAAATTCAAAATTATTTTGTAATTCAATTACGAATAAGATATTGACAATATACGAATGAAATTCTTTGTGATTGGTTGAAATGTAATACTCTAAATGTAGTGACTTTTGTAGATTTTTTGGTTGCTTAATTTTATGAGTTGACTTCTTTTAGAACACTTTCACATTGAAATCTTCAAAATTTTGGGTGAATCACTACAACATGAAATGAGGCATAAAAATTTCACAAATCATCCCCTTTCTAATCGGATCACATGTGCATGAAGCTAACTTCCCATAGAATCTACAGTAAAAATTCCACACTGCAAAAAGTGCATGACGGATGAGAAATTATGGATGAAATCTGTACATTGTCCAAAAAATGGACGCTCAGGCAGTTAGGGGTTAACCCGCTTGTACTGAATTAGCGGTTAGTGGGTACGTGATACTAGAGGAACAAGGCTTGTGAACTAACAAGCACCGGCTATGTGGTTTCTACATGGAGATCCCGTACTCCTCGCTCAGAACCGGGATGCTCTCACCAAAACATCACCAGGATAGTTATCTTCTACTAGCAAATTGAAATCGCGGGCTTCGAGGCTTCAAGGGTTTCTGGCTTTTGCAACTGCCATTCAAGAAGATAGGGCCACATCCTTGCTCGAAAGCTTGTTGCAAAAAGATTTTTCAGAAGTGTGCGCAAACTGTGGCAGGGTGTGCAAAAGCTGGGGCAAGTACTCGCAAAAGCTGGGACACCCCTTATATATCTGTCTGTTTTGAGTATAGAATTCTGCATGAACGTTTAGGTTTTCTCGAGTTACGTCCAATCTTGTCGAGGGACCTGGGAATTCTGAAGATAGCACGTACGTCTAATCGCAAGGGAAGGTTCGAGATGGAAGGACGTTGACTCAATCGATCAGAACGTCTTCAAATGTTCGGACGGATCTTCAGTCCCTCATGTGGCTGCCGTTTTACTGTAAGTTTCGATCTGGTTATGCCAGACAATACTGCGGTATCAGGTTGCTTCAGCTTTTGCATTGGAACAAGGATATGGTCCTTGTCTCCTTGAATTGTGAGCGTAGATTATGGGATGCCAACACGTAGGCATCGTGTTGTAGAGTTTTCCTTCACAAGCTTGTACTTAAAGCCCCTACTCTCTATATATAGCTCCCCTTTTTTAAGACCCTTTAACATCGTATCAGTAATTTTTGCACTTGGCCAAGTGTATTGTCCGATGGCCACAATGGTACAAAATTTGCTCTTTTTTGAAATTTTACTCCCCTGAAATTTCATATATTCTCAATTTTTAAATAGCAAAAACACATTCATTCATATCAAATTTGCCATGAATTAAAAGAAAATTGAACATAACGTGCAATATTGTTTTATTAGAAAATCAAAACAAAACGCTTCTTTTCATATAAAAATGAAGGCACACTCTATAAAGTAAATAATATTTGAACTATCCTACTACATCAAAGGATTCTCCCTTTAATATTTTCTCGATCTGTACTACTGTTCCACTACGACATGCTCATATGTGTAGTTATCTTCTTCTCCCAAACGACGATACTTCACTCCTTCGAGGTCATGGTATAATCCATCAACTCCAAGCGTCATACAATGATCTGCCAATGTCAATTGAACAAATCTAAGTCAAATTTGGACTTCTTTAACTAAACAACTACATTTACCAAATCACTTTTATAAATCAAAAAAACCCAAGATGAAATTTCAAGGCCAATAATCCCTATAGACCATAATGTTCTGTATTGCTTTGAAATCATAGAAATCCGCAGCAAATTCGTGTGTACATTGCAAAATATGTAAATTTAGTTGCTTTTAATTATAAATTTTGGAACCCAATATGAAATTTGGGTGCCCCTAACTTCTAAGAGCCCTTACATAGTGTTTGTCTTTCAAAATGCAAAAATCTACATCAAATTGGAACATGTATGACAAAATGTACTAAATTTAGCAGCTTTTGTCCAACTCTCGGAACTCAACATCAAATTTGGGTGCCCCTAACCTCTAGGGACCCTAACATAGTGTTTGTCATTCGAATTGCAGAAATCTACATCGAATTTGAGCATGTATGACAAAATCTGCTAAATTTAGCAGCTTTTGTTTATAAATTTCAGAACCCAACATCAAATTTGGGTGCCTCTAACCTCTAAGGGCCCTAATCTGATGTTTATCTTTCGAATTGTGCAAATCTACATCAAATTTAAGCATGTATGATTAAATATGCTAAATATAGCAGCTATTGATTATGAATCTCGAAACCCAACATCAAATTTGGATGCCCCTAGCCTCTGGGGGTCCTAACATGATGTTTGTCTTTTGAAATGCAGAAATCTATATCAAATTTAAGCATGTATGACAAAACCTGCTAAATTTAGCAGATTTTGACTATAAATCTCGGAACTCAACATGAAATGTGGATGCCCCTATCCTTTGGAGTTCCTAATGTGTTGTTTTTCTTTAGAATTGCAGTCAAATTTCATCATAAATGGTATATTATGCTATATTTAGCAGCTTTAAAGAGAAATTATTGACACCCTATATGAAATTTGGTTGCCCCTAACCTCTAGGGGCCCTAACTTAGAGTTTGTTTTTGAATTAGAGAAATTTTTGAGAAATTTGAATTCCTAGGACTAAATATGCTAAATTTAATAGTTGATGCCTATTTGTTGGATCCAAATCAGATGTTCAAAATGTGATTGTAAATAACTACTTGTAATTAAAAGTAAGATCAAATGATTCAAGGTGAAAACAACATATGAATGACATGTTTTCGAAAATAAACGGATTTTTGAAATTAATGTTTACCTGGACTTGTTATTCGTCACGATGTTTGCTCCAATCAAACACACCTACGAAGAATTAAAGAACATAAGATTAAAATCATCATAAACATGCATTTTAAAAAAAAATTGGTGAAAGGAATACCACCTATACATCTTTGAATGCCTATATATTGAGCTTTATAACCCTAACTAATGTCATTTGCAAAAAAAATGTAATGAGAGCATTACCTTTGAGAGGTAAAATGTGAAATGAGTGGAATATGAGATGGGTGGGCTTTAAATACTACAAAGACCTAAAATGGGCTTTTAAAAAAGTCATTTCATAGTTTGGCACGCCCTCCCAAAGAACGCGCCTGCTAGTTCCGCGGGGTTGGCAAGGGTCAGCCAAGGCTTTGGCTCTTGGCCAGTCCAGGCTGGGGCAAGGCTGAAGCAAGGCTTTTTAACACCCAATTCGCTAATTTTGCACTTGGCCATATAATCATGCACTTGGCCCCCAAGCGCATTAAAAAAAAAATGTTTAAAAAATTCTCTAAAAAACAACCATTTTTGTCTTTCTACAATCCCTTACGTTGTAAAAAAACAATTTTTAAATTTATTTTGTATTCTCATCTTTATCTTTTATTTTATCTTTATCTTTATCTTATCTTATCTTTTCTTTTATCTTGTTTTTGTTCTTGTCTTCTTTCTTGTCTTCCTCTTGTCTTCCTTCTTCTTTTTCTTCTAATCTTCCTCTTGTCTTCCTTTTTTTTTTTCTTCACCTTGCCATTTTTGGAGTTTAAACGTTAAAAAAAAAATGAAAATAAAAATCAGAGAACAGCCGATGGCTGAATCCAATACATGCCAAAAATTTAAAAAAAATTTAAAATTTAAAAAAATTTAAAAATAATTTTGCTTTCGCTTTTTCCAGGCAGAGAGGGTCCGCGCGCGCGGACCCTACTCTAATTTGCAGCCTCCCCCCTTCACTCCCTCCTCTCCCCTACATAAACCCTCTCTCACTCTCCCTCCCTCACACTCTCCCTCCCTCACACTCTCCCTTCTCCCCTTTTCCTCTTTTGTCCTTCTCCCTCTCTCCTTTCTCCCTTCTCCTCAATATAAAGGAGGAAGAGGGAGGAAGAGTGAGGGAAGGAGAGTGAGGGAGGGTTTATGTAGGATAGAGGGGAAAAAAAAAGGAAAGGGGAGGAGGGTGGGAGGGAGGGTTTAAAATTAGAGGTAGGGTCCGCGGCGCGCGGACCCTCTCTGCCCGGAAAGCGGAAGCAAAAAAAAAAAATTAATTTAAAAAAAATGGCATGTATTGGATTCAGCCATCGGCTGCTCCCTGATTTTTATTTAAATTTTTTTTTTTTTTTAACGTTTAAACTCCATAAATGGCAAGGTGAGGAAAAAAAAAAGGAAGACAAGAGGAAGACTAGAAGAAAAAGAAGAAGGAAGACAAGAAAGAAGACAACAAAAAAAAAAAACAAGCTAAAGAAAAGAAAAGGAAATATAAAGATAAAGATAAAAGATAAAAGATAAAAATAAGAATACAAAATAAATAAATAAATTGTTTTTTTACAACGTAAGGGATTGAAGAAAGACAAAAATCGTTGTTTTTTTTAAAGAATTTTTCAAACAATTTTTTTAAAGCCAAATTTGTTTATGGAATGAGTACACTTGGCCAAGTGCAAAATTAGGGAATTGGGTGTTTTTTGTGTTTTCGTTTTTCTTGGATTTTTTTTAGTGTGTTTTTTGTTTTGTGTCCTTTTTTGGAGTGTTTTCATTTTCTTTATCTTTTTCCCCTATTTATTCTCTTGGTTTTTTTTCAATAAAATAATTGTGCTTGCTAGGCTTTTTTTTTAAATTTCAATTTTTACCAAATAAATAATTTAAATATAAATTTTCTCTCTTATCTTCTAATCTTTTTTCTTCCTTTTCTTGGAACATTTTTTTATTCTCTAATTTATTTTGGTACTCCTATCTTTTTAGTTTTTTTATTTATCAATGAGACAATAAATATAGTATTAGAAACTGTACATAGTATAACACCCAAAGTGTAAGCACAATGTGTAGTACAAGAGATAGAAAATTGGACCCAAACATTATCTTCACTTGGATCTTTTTTTCTAAGTATTGAAAGAATGCCCTTTGTATTCTATGAATTTTGGGACTCCTATGTCAGTGCCAGGTATACTAAGTTTATTATTCTATGTGGGGAAGGTGCTGGAGTATTGGACAAGGTAATGGGTTGTGAGGATGAAGGGTTGTCTCTTAACCCTAAACGTCAAGAGGGCCTGGGCGGGGGCAGCCGGAAGGCATCTAAATTTTTGGAGGAAAAAAAAATAAAAAATGGCTCTGCGGGACACTGCTGCCAGCAATGTCAGCACTATAGCACTGTAGCACTGCGGCATCTCAGTTGCCCCAACCTCAAAAACTTGTTCAATTTCATAACTTTGATTGCTTACCAACGATTCCACAATCTCTCAAATGAGGCGCAAATTTGCAATCTAGATCGCTTTTTCAGTAGCCTTCCAACGCACCAATCACGCTTGATTGGTTGAGAAAATCTACTTTTTTTCTTGATTATTCTCTTTAAACAAGCCCATGGGGCTCTACCTTGACGTTTAAGGGTTAAGACATTGCTTTGTAGTAAA